>JAWWEW010000112.1:88690139-88781331 GCA_035583185.1 Anabacerthia variegaticeps
ATTAGGTTGCATAAAATGGCTTTAATTAAGAAATTTAATTTGAAATTATAAAAATTTAAAAGTAAAAAAAAAAAAAAACAAAAAAAAAAACCCAAACAAACAAACAAAAGAAAACAGAGAAAACATAGAAGACCTCACCTGCAAATAAATGGTGGAATTCTGTCCTACACATTCAAAAAGCATGTCAAGCTTCACAAATATTTTGAATTTGAAGGGTAATATTTCAATAGATTGACCATACACTGGGCAGATGGGAAGAAAAAGTTTCCCTGTCCTGACTGGTATTTTTACCCTTTAGTTTTGTTTTTTTTTCACCCTCTGGAAAAAGAGAGGAGGTAAAAACAGTCTTACCAGAGCTGAGCAAACACTTACTAACAAACTCTGTTTTGTGCCAGCGAGCCTCTGTTTCTGCTTTCAAAATGCCCGGCTAAGCATCTCCCATCACTGCAAACATTTGTTGTTCGAGTACATTTCATACACTTTTAACACTTCTCTTTTTTTCTACTTTGGGGCTCTATCGTAAACAAGTTCACTAGGCAAATTTGACACAATATTTGAAACTCAAGCTGGGTTCCTCGGGCAGGATTGGTGGGGTGAGACACGTGGCAGCGCTGCTGCTCCGTGACTGGGGGAAAACGACAGCATACCCAGTGCAAATATTTGCACATGCAAATTTAGAATTCATTTTCCACAAACACTCACATGTATGACTTTCAAATTAGCTTTCTGTGAGCATTCATGCTGCTAAGAAACTCTAGTTCAAATATTCATAGAAAGCGAACATAAAAGGGCCACAGGTTTAGGTGATTCCTTTTTTTTCTTTAAAGGAAACAGCCACCAAGCCAATATTCATGCCAAAGTCTTTGCAATGTTTGTCCAGTTGTTCCAGTTGCTTTCTGGCCATCCTCCTTTAATGCTGAGAACTGATTGATGTTCATGTGGCACCAAAACAGCAATGGCAAATTCTGCTGCCTCAAATGTATAGTTAAAGCATAAACTTAATAATCTGCCGTACATTTGCTGTTCCTTGGTGATGGGAAAGTAAAGCACAGTGTGTAACCTTTACAATCCATACCAAGTCTTACACATTCTCTCTGCACTTCATTTGGTCTGTTCTGGTGATGACTGTGGCAATAATGGGAAAGAGGCAAAGGGCTTTTAGTGTGCACTTTATGCATGCCATGAGTAAGGAAGTTGAACTTTCTTATTCTTACGGAGCAGAGCGTACCTTCCACCAGTGATATGTCAAAGTCTGATCCAACTGCCTGGTGGTACATGGAGCCAAGGTGACTGCCATTGTCTGTGGGGTTCACTAACTATCTGAAATATCTTCAGGTAGCTCTGTCTGTCTCTGGTTTGAACAAGAGAGAAGGCCATTTCAACAAAAATATTGACTTTGTATCTCCCAAAGGCTTTCTAGTATTAGTTTGCTCTAAGTAGCTCATGATTTAGAGTACAAAGGCATTTCCAGAATGCATGTTTAACAAAATGACATAGCAGATAATTGAAATTTATTTGCAATTTTCAAACTACAATAAACACAATTCTCCTTTTCTTTCATTAATAATCGCACGGCTAATGCATAACAATCCCTCTGCAGCTTTTACAAGCAAACTTGAGCTGCTGTGTTGTAATAGCTGGAAAAGTTAATGTAGCTTGAACAAGGTTCCTAATTGTCCCTGTCTCTGTCATATTTGTCTACTTGAATGGTCCTAAATACCACAGCGATTAATTACTACAGAGCAGGTATTACAAGATGTTATCATCCTTCCCCAACTGTCTGGGTGAATGGAGAGAGGCAGTAGATTGTTGCAGTGTTTCATCTTTGCACTTCCTGTAAGGCACTTTAACCAGAAGATTTAATGTGTCAAAGTTAACTGCGTTCTCGTGCAGATATTCACATTCTAATTAAAGATTAAGAACGTAGTACATTACACTGTGATTTGTCATACATGGCTTGTTAAATAGGAAACCTACCGGGATTCCCTAACATTTTATAAACATTATTCAGGGCTTTTAATGTGGGCAAAGGAAAAGATTATTCTGCCGCTTTGCAGAGTAGGAGGGAGGTCATTTCTTCCCCACCTCCCCCATCCTGCCCAAGCTCCCCCCTCTCCAAATAAATAAATAAATAAATAAATAAGAAAACTCAGGTGGTTTTCAAACTGGAATTCTGTTGAGATCTCTTTAAACTATTTATCTTCTCAACTTGCATGTCTGCGCATGGAAATGCATATATAAAATATATGTCTTAATTATTTTTTGGCATTTTTCAACTTTTGCTGTCAGCTATGTAAACTGAGGTAGGAAGTCTTTGTTTGAATTACAGTAGCAAAGGAAGGAAGAAAGATGAAACAGTTTTTCAATATGCAGAATGTGCTTTCAGATGATTCTAGCTATGCTGTGCGGCGTACCACTTCCAGTATTAGTAGCAGAGGACTGGTTCACATTCTTTGATTGCCTGAGGAATAAATTAATGAGGTTACTAGAGACACTGAACATTTGCATATTCACGGATGCTTATTAGGTATAAAGTGAATGCCAGGTGCACTGAATTTTGGGAATACTAGCTTTGTATTTGGTCTTCTATTTTTAAAGCAATCACATCTTTCTTTTTCCCTAAAGTGGGAAGTTCTGCAAGAAAAAAAAAAAAAAATAAACAAACCAGCATTTATAAAAATAATAACACCAAAAAAATCAAATTAATTCAGTATAGATGAAGCTTCGCTGTAAGAGATGCATCAGAATAAATATGATACAACATGAGGCTAGGGACTATTTGAGTATCTTGTTTGGAACAACAGTTAGGATGACTACAAATATAAAAACAGTTGTTCCAAGACATAAGGAGAACAAATGTTATATTTTTCACTGCGCTTCTTATGGATTTCTAGCATTAAATAGCATTAGGACAACTCATTATGAAGTTACCTTACATAATGTCCAATACTTAATTTTAAAACACCAATATTCTCACACATTTTGTTACAGCAAGTCTCAAAAACAGCCTGCAAAGCGCAGGAGATTGAATTACAAAATTTGCTCGACTGTTTCTCCAAGGAGTATCTGCACATGGTTGCATTGTTGTCAGTGACTTCCGTCATTGCTGTGTGAAAGCACATTGTGTGAATGATTTGAACAGTATTTCATTATTGCTGTAAGTTTTTATCTATATTGATTTTTTTGAAATCTTGCATTTTTGTATTCTGAAAGATTTTGTGGTGTTTGGGTTTTTGGGTTTTTTCCTTCCCTTCTTTGGCTGTCCATATGCTATACAGTTATAGAGCACAGTATTAGCACTGCTTGTTTCAGCAGAGAAATATCTGTCAATTGAAAACATGTACTGTTTGTGCTGCCTTTTGCTTGTCTTTTACAGTGTAAGCATCAAGCATGTACATGTGTACAGACTGCAGGCTTACATATCCTGCACACAGATAAATACAAACACGTGCCCACACAGATGTGCACTTACAAAATTATTGGTATCACCTAGTTCCAAGTAGCTGGTGTAGCAAAATCAAGCCATGATAAGTGTTTTCTATGGATAATAATATGTATCTACAAACAGGCTCCCTTCTGCCCCCTTGTTTCACAGAACACTGTGCTCAACTTCCCTTTCCTAGATGTTGCAGTGTGTTGATCACTGCCCTGCCTCTGCAAATCCTATTTGAAAATCTCATTTGCAGCATAACTGACAACAAAGGCATTACATGGTGTATGCCCTGCATATTCAGCAGACTATTCCTTGCCTTTGTTAGTTATTTCTAACTTCTAATGAAAATACTGTGTGATCAGTTGATGATCTTTTTTATTTATTAATAGTCTGTAAAATTAAGTGTGTCTAATCAAAGAATGGATCCTTTCTTAAAAGTGCAAGGTGGAATGCAATAGATCAGTGACACAAAAAGCAGATGTTCTTTACTGCAGTAGGCCTTTCATTTGGTACTCTAGGAACCAGGACTTAAACAAAACATTAAAATGAAGAGGATTTTGAGGTGCAACCAAACACAGCCACTGCAAGACAGAGAAATCCTTTTTAGATATACATTTTCTCTGCATTTGTTTCCAAACTGTAGTTCTGCTCTGTCACTAAAAAAAAAAAAAAAAAGAAAAAAAAAAGAAAAAATATTTGATATTTCAGTCTCTCAGGGCAGCTTCTGAATAATTACATGTAAAATGATCTATTATATATTTATTGAAAATAGTATTGCAGAACACAATTGTGCATTTTTTTTCAGGAAGGTCATTTTTTAAAATGTCCATTGTAGCTGCTTCACTAACGTCCAGGGGTTTTTGTCATCCACACGGCACAGATTTTTTTGATTATGTAGATTTTTTTTCCCCCTCTATTGCAGTTTCATATGCAAAGCATGCATCAGCCACATCCATGCTATCTCCTAAAGCAGTCATTCTGAAACCCAATCTGGGGACAGTGCAGACTAAATAAAATTTCATTTTGATTTGGCCTCCCGCTGAGAATGGGACTGCTTTGTTTCAGCCGACAGAACCAGCAAGCCAGAAAGGTATGTCCTGTTTTGCATGGCTGATGGTGTGACTTGAGGATCACAATCAGGCCGTTCATGCTCTCAGGGCTCGGCATCTCATCCGCATCCTGTACCATCTTTCTCTTTTCCTTGCCATTTGCTTTCCTTCTGTGCCGCCTGCCGTCTACCTGCAGGGCAAAGCTATGGCAGACCCTCACACTATTGTTTACTTTGGCATATGTTTAATAGCTGCATGGCTGTTTCAGGGTAGGGTTTGTCTATTTTTTTTCCCCTTCCCCCCCCGCCCCCTTCCCCCTTAGCCTTTGTTTTTTCCCTTCCCTATCCACATTCACTTTCCTTATTTTCTAGGTGTTGAATACACAAATACTGACTTAATTGAAAATTATGTAAGTACCGATTGCAATGCTTCAGAGATTTTGCTAGGAGATCTGTAATGCAGAATTTTATTGTGAATCTGAGGAAACATTTAACAGCTTTGAAGGACTTTAGTTTTCATAGTCCTTTAAAGCCGTTTAAGCAGAAAAGCAGTCACACGTTACAGTTAGAAGAGAAAAAAAAAATAAATAAAAACACTCTTAGGAAGGAGTCTGGCTGCTTTGCCGTCTTCGCTTGCTTTATAGTTACAGCTGCAGCATTTGGCATGGGGAATATCAGTAAATATTTCTCTTTCTAAATGTTAGTATTTATCTTAAAGCCAGTTTGCATTGCAAGAGAGAGTGTACAACATTCTCCTTGCTGCTGCTGTCCCATCTTTCAGCGGAGGTGTTGGCATTGGGGGATGACCTCTGTTTCAGCCTCTGGAGCATCTTTTGGACAGTGCAGCAGGACCTCTGAAAGACCCCTTACGATGTAAACTTACTCCTTAAAGGTGTATTTCTCGGATAAAGCTCTGATATCCCTTGTCTGCCACTATTTTTTTTTTTTGGGGGGAGGGGAGGAAGAAAAGTTTTTCATATGATATAAAATTACCATAAAATTTATTTCAGACAAAGAGCAAATTGTAATTCATATTACTGAGTATTTTAATATGGACGATATTTTTCTTAGTAAGGTAGGCTACAATTATAACTCCAAATGAAAATTCATTCCTTAACAAAACAAAAACTAACAAAAAGAAGAAAAAGAAACCTAAACCAAACAAAAAAGTAGCATACTCTACAGAGCACTGACATGATGTATAAATGTATAAATTCATGGTGATTTACAAACACAAAATTATTATTATTATTATGACTATTATTATGATTATTGTGCAACCTGTATTTGTGGTAGGTGATAGTAGTAATAGCAGGATATTCAGCAAAGTGTTACGGAATGTAGATGGTCAACACTCTTTGCTCAGTTTAACAAGTTTTGTTCCCAACTTTTATATCTTACTTCAGCTCTACAACTTTCGTCAGTTTCTGAATCTCTGAGATGACCAGGGGTGAAGGCCCTTGGCATAACCATGTGGATCTTTGTACGGCAGGGTTTAAAAAAAGGGAAAAAAAAAAAAAAAGAAGGTAGGTTGGGGAGCGAAGATTCATTCAACCACGGTTTGGAGGAAGAGAGAGAGAAAAATAAGAGTATTCATTGGCATCCTTATAAAGGAGCATTGGTCAAATTTGAGCTTCAGCTACAAACATTCACTTTGGTAAACTCCAGCAAGATTTTCTGCATATGGCAGGATCTATTCCCGCATTTCTTTTATTCAGAGATATTTAAAAAGTGAAGTGTACTTTAAGAATATTTTAAAGAAGTTATCTGTAGTGATGTCATATTTTCTTTAAGAAATTTGAAGTTGTGAGGAAATTATAAAGAGGCTAAATTTATAAGAAACAAGAACTGCAGCTTTTTAAAGGGATAGAGCGGGGAAAATGATCAGTTCTGTGGGTTTTTGCTCAGTATCTCTAATCCTCCTGCTTCACCCCTCAGGTCTCATTGAGATATTGTCCAAGTTACAAACTCTGCATTTTAATCGGAGTTTATAAAAATGAGTTCCAACTTTACAGTTACCATCATTTTAACAATTAAATACAAGTATTAAGAGAAACTAAATTCAATATTTTGTGACAGCATATTCAGGTTTGTTCATGTCAACTCAGTCCTGGCAAGCTTTTTGTTACATAAAGAATATTTTTTATTGTGTCAATAGCTGCATTAAAAAAAAGATTAAACAATTGGTAACATTTCACTTGGAAATACAAAATATTTTTATATAAAATATTCAAGGAAATTAACTGAAGTATTCTGCCTTTATTTACAGGGATGAACTACCTTTTAAAAGAGTGATGTTCGTTATGGTAAGGTGAAATAATCTTAGCTCCAGATTGTTCTTACTGTTCTGGAGACTTTTTTTTTTTTTTCATTAATTACATAACCATTGCATGTAACCTGGAATTAATGCAAACTTTATTCTGGTACCCTTAGGAGATCAGAGTTCCTTTTTTAGCCAGGTTTATTAGAGCTGTATCTTGCAGTGATATTCTGGATCAGTAAAAGGAGTCAGTGGGTCTTGAAAGTTAGTTTTGCATTTCTCACTTCCACAGAAAGAAAACTAAAAAAATACTATCCCCAAGTTCAGAAACAAAGACTTCATTCTTTGACAGACTTATAAGGCTGCCCTCCATGGATTTCTCAATGTTCCTCCTTATTTATATTTGTGTGCTTAAGAAATGAATCAGATCCACAATCCCAACTCAGATACCTCTAGCACACTATAATTGAAAACAAACACACACCAAAAAAAAACCCAAAGACTTCCCAAAAAACCCCAAGACACTTGGGCATGTAGCACATTTACTTATGTGTTTATTTTTTAATGCAAAAGACTTAATAATTCCCAGTTCTTTCACTTTTTCTCTCACTTTTTTTGCTTTACCTGAATGAGGTGACATGACTGAGATAAGTCATATCCATGCCCAGAATCCTGTGGAGAAAACAGATCATCTCAAACAGAGAATATATAGCAAATCGGAAATTTGATAAACACACTCAGGAGACAAGTGCCTACTTGTAATCATATATATGCATACCTGTATGTAAATTAGCTACAGGATGCTGTGTGTAGCCACATGATTAGCCTTGTGTATGCGAGTATAAGAGTGTATGTACAGACCCAGAGAGAGATGGAGAACACTGTCACCAGGGTCCCTGGGCCCACCAATGCCACATGGGCAGATACTGCTACTATGACCATATAAAAGACAAAAACCTGCATAATCAGTGCATTTCCTGATCTCTAGTGTATCTGAATTTCTCAGCACCTCCACAGCTAATTGTCTTAGGAAATTCTCCTGTAGCAAATTCGTGGCTGTCTGCTGTTAGCATCTGCCTAAAAACTGGATAAGGTCTATAGGATCCCAGACTGAAGATTTGACTGCAGGATTAGAGCCTAAAGATTTGGAAGTAGCCCTTTGGCCAAGCCAGGGTAGTCTAACAAACCTTTGGAAAAAGCTAGCAGAAATCTATCGTAACACTGGATTTGGAACTTACCATCAAAATTAATGGACAACTCATTCTCCTTCAACTCAAACTCCTCATGCTGATGTTCATCTGATTTAACCAACACTGACAAAAGAGGTCTAAAAAACTGGTAGAATATACTACAAAATTACATATCAAAGGGCAATTGACTAGCAACAGATACTATAAAATTATGTATAAAAGGAAAGCAGTAATATCCTGTCAGCAAGTATGAGCATAGGAACCCATTGTGTTCACAGCCTTAAAGGGGTGAGGAGTAGAATTACTTTAGTTTGGGGTATTTTTACTCAATCTCTTTAGAAATAAAAATGCAAAAACTCAAAGTTAGGTTTTTATTTTAAAAAGAGAAAAGTTAATAATAGGCTTACTGCTCAAGTTCACTGAAGCGAGTATGTTACAAAAATCAATACCATCACTTAACCCTTCATCTGATAGTGTTTCAGGCTTTCAGAAAGTTACTTTTCTTGTTCGCAAAAAAAAAACCAAAACAACCCACCCAAAACAAAACAAACAAACAAACACCGCCCACCAAAAAAACAACAACAGAAAAACCCACAAAACAGAGGTTTTCTTAGCTTTAAGGAGGTATTTTGTGCTATTAAAAAGCATTCTTTCTCTGATTATTGTTTTAAATAAACATTTAATAGAACAAGCTAAGTAGATGATCAAATGTCTGAATGTAAACAGAAAATGAGCTTTGGACCAAAGCTAAAAAAGCAGAAACAACAAACAGGCATTAACTTTTTAAGGAGTAGAAGCAAAACCAAAGTGTTCAGCCCAGCAGCTACTAGGAAATCTAATATTTCCTGAGTGGGTAAAGAAGGAAGTTTGGAAACTGTAGGAAAAAAAGTGACCAGAAAATCATGTTATTTGCACCACAGAATATTCTGAGTTAAAAGGGAGGAACAAGGATCATAAAGTCCAGCTCTTAAGTGAATGGCCTATAACAGGGTTTGAATCCACACTATTAACACCAGGCTCTAATCAACTGAGCTAATCTCAGGGTCTTTCTAATCATACATACACCAGTGGGTTTCCCACCGCAGGGGTGACTTTGTTAGAAAAAGGTTACACCCAGGAAAACTGCTTATAAGAAATGCAGTTTGACACATACTCAAAGAATAGAAGTTTGAAGTACTGGTAATACACATCTTGAAAGATTTTCTAAAAAAAAAAAAAAATGCATGTTGGCCTCCCATGTAATAGGGAATATAAAGGTGTCAAGACTTTATTGATTATATCAAAAAAAATAGACAATGTGTATTAGTGAACTATTTTTCAGTCTTTTCCTATCAAAGGTTGAAAAAGTGTTTTTGTCTCTGAAATAAGGGGCAGATGGAAGAAATTACTAGTGAATGTCTGATGAATATGATATAGCACAGAAATGGACTACAGATTAATAAAAGCACCCTCTCCCTCATTAAGTGTTCTTTACCCTATGGGGGAGGAGAAGGTTAGGTTATAGCAGCATTATGTCCTCACAATAAAAATACATTTAATCTCCTAGCATCTACTGCAATTGGTTATTCATTGCATATAATTTTCTTTATTTTTGAAATAAATAAATCCCTCTACCAGCTGTCTGACAAAGGCAAGAATGAAACATTCTGAAAATAAACTTTTGAAATCATTTGCATTCAATGGGAAAATTCCACTACTAAAATAGTGTTCATTAAATTTTTCCAGTGATGGACAAATCTCAGAAAATTCAGAGGACTGTTTTAAACAAGTATAACAATATCAGTGTGTGTTTACGGTGTTTCAAAATTCTGTCTCTATCGTCATTTTATCCTGGAACCTCTAAATAATCAGAATTTTTTCTTACTATTTAGTGACGTCTAGGTTTACTTCTGTCTCCTTCAGAGGTTCCTTTACTTTACCAAGCAGAGCAATGTTTCCTCATGGGTGACATGCTACATTTTGGAGGAAATTAATTAATTCTCCAATCCGTGTTTCTTTCAAGAGTAACCCACAAAATCCTGAAGCAGAGAGCAGCTACAGGATGTCAGGAAGTACTAGGAAATATTTTCTTCCACAGGTTTGTTTGGTTTTTTGTTTTTCTCTTTTTCTTTCTCTCTCCTCTGCTCTTACCTCTGTGAGGATAATGGAAGAGGATTCCTGCACCTTAAAATTAGAACAAGAGTAGTGCCACAGGAAGATTATGGTATCCTCACAAACTCTTGTTTTCAAATGGGAAATCCAAAGTAGAACAAAATAAGTAACTTCAAAAGGGAACAAAAAAATCCCCACAAAATAAAAACCAAACATACAAAACCCAAGACCCAATGGATATGGCTAAGTAAGATACACCACTACCTCAGTTCTGTTGGCCATTTGGCCATACTGTAAATGATTAATGGAACTGAAAACTTGGAGCTACTTTTTACTAGGTTGTTGGGAAGAGATCTGATTTTTTGTGGTTCTTTTCTCCCTCTCTCTTTTTTTTTTTTTCTTTTTTTTTTTTTTAAATTAAGGAATTCAGTTAAGGTCCAAATTTGCACTTTAGGGAGGTAAGACAAAAAGACTAAAAAGCTGTCTTAGTAGGATAGCTAAAAGGTCAAAATAGATCTGGGTGTTAGCAGGTTAACAATGATAACTCACCTTAAGGTTCCTTAAAATAGAAGTGAAAGAAGCACGTCAGTATTGAAGAGCAAGGGGACCAGAACAAAATTCTGAAGATCCCCATAATTAACTGGCAGAGGGTCAGATGAACACTTATTAAAATGCAACAAAGCACAACAGGGTGTCTCAAAGATGGAGTTTCAGTCTTAGGTGTGAATTTCTTCTTTTTGTCAGTTCTAGCCAGGCCTGCCATGTCATTTTAATAAGTACTTTTTTCTAGGTATTATCTTTGAGAATTTGGGGGGAATATTTATGTTAAAGGGTTAAGAGGACAGTTTGTAGGGAAGAGGCCTGAAAGTATAGGAAGAATGACATTATGATGATATTTTAAGACGCATCTGTATCTGATATTTGATTGCTGTGAGGCAAATGCATCAATTTACCTTCTAGTTTCAAAGGCAATAGTAAGTCTTCATTAAGAAATAGTGTTCTCCCAATGCAATATCCCTACCTCACCCTAATGCTGCTAAATACTATATATTGTCAACTCCTCTTTTTACAGCATGAATACAATACTCTTTAGATACCTCTCTCAAATAATTTTGATAAGGAAAGATATTTTACTTCACAACTTACCCACATTGACTCTCACCCCACTCCAATCCAAAACCCTATGTTCAGGCAGTAAATGTAGACCAACTATCTTGAGAAAGGGATTTTAAAGCTTTCTTGGCAAAAAATACTGCTTGTCAGCACAAAGAGAGATCTGTGTTTTAAATCATAAAGTTCATCTAATTCCACCTGATTTTAACACCATTCTAATTTGGCTCATGTGTTTTGGTTTTGAGTTTAAAAGTGTTGCTGGAATTGGTTGAATAAAGAACTGAAAGTGGAGAGAGCTGTGGGGACCTCTAGACATGGGAGATCTGAAGAGTTCAGGACAAACCTGGGGCAGGAGGAGGATGACTACTTCCTCACCTTCAATAACAGAGGGAAAATTGCACCCTATTTCCTAACACTCAGACATGTTTTATGCTGTATGTTTAATATATTGATTATTGAAAGTTTTTTGAGTGGATACAGGGTACATTCTTACATCAAGATTTACAAATGTTTTCTTGTATCATAATATGTTGGCAAAACAGGAGAACATTATGAGTAGCTGATCTGACTGAAGTCCTCAAAGACACTGTTTCATTGCAGTGTAGGTTTGTTAGTGTATTAAAGTCCAGCAGGGTTATCTTCTTCCCAGGTGTATTTTGAAGTACAGTACTGTTTAGTGCTCATATGTGGGAGGGTTTTTTTGGTTTCTTTCTTCTTTTTTCTTTAGTAAGTAAGATTATGTCATCTTGGATTTTGTAATTCCTTCATAAATTATTTTAAGTTTTCTTTGCATATGTGCATACCCCCACACACATGTTTACCGCTTGGAGGACAAGTTGGATAAAGCAAAAGTGTAATATCACACCTCCGCTCTCCCAAATGAAGGACTGGCCGTCAGCGGATACCCAAAGTGCTATGTACTCCCTGGAACACAAAGAAAAAAATGCTCTACAGGCAACTGTCAATAATCCAGCCTCAAATACTCACTGCTAGGTGACTCTTAGTTCTCCTGCAGTCATGGCTCAAGCAGCACTGATGAACAGGACGATAGTCTTCCAAAGCCCTGCCCTCCCAATCTGTCATGTTGAAAGGCATTCAAGTCAACCCTGCCCCAAAATATGTAAACACAGCCCATGATAAATGCAGTGTGGGCTTTTGTAGTGGGAAAAGCAGGGGTTGTAGGTTGTTTATAACTGTCTGGTTTTTGGTTCCTTGAAAGAGTAATCAAACTAGGAGAATAGAAGGAAATGAGAGAAACAGTCACGAGAAGGGTCCCAAGACAAAGGAGAGACAAAAGTCCTTGGGACACAGAATTGATTATATGAATTAAAAAAAAAAAAAAAAAAAAGAAAAGAAAAAAGCAAGCTAGTGAATGGAAGCCTTTTGCTCTGGTTTCTTGTATGATCAAGGGGACAAAATTTTGTGCAGTCTTTCCACCCTGTGTGCACCAAGGGTTATGCTGCATTCTTTCCAGCCACTACTTAAAGACTGAAGTTGTTTCAAACCTGAGTATTTGAGGATCCACTTGAACCAGAGATTCACAAACACCTGTCTGCATTTCACCTCTTTTCTATATCACTCATGCATTTTCTGCTCAAAACAGAGATATTCTCCTCACCCTTCTTCTGTCTGTGAGTCCTTCTCATCTTTGTTTGAGGTCCTCTAGGAAGAGTGCAATAAAGAAGCAAGATGAAAGAAACAAGTCTTTTTGTGGTTCTAAGTGCATACGTGTGGTTACAGCATAGGGCCTATGAAAACAACACAATGAATGTTGTTTTCACAGACCCTATGCTTCATGTGGATAGACTGGATCTTATGTCAGTTTGTTCTCTGATGTTCCAAAAGCACGTCAGAAAGCAAGATGCTCTTAATGTGAAGGAGTTCCTGAATTTAGTATTGTGATAAATGCATCTTCCTAGTCAAGACTGTGGAAAGTCTGCCAGTTTTATGTGCAACCCCAGTGCAGGGCAATCTTCCCTTGCTTCCTTGAGCAGGGATACACAATTCCTCCAATATCTTAATAGTTCCCCCAACTTTCTAGTTGTATTCTACCTTCCAATGAGGCAACAGGAACATCCTTTATGCTACTTTCATCAAATCGCTCATTCTTTCCTAATCCTCTGCAGGTCCTCATCAATCTCTCAACTTTAGATTTATTTATACATATTTATACATATATTAGTTTTCACTGATCCTACCCTAATTTTTGCCTAGGTTTTCTTTTCACAGTGCATAAGGCTGCCTTTGACAGTTCTATGAAAAGCCATTATGCATTTAAAAAATTCAAATTCTGTGCTACCATAGGCCTGCAAAAAAACTGCTATGTCCAGTTTTCCTGTTCTAAGCAAAACTTATGGACACTAATTGCTTGTTTGGTATTTCCAGGCATTCACAATTCAGATAGAACAATGAGCTATCGCCCAGAAATCCTAGATAAACAGCCACTCCCTATGCAGCAGTTATCAGTGTAGTACATGAGCTGTAGACCCAGGGATCCTAGACCCCCTTGTTACACCATACATGCACCACATACCCTCAAACCCATGATAGCCTTACTTTTCTCATCTCCCAGCCAAACCACAACTTTCCTGTGAGAAGCAGGTGACTCCTAACTGAAACTGTTCCTCCAGCCCAGGCTTATTCATTGAAAGAGAGAAACTAAAACATATGAGCCATGTCATGTGGCAGAAGAAGGGTACTAAAGCTAAGCAGAAATCCTGGCTGAGTACAAGTCTTCCATAAGGCATGTGTTCCCTGCACAGTTCCTTTCTCTTGGCCATTTTCCACCTCTGTAGTCTCCGCTTCACTCTGAAGAAGAATGCAAAGCACTGTTTGTCTTTCAAGCCAGAGAGTAGACCTCAGTGCAGACTCGCAATAACTAGTGTGTCATAGCACAACAGAATCCTTCCTCAGAGGGTTCAAGTTCCTTCCTGTTCCCCTGGAACACAAATTCACCAGCATCCTAACACACCTACGGCCTATTCAGTCTGCAGTAAGATACTTCTCAATAGATGCTTGCAAGTAGAAGGAGAAAAATCCTAGAAAAGTCATCCTGTAGGCTTGGCTATTTCACAGAAGGAAATTTCCAGGAAAAATTAATTTTGTAGTCCTCTTCCTGTCAGTAGAGCAGGATTCCTTCAGCAATAGGTTATCACCTTCCCACACTGAAATGAGGGTGAATATTTTTGGAAGGTCCATTTAGCTAGCTTTTCATTAATGGCTTCCACACATTCAGTGGCTCATCTCTGTAGCTTTCACACAAATAAACCATTTCTCACTATCTGTACATTTTACACAGTACAACCTAGAAATTCAGGAAACAGGACTCTCTTCATCAGTTTAGTCCATGTAAAGATATCTGCATGACTTGTTCTTGAAATCTCACAGTGGCAGATATCCCACAGTCTCCTCGGATGAGGTGAGTGTTCTTCTCCGGTGCTTAAATTTCCTTTGCATTACAATTTTTTTCTTAATGTCTAACCCAAATCCCTCTTGCTGTGACTCAAAGCTATTACTTCTTGTCTTATCCACATTGGGCTTGTCATACAGATTATTCTCTATCTCTTACATCTCTCTCAGCTGCTATCATTTCTCTCTCAGTCTTCTTTACTTTTAGATAGAATACCTACGATATCCTCACCCTTCTTGTTTTCTGATCGTTCTCTTCTGACCTCTGCTCTCCAAATAGTCCACATTTGTTTTTAAGGACAGTGGTCAAAAGTGGACACAGTACATCACTGGAAGTGTCACTAGTTACAAGTAGAACTTGGATCATGGTTTTGTTCTTCCCTAATAAAAGGATCTTTTATTTGGTTTAATCCACAGTGCATCTGCTCTTCTGGCTGTAAAGGGTAGCAGTTAGATTTTTAACACACTGTTTAGGCAGTTCAGGAATGGCTTTTTAGCATTTTTAGCATTTTAAATGCTGTCCAAGCAGTTCTTGCAGAACTTTGTAATCATTAGCATTCACAACACAACTGTAAGGAAGAGAAATATTATTGTCACCATTTTTCCAATGAAGAGGCTACAGGTCTGCAAAAAGAGTTTTACAAAGGCATATTTTTTCCTTGTGCCTTGTGAGAAGAAAAGACATTGCTGGATTGTACAGGATTCTGCAGTGAGTTTGAATTCTCCTTCCACAAAACATGATTATTCAATGAGTGTGTTCGTAGTGCAGATTTCCAAGCCAAGTCTCTCTTCTTAAGGGCTCTCAAAGGTGCTTAACTGTAAGCTCATATGATTAATATTTTGTTCATTTCTGCATTTTCCATTTAAGTACCTAAGTTTTGGTCTTTCACGTGCTCCAGAGTACTCTGCCAAATTCTTTTATCCCTCTTGGGACAGTTGGTCAAGGAGGAAGACAGGATGGCAGCTGGAGAAGATAGAACCATAAAAGAATCTGAGGGAGAGGTTTCAACTCAGCAGAGAGAAGCAGAAGCATCCTTCTCTAGATCCTATCCTTATGCAGAAAATGGAAATTTTCCTAGTTTCTTTTTTTAATTCACAATATCCCTCTATATCAGCAAATACCTAAAATCAAATTAAATATGTGTCTTACTTTCCTCATGTAACTGATCCACCAAAAACCTTGACAATCTGCTATTGCCACTAGGTTCTTCATAGCTCATGTCACAGAGGACAGAGGTCTTCATTTTGCAGCAGAGGTTTCCAGCCTCTGAAGGACACAAGTACAAATCATAACTAACGTCATTTGTGCCAGGTCTATTTCTTTCTTTTTTTCCTTTATCTTAATTTAGCCCTCTTGTTCCTATGCATTGTGTGCATAGATATGTACTGTAAAGTGTGATATGACATCAATTTCCGGCACTGCTAGGGTTTTTTGCACATGATGCAATCTGGTGCTCCAGTGGCATGTTCACATGTGACATAAATTGAAATCACAGTGCGTCATAATGCAGCACAACAGGTGCACCAAAATGATTTTTAATGGTGGTTGGGTTTTTGGTTTTTTTGGTTTGGTTTTTTTTTTTTTTTAAATCAGGTCAGAATCAAGAACAATAGCAGCCATTAAATTAGTTCTGCAGAGCAGCTGGAAAGAGAGGATCAGGGAAAGGATGTTTTTCAATATTTGCAATGGGGATGCAAATGCAGTTGTAGAGTGCAAACCACACATTATATTTTTTTTCTTTCATGTACTGTGATAAAAGTAGTTTTCTTACCAGTATAACATGTTTCATTTATACAATGTTTAAATAATTAAATACAGCAACTCTGGAGGCGATGGCTAAGATAAAAGTTTGTAGGCAATCCATTATTGTGATCAGACAGTACTTCTTAAAACCCATGGAGATACAATTTAGTAATTTAACTTCTGAAGTCAGTTGTTTAATAAACTATTACATTTTAATATGGTTTTGTTCTTGTCAAAGGGAATGATTCATTTCCCCACTGTCAATTGTTCCAGCTGAAATTATTAGTGGTTTCAGAGTTGAGGGGGTGCTGGGCTCCCGTTTGAATATCACTACCGTGCTGTTCCCACTCTCCAGACATTGCCACTGTGGTGTTAAATGTGTGATCTTTACTGGCTATAATTATTTTGTAGGCAAAGTTACTGCCATCGTTTGAGTCTTCAATATTGATATATTTCATTAGGTTTAATTTTGTTGGCAGAGAGTAAGATACTGGTTAAAGGGAGTATATAATTAGTTGTACTAGGATTAAATGTATATTAGTATACTCTAATAAATGGATGTCATGGAAAATAAAAAAAAAAAAAAAAAAAAAAACTATTAAATAGAGGGGAAGTATAATAGCAGATAAACTAAATAATACCTCTGCTGTGCTCTGAGTTTGTCATAGTTTTAAACAGATTTGTTTGCTGGAATTTCAATATAATCTTCTTGTTCGTTTTTCTTTATTAAAAAAAAATCCACAAAAAATGAAACATCCAGCTTTTATAAGAAATGTATTCTTTAAAAAATTCCAAAAGGATGTGTCTCTACCTATTTGTCTCTCCCTTTCTATGAAGATTTTAGTTATGTAATGCTGGGATGCAGGTTTAATATGGTCTGTTGGACTCTTGAAGGTTGCTCCAACTGATAAAATACTGTTAAAAGTAGAATTGGTAATCAGTGAAATCACTCTCCATATGCCCATCCATGACTGGTAGCACTCGAGAGAGGGTGGTGGTGGCCATTTCTATGCTACTTTTGCACAGAACTGCCAAGGGAGCCAAGACCAGGACAGCCTCATCTGCTGTGCCTTGAGCCGATCCCTGCAACTCACCTGCTGTGGAGCCTGTCTCAGTGCAGAGTGGCAGGTCTGTGAAGATTAGGGAGCAAGGGCCTTTCCACAGGCATTTGCTTATCACTGGCCTTGGTGACACATGGGATTATTTGTGGCCAAGTCCTTTACCACAGCACTTACAGTTCTGAGATAAAAAGCACGCACCAGAATCCCCACTGCCTCTCCAGCTGAGATGGAAATTGGCATTATTTGAAATTCAAGGAGTTTTTACTGTACACAGGAATAATCCAAATGTGGAACGGGATTTGTTATTAACTATAAATCCCCTTTCCCCTAAGAAAACCAGAGTAAATGCAGGAAATAAGCTCCCATTTATATACCAGAGAGACAATGCTTCATTGTAACTTATATTTTAAAGTCACAAGTGAAAAGTAAATGGAAAGTGGGAGCAAATATCAAGGTATCAGTGGCATTGATCCTTCAACAGTGTAGTCAATAGAAATTTTTGTAGCTTACTTGCAACCTATGAGAGAAGGCTTACATATAAAGAATATTTGATGGTTTGTTCGTTAGAGCATGTGCTATTCTGTATCCAGGTCAAAAGGGGGGCAAAGGTCTTTGCCTCTTTTTTTACTATAAATTTTGCACATTTCATATTATTTACTCTTTAAATGGCAGTATTGTAAGAATCTTTTTAAATATTTCTTCAAACACACAAGAAAGAAGGTATGTTAAAATAATTCCAAGTATGCATTTTCAGAATGCCTGAAGTTTTTTGTTACTAGGTACTTATAGGGCAGGTAAGATTTTAAAAAGGAGCTACAAAGAGAATTTCATTATAAATACTGTAGAATTTTTACTTAGTCCAGCTTAACTCCATTATCATCAAGTTTTCCCTCACAGAGGAGCATTCCCAAAAACATTACTACTCTCCAACAGTTATGTGTAAATTCTCAAGCAAATACTAACTTTTCTTCCTTGCATTTATTTCTTCTTTTTAAATTTTATTTAGGACAGCATGTGCCACAACCTACCTGAGGTCCCACATGGCAAAAGCCATCCTGCCTCTCTCTGGAACCCTACAAAGAATTCATTGCAGACATAATGTTACCAAACCCACACAGCCATTCAGGTGTCTAAATGTGGTTCTCAGTATTGCCTGTTCCACTATTCCGTCATCTGTGTTCCAATGTTGGCAGTCTCAGAATTTCAGCCTTACAGGATATCGTAGGCAGAATGCAATGTACAATTTTGGCTTCAGGCAAAGTGGCATCTTTTCTGTAAGAATCTGCACGAGTTACAGAACATCACCCGTCCCATGTTGGCATTATTTTGATCTCTCTTTCTTGGACACTGTATCAAACTCTTACCCAGACAGACATTTTCTTCCGATGCCTAAATTGCATACACTGGACTCAGTATACTGAGTAAATCAGACAGAGCATTTGTGTCCTAGGAATATTTATCCATACCATCACTATCTTGTTTGGCATAGGTTTATTTTTCTTCCTGTTCCTGTGACTGCAGAGCTGAGTCCATGCAACCTGTTGCATGCTGCAAAGACTAAAAACCTATATTTATTTAAATATTATCTCAATTAACATTTATTTATTGTTATACCTTATGAGTTCTACAAAGATGTTTTCTGCATGGGAGAATGTAAGTGCAGGAAAAAGCTAATTGGCTATTAATATGCTAGTATTAGTATAAATGTCTACCAAATTAGATCTCCTTTTTTTCAAATTGACTTCAGATATATACACATAAAGTTTTGCAAACTACTGTCTTTCATGTGTAACACAGGAGGTATTGGGTCTGCATACAATAAAGAAAGCGTCCTTGTTTTTCACAGAGCGGATACATAAGAAACAATGGCATTCTTGATACCTACGCATCACTTTTAGCATGATGGTATCCTAGGCACTGGCATAATAGAGGCATCAGATAAAATAATAATACTCAAATGATATTTGCAAAGTTGAGCTCGTAAATGTCAAAGGTGATTTGAACTGGACAAGAGTGAGTCTTAACAAATCAAGTAGGGACTGCTGGCAATTGTTTCCGTTCTCAGTTCTTATTGAAACTAATACTGGACAAATTGAAAGAGTGATTGCCTTAGAGCCTTTGCAATGTCTTCACCAATCTGTTGCCCATTTCCATAAAAAATGGGAGTGAAAATGGCAGCTGACTTTTTTTGACCTCTCTCAATTTCACTGGAGCTCCTGTTGGAGGCCTGAAAAAGCAGTTTTTCAAGCAGGCCATTATCTTCCATAGCAAGTTAGTTGGCAGTTAAATTGAAAAATATCAGTCAAATAATCTGTTTAAGCTTGGTCTTTCTGTATGCACTATGATGGGAATGGTAGCAAACCAGAAAAAAAAAAAAAAAAAAAAAAAAAAAAAAAAAAAAAAAAAGGCTCAACCTGAAAGTGGATGAACAAGAAGAGTTACTTTAACAGACTTTTTTTGTTGTTGTCATGTTAAATTTCTCTGCCTCTCTGCCCTTGTGATCTGATTGTCAACATTATAGGAAGATAAGAAGCTGCCTGGAGCACATGAATCCTAGCCCTCCTTATCTTCCTGACTTACTGGTTTCTACCATGTTGAAATCATGGACCAAGGGCTCTTTTGCTCCTCTTTCCTTGCTAACTCATTCTCTTTCCATCTGGTATCTTTCCTTAGGTTCACTGAAGTGTCATCACTTTCATTCCATAAAGTAGTTGCAGAAATACCTCCTTCTTCTAAGATTTAGAATCATTGACTTGTTCTTCTTAGAAATTTACAATCCCACTGAAGTTTCTTTTCTTTACAAAGGCCAAAACATAATATCCATGTATATGAGAGGTGTGTTGGCACTTAGTTTCCCTCAACTTCCTCTGTAACCAATGACAGAGATATCAATTTCCCTTGAAAGTAGGTCAACCTATCTAGTACAGAATTTTCTCCTAGGAATTGTGTTTCTCTTCTAGAGGGAGTTTTGAAGAACTATTCTCCTAACTTTCACTTGTCTTTTGAGTACTTAAAATTGGGCAGAGAACTGGAGGTTCCATGACTTTGGGGAACCCTTAAAACCCTTGTGACCCTATTCCATGCCCCAGATCACTCAGCCTGACTGGGATTACCCAGCAAACACCTGACTGCACCTAGTGAACATCTTGGACCTTATTTCTACCTCAGCTGTTTTACATGAAGCTGATTCTTTCTACCTCAGCCCAATGTTGCAAGAAGATATCAAGACCCTATAGTCCTGTCCTCCCTCCTCCATCTTCCAGTATATACATCCTTTATACCCTCTCACATTAACGGTGAGTTTCAGAGGTTCTCTCCCAACTGTTTGTAGCTATTACTCTGCCTGGATTTCTGGTCCTGGCTTTCCCTGGCTGCTGTTCAGTCACCAGTCTTTTCTTGTCTTGGGAAGTAGATAAATTTCACTCTCTTCTTTCACAGAAGCCAGGCTCCTCCTACAGATAATCATGATTTCATCTGAGATAGGAATTTAACCTTCTTTTTACTAACCATGGCAGTCACACAATAACTCTTCTTGGCTTTGTTTCATGGCTACTAGTGCCCAAGTGCCCTTTTTTTAAATTTCATTTGCTTCTAAACATAATCTTTCCAGCTGTGAGATTTAAAAAGACTTTTATTATTTGTCTTTGGAAGATCTTAACTAAAGAATTTGGCTGAAATTTCAAGGTTAGAGTGCAGTTACTGAAAATAAGATTTCTCTTGCAGTGATTTCTGGGTTATTTAGTGTAAAATGATTGCTGTATCAGAAGCAGCTTTTTTAAAAAAACAGACGTACAGTTTTCAGCAACGAAAATATATTCTTGTTTCCTATTGTATGACTAGAAAGAAACAATTCAGACTTTGGAGAATTCTTCTCACTCTTTTGCTTTCTTCCATTGTGAAGATCCACTGTATTTAATTAAGGACACAATTACTAGATAGACAAGAGTGTCAGACCCATTTGGTTTCTATCAACAATCATAGGATAGTGGTAGGAAAGGAACTGTTTGAAAAATGAAGACACTAATGTAGCAGAACCAGAGTTACAGCTGCCATTCTGACACACACTAGAGATAAGTTATTGACCAGCCATGTTATAAAATTGTAATGCCACCGCAACAGCTCAAGATTTCTGCAGAGCTATCCTAGTTTCCAGTGGAGTTAACACGTGGTTGTCATGTTACAGCAAAATAGTCTCCTGTAACTGATAACACATTAGGTGATGTGCTGCAACTGAGTCAGACCATTTCTCTGAATCCTGATTTCAAAAAAGTTGATTTTCATGAAGGTGCAAAGTTTAAAAGTAAGTAACAGTGGTTATGTGTGCCAAGCTCAAAAGCTGACCTATTTTTACCAGTTTTCTCCTATTGTGTAATTTTTCTACAAATGATTCTTTTCTTTTCATTTATTTCTATTTTGATTTGTTGGACTTTAGAACACCTATCCAAGTTCTAAGGGATAATATAACCAGATTAAGTGTAGGTTCCAACTAATAGTATTCTCCCTTGCAATGCTTTGGTGTTGTGGATCTACAGAGCTTGCAGACTGGATATTATTATTTCACTCACAGACGCCCTTCTACTTCCATGAGGCTGCAATATTAATCTCTGACTTTTCTGTCTGTCCTTTCTAAACTCGGATAATTTTTTTATTTTTTTTTTCTCTACACTCCCTACAGTGATTCTGAGAATGACTCAGCTCTGATCAGAGGTTCTCAGTAGTCAGAATCTACTGTGGCACTACCTTCTCATAAAGATGTGTCTGAACCTAAGCCAATTTAGGTTTTTATTACTACAATGATTACATCACTGCATTATGTAATGCGTAAATATTTCAAATATTTTTACTCCAGAAGAATGAGTGAAACAAAATATACTTTCTTTTTTTTTTTCTGTATTTGTCAGTCCTTCATCTTCTACAAGAGTTAAATGCCCCAGTGCCCTATAAAAATGTTCCTTGATATTTCAGGTGGGAATCAGGATACAGACTGGTCCCATTGATTTCACATGGTCTAGGTTTTTTATCTTGGTGTTTTTGTTTTCCCTCTAGAAATTTTTATGCCTTCACAGAGGAAGTCACAAGATTTTTGTATAAGTGCCTAACGGTGAGGATAAAACAGGACTCTGTTAGCTACTGCAGGCAGCTGGGCTGACCAAATTGCTTGCCTTCCAGGACAGATCCATTCTGTGCCTTTGCAGGTGCTGGGGAGCTAAAAATAGCATGGCTCACCTCTTGGACAGACATAGCGTTAGATTTCAAAATCCTCATCCTTAGTAAGAAACCAGAATAAAAGGGCATTGTGGCAGACAGCAGCATGGGAGGTAGGGCTCAGGGTGGTTGAAAGTGAGCTTTCTCTGCAAAAGTATTAAGTATGACCTACTGTCCTCTAACTCCATTTGCAAGGCTCTGGTCCAGCAGATTTGCAGTCTCCAGGGTCATAAATTCACACATAGACATTTTTTCTCCATCCCATCAGTTCCCTCTCTGTAAAAGTACCATTTCTGCACTGTTCCTCTGTTGATATAAGGGAAGTGGCTGATGCTGAGTGGTAACAAATTGTGACAGTGTTCTGGCCAAGGCATGACTCATTCACAAGCTTGTGAAAGGGTGAGCAGGCGGTATCCTGCCCACCCCAGGGATGGGTAACAACAATGCAGACCACTGTGGGGTATGACACAGGCCTCCCCTTCTGTCTGTTTGCAGGAGCCATTGCTTGCCTCAGACACAACTTTGATTACTTTAAGCTGCAGTACTCTGTGGGCGACAGGCTCTTTTCCAAAATGCCTTTCTCACACATACATCTCGTCTTTCTAGGCATGCCACCCTTCTTTTTCCTATTCTCAGAGTATTCTTTTTCAGGGGTTCAGTAGAAGTGCAGCAATCCCCTGAATCTGACCTTTATAAAAGACTGAAAAAGGGTAAAAAAATACTTCTTTCTGCTCTATTCTCTACTGTGCCTTTGTCATTTGTGAAAAAACAACAGTCACTGAGCTTTCTCACTCTTATCTTTGTTTTATTTTTAACTTTAGTGGTATCAAATCTTGACACCACCCTCCTTTTCACGAAGACTGTTTAGGGAACTTTGCAACTGGCAGTATTCAGAGCTCTTTCTCAAATGGCTGACTGAGCCTTTTTCTCATGTGTTTGTCAAGAATTTAAGTCCTGTAAGTGTGTATGGGGAAAAAAAATGAAAATTTAAAGAGTGTGATTTTAATGTCCCACCCTCCTATCATTAAACAGCTTCCAATCTTTTGTCCCTTTTGATGTCATAATCCTAGCTGTTCTCCAGACTCCTGGGGTCTCATCTAGGGAAAACATGAAAATCAATACCTGAAAAACAAATGGGTTTGAAGAACAGAAAAGAATTTTTTATGGTTTATTTATATGTTTAAAGAAGAGACAACAAATAAGCTCATTGTATACGCACACCCCACATATATACTTTTAAGTTTCTCTATACCCTGCTGTCTTCAAATGGGCATGAAGAGGCCGTTTAAGTATTCTAGTTAATAGCACAGACTGATTATCAGAATTCCAAGCCTTTTTTAGCATTATATTCAGTTATGGGGTTTTTTAATTTTGTTTTGTTTGGGTTTTTTCCTGTATTTATGAATGTATATCTGGCATAATATCAAATGCTATGTAAAATTCCATAGATCTGGATTACACTTTCGACTTGCCAGCTGTGTCAACTTTAGATATGACTTTTTTTTCTCCTAAAAAGTCTTACTTTTAAAATATGGATATAAAATAACAATTAGAGTACTGTGTCAATCAGTGGCCACTATTTCAACCTGCTGCTTTCCCTAAGAACAGCTTATACATTACACTCTATTCATGCTGTGGAACTACCATGCCCTAGAATGAATACAAAATAGGGATAAAAAGCTTTTTGTTTCAAGGCTCCACAAATGTGGAATCAGTTACCAGTTGATTTAAAAACAATTGAGAGCTTTTCCTGTTTTAAGATGGAACTGAAACAATACTTCATGATGACTAGAAGTTGTTGTAATTGTTTTAATTGATGTTATTCTACTGTTATCTTGGTTTATTGTTTATTTATATGCATTTGTTTATCACAGGTCATGATTGTAAATGGGCTTTCATCTTAATTTACCTAGTCAGCTAACAAATATATATGTATGTGTATCAGTTATACTTGTTTATATTTGACAGCAAAACCATATGTATTCTACATTTATTTCTTTATGTTTGTGCTATCGATTAAGACATCTGAGTTTGATTTCAGCTTGACTTTTAAGTTTTCAGGACAAACCAAACAAGTATGTATCTAATGATATCAAGTGAAATTATTGTTTGGCTCCCAGAGCACAAATTAAGTTAAAGAATTGAGTAAGCACATATTACTGTGCTTTATAAGGCAGTTCGCTCTTTATTTGCAGAGTTTTACTCCTGCACTGTGTTGTCTTTTAGCAGCATTAGCATTCAGAAATTATTTCTGTATCTCTAAAGGCAAATGATATATTGAAAACAATGATAACATCGCTTTTAAAGAAATCCAGTCTGGTGTCAAGTATTTATTATTGTAGCTGGTAAAGTAATAGCATGTTTAATTTGCACTCTCTGTGAATGATAAATATCTACATAAGTATTTGTGTCTGTCTTTACATATCTAGCAAGTAAACTAACCAATATATATAAGAGGAATAGAGAGGAAGAGCAAGTCATTATTTCATCTGTTTCATTTACAAACTTAAAAGTCACAAGTGTGCAGCTGCAAAATGTGTTTCTCTCAAAGCTTCAAATCTGTGGCATGTTAATTCATAAGTAATTGCAATCACATGGTCTTCCTCGAGGGCATTAGCTCAGTATTCCCAGTACAGTACACTCACCTGTAATAGAGGAGTGGACAAAGGTGATTTTCATAAATCAGATAAAATTGCTCAATAAATCCAAAACATCTTTCATAATTTTTTAACAGAAAATTATCTCAGTTATGTAAGCAACATTTTTTTAAAATTTCAGTGGTCTTTGGAAACAGGCAGGTGAGGAAATAAAAGGCAAGGCTAAGTTATTTTTGTTATGGAATCTGTCAGCTAAATGTTTCACGGCCCTGAACCAAACAGTGCTTTGACTTGCATCCCATGTTACCCACGGACGACCTTATGTCCGGATACTAAATACTTCCATTAAACAAGAAGACTTTTCTACTGTGACAGTCATATGATAACACTGCCTGTGTCATTATCTAAATGCAGCTGTTTGCAAAAATACAGGCTTTTTCCCAAAAATGTTGTCTTTGGTACTGCGACTGCAGAGTGAATAATACAGTATGAAAGGAACCTGAAGGAGCCGTTAGGGTCCATTGTGTCAATCCAGCTGCTACACATGCATATTAAGTCCATAGTTAAAAGTGCTTGTGAAGCTTTTTCTGTTTGTTTTGTTTTACAGTCCATTTTCAAGCATACTTCTTCCTTTTTCCTTGTCAGAATACCTAAACCACTCCAAACTGGACTTTGAACAAGGTTCAGTTTAAATTGAAAATTCTTTTAGTTATACAAGAATAATAGTTTCTTTTTAGATCAGGTGAAGTTTAGAAAAAAATCACTAAGATTTGGTACAAAAAAAAATTATTTCCATTGGTTACTAAAAAAAGCATCTTTTCTCATCTAAGACCTGGTTGTCAGGATCCAGTCAGCTTTGTGTTTAGTCTCCTGAAAGAAGGAGTTAGAGTGGAAACCTGACTGACCCTGACTGTAGGCATTATTTTTCAAATCACTACAAATTTCTTTTTGTAAGAATAGCATTCAAATGTCAGATTAATTCACTGTAGGCATAGGTTTATCATCCAAAATTTCATCTTTCTAATAATTCATTTGCTAGAATACTTTGAATTCAGATAATCAATCTCGTGAATGTAGCATAAGTACAACACCACAAATGTGAATGCCAAATTTAAACTGTTTAGTCTGGGAATTCATTGCTGGCACTGGAATGGTTGTTGGCAGAACATGTCCATATAGGGGGTTCGTTCAGCTACTTCATTTCCAGTCTATGTCATTAAGTAGTGGTTTGAGGACACTTAGTATTTCAATGCAGTAGACAACAAAAAGAAAAACATCCCCCCTCTCCCTTTCTGTTAATTGTGTATTGGTACCTCAGAATTTTGGCTTAAATACTAATCTGATTTGCATTCATACATGGGAATTGCTTAGAGTAATTGAAAAAGTTTGTCATTAGTATAAACAGTCAGTGTCCTGGATTCTGATATTAGTCTGAATACTCATTTTGCAGATGTTGATGCTCCGTGCTTTTTATTTTAACAGCCCAAGCTACATGTTGGTCTGTTGATCCAGAACGTTGTATAGGGCTAGAAGCATTGTGCTCCTGAAAGAAATTTACTTTAGCATTTGTCATGCTCCAGTCAGAGAAAGTGTAAATTTAGGTCTATAAACCATGTTTTTACTAGTTAATGGAAAGTATGGAGGTGGGAGTTCAAAAGGGTTTGTAGTGGGTTGACCCTGGCTGGCCTCCAGGCACCCGCCAAAGTTGCTCTCTCATTCTCCTTTGCAGCTGGACAGAGGAGAGAAAATATAATGTTGGATTCATGATCTGAGATAAGGTCCAGGGGAGAACTCTCACTGAGCACCATCACAGGCAAAACAGACTCAAAGTGGGAATATGTAATTAAATTTATTACTAACAGAATCAGAGCAGGAGAATGAGAAGTAAAATAAATCTTAAAAACACCTTCCCCACAGCGACAGAGGGAGACACTGAATGGGGGTTATGGTCAGTTCATCACAGGTTGTTTTTTGCTGCTGCTCAGAGAGAGGAGTCCTTCCCCCGCTATCCAGGGAGGTCCCTCCCACAGAACGCAGTCCTTCATGATCTTTTCCAATGTGAGTCCATCCCCTGGACAACAGTTCTTTACAAACTACTGAGTTGCTTTTACATGGGGTGCAGTACTTCGGGCACAGGCTGCTCCATCATGAGTCCCCCATGGGGCCACAAATCCTACCACGAAAACCTGCTCCAGCATGGACTCCTCTCTGTGGGTCAGCAGGTCCCTGCCAGGTCCCTGCTCCAGCATGGGCCTCCTACAGGTTCACAGCCTCCTTCAGGCATCCACCTGCTCCAGCGTGGGCTCCTACATGGGCTGCAGGTGGATCTCTGCACTGCCCTGGTGCTCCGTGGGCTGCAGGGGCACAGCTGCTCCGCCATGGTCTGCACCACGGGCTGCAGGGGAACCTCAGCTCCGGCACCTGGAGCACTTCCTGCCCCTCCTTCTGCACTGACCTTGGTGTCTGCAGAGTTGGTCACATGTTCTCACTCTGCTCTTGTCCAGCCGCAGTTTTCATCTGTGCAATAACTTTTTTTTTCCTTCTCAAATATGTTATCAGAGAGTTGTTAACTGTCATTCCTGATTGGCTTAGCCTTGGCCAGTGGTGTCTCTGTCCTGGAGGTGGCAAGATTTTGCTGTACCAGACATGGGGGAAGCTTCTGGCAGCTTCTCACAGAAGCCACCCCTGTAGCCTTCCCCCTTCCCACCACCAAAACCTGGCCACACAAATATCAGGCTTTAAAGACAAGCTTTGCCCTTGCCTGCAGCATGCTACAGAAAGGTGTTAGGCACAACCAGCCACTGCTTAGACCCAAGAGTCAGTCTGTGTCTGGAAGATGTGACAACTTAGTGCCCAGCTGACACTTAAATGCACACCTGTCACTGGCTACTCTGAGGATGGGAAAGGTGATCAGATCTCTAAATGCATTAGATGGATACATATCAGTATTAATTTAAGCCTAGGAAACAAATCTCTGCATTTTCTCTTTCAGATGAAGATAGGGATTACAGATGGGGGGGGAGGAATTAACAATAGCAGATAAACCTCTCATTGTACTGCACGGGGTCAGAGAATCAGAGCGCTATTTATCAGCAAACATACCCCACACAGGTCATTCAGCCCAGTCTTTTTTTCTCCTTCCCTCATTGTGTTGGGATTGATTTCATTAAACTCAAATCTTTGCTGATAGATCATTAAGACATTAAGTCTGGCCTTAAAATCCTGCAGTGGAGGTGATTCTGAAAAACTTCTTGATGGTTTTCTCCATGTCCTAACTGTTCCTGCAGTTGTAAAGCTTTTCCTAATACTTAACCCTATTATCTATGTTGCAGAGTAAGTCCATTCCTTCTTGTTTTGTCCCCATTGACTAATGAGAACAATTGGTCCCTTTCCTCTGGGTAACACCCCTTTATGCCATTATCGAGAGTTATTATGTCTCCCTTTTGGTTTCTCTTCTTTAACCTGAACATATCGCAGCATCTTAAGCTTTCCTCTTGGGCCTTATTTTCAACATATTTTATCACTTTTGATGTCCTTCTCTTAAGTCTTTTTAATTTGTCTGTATCTTTTGAAAAATGTGGTAGCCCAAACTAAAAGAGGCTCTCTGGATGAAGCTCAGCCAAATCAAACAGACCAGAAAAACTGTCTGCCTTGTATAGCACATGATGCTCCAATTAACACAACCTAGCATAGCACTTGTCTTTTCCGTGACAGCATTGTCTTTTTTGCTTGTTCAATATATTGTCCATTATTATTACTACTACTCTTTTTGTTGGAGTTTTCTGATCTAACTGGTTATATCTGTAACTTTGATCTTTCTATTCTTAAGTTGTTCCATCATATGCTTTGAGTTTCCATACAGCCACATATGCTTCCAATCTTCATACTTATTTGTATGTGGCTTTGCATTATCTAAATCTTTGTGTTAGTGCCACCAATATACCCTTAGCCACTGGAGTAATTTTGCTATATCATCTGTAGAATACACTTGTTACAATAACTGACTACACTCATTAGGAGTACCAAAATCGCATCAGAAGCTTTTCTCCACACCACCTCAACTATTGCTACTGTGTATATAGGGATTAAAAAAATACATATATACATTTTATTTCCTTGCAAAAAGAATATTTCCTTGTACATAGTTCATCAATGATCTATGAAAACATCAAGGAGGCTCAAGTATAATTATTCCAAACACAATTTTTTTTATTTGCATGGATTTACGGTGTTCTGATGTGATATCTCCTTTCACCTTAATTATAAAATCAAATATTCAGCAATCTTCCACAAATTAGTTTCAAAACCTCGTTTCAGAAACCTGGGCAGGTGATGTTCCAAAACAGGGATATGCATGCATCCACAACACACCTGGGAGGCAGGCAGGAGGGAATGCAACTCCTATTGAGTTCCAACTCAGTGACTTTGCAGGACTAGCGACTTCTAGACTTGCTGGCATAAAAGCCTTGAGCAACCATTTTGACTTGCAACTACTATATTATTACTCTTCTGAAATCCATGTTTGGGGAGCTGTAGCTCAGGTTTTCAAGGCTTTTCTTTCTTCAGCAGTAAATGCAGAAGTCTTCAGAGCCCTAGAGTGGACCAAGGAAATACTCTTCAAAGCAGATCTTTAATAAAGTAATATTTGTCAAATTTGAGGAAAACATTCAGGTTCAGCAAAGTGATATACATTGCTTTATTAGGAGCTCTGTGCACACACTCCTAAAGACTCCTGAAATATCTTAATTTATTTACACCCACCTGAATCTTTTTAGGTGTTTTCATGGTATTCTTGCTGCAGAGGGGGGATCAAAAACTCCCTTTACTCTTACTTACCTTTTATTTCTGTTACTCTATATCATGCATGAATGTTTTTTACTCTTACTGGACTAACAAAAATTTATAATGTTTATTCATTTCCTTTCCCCTCTTAACATGAACCGGAACAGTTTGCCGTTCTCAAGTTTCCAGAGGTTTGTCTACCTCACTTTCTCAAATGCATTCCCAGGATCAGACAAGAGCGCATTGTGCCTGCACGCAACCCACACCAGGGCCTTGGGCACCCTGCCCAAACATGCCTGGCAGGGTCCTAACCATCCACTTACATACTAATACCACCTAAGAATGTCCTGTATGTTTGGGCTCACGGGACGTCACATGTGCTAAAGAAGAGTGTTTTCTGCCCAGATATTTGCTGGGTACAGAGGTGGGTCCACCCCGGGGGATAATCATGGGGCACCCCTCAGAGAAAGAATTATTCCTCTTCACAGAGGTGAAATACATTGCCAGCACAGTCAGATTGAGCACTTTAGAGTGAGGAGTAAGATACCCAAAATATGAGATTTTACAATATATTAATAAATATATATGCTTACACATGTTAATGTTTATAATCATATACATTTGTAACGGGATAGGATTACTAGGAGAAGAGAGAACTCTTCTTTTCTTTTTTGTTTTTATTTTCTTTTTCTCCACTCCTCCACCCCACCCCTCCTACCCCCTCTTTCTTTCTTTCTCTTTTTTTTAATTTTCAAAGGCAGAAAAAACACAGTCTCTTGCTGTATTCTCACTCTGGAAGTACAAAGCAGCACTGAGATTTCTGTAAGAAAATGTTGATAACTCCATATGGTGGAAAGTCCACGTAAACAATGACTTTGAACAGGCCACATGCCGAGATAGTGACACTAGGTTAGTGTAGCTATCCCCTCTAGCACAGCTGTAACTTATGCCAGCAATAAAGGCTTTCTGGTGGTGTGTTATTCTCCAATTGAAAAAGCAAAAGAATTTTTATCAATAGCAGTATTTTTAGATTAATATAGTTGCTTAAACATTAAAGCTTCTGCAGCATAGCATTTAACAGCATAGTTAAGATTAAAACCATGTATAAATACCAAACCTCAGATTGACATAATGTTATGAGTCATTCCTAATACAGATCTGACCATTATCTTACCAATGTGTATGCCAATAGCATTGCTTGTAGCAATAAAATGTTTGCTCGTACAGTGGGTATTTCAGACCCAATTCTCCCAAATGAGAGAGGGAGTGAAACCAAATATACTGAGTCATGGTAAAGATCTTTTCAAGTCTGAGGAAAATATAATTCTCAGAATAAATTACTGTACACAACATTTTCTTTTAGGCCAGTTAGCCAATTACCGTTTTGCAATAATCATTCAAGTGCTCTTATCTCTTGTTCTAAAAGGCTTGCTTTGACGTGTTCAAATATTAGCTGCTTGTTACAGGAAGACTTACTTTCCAGGAATACAAAGATTCAGTCTTTCATCAAACTGTTCTTAGCGGTACATTTACTCTGCCTGAAAAAATTATTTCTGTTGATATAGTTCAACTACACTGAAGAAGAAGTTCAGTTCTGAGCAGATGGTCAGGATGACTGATTGCAACTCAAGGCTAAAAAATGGCGAAATATTGCTTCTGTTGAGACCATTGTAATTTTTCTATATAGCTCACTTCAGATTTTTTTGGCCATTTTCTTCCTCCTCAAGAATAATAGGAGTTAGAAATTATTTCAAAATGGTTTTTTCTTTTTTTTTTCTCTTTCTCTTTTTCTTTTGGGTTTGGGTGATTGTTTGATTTTTGTTTGTTTGTTTGTTTGTTAACCCATCATTTTACAATCTTCTATTTATTGTAGGATTTTCCAGCAGCCAAATAACCACAAAAAAGGTTTGTTTCATAATGTGGGAAATAGTTTTCAAGAAACAGGACCAAGATAGAAATCTCTCTCATTTTATGGAAACAAGACACTAAAGACTCTAAAGACTCTAAAGATGTATACAAGTCTCTTAATTCTAAAACATTTCTACCGACTGATTTTAGACAGCTAAAGATTTAAGTCTTTATTGGTGTCACTTTTGGAAGTTTCATTCTTAACATATTAGGAATGATGAATAAAGCATGGGACATTCCACAATATCCCAGCTGGGGGATTATGCAGCTGGACAAAATTATCCCTATTAGTTTGGGTTTTTAAATGATGATATATCTTTTGATAAACCTTCTTGTTATAGCTGAGTAGTAGAGACATTATAGGACATAAATAGAGACATAATAGGACAAAATAATTCCATGAAAATAATGTTTTAATTTTGAACAAATGTGCCTTTAGCCAGAATGTTTGTAAGATATCTTGTGATTACTGCAAAATGGGAATAGAAAGTTATTTCAAATTCTGAAATATGATTTACAATAGAAAACCTGACTTTGATTTACTTCCACTCAGAGAAACACATGTGATGTGTTCTGTTCTAACTAACCAACATAACAATATTGAATGCCAAATTTTGAATATCAAACAGTCACAGTGAAATGTTCATAAATGATACACCTTCATTCAGGGAATAATTCTGAATAATAAATCTAAGAAAATCATAAACTGCTCTTGTACAATTCACAAATATAAAAAGGAGATGAGATTTGTCTAACAAATTATTTGGAGTAAATTATGTATCCAGCAGCTACCTGAATCCCTAATCTGTATTTTCTAAAATTTGTATAGGATGTCTCCTCTAAAGATTTTGCAATATAATTACCTAGATCAGCCACTCCACAGCTGGATACTCTACAGCAGCATCAGTGTGCTTATGTATTCCTGGATGAGACTGCTTTATACACCGTTTCCTTATGCCACTTCCATATTACCTTTCTAAGCAGATTTGTCACCTGTTCTGGGAGACACTGTGGCTTCCATTTCCTTCAGTGACCTAAAATAATTAAGAGCTAAATCTCCTGTCTTCAAGTACTTTTGCATATGCTTAAATTTATGCATATGAGTAATTTCATTGATTTTAGTGGATCTTTTCATAGGAGTACATATAAGAAAACTTTTTTGAAGTTTTGAGCTTTTAAGAGATTTGTCCTCTAAAGTTACATGCTTCCTACTCCATCAGTAATTAATTTGTTATTGTTCAGTAATGTCCCAAATATACACTACTAACCAAAAGAGCTATGAATTATTGATAATAAAAATCCTTAATAAAATTAGCCGACTTTGTTTACATTTATAGTGTTATTTTCAGTTATATGTGTGTGATTTACATGTTAATACATGAAATCAGAAAAAGACTTGCACATTCAGAATCTTCTTTCACTTTTCAAAGGTACTTTGGGTCAAACTCCAAAAAAACCCTCAGCATTTCATTGCAGTTTACAGAGATGCTTGGTAGTAAATTTTGATCTGAGCATTAAGAAAAACTGTGTATTTTTTCAGCCATCTATGGAAGTTACATTGACACCAGGACAAGTATAAATGAGGATGGCTGTAATGTATTTCACTGCTAGTAACGTATACAGACAGCACTGGAGTGCAGTAGTCAGCAGAAGGAGCTGATTTTTGGAAGGGGGAGTTGGAGGGAAAATCTAAATGGGTTAGCTGTTAAGAACAAGAGGCTTTTGATTTAAGAAATATTAAAAGTGAGTTCCTGGATTTTATTCCTGACACACACCCAATTAATATATTTTCCAAAACCAAGGCAACGTATTTGCAGGATTTATTTAATATTAATGGAGGTATTAAAGGGGATAAACTACTATCAGTAAGATGCTTTCAATTTTTTTTCCCGCAGGTTTTGTTTAAAAAAATACTGAAGCTGTTTCTGACCTAATTGATCAAAAATGTTTTTCTTCAGGAAACACTGCAAAATGTCTTCTTTTCAAGACAAATGAATGTGGGGATTGGTGAGAGAGACAAAGGAAGGTAATATATGCTAGAAAAAGTGCCAGAATTTGAGCTGGAAATAAACCTCCAGCATAACATGCATTTTGATACTGCTCAAACAACCCTTCAGAACTTGTATTTCTTCATTTGGATGCATACAACTAGTTAAAAATGTCTGTTACAAGCCTTTTCTTCCTGCTATTTTTCCAAATTTCTTGGAAAGGGTATTCTTCAAAGTTGTTTTATGATTGTTCTTTAGAAATTTCCACTTCTTGAAAACCTCACATAAAAATAAGCCTAGTAATTAAATAATTTTACTAATTAAAAAAAAATGTTCAGAATAAATTATTTCTTTTTATTAGAGATATTGGGAGAAATGTCCAGGTATCTTATCCCAGATCTACTTGAAAAGCTTATTTTTATCCCAGCAGCAAAGTTCATCTGCTTTCTTACTATGATAATTATATACATATTTTAATCATCAGAAAAATTACTAGAAAAAACTAAGCTTATTGTAAGAGAATAATTATCACCTATCTGTTAAAGTATTTAATTTGAAGAAATTTTTCAGTAAAAAACCCACAAAAATCACTGTGAAATTTTCTTACTGTACACACATATGTGTGTTCCATAAACAGAAGGATTTCCTTTCATACACTTAAATTCAGACTTTTTATAAACACAATCTATTTACACATTATCTCCTTGTTCTTTAGATGAAGTACTGAACAGAGTGCTAAGACTCCTCCCAACAGGTTGACTTTTCCCCTGTGATCTAACCTTACTTTCCTCTCTTTTCTTCTTTTTAATAGCTGCATGGACACCATTTATCAGATACAAGTGGAATACCTTACATAAGGACACATAACCCAGGACTTATTTTAATATTCATGAGGTTGTTGGTGTTATTAAAGAAATTCAAGTAGGTAGTGAACACTGGATTACATTCCTCCGCCATATATCCTTTATCTGGCTGTTAAAGTGAAGTATTACTAATGCAGTTTTAGCTGCTCCTTCTTTGGAATCGAACTCCTTGTAATACATGCTCCAGATTCTCCAGCATCCGCACCTACATTAACAACCACAACTATTTATAGTTGCTACCAGAGTCCTAAAGACATGAAAATACCCAGGCCCAGCGTGTTAGCTTTGAACTCACTCAAAGAAACAAAAAAAAATTTAGAAACTTCTCCCCTCAAGTCAAAATCTAGAGGTCCGTTTCTAACATCAGATTTTCACTCAAAAGTCACTAGGAAAAGCCAGATTGAAAAACCATGAAGTAAAAATGAACCTCTTGTTGTTACTGTTTTTTTCTGGACAAATCTCCACATTTTCCAATCCTATCTCCCTACAAAACAAGAGATCATTTTAGGAAAAAAAAATACAATTACTACATGAAAGGAAACAACATTCAAATGTTGTTAATTAAATGAGGGAGTGGATGTCATTGTTAATGTGTAGGTACATAAAAAGAACCTTATTTTGCAGATGTATGACAGGGCTCCCTGAAGAACACAAGTTTTTCTATATTAATTCCATGGTAGTTGAAAGCTACATAATCAAAAACACCTTCTAAGTTTGGCAGAAATATAACACTGGCTGTTTAAAATAAAAGGTCTGTATGGAAAGTTCAGCTTTGTTTTGGTTTTGGGTTTTTTTTATTCCCCTAGGGTCATTGTGGTAAAGGAAATATTTTTATCTAGGCCTCAGGAAACGGTGGTCTGGCGAGTGACTGCAGTGGTATGGATGGTTACATGAACAGTATTCACTCAGGGCAAAGCTTGCCATCACTTATGTCTGCCCCCAAACTCCTGGACTACAAAAACTAATGTCAATATCCACCCGGAAATATCCAGTGAGGAAAGACTGTGGAAGTTACTACCTTGAAATAACCCGTCAGACTCAAGTGAGGTGAGTCAGAAATGTGCAAGATATTGGTGTGGATAAGCAGAACCCTACTGAGTTAAATTTCAAACAAAATCTCAATGAGAGGCCATCGCATAATTCACTTATATAAATGGACTAAAGTGACAAGGAACAGAGAGAGTTTTCTGACAGAGTCTGTGCTTTTCAAGTGAATCCTTACAGCAGAGGCAGTGTGGCATCCTGACGGCCAAAACAATCCAGCAGATTCTCTGAGAGTAGTTTAACAAATTTTCACTCCTGTTTTCAGGACTCTAAAGGTATTTCTCAGTTGCTCCTTCTGATACAAGGAAGTCCATTTCCTATTCCAGACCTGAAAATTGCTGCATATCAATCTGTAGGTCCATCTGTGTTCTTCTGCTGTGGTTCTGCCCATTCTGAACACCTTACAAACTGCTTGCTTTTTTCTTGACTTCTTCAGAAAATATGCAATGAAACTGTTGAAATCAGCTGTCAGAGCTGGAGCACACACATTTGCTTAATTCCCAAAGGATCTTCCATATATAAAGTTCACTTACAACATCCTTTATGAGTTTAATCAACACTCTCTTTTGATAACCATTCAAACACACAGTCTAATATCTTCCTATGTTTTCCCTTTCTCTTCTATACTGATGGATTTAATTTAGGAAAATACTTTTTGAGGCTTTTATATTTCAGCTTTTCTTTGTGTATTCCATTTTTTAGATACTTCCCATCATGTTACAGTTTAATTTTTTCTGCCATTCAATTTTTTTATTAGACATTTTTCTACAAGAATCCCCTAGCTTCCAAACTTTATCAACATTGCTCTATCTTCCACCTTATGTGTCATAAAATATGACAAAATGAACTCCATTTTCTCTTTCTGTTGGTGGCTGTCCTCTATCTTTACGTATAGAAGTAGCCCTGTTTTCATTTTTTATTAACTTTGCTAGGTATCAGGACTCATCTCTTAGATAAGTCATATGTAGTAGGAAATACTATGGGAATCTCCAAGGAAAACATTATAGCTCATTAGCAATAAGCATTTTTTGGGAGTGTGAAGGGCATGGAGAGACGGAAGAAATACAGTTATAAGATTACAGCTCATACCAGGCATAATTTTTACAACTGACAAATACAACGAATTATTGATTCCATACAAAACCACTTAAAACCAATATAGTGCATTAAGAACAGATGATAAAATAGACTGTATTCTGGCTTACCTCTTTATTTGCCAAACCAAGGCTTCCTTCTAAAAAAGAACTGGTGTCTAGCAAATTGCCTCGTTTTCAACATGGTGGTAGGGGGCGCTGAGCTTTCACTGTAGTCATGATGGATTAGCAGCAATTTTGGTAGCACTAGTGGTAGAGCAGTGAGAGTCTGAGAATCAGGCTCTTTTTTTTTTTTACATTCACTTTGCCTCAGACTTCATTTTGCTTTCTTCAAATATTTCAGACAAAACTAGCCAGTAGTATCTAACAATGAGTCTGGGGAGATAATCTTGTTTTGTATACATTGAAAAAATTCTGGCAGTCTTTCCTTTGAAGTGCTTCAAGTCTTCTGTGCCTGAGAGCAAAGGCTTGAAATTTTAAAAGGATTCATAGCATTGATATAAATCCAAACCCATTCTAACTTGGACAAGTGAGGAGCTTTTGGGAAAACATTTTCAACAGAGGTTTCACAGTATCACAGAGTCATGTAGGTTGAAAGGGTCTTCAAGAGGTCTCTAGTCCAACCTTCTGCTAAGAATAAGGTCAACACTGAATTCAGAAGCCAGGTTGCCAGGTCTTGAAAATCTCCAAGGGTGTATTCTGCAGCGTTTCTGGGCAACCTACTCAAGTGCTTTATTTTCTTCACAGTTAAAAAAGTTTTTCTTTATATCCAGTCAGAACCTCTCCCATTCCAGTTAAGTTTATTATCTCTTGTTCTCTTGCCATGCACCTCAGTGATAGACTTATCTCTGACATCTTAGTAGCCTACTGATAAGTGTTGAAAGATGGCTCTGAGGTGCCCCTGAAGCCACCTTTTCAGGCTGAAAAACACCCAGTTGGCACAGACATTCTTTATAAGAAATGTGCTGTAGTCCCTGGCTTGTATTTATTTGTATTGCATTGGATTCCCAAAACAAAACACAATTTATGAATGTGGGCAAGTATAGGAGAATAAGCATTGCCTCAACATACCATTAAGACAATTAGTACAGAACCCTAGAAGAGCCCTGTCTGGAAGAGCTAGTTGCCTAATATAGCCCACGATGCCATTACTTTTCATGACTACAAAGGCACACAAATTGCTGGTTCATGTTTATGCTACTTCCCCTCAGATCCTTAACAAAGCTGCTCTCCAGATAGTCCCAAACTTGCAGGGAGTTAGTCTAAATGCATGCACACACACAAAAACACACATGGTCACACACACCCCCTCCCCCCCCCTCACTGAACAGTGAATTGGGATGAGTATTTAGGAAGCAGGAAGGCGTCACTCTCTAAGGTAGGGAGTCAGGCAATGGGCATAACTAGTAAAACCAGCACAGAAAAGGCATACAAATAAATCAGACAGGGATCTTCATGGGTAGAACAGAGGTCATGACAGTTTAAGGGTGTCTAAGACCAACTAAAAATTCTGAGCTTTTTACTGTGAACAGTGAATTGACAAAGGATTTCATAACAGTGAGTTAAAAAGGAGTCAAGTTAAAAGACCACCTATGGGGAAGATGTTGAACTGAGAAGGCTGTGGCAGCTTGGAAGTTAGAGAGGGCATCAAGATTTGAGTGCCATCTGTAAAAATAAATAGTTCATGAATACATAATCAAATACAAAACATTATTAAAAGGCAAATTTTTTTTTGAGTTCTTGGCTATGTCATTAGAGCTTTTATTTGTGTATAATGTGTATCATTAAAGTTTATTTTTTATTTGCATCATTATAAGTGGATAACTTTAAATTCTAAATAAAACTAAGAGTTGCTTATTTCTCCACCTTAGCTTTATTGACAAATAATGCAATATCAGCAGAACTTCCTGAAGGAAACTCAAAACCTCAGAGGCTTTTCAGCCTTTGCTCTTCTTTTTAAAACTGAGATTTTCTTTTAAAGAAAGAACTGAAATTAAGTTTTCTACCTTTCAATTCCCTCCGGCTGGAATCAGGAGTCATAATCTTTGACCTCTTGAAGAGTAAAATTTGTTTAGACCATTCACAAAGGTTACTATTTTATGCACATGAGTAATGCAGCCTCTGCAAGTTGAACGTGATGTTATCTCTAGAAATGTTACACATAAGATTTATCTTCAAAGATATTTCTGAACTTATGCATATCTTTGCACTCAAATTTGATTTGATAACTTCTCAAGCATAACCAATTTGTTTTTTTCTGTGCTTGATTCCATACTGGTGAGTACTTTTACTAACTACACTTTCATAAAATGAGTATTAAGTTTGTTAACACCAATCACAGTTCCTTGACAAGAGAGAAAACAAAAGGCTGAGAGATGAAGTAAGAGGAGAGGAGGGAAGGGAAGGGGAAGGGGAAGGGGAAGGGGAAGGGGAAGAGGAAGGGGAAGAGGAAGAGGAAGAGGAAGAGGAAGAGGAAGAGGAAGAGGGGAAGAGGAAGAGGGGAAGGGGAAGAGGGGAAGGGGAGATGGAGGGAGAGGAAAGGGAAGAGAGAAATGAAAACATGATCATAAGCCTATCAAAGTGTGTGGGGACCTAGAAGATTACAAAGAGCCTTGAAATACAGCAGCAAAATAAGGAATAAACATACAACCATCATTCAGCTTTCCTTGAAGACTATGTAGTCAGTCTGGATGTTAAGAAGTCAGGCTATTGATTCCAAATTAACTTTCTTTTAAAAAAATGTAATGTGCTTGTTTGAAATATTAACTTGCTATCATTGTTTCTACACTCTATATACTACTTTTAAAAGTGTGCCACTTTGACACCTTGCAGAACCTGTAATTTCACTACTTCACGCTCCCAATCTCCCCTGACTGGTTCGGGCTGCTTGGCTGGATTCATGTCTTGTGATTTGTCATTACCATGGGGATCCCAAACAGCACCACCAGTATCACCAATGGAAGGAACCAGAATGAAATATGTAGACCAGGCAGACACTCTGTCCTATAGTGAAGGTTGGAACTCTGAAGTACTGACCTGTCACTTCCATGAGGCCTCATGTCAGTATTTCCACAGAGAACTATTTTCTTTCTCAACTGAAGCATTTTGGGGGTTTGACACGGTCCGCCAGGGTAGAAAGAAATGGTCCACACTCGAAGTGGGGGGTTGCAGAGTGGAACATTTATTAAAAGAGCATGGAACATTTATAGATTCGGTTATGGAAGCTGCTAGAAAAGAGGCAGAACCGTGACAAATAAGGATAATTAGGGGTGGTATATTACTATACAGGGAGGTGCAATACTATCTAAGGAATTAGGGGGGTAGGGTTAGCCTTGGAGGGAAGTGACCAATAGGTGAAAAGTAACTAGGGAAAGTCAGAGGAAACATCCAATAAAAACAACTGTACAAATATAAAGCTCTATTATCTATCTAATACAATTATATTCTAACTATTATAACATGAAAACTAATCAGTAATCTTCTTCCAAGCACTATTATGCTGACCACTCCATCCATTCCAGGAAGATCTCTTCTCTGTTGTCCTGGTGTTCTCCTACAAAAGACAGCATCCAAAAAAATAAAAGTCTTCCTAATGAGTAATACCAAACCTGTCATCTAGGCAGAAGGTCTAAATGCCACCCCCCAGCTTGGACACTGCATAGAAAAAGAATTACAATCCATTTCCTTTTCCTGGAGCTTTCTCACAGTTTCTGATTCAGTCAGTAGGATTTTCATACCCTCATCTTCCCCACAGTGAAATTTTCCTACTTAACATTCACTTAAACGATGGAAGCAGAGTTGAAGTTAGACACAGGCTTTGCCCTGCCTCTCAGTAAACAGCTCCTTGCTTTGTCACTGTCCCAGGGATGATAGAGTGAGAATGCAATATCTAAACCTGCATCTGGTTTCACAATAAGTTAATGTAGCCACTCATATTTTAAAAACTGGTGCAGTCTTTGAGTAGCCTCACTATTTCTCTGCTTTGAAGAACAATGAGGTAGACAAACTGTACTTGTTTTGCAGATACCTATTTAATTTAGGCACTAAAATTCTTTGAGTGGACTGGACAAACATGTTTTTAACATTGAAATCTAGCTTTAGTATGTATTCTTAAACTGCAATGAAAAAGACAAAGCAATCAGAAACTTGGTTTATTTGCTTTACAAGTGCTGAGACTCAAGATTCAGATTCATAAGGCAATAGTTATGCCAGCTCAGGATTCAAGGCTAAATTCTAAAGTAATTTTTCAGCTTCAGCAAATGCTCTCTCGGTCCTGTTGTGTTTCACGTAATAGCAAGGACAAGTGGATTACACCTGTAGGAGAGCATGTTTTGAATATGTGCTACTGCAAGGCAAGAGCCAAGATTGAGATGAAGCAGGATTCAATATCAGGACACCTTTTATTTATGGACAGTTGCTTGTTTATTTTCAAGCAGGCTTTTAAGGCTGAGTTGATGATTTAGGAGCAGATGTGGGGTCATAATATTTAGTTTTGAAATTAGAGGATGTTTGTCCTGTACTTTGACTGTAAAATGCTGTAATTTAATATGAACAAGATGGTATTTGTGGTTATGAATTAATCTTGCTAGGTACAGAACATGTAAACAGTGCTCATTGAAATGCCCCTTTTTTTTTTTTTGTCTGCCTATTAAGGTAGTTGAAATCTCAGTTTTGATCAACCTTCTATGGGTAGATAATTGAGTAACAGTAAAATCAGTCATCTATTATTATATCTTTATAATATAAGCAGGTGATAATATATATATAAGGTGTATTCACGGAGAAATTGGTATACATGAACATATGACAATTTTTTTTTTTTTTTAATCAACATGTTTTTGCCCATCTTTTGAGGTGAGGTTTTTTTCAGTAAGAATTGAGCAGTTCCTAATTCCTGGATGTTTAAATTGGCAACCGTTTTCTGTAAGTTAGCCTTGATAATATGCATTTTTAGTAATTTTGGCAATATAAGTGTGTTTCTGAAATCCTTGACACCGATCACATCTGTATTCTTTCATCCTATACTGTGAAGCCAGGTACATGTGTGATTAGCTTTTCTTAGGCAAGAACACTGCAACCTTAGCCACAAACCCAAAAAATCAGAGCAGCCCAAAGTCAGCCACCGCAGATTGACCCAATTTACAAAAGTAAAATCAAAAACAAAATGAGAAACATGGGATTTGTGTCAAATCTCATCTTTCTGCTCTGAGACATTTGGTTGTGCAATTATACAGTATCCAGGAGCCTGTGTATGCAAAATAGCCCTTTTTGGGGAAAAAAAAATAATTAAGTAAATGGTGCTTCAGAAACCTCTTTTCTTTGCCAGGCAACCCCTGTGATCTTTGTCTCAGAAAAATTCTTATTATCCATGTTTTCTTTTGCTGCCTCTGAGTGAAACACTGTTCTGTGTGTCTGGACTGGTTTTAGTCTTGCACCAGGTTGTGAGACGGAAGAGCTGTAGGCTGCTGCCACCTACAGCTGGAGCGCCAGTGGAGAAATGGACCTGACACTAAAGTCCCTCTGGACAAAATGCAGTAGATCATAGAAGTGAGGTAAAGGAGGACTTTACAGAGCTGGTAGTAATTGGGTTTTGCCAGCTTTTTATGAGATTTAAATAAAACTAGAGGTACAGAGAAAGTAAATCCCCAAGTAGTATATTCAGGCAATTTGTTTGTCCTAAAAGAATCTTCCTACTGGCAGTAGCTTGGCAGAAATAAATTTCATAGGGAGGAGAAAAAAACTCAGCTTCTGACAATCCTTATGTCAGCTAACATTTGAAATGCTCTGAGATTTTCCAGGGGGAAAAAAAAAAAAGAGCAAGAGAAAGAGGAAGATTGTATTATGTTGGTGTGTATTTAGTCACTGTGGTTTTGTGTATTGCAACTATTTTAAGATGCTTGGAATGTTGCTCCCTGTATCTTCAGTCCCTCCTCCCCACTGCATTTTTATCTCTCCAGTTGTTAAAAACAAAAAAAAAAAAACTGACTCTAAATTAAGATCTCTGGAGAACAGGAATAATAATACCCAGCAGTGGTGTGCCATTTTCTGCGACTGCTCCCACCTTTTTTGTTCTGTGCTTTATTGCAGTATCTTTTTCAATAAGGAAAATACAGGGGTGCTTGCTTCTAAACATTGTTCTGTGCTGCTTAACCTAGTAAATATTGGCATGACAAATTCTGTGTGTATGGGAAGGATGGAAAATTGTTGTTGTTTGTTTCCATTCAAGCGTATCTTTTTTTTTTTTCAGTACTACTGTGGGTGGTATCAGATGGTTTTTTTTCTATGCTCTCCTGATTTCATTTCACTGTCTGTGCTACAATGAGGAGTGCTCTATGTGGGCTGATCAAGCTACTTCACTCCCAAAAGGATTTCTTATGTAAGTAGTTCCAGTGAGATTTTAGCGAATTATGTATTTTAGGAGAAATACTGTGTTCATGAAAGTATCCTTGCACAGTGAAATGTGTAAGCACGTAGGCAAGAGCCTGTATAGTACTGCTACCTAATTTTCATTCACAGTACAGAAAAGAGATTTTTTTTCTTGTATTATAATATAGAAATTAAGCTTTAGAGGCCTTTTTTTTCAATTTTGAAAGCAGAAAGAGAAATGAAAAAACCCACAAGAACACATTATGTTATTAAAGAAATAAAATTGACATATTCCATCTATCCGAACTGCCTTTTGTTTGAGCTAACTTATGCCTGTAACCAACATTTCTTTAAAAACTTACCTTTTATTCAAACAGGAATTATGCACTGATATCTGAGTCAGAGAGGCTGAATTACATATTTTTTTAGGCAGTATTTCCAGCAGATGTTAGGGGCATATACCTCTCTGCCTAAATACTGTAATAATTGATAATCAGTAATTGTAGAATTCAGTGTTTACATGTAAAGGAGTTTCATTCTCTGATGTGGGATTCAGATTTAACACCACCAGTGGAAAAAGAAAGAAAATGTAATTTGGTTCTGGTTTTATGTCTGAGATGACACCATTTTATAGGGCTGATATTTCCTTACCTTATGTGGAGTTACTCTGATTTATAAGAGTGAATTGAAAATCTAATCAAGCCCACAGCTGGATACATTCAACAACTTTTTTTCACCCAGAATAACTTTGGATTGTATTGATCTGCACTATAGAACTGAACAGAAAACAACAGGAGGGAAATCTGAGAAACAGTGCCTCATTTTTGAAACCTAATAAAAGTTCTTAAGTAGCTTGTTTCATTGTCATACTCAGCTTGATCATCCTTAGAAATCAATGAAGAACCTGCAGGCAGAAGCATGCGTAAAAATGTCTTGAACTTTTTAAGTGGTTTTATGGATAGAAGGTAAAGACTAGGGGAAGAGGGGAATACCACAAAAACCACTGCAGTCCTGTTGATTAAAAATTTGTCCAACTTTGCTTTAATTATTCTTTTCAGAGAAGTGTAGCCAGCTAGAAGCGAAGAGACAGGGCTGTATAACAAGAAACAGAAAACAGAGCAATGAAGCACTATTTGAGTAATTTCAGAGTGCTAGATGAATGGCTTTGTAGGACAAAAAGTGCTGTGGTGTCAGTGGCTTGCAGCTAGCAGCATGTATGTCATACCGGTGGGTGTCAGCACAAAGTAAAGCTGGAGAAAAGAGAAATCCACTTGCCTTCCACTTCTGGAACAAAGAAAAGGGCAAAACCTGTTCTACCTCTAGAGATAGCAGTTATAGATAAATGTGCGTGTTGCTGAGAAGTTGAGAATTCATCCTTTGAAAAAAAAAAAATCCTTTCATCCTGAGGCAACATTGCAACCCTTACCATTGAGTGGCTAAGGGATCCATGCAGGCCTGATGAATAACAGCAGGGATACACTGCAAGCTGTAAACTAATATTGTCAACTCTGTCACATTTGTCTTTCAATATTTTAGGCATTAATATATATTTAATGTTGCTTAAATACAATGGTTTGTTGTGTTCCTCAGAGACCACTGTCAGCTGAATACATACTAGCTCATGACTGAGCAGTCCAGCATTTTTGTACTCCTGCTTAAAAAGGGCAATGCACTGAATAAGTGCAGTGCAAACAGAAAGAGCAATTACAAATAAACACTCTCAGATCTCCCTATTTCAAAATGAACATGTGCAGGAGTATAAACCTGGCCTATTTTCCCAATCTAACTTAATAATTTAACAATGATGATTAAATCAATATTATGTCCCAGAACCACATCAATATGTACAAGAATCCGGTATCTCAAGGATATGCTACAGAGAGGAGACTTGATTCAATTATTTATAAGGATAGTGTGTCAATAATCCTGACTATTGCATGAATTATTAACATTTTTCCTCTTCACTATCTTCCAGCTTTCTGGAAGGAGTTAATTATGACAAAGCTTTCAGCTATTGCAGTGACCTTTAGCACAGAAAGATGATGTAATGAAATCACATAACATTCCAGAACTCTTACAATACTCTTCCTAGAACAATTTTCCAATTAATGCATTGAACTATGGGAAGTTAGTTCCCTTCCCACTCTGCTTGAGTGGATAAAGAAACATGTATTAACAAATTAACTAGGTTTGTTTGGCTTGGTTTTATTCTAGAGAAGAGACGGTGAGGGTTTTTTCTTTGTGAACATTTTACCTTTTCCCACAAGCAGTTGCCATAGCTACTGGTAAACAGCATTATGTTTGCCTGATTCTTTTTGGTCTAACTACAATACCTTTCCAAGGGGAAAGAAAAAAAAATAAAAAAAAAAAAAAAGCAATGTGGCTTGATTGCTTTCAGAGACAAAAAATCTTAACTAATAACTAGTTAGCTCTGTCCAAAACGTGAGAGTCTAATTCAGGGCTCTCCTTTATTCTACAGAGACCATTACTGTGAACTTTTGCATCTGGTTTTAGACACCTGAATGCTTCAAGGATTTTCTCCCATTAAATGCTTTCATCTGTGTTTGATACAGCTGGAAACAAATTTGCCACAGTGCAACATGAATAACTATTTGGATGTCCACATTTGCAACTTTTTTCTATCTCCACCTATTTTCTCAATTTAGGCAAACTTTAGATTGTCTCAGAAAGTAATTTGGATTGCTTGCTTTCAAGCACTTTCTAACTCCAAGTGGTGTGTAAAATTAGCTGGTACTTTCATTTTGACTTATGGATTTCCTAGATGCTTAAGCACAACAGCTTGTGCATGTCCAGAATTATGCAGTATAAGAAGCTAAATTCAGCCTATACTGGCAGTCCTTTTCCTATCCTAAATTTTTTATGGATATTTGTTACAGGGGAAAGCTGTTTAATTGATGTGGTTTAAATCAGTATTGAAGTATTTATTGATTTATCAATGATGTGTAATTATTGATTTATTAATTATGTGACAATAAGTGAACTAAGCTTTCAGGATCAGGATCAGCAATGTCACAGATAAACCACAATATCAGACACTGCAGAATGTTAATAAACATCTACAAATTTCCAAGCAGCTTTTTGTAACTTACCTATACACACACAGACACACACACAGGGTGTGCTCCTCACGGGCAGCGTGGATTTTGCAAACACTGAAGAGTGTGGATCCCCCACATGCAGGCTGTCTGTGGAGATGTGGATGCTGAGTGTCCACCCCTGCTGCTGCTGGCAGCCTGCTGAGGCCCCAGCATGAGCAAACACCCCACATAGCCCCATGTGCACCCTGAGCATGGGTTCTCCTGTGCCACCCACTCTGTGGATCCTTGGCTGGGTACAAGCTACTCTTGTGCCCCAAAGGGATCTGCTGGACCTCAGCCAGGCAGGGCTAGGGAAACCATGGAGTGATGCCTGGTGGTGCCCAGACAGGATCACTACTGACCCCATCTCTTCCACCTGTTACAAATTTCTGTGCTCTTGCACTGCCTTTCAAGCTGACTACTTTGTTGAAAAAGTCTCTTTTTAATACCTTAGTTACTGCTTTGTCTGGCTGATGGCGTCACGGAATTCCTTCTTACCATTATGAGTTTTGGACAACCACTGAGGTGGTTTGGAGTATCTCAGCACACACACTCTTACACGCTCATGCCCCTATGTTATCAGCCTACATTATCTCCTGTCCTCCAAACTAAACAAGCCCAAATCATCTTCTCACAGGACATTCATTTCAGCCCTTTCAACAGCTTTGTTGCCCTCTGGACATGTTCAAAGACCTTTACATCCTTCCTGAAAGGGCCCAGAACTGCACACAGTTCTTTAATTGATGCTGAACCAATGCTGAGTACAGCAGGACAGTCACCTCTCCTGACCAACTGGTTACATAGTGTTTGATGCACCCCAGGGTGGGGTTTGCCATCCTGGCTGCCCAGGCATGATGAGCCTGCTGCTGACCAGCACCCACAGATCTCTTTCTTGCAATCTATGCTTATGTCTGGCATTACTGTGTCCCAGGTGCAGCATCTGGTGTTCAAAGTTGTTAAAATTCGTCTCATTAGTCACAGCCAAATGCTCTGATCTATCTTGTACCTCAAGAGAGCAAACAGCACCTTTCAATATGGTATCATCGGCAAGCTTGCTAATGGTGCATTCAACTACTGCATCCAAATTATTGATAAATTGGGCCTTTAATTGAATTCTGAGGAACACTGCTGGTGGCTGGTCACCAGCCAGAATGCTGTGAGGGACAGTATCAAAAGCCTTACTAAAATCCAGTTAAACTACATCTACCACCTTCTCTACATACACTGGGCAGGCGACCTTGTCATAGAAGGATATCAAATTAGTTAAGCAGAATTTCTACCATATTTTTAATTACTTGAATTCATCAGGTTTTTTGTTCTGCTTATGCTGTTGGGTTTTTTTTCCTCTCTAATGCTTGAATACTTCTCAAATATCAGGGGATTATTATTTTTCCCACTGCCAATAGCTGCTCTCCTAGCTAAAAGTGCAGTCATTTTCCCAACTAAATTGCTTGATTATGGTTCCTGTTAATAACTATATTTCCCACTTTCCAAAACCTGTGTTGGAGCCATGCAATTCTCTTGACTACATCACACCTTAACTTTCTTGTCATGACGCTGGAAGGTTTTGATTGTATTTCATAGCTGTTCTCTGACAGTAGATTTAAATGAGCTATTTTGGCTATTATAATGCCTAGAGCCGAATTCACTGTTGATAGGACAGCATTCACTTCAGTGAAGTGGCACCTACTCATGTCAGCAATTACTTGACTCAGAATATGGAAACGATCGGTAACAATGCAGAATATATGACTTGGTTTCCTGTTAGGTTAAGTAGAGGAATTTTCTTGTAAGGATTCCCTTGCAATCCAGCTGGATCAAGGCTAGCTGCTTCTAAAATGTTCAGGGAAACTTTTAATTTTAATGGTCAGGCATAGAACATTTCTAAAATATACAGAATCCTTTCTTATCAGGTATTTACTGATGTTAACCAAAATGGGACAGATGTGACGAATTTTAAGTGTTTTTCTTTGATGTTATAATTCTGACAGAGATCTGAAACAGCTCCTATAATGTATTTTATATAACATGTCTCAACTTATCAAAATGTAAATTTGAACAATATCAAATATCACGTTATTTAAGATATTTGAAGATATCAAAATGTCAACTTTTTGGTCTGTAGTTGTATTTTCATTTAATTTGTTATATTTACAAAAATTATGTTGCAGCTAATTTATTACATCAACACATGCACCCTTTCTTACATTCCCTTCTTAATCACTAGTATTTATATTTTAAACTTTTATAATATTTTTTTAAATCTCTGAGTTTAAAAATTGTACAGAATGAATAAAAAAAAAATGCTTTCAAAATCAGAACAGAACTAGCTAACATTACTAGCCTCCAGGATGTGAAATTTTGAATTTCAGATAACAGTTGTTTTCTTAAACATTCCAGTGAGACAATAGGATGGGATTTGCCTTAGGAATATAGGCCCCCAGCAAGTAATATGTCTGATCTAAGATGTGCATGTCCTTCCTCCCTATTCTGTGCAGGTTTGGCAGTACTTAAAAATCCAATAAACTACAACAAGAAGGACCAGAGTAACATACTCTTACATATCAATAATGCATATATGGCAGCAGAAGACATGCAGAAAATGATAATTTAACATTTTTAAGCCAAACTGCAGGCAAATACACTTGTTTGAATATTATTTGGCTATTTCAGGTACCTGCCATTTTTGTTTTCCAAATTAGATACACATATAGAGTTCAAAAAGAAAGGTGTTACATAAACTTGCCCTTGTGCAGTACAAATTTCCAGTTCTAGATGAACTCATTCAGAGCTCTGACAGACAATGCTGGCAGTGCCTGTACAAGCTGTCTGCTCCACTTCTGTGTTGGATGAAAGAATGTATGCCTGCATCTCATCACCCAGTTTGGCATTTTAATGTGAGCCAGGTGGATTTGTATTAAGGTACTGAGCTGTGAAGAGAAGCAACTGAACCATGCTTACACATTCTGTAGTACTGATTGTCCTGTGGTGGTGTTTCCTCCAACAGGGAATGGTACTGACACTGAGGTGTTGAGAGTCTTAGCCAATTTGACTGATAACAAAGTGTGTGAAACCCAGAGACTAGAGAAGTAGGACAGTAATTTGCCTTGCCTTATTGCTGTTTTTTGTTTTCTTTGTTTGTTTTTGTTGGGTTTTTTTTTGTTGTTTGGGGTTTTTTTGCTAAATTTGGTGGAGGTTTCTGTTAGTTTTTTATTATTTTATTATTATTTTTTCTTTAGCTGTAGCATATTACTTAAAATACCTCCAGTTCTTTTAACTGTTCCAGCCTAATTTGTGCTTTCTGCCACTCTAGCAACAAAGAAATATTGACTGGTAATATTTGCAGTCAATGGAACCCATTAATGTACCCTGGGAGAGAACAGAGTTGCTCTTCACTCAAGGCAGTTGGTGTAGTCAAGGTTTTAACCTTATGATAATACATTACATTTAATTCTTCTTTCAGACTTTTTTCAGTAAATACAATTCAGCATTGCATTTGAAAGCTGAGGTTTTATTGTCTGCAACATCAGCCTTGTTTTTCCTCTTTTCTGACAATTATTTTTAATTATCTTTAATATAGAATATGAAGAAGGGTATCAAATGAGTGTGGTCAGGTATTGTTTCATGTAATGTGAAATATGGATAATAGCTGATCTGAAAATAAATAGTGTCTAACCTACATGTCTGTGGTGTTCCACTCCTAAGAGGAAGGGAGTCCCCAAGATTCGTAGATGCCTATCGTTGCAAAGGAACAACAGTCAGAGGGTTCTAAAAAGTAACCTTGAAAAGCTTTATTAGTAAATTATACATTTGGCATGGAAATTGGTGTCAGTTAGTCCTTTATCTTTTAGTAGTAAGAGAAACAAATGAACAAAAGGAAAGAAGGAAGACAGAAAGAAAGAACGTAGAGGAGATTACCATTCCTGGTTCCAGCATCGATCAGGTATCCAGGGTCCTGGGGGGTGCCATCTGGGCTTTGTGGAGGTACCTTTTTGTAGATAAATTTTCCCCACGCTGGCGCTACATTTCTTGCTTTCCATGCAATTGATTTAAGTATGTGCAGCTCACCCTTCTAGACCTTTCCGGAAATGGGTCAGAGGGCTTCAGGGATCTTTGGTGGTCTCACCCCACCTATACTGATCTTGCCCACTATTTGACCTCATTCCTGTGCTTGAGTTGTACTATGCTGTGCTTATCTCCAGGAGCACGTTTGTCCCAGGAAAGTGCTGGTCTACCTCCATGTGTCCCCCTTCTCCAGTCACATCCTGTTCTGTCTTGCCCATTTGCACAGTATGTTCTGAAGCAAGTTTCTCCTTTTGTGCTGAAGAATGAGTGTCAGAACCACACTAACAGTGCTGTGTTTGATAGTTGCTGACTCTTACTCTTCTGGCTCATAAATGAAAATTAATGAGCATTCCATCTCATAAGTGTAGGAAAGTGTTGGATTTCAAAGTATAACTGAAAAGAATATCTTTTTTTTCATTATGTTGAAGTCCTTTCTTTTGCCATCTTTGTATATTTTAAAACATTCTGACAAATGTCTATTCTTTTACTTGAAAGTGCTAAATGTTCATAGCTGACTTGCTAGTGATAAACGTTGAGCAAATTGGTGGCTTGATGAAGCACTCACAGTTACATTTCTTGACATGTTGCAAAGTCACTGGTCTACTTTCATTGCTAAACCTTACTGTTTTGTCAAGTAAGACCTAGATTTACCTTCATGGATTTTGCATTTTGCACTTAAGTTTTTATGGCTGGTAATGGTGACATAACTGAACACTTCCATATAACTTCTCATGATCTGGAAGACTTTATTGCTGCATTCCTGACCATCATTTAATATTTCTATCTTAATTGAATAGATTTAGTTTATGAAATCAATAAAAGTTTAGGTAATTAATTGTTTTATTTACTTCCACTAGTAAAACTGACAGTCTTTTATTTATTTTCACTAGTAAAACTGACTCGCTTCAGTGATTTGTTCCCTTTCTCTATCGAAACCCAAGCTAAATTATCAAAGGATGTCTGACTTGTTTTCAGATGGGCTTGGTCCTCATTTAGTGCCCTTCCAAGGCACAAAAATGTGCTGGCATATTTCAGAAAGTAGCTTTCTAAAACTAAACTCTTAACATGAACAACTCCAACTCTCTCAATCTGTCTTCGTAGGAGAGGTGCCCCAGCCCTCTGATCATCTTTGTGGCCTCCTCTGGACCCATTCTACCAGGTCCATTTCTGCTTTGTTTTGAGGACCCCAATGCTGGATGCAATATTCCAGAGGCAGTCTCACAAGGACACAGTAGAGGGGGAGAATCACCTCCCTTCACCTGCTGGTCACTCCTCTTTTGGTGCAGTCCAGGACACTGTTGGCCTTCTGGGTGGCCAGCACATACTGTAGCTTGTGTCCAGCTTTTCATCCACAAGAATGCCCAAGTCCTTCTCTGCAGGTCTGCTCTCAGTGAGTTCATTTCCCACTCTGTGCTCATGTCTGAGATTGCCTAAACCCAGGTGCAGGACCTTGCACTCAGACTCATTGAACTTCATGTTGTTCTCATGGACCCACATCTCAAGTTTGTCCAGGTCCCTCTGGATGGCATCCTGTCCTTCTGGTGTGTCAGCTGCGAACTTGCTGAGGGTGCACTTGATCTCACTGTCAATGTTATTGATGAAGATACCGAAGAGCACTGGTCCCAAGACAGAGCCCTGAGGGACACTGCTCATCATTGGTCTCCACCAAGATGTAGAGCAATTCTCTGGCTGTGCTTGTCGAGCCAATTCCTTATCTGCTGAATAGTCCATCCGTCAACTCCTTGTCTCTCCAATTTGGAGATGAGGACTGTATCAAAGGCCTTACAGAAGCCTAGATAGGTGACATCTCTAAATCTTCTCTTGTTGACCATTGCTGTCACTCTGTCATAGGAAGCCACCCAACAGGTCAGGCATTATTTGCCCTTAGTGAAGCCATGCTGGCTGCCTTGGACCACGTCCCTGACTTTTATGTGCCATATTCTATTCTTAAATCTCACCAAGTATTCTTGCATCTATGGATATAACAGATATAAGGTTGAATAATTACTGCCATTGTTGTGAAACATTAATAAGAATCTTTTACCTTTTTTTTACATAGTCATCAAGGATTCATGACACTGCCTTTGGTATGCATCTATAAATATGTAGAACAAGGTCAAACTTTAGCCTGGGACACAAAGAGAATAAAATTAAAAAGAAATTATGAAATAAAAATGAAGTTGGGCATTCAGGTTTTAACCAGCATGTCTGAATTTATAGAAAGAAGTGCCATACCCTGTCTGTAGAAGCAGCAATATGATAAGAATAGTAATTTTTTGGCAGTTGCAGCTATGCAGTAAATGTCTCCCTGAGCTTCTTGTAGAGAATATTTTTCCTTAAAGAAGCCCAGAGGGAAAGACATATCATATAGCAGAAATGTGTCAAAGAGGAATTATCTGGAAGCTATTAGAAAGACCAGGCTGCAGTGCTTGAAGAAGAGGAATGTTATAGAAATAATATTTTTTCAAGCATCTTGCAAAGTTAAAAAGGCTGAAAATGCCTTTAAAAACTTAGAGTCTAATTAGTGAAAGGTAAGATAGATGTGGGTTATTTTCATATGCATTTGCATAAAAATAATTGGAACTGAGTGTTACAAGCTACAACATTTAAAAGAGGATAGTGCTACAACATGAAGGTCTGAATCAGCCTCTCTGAGGTTGATGGGAAAAGATGCTGAAATATGACAAGCCAGCATAATAGATAAGAAGCAAAGATTGGAGACAAATTATGACTAATTAGTGTAAAATACAGACTGAAGCCCTTGGGGAAACTAAGAGAAGATTTTGTTTCCTTCTTAATCTAGAAACAGTGAATATAGTTCCTAGGACTAGACAAGGCATTAAGAGTGGGAAGAACCTGTACTGTTCTCTCTTACCTTGTTCTAACCAACTTTGGAAAGAAAAGTTTCAAAATTTAGAATTCATAAATGAAAGTTGCAAAGAAAGATACCATCAATATACATTTCTTCACACTCCAGATCAGCAACCAGTTCAAGAAAAATCTTTCTAAGTTGCTCAGTCTGTGAAGTCACTAGGTCAAGTAAAGTCAATTTTTTTTTTTTTTTTTTTTTTTTTTTTTTTTTTTTGTTGGTTGAAATTTACTAAATATTAATCTAAGGCTGCAAACATAAAATTTTTATTATGTACATGTTTATTAGTCCCTGCATGCTGCAATTGCATTCTGGAAGGTTTTTTTTCTTCATAGCAATTTGCTTGAAATATCTGTGGAACTACTAACAGATCATAGGAAAAAAAAAAATATTTTGATTGATGCAGTTTTCTGAATCAAAAGAAAAATAAATCAGTGTTATTAATTCATGATCTTCCACAGCCTGAGAGTATTGTATTGTAGGTAAGAAACAGGATTAAAGTCTGAGATGGTCTGGAGAGGGTTGTATAGTAGAGCGTTTTTATTCCTCTCAAAAGACCTGGAGCCTGTGGAAGCAATTTCATATCATTACTTGCACCACTGAGACTTGTGGCACTTTACCTTGCATTCTGCTTGTTAATTACAGATGAGAAGTGCCAGTTTTGAGGGAGTATTTGATGATGAGAAGAAACTAATAATGTGTATTCCACCTGAGAACTCCTAACCAAAAGTTATAATTTTTGACAGTTCTTTGTGGAGAAAGAGGTATTTTTATACCAATGCTAATCTGTCTTGAAAGTAAAAGTCTTTTGGCAAGTTGAGATTCAACTAATAATGGAAAGTTAGTGCTTGACTCTTGGCCCTGTAGATTGAAGTTTTTTACACTTCACTGATCATTGCTTATTTATTTTTCTTTATTTTTCTTTCACAGGCTTTATTATCAGAGAGCAGAGCTCAGCCTGATACAGTGAAAATCAGATTAGAAACAGTTCACTTCATCTGATTCAGTTTTCATTAAAATCCTTTAAATAATACATTAGTACACATTACATCTGACATACCCAAAGGTATGACACTGATGCTGTTCTGACTTGCTCGAGTTATGTGCCCACTTGGTAATTCCAAGTCATGCTTTAGCTCAATGTAAATTGGACTTCTGCTGCAACAATCCTAAATGTTCTTAATGCTTTCTTGAGTTTGTATGAAACCTGCATGCTACTAGTTCGGCTGTAAATGGTTTCTGCCTTAAGGATGATTACAAAATCATTCCTAACAGCTTCCTTTCAATTTATTTTTTATATTACAAGAATAAATTTTCTTCAATTCAGGTTTATATACTTGCCCTTCAAGGAAGCCTCTGAAATATGGGCAAAAATTTGACATAGCATTTTTAAAGCTGCATGTATAAATGTGTTTACCTGAGCAGACCTTGTGGTTTGCAATACTATATCAGCAAAGGATCTCCACATGTCCCAAAAGGGGAAGCAGAGGAACAGATAAATCATTGCTTTTCAGAAAGGTTGTAGGATAGTATTAGAGGTGTGAGTATTCTGCAGGTGTATTGTATTTTACAGTCAAAGTGTCAAAACTCTGAATCTATGTAATGTTGGTTCAGTGTTCAAATATGAAACCTCTGAAGAAGATCCAGGTGGCAAAGAATCATTGTTGTTGATTCAGCAAGGAACACAGCATTGCCAGCCAGTCCAGGGAGGAGTTTGTCCCTCTCTGCTCTGCGCTGGGGCAGCCTCAGCTGGAATATTGTGTGCAATTTGGGGTGCCACAGTATAAGAAAGATATTAAGCTCTTAGAGAGTGTCCAAAGAAGGGCAACAAGAATGAAGAGGGACCTTGCGGGGAAGCCGCATGAGAAGCAGCTGAGGTCACTTGGTCTGTTCAGCCTGGAGAAGAAGAGACTGAGGGAAGACCTCATTGCAGTTATAACTTTCTAGTGAGGGGAAGAGGAGGGACAAGTCTTAATCTCTTGTCTGTGGTGACCAGTGACAGGACCCAAGAGAATGGCCTGAAGTTGTGTCAGGGTAGGTTTTGTTTGAATACTACAATATCTTCACCCAGAGGGTGGTTGGGTACTGGAACAGGCTCCACAGGGAAGTGGTCACAACACCAAGCCAGACAGAGTTCAAGAAGCGTTTTGACAATGCTCTCAGGCACATGGTGTGACTCTTGGAGATGGTCCTGCTCAGGTCTAATGCTCAATGATCCTTGTGAGTCCCTTCTAACTCAGCATATTCTGTGATTCTATGACTCATCCCCTTAAATCACTTCTGGTTAAATATCTTAGTTTGATGTTAAGGAACATGGCAATTATCTTTCGGATGAGACCTTAGGCATGACTCCTACTTGCCTTCAGTTGCTAAACTTTTAGAAATTTGCTAAAATCAAAAATACATATGGCAGATTTACACAGTAGTAACATACTGTCTGGAATAGAAGATGGATTTTTGTGGTTCTCTTTGCACACTCAAATAAATTATCATTTCCCGTTCAAATGTTCAGTTCTCATTAAGTCACTATTGTTTTTCTTCCTAAAGAAAGCTGCTCTTCAGTGGTACAGAAATGGATCCTTTAAGTGTATTTTTCAATTTGATTTATTAACTACAGAAATTGTGGTTTGGTGTTCCATAGCTTAAACCATGATGAGCTTCATGCATTAGTAAGGCATTCAATCAATTTATTATACAGAATACAGTCAGAATAGAATTTATGACCAAAGTTATATCCCTAGCTTTATTTATTTTTTTTTGTAAATTAAATAATTAAATTAAAGCAATTTTATTATTTTAGGGTACTTTAAGAAGTGTCAAGTGTTGTATTGGAACACATTTTCCAACTACAGGAAAACCTCTTAGATAAAATTTGTTGAAATCTTCTCTTTTGACTATATTTGAAGAGTTACTTCTCTTTAGAGGGAGTAGTAAAAGTTGGGGTTCTTTCTCTTTTTTTAACTGGCTGTGATTCTCTTCCTTTTAGCATCAGCTGAAAAAAATAATTTTTTTTTCAAAAGTCCACAAAAGTAATTTCTGTACCATCATCTGCTGTATTTAGTGATACTGAATTCATGACAGCTTTTGGCAGAAAAAGTAATTTTCATGTCTCCAGAGGAGAATTAACTTCATCCAAACAGAAAACAACCATTTCAAAACAGGAGAACTTCACAGTGAACTCTCTGTGAAATATTTCCTATGTTTCAGCCCTCACTGGAAAACTAAATTTCCAGAATGATAAACTAAATAATGCTAGATTGTACTGCAGAAAATTAATGAAAATTAATCTTAATTAAAAGCCTTTTAGAAATAACATGAATGTGTGTTTATGTGTGCACTTACTTGAATAGAAATATCCTTTTAACTAGTTGAATTCAGCAAAAATTGCATCAGGAAAAAACTCTTGATGGAAAAATAAAAGGAAAGGGAAATAGAGAAATGTAAGCTCTGTACATGGCACAAGGTATAGAAACTTCAGGGAAGGAACAGAAAACATGGGTCTATACCCACATGAATGGAAACAGGGATGCCAGAAGCCATCTGATGTCATCGAGATTAGGATAGTTACTATATTGTAGGAAAGTTTTACCAGCCATTCTGGGAAAAAAAAAAAAAAAAAAAAAAAAAAAAAAAAAAAAAAAAAAAAAAAAAGATAATCACAGTATTATAAGAGGGAATATTTTGATGAAAAAATGCTTTTGACTACAGTAAAATAAATACAGGTTAAATTCCTCTTTAAATATGAAAGGCTACCCGCATTAGTCTGATGGGAGTTTCAGATTGATGTCCCTTAATATTAAAGATTATGTTTAAGATTAGTTATCAATTCACATACACACTCAGACTGAAATTTCTTTCATACAGTGTTGTTACTTTTTGACACTATAATCATCAGTCTCTGTGGTATAAATTTACATTTTATAGGTTATCTGAAATTTTGTATGGTGGCCAAGAGAGAACATTTTGACATAGTTGTTGGGTTTACACATGATGAGTTTGTGAAATAATACAAATTTGTCACAAAGTTCTATCATGTCTGATGCTGAATTATACAATACATTGCTTAATACCTATTACAGTATATACTTAGGAAACTTAAATTCAATAAGTCACTGTCATGATCTTTAAACAGTGCCTTGTGTTCTGTTTTCCTTTTCCCTATTCCTCCACTCCTAAACAAAACAGTCCCTGTGTGAGAAGGGTATGCAGGAGATCATGCTGGGATGTAAACTGTGAGCTACTGAAAATGGTTCACTGTTTGTAGTACCATGACAGAAGGGATATGAAGAGAGAAAAATACAAAAAACTTTATAAATACCAAGTTCTCTGCTTTATACATTTGCATTTGTATTGCTTCCTTCTTATCCTTTGGTCTATTTGCAGGTTCCCTGCTTCCTTTAATAGAGCAACATTTTTTAAGGGATTTCTTCTCATGAGATAGTAAGAATTATATTAATCTTTTCTTAGTTAGTTGTGCCTTTTTGTGTCTCTTGCATAGATAAGCAAACAGTTAGGTGTATGTAATTAGCTTTAAAGGGAACTGTCGTTAGTACTATATACAGCTCCCAAATGTTTTCCAGAGTATAATGGCATTCCAGCTCTCTGCTGTATTATACTTAATATTCTGGCAACCATTTTAGATAAGATTTAAGTGATACAGCTTTATGTAGTTTGGGGGATTTTTTTGGGGGAGGGAGGGGAGGTTGTTTGTTTATCTGTTTGTTTTGTTTTTAGGGAAGAGATACACTTTTAATCAGATTACACTGATCGATCCATAAATCTTCTGAGAATCTTCTGAATGACTGCATTTTGAAATTCTAATTATAGAAACTCAAATGTATTGAAAAGGAGATGGCTGTGCAACTAATTGGGAAAACAGAGCCTTTTTTATCATATGTTCTCACCATTTTCATATATTTAGGTATGGAGTATCCTTTTGACCCAGAGTGTTGAGATGGCATGGCCATTTGTGCACCTATGAACGCCATCAGCTTTGTTACCGCCTTTCTTTGCCCTGAGCCACAAGACTGCATTGGCCATTGGGAACATCTCAGCTTTGCCACAGATTAATGAACAGTGCAATGGACAACTGGCTTAGGCGTTGCACTACTTAATGGAAAGCACCTAAGCAAAAAAAGGAAGGAATTTCTTTCCTTTCACCTTCATTCCCCACTGAAATCATGTAGGCTGTCTGTACCACATCTCGCTGTGCACCTTAACATTACGGATTTGTTTGCTTACTTTTTGCTGCCATCTAGTGCATTTTATACCCTACAGCTGAACTGGAAACGCTTGTAAAAGGGAACAAGCCATGAAAATTGTTTAGATCTGTATTTCTCATTAAAAAGGGAGAAAAAACAGACTATATTTTCCTGACCATAAAGACTTTCTACCTGTATAACAAATCTCTTTATGTGCTGTATATTCTCCTGGGCATTGTCCAGTTCTTTTGACCCTGCATCTTTATTCATCATCATTTTTTCTCATCTAAAGAATTTGTTTTAATTCTTTGCAGCCATTAGATTCTTCTGTGACCTGTGCAATCTTTCAAGTGCCAGGTATACCTGTATGAATATTCTTTTAATCTTCCTGTAGAATAGGAATATTATAATTTGAACTGTTTGATAAACATAAAATGATGGAACATCCTGAAATTATAAGCATTCAGTTTGAATAGCTGGATGTTATTATGATTTCGAAAAAATATGTCTTATTTGGCATTTGTTTGCAAGGCACAGCAAGTCTGAAAATTTTTGTTATGAATGCCAGTTAGCCATTTGACAAGTAAGCATTTTCAGCATTGAAAATGCTCAAAATGCAGAGAATATCCTTCACTGTCCATTTGGACTGTTCTAATGTTATTTCACCTGTGTAAACAACTTCCATTTGACTGACTACTGTAATTATTAATAGCTAAAATCTATCTTGAAATTAAAGTGATTGTTTGTCACGTTGCCTGTCTCTGTATTTTTGGTTTTTTTTCCTTATAGATATTTTGGTAAGGAGTGAAATGAGCAATAAAATATATTCTGAAGTTATCATTTGCTTTGTAGCACATTATGAGCTAAATTTCTCCTGGTACACATTGCCCGGGGAGGGTGTGGAGTCTCCATCCATGGAGACACTCAAAATCTGTCTGCACAGAGTCCTGGGCAGCTGGCTGTAGGTGACCCTGAGCAGAGGGGTTGGACCAGTTGACCTCTGGAGGTCTCTTCCAACCTCAACCATTCTTTGATTCTCTAATATTTGAAAAATAAAGTCTGCTTCTGGCACATTATTGTTTCCTCTATTTCTTAAGGGATCTGAATCTGGAAACTGCTTTTGTTAAGTGTATTATTCTGGTTAAATAGCAGACTATTAGTTTTAAATATTCAGTAATGGTTGGTACTTCTATTAAAGGATTTTATAAAAGTGCCTTTTTCTTATTTTAAAAAAAAATAGACTATCATAGTGGATACAAACTTAGTATGTCTCAGTCACAAATGCCTGTGGATATTTCAGAAAAGGAACAAGTGTGGGGCAGAGGAAAATAAGATGGAGAGAATTGATTTTAATCTTGTTTTCTTGATATTGCTAAGCAACAGGATTGCACTGCTTTAGGGTCTCCTTACAACAGAAATGTGTTTTACACTTAAGACAATGCCTGCCTACTTCAAGAGTTGAAGAGGCAAAGGTATTCATTCCTGGTAAACTGTGTAAACACTGACTTCAGCAATATCTTCATGCTGACTGAAAAATAGACTCCTAGACTGGCAAATAAAGTCTTTAATTTCTGTGATCACAGCTTTTGACATCTAAGGGTGTCCAAAGGACAATAAAATTATGTATGAGATTCACACCATCCCTAAATCTCTCCCTTGATTTTATAAGGTCTGAAATAACATTCAGCAAGATAAATACAGTGGTTCCTTCAGCTTTTTCTGAATGTTTGCAAATGAAGCAAAGAAAATTGGGAAGCAGGGGCAAAAGCATGTCCTTTATTCTTTAACTGCTTCTGATAATGCACTACAGATTGGTAGGAAAAACAAATCACTAGAGTGCTGAAAAATGATACTTCTTTGCATTAAGATCAGTGAAGAAGTGTGAAGTAGCACAGTGTAGAAGAGAACATCTGAGACACTAAGATTATGGGAAAAAAGGGACAATTTAAAATACAAAAGTGGCGTAATTTTAACATCTCATGCATTATTAAATAGCCTATGATTTTTGGGTTACATTATGCCTCTGCTATTTTAAGAAATGCGTAAAATGCTTTGCAGTATTATTTCAATAAACCTTTTATGTAGCTGTATAAAATTGCAGTATATTACTGCAAATGTACAGAGCCTTATTGCAGTGGAGTACATTAAGATAATGCTAAACCAAGAGCATCATAATATATGTAATAAATTCTGTATGGTAGTTTTGATTTATCATATTAGTATAAGAGCATTATTTTATTCAGATGACCATGGAGTTTACATTACAGACAGTTGCCAGAATCATAAACATTGTAAATTGTCATAACACAATTCTGAAACCTGACTGATGAAGTCTCTTGATTGTGCTGCCTAGTACTTCAGCCTACTGCTGTGGATACCAAAGTTAAAAGCAGCCAGTTACACTCTGATAACAAATTGCAAATGCACAAAACATTTGTAACGTGCTGGGCAGACTTTCATTTGCTAAGATGGTTCATTCCCCGTTTGTACCTACAATGAAATTACCAGACTGTTGTTTAACTTTTCAAGCATTTAAGCATAATGAAACAATCTTACAGGTCATGGTCTAGTGTTACAAGTCCTTTCAGGATGTGGAGAACTTCAATGATATGAAAAAAAAAAATGCTCATTGGTATGAACTGCATTAAGGAATGTGTGGATGAGGTTTGTCCTGCTTGCACAGAGATTTGAGGAGTGGGGCAGCAGTGAGAGATGAGCCCCTGCATCTTTCCAGACTATAAAGAAAGGAGCACATGAAGAGTAAAAGCTACCAAGCTATTGACATCCTCAGGCTTTCTGGTTTTGCCATCGCCATCTCCATAGTATTTTAGCAACTGCACAAACTGATCCATGATCTTGATGCTCAAAGATTATATTTCCTCATCTGACTCTTTCTGTGTGTTAAATACCTGTCAAAACAGGACTCAGTCGATGTTTTCACAAGGCCCTGCCTAAGTGTTAACCTGTCATGTTAAAACACTTTCACTGACACGCAACTTCAGACTCAGTGGGAGACAACTGTGTTTTGTTTTAAATATGGATAAATAGACAGAAAATGAAGGCATAAAGAATAATATTTGTCAATATTAAGAGACTGTTACATGGGAATTTGCTATTATGGGACATACAATCTCACCGTTTTCTCAGAAGTACCTAAATGTGTATGGTACCAATAGTCTTCACAGACTTAACAGAAAACCTGGAGTAAAGTAAATAGAAGTCTGACATTTCCATATACTACTGCAATGGTTTTAGTTGACTTTACAGTCTTTTACATCTCATTTAATTTCAGTTTTAAGAACTAAACCCAGACTTGTTAAACCCATTGCTTCCAGCAGCAATTTTACTTTGAACTTCCCCAAACTTTTGAAAGATGAACTCTGGTATCCTCTCAAAGGGTGCGCATTTTTATTCTACTTCCTGAGTGTCAACCTTAATACGCAAGTTATTTTTATGGAGGATTCCCTATCATCTGCATTCAGGATTTATGCCATTTTTCAAATAACTATCCTTGTGTGTTTAGGGTTTTGTTGGTTTTTGTAAATGACTGACAGTTATTCAGAAAAGCAATGGAAGGGAAACTTTTCCTGTGGTGTTACATCCACTGTATCATCCTGTCTCATGTTTATGTGTTTGGGTGTTTTATAAGCTTGCATGTCTGCTTATAATAGTGATATTGTCTACTGATTATTGACCCTTTTATCCCTTCTGATCGGAACTAGATATCAGCAGTGGCTTGAAGCTAAAAGTCTGACTACTGGGGGTTGCATTTTATTCCTTGTAAGCAGAATTATCTTGTTCTGGATAAACTTATTAAAAAAAAAAAAAATTAAAAATTTGCTCACAATAAGTTCTTCTTTTAGAAATAAAAATATATGTTCCTTCTAAAGCAATAGTTAAAGGTGGTGAAACAGAACTAGACACATCAAGGCTAGAAAACCTTGTGTATGAACTTCAAGGAAGGGAATACAGTTTTACAGAAAAAGTTTTCTGGGAACATACTAAAGGCTCAGGCACATTTGTAGAGAACGTTCTTATTACACTAGAGGCATTTGGCTAATTTGGTGAGCGTTAAAGCCATTTTCAGCATGCTAATGCAAGGAAGTCATACATTCATTTGCCTGTAAATACCTTTCATAAGTTCACCTTAGGAAACTTTAGGAATGCTATGATATTACTGGTTTTGCTTCTAAAAGCTTGCATTTATGAGCCTGACTTCAAGCACAAATGCAAAAATAGACATAGTATTTTTCTTAATTCAGAATAAAAAGGGTAATTTTACATTCAGCAATTTTCAGTTTTTCATTCCAAAGAAAAATCTTTCACTGTTGAAAGACAATAAAATAGTGTTTCTCTCCAGCCAGTATACTACTTTGCTGAAACTAAGGCCAAGAGGTAAATGCTACTAAATGGAAGTAAAAATATTTGTTCATTCCATTGAATCACTAGTGTTGGATGGGTCTACGAGCAGACAACATAAGTTGTTGTAACAGAATTTGTTTTAAATACGCATTAAGGACTCATCTGGATCACAGTTCCACAGTGCTTCATGCTGATCTTCTTAATCTTACCAGAAAAACAAAATTATACTAATTTTACAGATGAAAAAACTTGCAATTGAAAAAACCTTGTCTTCCCTTAGGTGAAAAACTGTGCAGACCCAGAGTTGCATCTTGCCTCTAACTTGAATTATTTTACTACCAAAAATTTTTGCATGGGGTCTTTTTAACTCAAATTGGCAGCGGTAGCAGAGAGATCTCATCAGGCAGTTTGCAGGTGGTATGTTGTAGTGAAGCTATTGCTGTCTTAAGTATGCTCTTTGGTGAAAACATCTAAGAAATTTGCCCAAGGTCTGAAAATCTGTGAAACAGCAAGGATTTTTTCCCCCATACCACAGTTCTTAGCAGCTTCTGATCTCTGCACAAATACAGCAGGACCCATCAGAAATTGAACAGTAATGAGCCTCAGAAGTATTTATACAAAATGCAGATGACGGGCAGTCACTAGGGGTTTTTTTTGTGTTTTTCATTCTTTACTTTCTTACCAATTTTAAAATGCAATTTTCAATGGCAACTGACCTTCCCGAGAAATGAGACATAGCACAGTCATCAGAGCAGGAGACACTTGTGCCTTCAGGAAATTTGTAACACTGAATGTATTGCTACTGACACTTGGAGACTAGACAGCAGAAAGTCTGTTTTAGATGCTATCAATTTTGTCTGCCTTAGCAGCTCTATGAGATGATTTCTAGAAGAATTGACACCATGAAAATGTACATTTAAAAATTTCCAGGTGAATGTCATGAGTGCTTATCATCATTTCCAACCTTAATTGATAATGTTTTTCTTTATATTCCAGAAATGGCCAATGGCCCTTTACAATTAGGGTGTGCTATAACCTCGTCATCTCTGCACAACAGCTCTTTGAGATAAATCTTTTCAATCTGCTTGGAACAGAAACACATTAAGAAAGAGACAATATTGTTTTACTTCAAAGCATCCTAGATCATAATTAACAGCTTTGTAAACCAGGCATTTTAAGATTTTAAAGCCAGCAGGCTGTGACATAATAAAGAAGACATCACTTTCACTGTTTTCACTATACAGAAGTTGGCATTTTCTCAACTGGATTTAATTAATTATTTTTCACTTGGCATGCATTTTACTGTTTGTGGAACAACTTTAGAAATAAATTGCAATATAAACATAAAAGATGCCCTGAAAATAAAAGGTAAAATTGCAGCTACATTATAACAGACATGTCATTTAACCAGGCATAAGCATGTGTGTGTTGCATTGATAGTGTTTACCTGTTCTGCTTCATATTATAGAATTTGAAATATTAAAAAAAAACCACCTTTATTCCACCTCAGGCAAAGAATTTGGACATATGGCACACTAGTTACAGAGGTTTTTCTATCTTTCCCAGAGCTCATGATAAGCAGACGATCCTTACAATATTTTCTGCTGTAAGTTGGTTCTTGACCCTGCTCAAGGTCCACTGTAACATTTTGCTGATATTACCTAACCCTTTACTTCTAAAAGCTGATCCACAGCCATCTAAGACAACTGTGAAGAACTGTATCAGTGTCCTCACAATACTGAGTGATAAATAAATGTGTATGGAAATTGAACATAGAGAAAGTTCATACATACTGAGAAATAAAACACCGTAAAAGAGGGGAAGATCTTAACTGTGCAAATGGAAGGGTTGGCTCTGAATGAGCAGCTACCTCTTAGGAAAGGTGTAGGAGCTTTAAAGGTTCTGATATTCTCTGAAACAGTTTTTGAATAAAGAATGAAATACACCCAGCTCTGTGCTCAGCAGCAATTAAGAAAGCAAAGAATAAGTCCTTAGGAAATAAGGGAGAAAAAGATGCATAAATATGAATTGATAAGGCTCCATTGCCTTGTCATCTTATTGTCATCTTATTCTCAAAAAGAATATGGATGAAACTTAGAGGAAAAAAGGAAAGAAGGATGATTGAAAAAAAATAGAATGTCTCCAGAATACTTTGAGATTTTCTAGTGTGGAAAAGAGATGTTTGAATAGTCTTACGAAATATGTCTACAACATCAGGAGAGATGCAAGAAAAGCAAACAGACATTAATTTTTTGTCTTCTGGTAGAAAAACTTGTGTGCATCAAGTGAAAAAAAAAAAGAGGCAGAATTTCAAAGAGAGCAGAGGTAGATGTTTAAGAAATACTTTATATATAAGCAGTGAAACAGTGCCACACAGTCGAGATGTTCAAAGCTGACATAGATTTAGAAAGGGATCACACAGGGTCATGTAGGAACAAATACCTATTAAAGACTGTGAAACACATCTGATTCAAGACATCCTTTGCTGCAGGTCATGAGAAGATGAAAGTCACTTAATGTTGCATGAAAACTACCCTATCTTGGTTGAAATGCCAGTTTTGTCCATTGTCAAAGAGATCCATTCAGATAAGATAATGGTATATTTGCACATTGGTCTGATCTGGTGTAACTGTTCTTATGTTTCTATCTTCTAATATAATCTTCTAATATAATCTTCTAATATAGCATTTCTCTATGTTTCACCCTGAAAGTCACTGTAATTTGCTAGTTGGCCTTCTTCAAAGTCTGAGACAATGCTGAATTCCTTTGGATACTTCTGGTCCTAGACACTAGACACACTTACCATCCAGGGCAGATCAGCAAGTCCAGAATATTGCCTGACCATCTTTTGACAATAGTGGAAGCAATTTTCTGATTCTGAATGCTCTGAAAAACTCTTATAAATGACATGGGAAGGATCACTGCCTCCTTCTCAAAACTAGTAACTCTAAGTAGCACAAAACCAAGTCTCTGGTGTGATTTGTTCTATTCTCTTGCATCTCACCGTCCTGTATTTCTTTGTACAAGAGCACTTCTGAGAAGATCACTGATGTTAAGCATAGGTGAGAGTTGCTAAATGGCTTCATCATGAACCATGTTGCCCATCTTACGTGATTCCCTTGATAGCATGCAGCCCACCTTCCCTGCAGTTTTGAATTTTTTGTTCCTGAGTTTCAGGGACTACACCAGGACAAACAAAAAGTTTCCACATATTTCACTGGGCTGCTCAGTCCCCCTCAGTGCCACCCCTGAGGACATATTCATAGTTCTCTGGGCACACTCCTGGGATTCATGGTGATTCCAGAAAAATGTGTTGTCTGCATTTCTCATCACAGAACCCAGAGAAGGAGTCTGCTGTGGACCAGCAGGAAGAGAGTCTAAGCTGAAGTATGAAAGCCTTTACAGACATGCAGCATTTCTGCTCTCTATTTCTTGATTAAATGCGTTGCAGCCTGGCTGTCACAAATCCTGACCTCCTAGTGAACTCACTCTGACAAATGTTTGTTGTTATCAAAACACAGAAGAATTTTAGGAAGTTAATGTCCCTTGCAAAGTCCAGATTTTCCAGTCTTTGGGCCAGATCATTTGTCCTTGAGTAACACGCCAAATGAAAACTTCTTCAGAGTGCCCCTGTAGCAGTTCCTGCCACGGTAGGTCCAAGACCCATTTGGAATTTCTCACTTGCTCGGTGGGGTGAGTTTACCCTGGCCAGCAGGTAATCCCACCTGCCCCCCCCAACTCCAGTCACTTGCTTACTGCCTCCAGCAGGATGGGGGGCAATTGGAAGGACAAAAGCAAGAACACTGTTTTTTTAAAATACTTTGTTATAAAAGGAGGAAAACAAAGGAAGAAAACAAATTATGTAAAAGCAACCATTTCCCCCCAGCAGTCCAATGATCAGCCAATCTTCAAGTAATGGCTCCTTTGGAAAGATGAGCTTTCAGTTTTCACTGCTGAGCGCAGTTCCACAGGGTATGGGATATCCCTTTGGCTAGTTCAGGTCAGCTGTCCTCACTGAGTCCCTTCCCAACATTCTGCCTACTCAGAGGAAGAAAAGATAAAATCTTGATGCTGGACAGGACTCCTTGAAGTAGCTAAAACATTGACACCTTAATGCTGTTTAGGTCACAAATCCACCACAGAGCAACAGCTTCTGCTTTGAAGAAAATTAACTCTTTTCCGTACAGCTACCTAGAAAAATGTTGAGAGCCTGACTCTCTGGTCTGTTGTAACAGCAGTGAATTACAAAATACCCAGTAGATTACACTTCAGCAACAGGTCAATGTATAGAATCATAAATGATGTCCACATCCATCCTCCTTATGTATTGTTTAGGTTTTACGGGGAGAATGTCCTCACTGTTCCTACAGCAGAAATTAGCTTCTTTGATTGGAGTGAGAGACTATGAATAAATGAAGCACAACCTTTGACCTAATGCAAATGGGACCTAGCTAGTCTGTTGCAAATGCTAGTTCTCAATAAAAATCTCATGTGTTTCAAATCCTGCATAAAAGTCAACTCAGAAGAAAATTAAATTAATATTTTTTCAAATATCTGTCACAAGACAGATCATCTCAACAGCATGAAATGTTTGTAATGTCATATGACAATAATAACATAAAACTAGTACAAGTTAGCTTTCAAAATATCAGCATTTAACTAAAACCTTTTTTTCCTGGGGAAAAAAAGATCTTTTATTTTGCTACTGAATGGGATGGAGTGTAATAACTAGGATTTCCACCTCTTTTCACCTCTTCTATCTTTGCCCCTTATAATATTTCAAAATTTTAATTTTGAAAACATTGCCAGAGTAGTAAAAGAAAAAAATAGCATGTGTCTCTGCTCCCCTTTACTGTTTCAGATGAGGAGGCACAGCTTGGCATCAGTGTGCTTGGCCACAGGACAGTTTATGGAAGCAAAACAATTCCATTTCAAGAGTGCAAGTCACGTAAGCTAAAAGGGAGTATGGCTTTGTCTGCCTAGAGGAAAGGTTCTGAGTTTCTCCTGTGAGTTGATAAGACACGTCAAAAATGAGTCAGATAGATCACCAGTTCTTTTTCATAACTCATAAAGGAGAGGGTGTATGATATTGCCTCATCAGCCACAGTGCTTTTGCTGGGTTTCATTCATAGGTCAGAGCGCAGCTGTGCATTCTGTAAGCCTCTCTGAGCCTGGAGTTAATTTCTTCTGGGACAGTGGGAAGGGATTTTTTTTTTTTTGTCTTGTCATCAGATTGGCTGCAATAAATTCTGTTTGGGGGCTTTCTCACGGGGTCTCTGGTGTGCAGTTGGAAGGCTTTGCTGTTGCAATGAGACAGGCAGTAGGAGTGTGCTGAGGTTGTGCTCTTCAGAGGGTTGCATTTCCTGTCAGCCAGGAGTGCACAGTGACTAAGGAGAAGTGTATTTGTGGAAATGATGATGAATGAGGGATGAGACTTTTTAATAGCTTGGGTAGTAAGAGGACGATGCCTTTTCCCTGGGACACTTAACCTTCATAAAGTAGGACATAATACTATTTCAGGCACTGCCTGCAACAGTTTAAGAATGAGAGAGGGCACATTACTGGCCGTTCCCTGGCAGGTGGTGACGTATGAGGAAGGAGTGATTAATGTACAATTTGTGATCCTGTGTTATTTATGCTGGTGATTCATAGATGAATTCATAGTTCTAGTGCTCCTTGCATCTTACTGTATCACATCAGTTTAGCTATGTGTACAAAAAGATATTTGATAAATAACAAATACAGTGCTAAAGGGGCTTCATAAAATCTGTTTTTCTTGTCTTCCCTAAAATTCGAGATTTATGGACTCCTGTGTAAAATAGATTAGCTTGCCTGTTTGTGGCATAACTGCACCATTTTGGAGTCAAAGGTGACCCTTAGATAAAACAGACAGGTATACAAAAATCTCACTTACAGTTGCATATATTATAGACTTTTTAAAGGCATGGCAACAACTTTCTATGTATCTTCCATTTCTAACTTTTACTTGCACTGCTTCAAATAGTCTTTGTTCACTCCATAATATCTATCTTTTTTCTATTTTTAGCATTTATCACAGATTCTGTCACTGTGCACGGTTTAATTAGTAACAGTGTAACTGATGCTATGCATAAGTATTGTGTTGTATAGTGCTGCTTTTAGCAGTAAAAAATTTAACCTTTCTTAAAGCATTTGAAGCTGCATGGCTTTCTCTCTGCACAAGTGATGCTGCCATAGCTACCACCTGTGGAGATGAACAATTACAGCAGTGGAAAAGCTTGCCATAGAAACGCATGAGCAATGAATGACTCCATTTTTCCAGTACTGCAATTTCCAGTCTAGCATAAACCAAATTGGTGGAACACAGGAAACACATAAATGATACCGTGGCATAAACACTATTTTAGATAATACTAGAAGACAAAGAATTACATTACACACAGAAAATACACTTTAGAGTAGCCACCCAACTTACAGAAATTTCTGCCAGAAAAGATTTTTTTATGCTGCAAAATCTTGGAGGACTCAAGGCAACAACTGCTACACAAACTGTTCTTATTCTGCTTTCTTCACAATCACAATGCAGATTCAATCCCAAGGAAGATATTCCATGTTTGGTTTCACTAGCAGAAACCTCTGCCAGAGATCCCCTTCCCACAAACACCACTGTGACATAAATTTTATTGCTGTTTGAAAAATTAAAATATTATGAATATTAAGATATTTTAAAACAGCTCAGTTACCCATCTCTTTGACACCTTTAAAAATAAATAGAAGCATAGGTACAAAAGGAAATTGAGATTTTTAAAGGACTTAGCCAATCATATAATCAAAGATATTAGTTAAATCTAGTGTTGATTTTACATTTGAAATAGTTCATTAGAAAAAAAAGGTTAATAAGTATTTATACTCAACTATAGTTTATATCAGTTCCAGTTAAAGGTCTCTTAAAGACCTTATCTCACAGATATCCTGTCAATGTCAAACTGACCTCTGTTCGTCACTGATTATTATATATTATGTTTACATTGATCACATAAAAAATGTTCTAAGCAAATGTTAAAAAGTCAAGATTTTACAAATTAAATTTAAAACTATTTTAAAAAAAAAGAAATGAAAAACTATCCTTGTTTTTGATGGCAATATATCATTTACTACTTTTCTCCCCCTGAATGCACATCAATTTAGTAGAAAAGCTACAAACAGTAGAGCATGCAATTCAATCACAGCTGTGCACCTGTAAGACTTCCCACCTTATTGCACCCTTTTCTTCAAAATCCAACACACAAAAAAAGTTTGATTACCAACTCTGTATACAAATCCTGTATATTTTATTTGCTTTTGAAGCCACTTAATTTGTACCACATCCTGGTTTGTCACACAACAGCATATTTTTTCATTGTTCAGGAGTACCTGACCTTGAGTAAAGAGAGACCTTTTCTTTTTTTTTTTTTTTTTTTTTTTTTTTTTTGCAATGAGGAGAAGCATATGCATCAAAGAATTATCAAAGAATTCAGCTGCTTTACCAGCTTCTCTAGTTCCTAAGTGGTTTCATAGAGATCATTGTCTGCATTAAAACATCTGCCACTGTGCTGAAGATTATGATCCTCATGAAATCTGTCATCTAGTTCAGACACAAGCTGAACATTCACACCATGGTCTGACCCTTCAGCACGTTAAATGCTATTATGTTGAAAATTCAGTTACAGGTGAGAGTTTCAAGAGAAATATATTTTTTGATGTGAAAGTTATTCAATTGTGGAGGTATCTCAACTACAGGGAACTACCTTCCAGTTCTGAATCTCTTAAAAGGGCTGTAGAAAGCACATCATAAAATGGAATCAGTTAAAAAATAAATTGTTTGCCTTGGACTAAAAGTTGTATGATTTGTTTGACTAGTACAGATGTCATTTGTATTTTTAAATTTTATACCCGCAAAATAAAAATGCTGCATAATCTCAGATTCTATCAAGTTCTTATAATTCTAGAACAATTAATGGCTCAAATCTGAAATAACTTTTGGACTGCATGCCCTGTTCTAGGTTAGCCTTTAAGTACTCAAGTGCCTTGGAAGCTTTCTAAGAGCATTTTTTTACCTTCTCTTCAGAAATGAAGAACTTCAAAGCCAGCAATGCAAGAGTGAAAGAGGAATAATCAGTAGGGGACCTGCCCCTACCTTTGAGCAGGCATATAGCAGAAATTGAGAGAACTAAAGTTTAGCTGGTACTCAGGGGTAACTTTTTGTCAATAAATTTTTAATATTAAAGCATAAGCAGTCCAGAAGTAGAGGATGGAATTTCAGTTCTCCTGCTTTCACCTGGAAATTAAATTTCTGGATTTCAGTAGTGCTGTCTTAATTTGGTCAACTGAACATGAAAGCCTGGGAAAACTCCAGGTACCTACTATCATTACTAAATCACTGTGTGCCCACAGGCAGGTTGTTTTACTTTCTTCAACAGTCTGACAACTGAATTGTTGGAATGGCCAATTACACTTACTAGGTCTATTGTGCATTTCACCTCTAAGAACACTGATATCAAAGGAAGAAATTCCTTCATTAATATTGAAGCAAGTGTAGCTTTGCAAACTATGTTTGCTAGAAATTGACTGAAGGAAGTAAGAATGAAGGGTTAAAATGTCTGCATTAGAGCATTGTCTTTTTTCTTCTTCTTTTTTTAAATAAGACACTCTCATTTCCATTATCTAGTACATTCAAAACAAATGTGACCACAAGGCATCACAGTTCATTCCATGCTTGTTTCTATGGATACAAAGAGGGCATGCCTATAAAGCAAAATAAAGAGAAAATGGTTGCAGAAAAGACGCAACTAAGGTAGTTTTCACTAAGAGAATAAGTAGTAATACCAATACATGCTAGTAAACTGAATAAAAGCACTGCTTTCTTGAAGGATTGGCAGTCAGGATGACACATCGTATCATGTTTTCACTGCAGGTGGTAGCAGTGCTAATTACATTAAAATCAAATATATCTAATTCCACTTGCATGATCTCTTCATTCTATGTGGACACAGACTCAAAACTTTATGGTAAAAATATGGATAGACCTTTCAAATCACCATCCTTGCTACTGAGTCAGTGAGGTAGAAGTGTTTGCATGTGTTAGAGACTGAAACATCACTCCTTCCACCCAGCAGTGAACAGCCATATCTGTAAAATATTCAGACATTAGAATGGCACAGTGTAATATCAGATTGTTACTAGCCAATGGTCCAATAATTGCATTTTATGATGATAGACATCATACTGATGCACATTGAAAAATAAAAAATGTTCAGAATAGGTGAAGAAGCTCATTTATGTTCAAAAGTTAATATTGTCAGAGACATCGCCTTGCTAAATCGTAGTTGTAGACAGTCTCTATCCAGAAAACCTGCACGATGTAAAATCTCATGTCTGCTTTTTCCACAAAACTGTTCTAAAATCCTCTATGATTGAAATGCAAACTATCACATATGTTTTTCTAATCTTAATTTGGATTATTGTAGTCATTTGCCTGCAAATTCAAGTGTCTTATTTAAAAGAACTCCTTATTTCCAGTCCCCAAAAGTTTGCAAGAAAAGATAGCCTATAGAGCCAGACTGACAGAATAACTTCCTTTTATTCTTCTACATAAATGTAAAAAATTGGATCAGCATCATGATATCAGGGAAGAGAAACTCACTTGTTTCTCTGAAGGAACTCTGGAAGCAAATAACAGTGTTGCTAAGGATGCCATGATGCAATGGTTTCCTCCTAACATATATTCTCCTTCATTTACTTTTTCAAGTTACTCATTTACCTTTTGCTGCAAATGAATCAGACAACCTGACTTATCTGAAGTCTTGATTGCAAGCTAGAAAGAGACTAATCTCTAAACATTTAAAGCTGTCTATTTGAGAAAATGGTGCACGTATGACCTTTGGTACCAATTATGAAGATCAGCTTTGAATCAGACTTTTTCTGTTGCACTTTGGATCACTTTATCCTGTTGTATCCCCCAACTACGCTAATTCTCAGTAACAGGACAATTCTAAGTTATAGTTCTTGTACATGTGAAAAATGCCAACCCTCAGTTTTATAGTATTTGATTTTAAAGGTTTTAGGGCATCTTATATCCTTCATAAGTCATAGCCATCATTCAGAAATGTGTGAAATTCAGAGCTGAGGCAGCAATCAAAGTAAAAGGTCAACCTACAAGACAAAACTACTCAAGCTATTGATAAAGAGCATATTGTAAAAAAAATTGAAAGCGCACAGTGAGTGCTCCCTTTTGACTTCAGTCGATGTTGTCAGTAGTTCCAGTAGTCAGCACTTCTTTTGCCCTTCTCATGTTCAATTAGTTGTGCAAGCTTAAGCAATTAGTCTTTGTAAAATGTTTGTGCAGTCTCCTACACATTCTTTAATTTGTAGTAGTAGGAAATGGTGGCAGAGAGGTCAAGGGTTGGTCCTTCAAACACACGTTTCTAGCTACATTTTTGGTTCAGTTTTTGTGACCTACCTTTGATGAAATTTGGAGAAATAGCTTAGTCTGAATCAAATGCAGATATTAAGATAGAGCCATGTACTATGGGAATCTACAAAGTTTTCCTTAACCTCCTACATTTCAGTTAATGTATAAGGAGAAGTCCTATGCTGCACAGATTTCTTACTCCTGAGAGATAGTGGTACTCCACAGAAAGGATGTAAAAGAAAACAGTGCTGTGTCTTTCTTTTCCTCTCTTATTCCCAACAGTGGAAGCAAATATTGGAACCACAAGGGGAAGTAAGTGAATCTCAAAGAGATGGGAGAAAAGAGACAAACAGAGGATAGACATCCAGAAGCTTTAAGGGATGTTTTGGTTTAGAAGTAAAAAAAAAAATGTTACCTTTTTCTGTGGCAATTCTTTATATCACATTCAGCACAAGACTGCAATGCCTGATAGAGTCCAATTTTAACTATTTTTGGAAGAATCACAAAGATGTAGTGCATAGATTTTTTTTTTTCTCCTCTGGATTTCAGCACCACATATTCCATGCTTGCAGTGTAATTAGATACAACACAGAATTACAGAATCACAGAATATACTAAGTTGGAAGGGACCCAAAGGGATCATCAGGTCTAACCCTTAGCCCTGCACAGGACCAGCCCCAAGAGTCACACCATGTGCCTGACAGTATCATCCAAATGCTTCTTGACTTCTGTCAGGTTTGGTGCTGTGACCACTTCCCTGGGGAGCCTGTGCCAGTGCCCAACCACCCTCTGGGGGAAGAACCGTTTTGTAATATCCATCCTAAACCTGCCCTGACACAATTTCAGGCCATTCCCTTGGCTCACTAGTCACTACAGAGAAGAGATCAGGGCTTGTCCCTCCTTTTCCCGTCACTAGAAACTTATAACTGCAATGAGATCTTCCCTCAGTCTCCTCTTCTCCAGGCTGAACAGACCAAGTGACCTCAGCTGCTTCTCATGCGGCTTCCCCGCAAGGCCCCTCTTCATTCTTGTTGCCCTTCTTTGGACACTCTCTAAGAGCTTTATATCTTTCTTATACTGTGGCTCCCAAAACTGCACACAATATTCCAGGTGAGGCTGCCCCAGCGCAGAGCAGAGAGGAGCAATCCCCTCCCTGGACCCATTGGTAATGCTTTTCCTGATGCCCCCCCGGACAGGGTTGGCCCTGCTGGCTGTCAGGGCACTGCTGACTCACATTCAACTTGCCATCAAGCAGGACTCCCAGATCCCTTTCCATGGCACTGCTTCCTGGCATCTCATTCTCCAGCCAACCTGCACATCCAGGTTTGCTCCATCCCAGGTGCAGAATCTGGCACTTTTCCTTGTTGAATTTCATATGGTTGGTAATTGCCCATCTCTCTAATTTGCCAAGGTCTCCCTGCAGGACCTCTCTGCCTTTGAGGTAGTCAACAGCTCCTCCCAGTTTTATGTCATCTGTAAACTTGCTTAGTATCCCTTCCAGTCCTGTGTCTAAGACATTTATGAAGATGTTGAAGAGCACAGGGCCCGAGATGGAGCCCTGTGGAACCCCACCAGTGACAGGTCACCAGTTTGATGTCACTCCATTCACTATTACCCTCTGTGCTCATCCTGTGAGCCAATTACTCACCCAGCACATGCTGGACATTTTGTCCAGAAGGATCCTGTGAGAGACAGTGTTAAAAGCTTTACTGAAATCCCGAAAGATGACATCAACTGGCTTCCCTTGATCAGCCAAGTGGGTTACCTTGTCATAAAAGGAAATCAGGTTTGATAAGCAGGACCTTCCTCCCATGAAGCCGTGCTGGCTGTGACCAGTGACTGAGTTGTCTTTCAGGTGTTTTTCAATACTTCCCAAAATAATCTTCTCCATAACTTTACCGGTCACTGAAATGAGACCGACAGGCTGGTTGTTTCCAGGGTCCTGCTTCTTGCCCTTCTTGAAAATCTAGACAACGTTTGCCAGCTTCCAGTCAGCTGGGACCTCTCTGGATTCCCAAGACCACTCAAAAATCATCAAGAGAGGTTTTGCGATGACATCTGCCAGCTTTTTGAGGATTCTTGAATTAATCCCATCAGGTCCCATAGATTTGTAGGGATCCAGCTGGAGCAGCAGATCCCACACATTTTCAGGTCTGGCCAGGAGTGGATCATTCTCACAGTCACAGTCCTTCAGCTCAGGTCACTGAGACCCCCTTGGTCCCTCATCCATGTTGAAGAAAGAGGCAAAAAAAGCCTTGAACACCTCCACCTTGTCTCTGTCCCTGTTTGTGAAGTGACCATCCTCATCCTGTAATGGGTCAATGATATTTCTGTACTGCCTATCGCCATTCATGTATTTGACAAAACTCTTTTTATTATCTCCCATATTTCTGACAGTTTAAACTCCAGCTGAGCTTTGGCCACACAAATTCTCTCCCTACAGTGGCAATCAGCATCTCTGAATTCTTCCCATGTCACTTGACCTTGCTTCCACTTGGCATACAGCTTCCTTTTTTGCCTTATTTCCTAGAGAAAAAAACCTGTTCACCCAAGCCAGCCTTCTGACTCCCCTGCTTGATTTCCAGCATTTGGGAATTGCCTTAGGAGGTGATGTTTGAGAAGTGACCAGCACTGATGGTCCTACAATTTTGTTGTTGCCTGTTTCCTCATGATCGGTGTAGCAAACTGCAGTTGCTCCGTGATGAGACTGAAATCTTGGAAATTATTGTCACATAGTTCTGCAAACTATACATTTATCTAACATTGAAGGAATGAATGCTTTTGTGTTTAAAGATTGCTTTAAATTTCTGAGAGAAATGAGTAATAGTATGCAATGCATGTTTAACGAAAACAGTGCAACAAACAATATGCTGCACACCATTATTGAGTTTCACTGCTTTGGGTACAGTGATCACGAGTCCTGCTGCAAATAGATACATTGAATCAAAAGCTGTTTAGAGCCCTAGGGACTGCTGGGAGCAATTGGAAACTTTCTGTCATAAGGAATTATGAGAGATTTTTGAAGGACAAACAGAGTTTAGGCTGCACATGATTTCAGTAAGAAGAGGAGATCTGCCTTCAACCTTATGCTGTTGGAAACATTTATATGCTTCCCTGGACATGTTTTATATAGTGCTAATTTCTTATTATAAAGGTAATAGCCTTTCAACTTTAAAAAAAAATATATATAAATACATTTTAGCAGATGTCAACATCTATTTACTATTTTTCCCATACAACACAAGGAAGGAGAAAATGTAGATTTAACTGAAAAGACCTAGGAGACTGGGGAAAGGAGTAATGTCAGAGCTAATTACAGCCATTGTGATGGACCCAGGCTGACAGAACATTATTTCTCTTCCTAGATGTGGCCAGGGAATGGATTGCTGCCCAGATAGATTGTTTTCACCAAGCTTTGCTTGCTGTACTTTTTCCTGAGGGATCCTTAACCATCCACCATTAAATGTTGTGCGTCCTGAAGTGCTTGATACAATTGTGTATCCTCCTGTGACAGGAATGGCCATAAATGTCGTATAACAGAGCAGAGCTTCTTATGCATCATACATTTTAATGGATATGTATCCTTCATGTGATGGGGAATCAATTGCATATTCACCGAGTGGAAAATGGAGTCTAAAGAGAGTTCATAAAAGTCCCCAGAATATGCTTCATGACCCTAAAAAGTTAGTATTGTGTTAGTAATTTGAATTAGTACACTGCAAAACAAATTATAACCTTCCTGAATCCCTGAAAACAATAACATCTTTGAAGGTCTGAAACACATAATCTAAAAGCAAGGGTTTTTCCTCCCTCCTTATTTCCATAAACCAAATTCTGTCCTTCGCAAGTCATAACTAACTCAAACAAGTCCAGTAAACTTTCTACAGTTTAGATATTGTTTCAGGAGTGTATTTTTGCTCAAGGAAACTCATATACATTTGCTTAATGATAAAATTGAGCAGATGCTCACTGCTGTCTGACTGGGATGGATAAAGCATTAGTTGAGTCCTATAAATTAATTTCCTGTTAGAGCTGAATCATTTTGTACACAATGATCTCTTTCTCATATGTTGGCAGCAGGCAAGCAAGGTGATGAGACTTTATGTCGCTCATGTTCTCCTTTTAAAAGTGGGATTGGAACCTCTCCACTTCAATATTTTAATCTCAATCAAATAATTTGAAAGTATCTTTTAAATGTGAGCTCCTATTTAGTCCATGCTAGAACCAGTATAACCCTAAGTTTACCTCAAAGAAAATTTAAAGACAAATGGTTTCTCCAGGAGTGCACACAACCCATCTGAAAACATTTTCTTTATGAGTTGTCTAAACCAATTTAGTTCACAGTAGTTTGGTCTTGGTTTAAAGGGAGCCTGTCAGTGGTTGCTTATATAAAGAGAAGCAGTTTAGAAATTGTGGTGGCTTGACCCTGGCTGGGTGTCAGGTGCCCACCAAAGCTGGCCTATCACTCCCCTCCTCAGCTGGTCACGGGAGAGAAAATACAATGAAAGGCTTGTGAGTGGGGACAAGGGCAGGGATAGATCACTCACAATTTACTGTCAGGCAAAACAGACTCAACTTGGGGAAAAAATAATTTACTACCAATCTAATCAGAGCAAGGTAAAGAGAAATAAAACAAAATCTTAAATCACCCTCCCTTCACCCTTCCCTTCTTTCCAGCCTCAGCTTCACTCCTGACTTCTCTACCGCCTCTGCCACAGAAGCACAGGGGCCAGGGAATGGGTGTTGCAGTCATTTGATCATAAATTTTCTCTGCTGCCCCTTCCTTCTCAGTGTGAAGGTTACTCACACTCTGTCCCTGCTCCAGCTTGGGATTTCTCCCACAAGAAACAGTCCTCCCCAACCTTTTCTGTGTGAGTCCTTCCCATGGGCTGCAGCTCTTCAGGGGATCCAGTGGAGATCCCAAGGCACGGCACGGGATCACAAGTCGTATCAGCAAACCTGCTTCAGTGTGGGGTCCTCTCTCCGTGGAGTCACAGGTCCTAACAGGACTCTACTCTTTCAAGGGCTGCTGCCAGGCCTTTTTTTTTTTTTTCCAGTTCTTACCTACATTATTCCAGAGGCACTACCATCACTGCTGATAGGATTGGCTGTGAGGAACAGCAGGTCTATGTTGGGGCCAGCTGGCATTGGCTCTGTTGGACATGGGGGAAGCTTCTGGCAGCTTCTCAGAGAAGCCTCCCCTGTAGCCCACCCTCCTCTCACACACACACATCAAAACCTGGTCACACAAACCTAAAATGCTTTCAGTGAAAGGAAAAAAATATTAAAGTGAATCACTGAACTTGCAGAATAATCATTCCAGATAGCGGAAAAAAGGATTCAAAACACTAAAGGTAACAAAAGCATTCAGATCTAGAGAAGATAACATAATTGAGGCAACCTTAGCAAAAGTACTAAAGCAGCATGAAAGTGGAATTGATTTTTGGGAGCTGTATAATACAAGGAAAGATTGGCAGTTATATTATACACTAAAAAGCACCTGCTGTGCACAAGGAAGAAACACCTCCTTTGTAGATTGTCCTTTGATATTTTTAAGATTATTGATGAGATAAGGTTCTTCTGGCTGCAATGAGTTACTGTGGATTTGTCTGTTACACAAAGCTTTCAAAGGAAGATCCTAATTGCCTTTACACTATGCTGGTATTTTCTGGGAAGCAATTTAATGGATCTTTGCATGAAGTGTAATTCAAATTAAAGTTTAAAGTGATAAAGTATGATGCTGCGTTCATTTTCCAGTAATTTGAAACAGAATAGCACTAGGAACAACTAAGAATAACAAGTCTAAAATAAACTGGATGACATCTACTATTTATTGACTGAAGGAGCTGTTCCCTCCAACTTCCATAGCTTTGGTATAGATAATATAGTGAGAGCACTAAAAGAACCTTTGTCATTAAATATTGAACCCACTGTGACACATAGCTTTTTGACATTCCCAGCTTCATACTATCATGGAATCATAGAATGCTTTGAGTTGGAAGGCACTGTAAAGATCCTAATGAAAGGGTGTTGAATGCACTTCCTTTCAGAGAAGCCCTCTTGCATACAACTACACAAATGGCATTTACAGTGCTTTTGGTGTACTCCCACTTTAGAAATGGGAAAATGCACAGACACATAGAAAATTCTACTCTGCTTTGGACAACCACAAGACTGTCTCACTAGAGCACAAATTATGTGTGTAACGCATTGTACAGAGGGACTATAATCTTTTCTTTTAAAACCAGAATTGTTTTAAAAGTTAAAAACTGGCTAAATACAGCTGCGACTGGATTATTAATGTTACTATACAGTCCTATGTATTGTACAATATTTAAAATGAGTTATCAAAACCTGTGTTGACATCCCAAAGCTGTCAATCTTTTACAAAAATTTGATTTCATCAAATAAGGTCACTGGTGTAGTATTGATTCAAGGAGAATTTGCATTATTGAGTTACCAATACCATGTCATATCATGCAAATATTTCTTGTTGATTGTCTTTCCAATCTGATGTCTAAACCAAAGAACAAAGGGCTATTTTAACATGGGAAATGGTAATAGAAATTGTGTCCCTTACCAATTCAGAAGATTATAAGAATGTCAGAGAACAATTAATTTTCCCTTCACTTTTTTTTTCCTCTATCATAAGCCTGGAGATGTGAGGTGATGGTGCTCTAGAAGGACTGTTCTTGTCTCTTATGCTCCTTTTCTACACTCTTTCTGTCTCACAGTTTCTGTCATTCTTCCTTCATGTGATTCTGGATAGTTAGGGTGGGGGTTTTTTTCTCAATTTACTCCTGAAGCTTGTCAGTCCTCCAGTTTAAATCCTGTAGCCTTTTTTGATATGTAATATATATGATGGCTGCGTGATTTTCTTTTGATGGCTTATAAATCTGCATCCATATTAGTAGGCAGTATGGCTCAATAGCCATAGATTTACAGGGTAAGTCAGTTAGTGCTGAGGACCCAACATCATCATCATTCATGTTTCAGGGAGATTTGACTCACACTAGGCCTCACTTGGCACTGAATGCCCAGTGTAAGCAGCTGAAGTATTCAAGGTGTGAGACTATTCTGATGCAGATTCGTCTGAAAGAAATGGAGTTTGTGTACTCTTGGGAGACAAGTGAACAAGACATTTCAACTGGGGACAGCCAGGAGTTTTTCTTCAAAACCATGCTCTGGATCTAAACTCAAACACTAATATAGTCGTATAACACATTTCAGCAAAACAGTCCAAATTTGTTTCTTATTTTGCACTTCAACATTCTCATAGCTTCCTTGTCTCTTTCATCCATTATTCACTTTCTACAGCTCATGTATGTAATTATCTAATTACTTTTTCTTGGAGTTACTCACAGGTGTACAACATAGGCAAAAGATATTACTGTTCTGATTTGCTGCCCCCTTCCATTTGTTTCTTGCACTTATAAAGGATAGCAGGTTATCATGAAATTGTTAAATACACTTGAAGAATTTCCTGGTCGTTCAATCATTATGGGTGTCTTGCAGCTGAGATTAATTCAGTATAATATGGGTGATCTTGTCCTTTCCTTAACCAGGTACCATGACAGCTTTGAGAGAGAATAGTAACTAATTTGGGACTTTGTATTTCAGTATATTAATTCTTGTGAATTGGCTGTGGTTAGCAGTTATATTTTCAAGCTTTATATTCTTTTGAAGAACTTTTTAAAAACTGTTTTCTTTGCCTCATAAGGAATCACTCTTCTTTATTATTAGGATGTTACAGCATAAATAGTGAAATGTTATAACATTGCTCATTTTGTTAACAGTAAACTCCTCATGATTTATTATGAAACCTGCTATTTCAAATCTTCTCCACAATAGAAAAAGTAAGACTATAAGAAGAAATGGCTGGTCTTAGCATATACAGCTCAATAGAAGAATGCATGAAAATTGTTTCTTTAAAGGTGAAGACTAAAGTCTGTATATTGTGTCAGTCAGCAGTGATGATGTGTCTTTTCATCTATAAACAAACTGAAACACATTTGATAACTAGTTTTAAAGATCATCACCATCAAGTGTAGATTTCCAGGAAGAATTCAGTTTATTATTACTTTTTTTATTAGCTGAACTGCATAATGTTGATATTAAAACCACTGAAAGCAGGATTCTCAATGCCACACAAATGAGAGCAATCCAGTATCTCATTTACATTCCTCTCCTGGTGTCTGCAGCAGAGTTATAAATAGAATAGGCTACACACAGAAATTTATTATTGCAGCTGATAGCAATTTTCTTTAGCAAAGGTGTCTGGAGGCAATATTCATGAGATTCATTCTGGTAGACTCTCCAGCTGAGATCCTCACTCCCCATATCTGCGGGCGGTCAGTTTTGGAACTCACTAATCAACTGCTATGAACAAAGACTGTCACAAGACTTACTTATTTCTCTCCTTTAAAAAATACGGGAGGTCTTTTAGACCCAGATTATTTTCTTTAACCTGATTGCATGAATATTATAAGCAGATAACAGAGTTTTAGAATCACATGTATTTGACCTTTTATGAGCGCTCATCCTAATGATTGCACTATTATCGGAAAAGCACAATGGCTGTGATTTGATACAACACACATTATGTCTTACCCACGGGCACATGTGACCTTGTCAAGTATAAGGCAGACATGTTTCTGTTCAATACTGAGGATGCATAGCAATCACATGAACTGACCTATCTAGATTTTGGCCATAAAAAAAGGGGAAGATCAAATAAGACATTTAATTAAATATAAATTATATTTATAATAAATGATAGATGGGAATGTCTTACACTCCTGCTTTTCCTGTCTGTGCTAGAGTATGCATATTTCTAAACCTTTGGTTTTGTCATCCCTCAAGACTGATTACAGCTTATTTTTCCCTTGCTTATTCTAATATTCTTTCTATGACTGAAATCATAACTTATATGATAGCAGAGACATTACCTGTTTATTTTCTTTCATTTTCAATATAGTCACTACTGTAAGCTTATTTCAGGGTTTTTTTACATCCTAGTGTGTTGTCACAGGCTATATGTAAAACATGAATATACAAATGATGTTTCCATTTGCAAAGTAAACTAGTAACCTTCATTTTTTTGTTTTCACTTTTCATTTTTTCAGAAATAAGAGAGGACCTGTTTTTTCTGTAGCAGTTATTTTGACTATGTTATGACAGCAGCAGCACAAACAACTAATGAGACATTAGAAAAGCCACATATCTCACCACAAAAGGAAAGAAAAACTAAAATATAAAATCAGTCAGTTCAAGTCACCAGTAAAGCATTCTGGCATGTCCAATGCCAAGTACACTAGGAAAAACAAAGAGATCTATTACAACTATAAGTCAAATGCCACTGATTTTCTGTGAGTGTAAAATCTATTCTGTTTGTTTTAAGTGCATTTTGGTACTTATACATATTTCTTTTTGTTGTTTTTAATTTAAATTTGTCAGTGACGCAGAAAATTGGTATTGTGAATGCCCTAGACTCTACACTGGAAAACTCTGCCAGTTCGCAACTTGTGATGAAAATCCATGTGGAAATGGTGCTACGTGTTTTCCAAAGTCCAAGCGAGATGCTGTTTGCTTGTGTCCATATGGAAGATCTGGTATCCTCTGCAGTGATGGTAAAAACCCTTTTATTCATGCATTGGTTGTAGTTTCTATCATTCATAGACGTTGTGGTAAGAAAAAGTCAAATATTTTGAAGTCAAAACACTGAAAGTGACCACTACCCTACCTACAAACACAGCTCAAAACCCAGTCACAAAGAATGGCTGAGCTGCCACTCAGCTTCCTCAAGGATTACTTCATAAAAGTGCCTGCCAGAGAAAGGGAGACAGAAGGATCAAAGAAGCTGAGAGTACACAAGCTAGGAAATACCAGGTAGTGCCCGATATTTTAGTAAATTACCTGGGGAAAAGTTGAGAGAGAGATTTGACTGAGAGCTCCTTTGGAGAAATTGATTTACCCTGTAGTCTGATTTTTCCTCTATATAGGGAAACATTACTTTCTACATTTAGCATATATAAGCAGTCTATACAGGATACTTTCTGGATTGTAAGAATATCACCACATACCAAAATTTGACTAATTTTCAGGCCAAAAAGAGGAACAAACCAAAATTTACCAAGTGCTTTGCCATGAAACAAGAGACAGGATGAAGGGAAATTAATAATGCAAAGTAAATAGGTAATTTTGATTAATATTATCAAATGAAGGGCTTTTATTCCTCGAGCATTGGTCATAATGATTGTTCTAGGTCAGAAATACCTGTGTGTGAGCATCCAAAGTATTCTTGTCCCTTAGCAGTAGGGACAAGATTACCAAAAAAATCTACATGTAGAAAATAATCACTGGCCCTGAGTTGATTTAGCAGTGCATATGATGTGCCTTTTCAAATTGATGCAACAAAATAAATATTAAGCAATGATTGGTTTTATCATAGCATATACGTATATGTCTTATTTAAAATTTTTATTCCCAAAATTTTCAGTAGAGGAATGTTTATGTTTTATCCATGTTTTCATCTAACCCAAAGAAATGACATCAAATACCACATAGAAAAGGCAGATATATGAAATGGGTATGATACTTTCTTGGTAAATTTTCTTATCTTTCAGTAGCACAATACATTGGGACTTCATATGCCGTATCTCTAGTCATCCAGTCTGCCTTTCTCTCTTCCTTCTAAGTTCCAATGCATCCTCTTTAAAATGAGGCTTCAGAGCTGATTCAAGGTGCAATATTCAAGGTGTGATAATGCCACTGCTTTATACAGTGGTGTTTGACATTTTTCTCTTTTACTCTCTGCCCTTTTCTTAAACAATTCTTCCATTCCATTTCCTTTTATGAGTACACTGATGTATTCATGAAAGTGCTCCTAACACCTCTTTCTTTGAATGCTGTTGGCAAGTTCAGAGCCCACCATTCTATAATTATGTCTAGGATTGTTTTTGAAATCTACCCCAATTTACATCTGTCAACACTGGGTATCGTCTAATGCTTTTTCCCTGTCATTGTTTAATGAGGCTGTCCTGCAACTCTTTGTATTTAGCTATCTCTAAACTGAGAGACTGAGTAAAACTTGAGAGCCTAAATTGAAAGAAAGTACACAAATTCATTAGTTGATTAGACTACAAAGCTAGAGTCTTTGAAAGCACAGACAAGATTAATTTTATTGAGTGCAAAGGGAAAACTGGAACAACACTGTAAGAAAGCAAAACTGGAAAGAACATTCAGCTTTGTAGGGCAGAGCATAATTCTAGGGTAATAAGCCCACAACATAAGAAATTATTATTGAAATATGAAAAATTATTTTATTGAACTGTGTCTTAAGAGTTTAAAAGGAATAGGAATAAAATGAGCACAGACAAAAATCTTAAAATGAGCTGCAAGATATCCGATTATCACATATTCTAAAACAAAGAAGGGAGAAACTGAGCCACAATGCAGTGAAGTCTGGATTCAGCCTTAGGGATAGTTCTAGCAGCAGCAAAGCCACACTTTTGGGGAGGTATTTGAAGAAAATGATAGATTGCCTAATTAAAATTGTAGAACAATTTAAATTATTTTAGAAAAAAAAAGGCAAATTTAATTGTTTACTGTAACAAAATAAGTGTCTCAGATAATAAATTTAATAGAAAGAAATGGTCCATTAAAATTAAAACATAGACTTACACATTTTAAACAAATCATCTCTTTAAGATACACACTAATATTGTCTCCACTATTCAGATTATTAACCTGATGCATGCTACTCTGTATCTGAAACATTGAAGAAAAGATGTTTTCCTCTAAATGTTTATCAAATAGTAGTTGATTTTCATCAACAAGAAATGACCAAAATGTCACAATGATTATTTAATAAAATAAATATAGCTAACATACCAAATAGAATTGCAATTTCATGACAGTTCTGTTTTTCCTATAGAGATTGTTTTAAAAAGACAAAGTAAGGATAAATAAAGATGCAGAGCCACAAATTAGCCCACTGCTACAGGTCTTCCCCACATCAGAGCTCCAATTGCCATCTATTAAGAGCTGGAAGTCACACTAAGAACAACATCAATCTCTACAAGTACTTAAGAAGTGATAATAAAACCATTGTTACCATTAAATGAAAACAAAACAAAAAAATGAGAAAACAAACAAAAAAACCTCTGAATTGCTTGTCATGACAAGTTAAAAATACATCATTTTGTGAGAAATGTACAAAATTCAAAACGTGAAGAAAGTTATAGGGCTATCATAAATCTGACAAATGAGGCAAAAATATAGGGAGAGATAGTAACTTCTATTAAACAAGCCTATATAAATATGGGAAAATAGACAAGGTCCAAGACTAACAAGACATTTTCTTACATTTTTGAAGCAGATGGAGCACACTGCAGTCTAAGCAGACTGGTAACAATTGTTCTGAGTTTATCTTAGTTATGTTATCCTTGTTTCAGACATCAATAAATGCTTCCTAAAAGCACATCCATTTTCACAAATATATGTAACAAAATGCATTATCTCTCACTACACTTTTTCCTTCCTTTTATCACTAGATGACCACAATATTTTTACTGCAAGTTAGCCATTATACATTAAAATCTCTCTCAAGAAGCTACATAGATTCGGCATAATGGACCAAAGGAATGGAGTATGATAATATAAAATAGAAGAGAGGACAGGCTGTGTTGATCAGGCAGAGGACGTGGCCAGACAAGCGTACTGGCCAGCCAACTATTCACATGTGACTTGCCTTTTTTGTCTCTGTATCGCTCTATTTTTCCATACTTGTTCCTCCCCAAATCAGCTAATTCTCTCCATTAAACATTCTTAAGTCCTATGCTATTCCAAAATGCTCTTCACCTGCATCCTGTAAGAGGTGTCATACCCCATGGCAGTTACACCACTCTGTCCAAAGGGTGATTGATCCAGTGTTGACTCATCGTGGTTGTGTCATACCTTAACATTAGGGCTCAGCATCTCCTGGGACAGCCCTGGGAGGGGTCTGGACAAGGTGTTCCTTCCTCTGAATCCTTATTCCTGCCTGTTGTTGGGCTCTATGCTCCCCTGGGATTGTGGAGATCGTCCTGTGCTGGGCTGATGATTCCTGTGATAGGGCTGGGACCTGGCGTTGATTTGCAGAGTTAAATGCCTTCATGACTTCCAACCTGGGGGAGATGGGAGCGTGGCATGGAGAGGTGGAGCACACCATTAGTACACAACACTTTGGAACAGAGTCTATGTCTATATGAGCAGCTTGACTCAATCTCCCAAGTGGCTTTTTAAGCTTTACATAAAGGGATCTATGCCATTTAAAGTGTCTAGTTATTGAGCTCTGTCTTTTCAGTAGATTTGTGTAAAGGTAACCAGCACTCAAACCCCTAGTCTGATAAATTTCCTTTCATGTTTAAATTAGTAAAAAGTTGCTTGCATGGTGTTTTTTGTGGTCTGTAAATCATCTCCACTGTTTAGAGTTGTCGAATTGCTACCATCTCTGTAATCAGCCTTTCTTTTTTTTTTTTTTTTTTTTTTTAACACTTCCATTTTAGCAAATATTGGAGGCATTCCCTGGTTGGTGCAGGAAATTGATACAATCTGTAAAATATAAGGCCAGGATGTTTGAAATGTCTGAGTATAAGGAATTTTGATACATAGGACACAGAAATTTTAAATAGGAAATAGCAGAGTATCATTGTAATGCACAGTTTTGATGGCCTTCTAAATGCAAATGAAGCAGAAATGGTTCATTCACCATAACTGGAAATGAACACCTGGACTTCTAAACTCTTTATGTTGTATTTCTGTTAGTTATATGTTACACAAGACACTCAGCCCTTCTGGGAAGCTGTTCATCATAACAGGAGGCATTTTGTTAAGCTGGAACCAAGAGCACGCACTTTGTAAGCACAAATGCAAATTTAAAGGGAGAAGGATTTCAAAGGAATGTGCACTGCTAAGATGAGTAATTGTGTCAGTTGCAGTGTTTTAGACCAAACTTCAATGTTTTAGTTTCACATATGTGGCAATGTGAAACAGAGTCCTGACCGTGGCACTGCATTTAACAAACATACCTTGAAAAGGGCCATTCACAGCACTCCTTCACAGCAATCTGTAAGGATGTTCCTTGAGACATTTGTGAGCAACATTTATGGTAATGCTTCACAGTCTAAAGGATTGCAGAAAGTTTTCTGTAGGATGTATTCCCCCATGTATAAAATTCATTTCAAAGTGTTGAAGTGGGAATAGCCACTTGCTTCAAGCTCTATAGAGTGAAAATCATCCTGCAAGTGAATTGTTTCTGTGCAGCTATGTTTGGCACAATGTCACCTTCAGAGCTTCTTTGGGTCTGCAGACTAAATCATGCAATTTGGTGACAGGAGATGTCCAAAGGGAATTTTCTCAGCTAAAAAAATCTGCATTGCAAGATTTCTGGTCAGTGATAAAAGACCTTGGGGAATGCTGATCAGGGTTGCTCTTCATCCTGTTGAAAAGAATTTATTTTCTGGGTCATTCGCTTTTCACTGGGCCTTAATTTCCCCCACCTCTCCAATGTGAGGAATGTCATAAAAATTGTAAAGAACACACATAGGCACACTCTCACACTATAAATGTCACTGCTGTATTACCAGTTTTTCAGATTCATATTTTCATCCTTGTGCAGTGAAATCACTTTTATTATTTCAAATTTCAGCTCCAAATCTAACTCTGAGGACTCCATGATTACTGATGCCCCAGGACAAATAAAAGCAATTCATAAGTATTTATTGGGGGTGGGGAGGGGAAGGCATACACCTGAATTACCCATTATGTGGATCACTAACTCCTCATACAACAGTCTTCCAGACATCAAGAGTCTTTTACTACTACCTTGAACTCAGATGGCACTGCATCAACCCTGCAGTTCCAGCACCCCTTAGCTTTTCCTCCTTGGAGTTCCAAGAGTTTTCAGTGAGAAAAGTGGGTTTACGTGGCAAGATTCCCCTGAAGCCTGTTGTTCAGACCATGGTGAGACAGACTGTCCCTCTGCAGGCCATGGAGGTCCATTGTGGAGCAGATATCCACCTGCAGCCCATGGAGGACCGCGCACTGGAGCAGGTGGATGTCCAAAGAAGGCTGTGACCCCATGGGAAACACTGCACTGTAGCAGGGCCCTGGCAGGACCTGTGGACCCTTGAAGAGAGGAGCCCATGCTGGAGCAGGATTGCTGGCAGGACCTGTGACCCCTCGGGGGACCCACACTGGAGCAGGCTGTGAAGAACTGTAGCCCGTGGGAAAGACTCATACTGGAGAATTTTATAGAGGATTGTCTCCCTGGAGAGGGACGCCACACTGGAGCAGAGGAAGAGTGGGAAGAATCCTTTCACAGAGGAGGAAGGAGTGGCAGAGACCTCATCATAACCCCCATTACCCATCACCCTACGCTGATGGTGAGGGAGGAGGTAGAGAATGTAGAAGTGAATTTGAGCCCAGGATGAAGGGAAAGGAGGGGGCAACTGTTTTAAGAACTTCTTTTATTTCTCATTATCCTACTCTCATTTTTCCCCAAGTCAAGCCTGTTTTGCCCATGACAGTAACTGGTGAGTGATCTTTCCCTGTCCTTATACCAAATCACAAGCTTTTTTTATATTTTCTCTGTCCATCTGAGGAGTAGAGTGATGCAGCTGCTTTGGTGGGCACCTGGAATCCAGACAGGGTTAACCCAGCTTGGAAGACTATAAAATACAATGCTTCATAGTCTTTTCCATTTCCTTTTTCAATATTGTCTTTACAAATAAGTTGTCTTCACAACCGTGTGCATCGCTGTGGAAGAATGGCTTGAGAGCTACTCAGCTAAAAGGAATATGATCCAGCAGTGTGCCCAGGTGTCTAAGAAGGACAATGACATCCTGGCCCACTGATCGTCCCACTGTACTCAGCACTGGTGAAGCCACACCTCCAGTACTGTGTTCAGATTTGGGCCCCTCACTTCAAAGAGACATTGAGGTGCTGGAGCATGTCCAAAGAAGGACATCGAAACTGGTGAGGGATCTGGAAAACATATCCTGTGAGGCACATCTAAGGGGACTGTAGTTGTTTAGTCTGGAGAAGAGAAGACTCAGGAAGCATCATTGCTCTCTACAACTATCCGAAAGAAGGTTGTAGTGAGGTGGGGCTCGGTCTCTTCTGCCATGTGTCAAGTGAAAGGACAAGAGGAAATGACCACCATGGGTAGTTCAGATTAGATATTAGAAAAAAAAAAAATCACTGAAATGTGGTCAGGCATTGGAAAAAACTGCCGAGGGAGATGGTGGAGTCATCATCTCTGAAACTGTTCAAGAGGCATCTGGATGTGGCCCTTGAGGATATGGTGATTATGATGGTACTGGGTTGTTGGTTGGACTGGATGATTGTGAAGGTCTCTTCCAACATTGATGATTCTGTAATTCTGGGATTCTATGAAATATGTGAACAGGTCTTTAGGAGAATTGAATACTACTCATCCCATGGTGTGTATGGCTGCTGATCCTGAAGCCAGACACTGAGCTCATAACTGTTCACAGTTAGTCAGTATTAATAAAAAAGAAGTGTATTATCTGATTGCAATTCTGTAGCCTGAAGCCTTCATCTCTTTCTGTTCTTTTGATCTTTCTTGTTTTTTGCAATGTATTGTAAAGCTGTGGTTCAGGATGTATTGGCGGTGAATGCTGAAGGAACATTAATTTTAACTCATAACAGCAAAATTCAAAGATAATAAAACCATTATTCTCTCTCTTCGTTGTCACTTTATTCTCTTCTCTCTGTTAAGATTTTTTCAAACTGAAGTTGATTTTTTTTAAGTCCATTTTTTATGCTCACGTCAGATAAGATGTACGTTAGGGAAGTAAGTAGTCAACCATATTAATACATTTATATAGTGGGATAATTTGTCATTATTTGTTTGTGAGGCAATGGAACATATCATATCATGTGTTATTACTTGTTCAGTACTGGAGACACAGAAAACCACAATGATGAATGACATAGACCTGACAGAGAGACACAGGACTACAGCAAGGACAAAAAGTTGATAAAAGGCTTCAGTTCTCTGTCAGAGCAGTGTTTGTTTTAGGCACAGTGTTAATTTGGAGTCTGTCTTTGCAAGGCTTATAATCAGAGACATTGGGACACATCTTTATTCTTTATCACTTCAGGCTGTGCACCACAAGAGCAAGAGTAGAATTCAGCTTGCATGGTGTCTAGGCAGGAAAAGAAAAATTAACCAATGAGGTTAGCTGTGCCTTCTGCTATTTCAACTAGCCCCAAACATTTTACAAATAATGTCTAGGAGGACTGTGTTTCAAGGAAAAGATGATACAATTTTCTGCACAGTCTTGGCTCCATAACTTTATAATGAAATGATAGAGAATAAAAGGAAAAGGTGGAGCTGTCTTGCACCACACAGTTAGCAATCACTGTATTTTTCATACAGGGTTGTTATGGTGGTTTTTTTCAATTTATAAGTTAAAAATAATTAAGAGTATGGCAAACTAGTCTGTATTAAAATCAACCTAATGAAGGTCATTGCATGAAAGGAATCTCAAAGACAATATTTTACATGGATGCACATTTACTGATGATCTTCCATTTCTTTATGCGATTGAATAAAGATCTCTTGATAAATAATACTTAGTGTAGATGAGAAACATAATTTAAAATGTGGTATAAATCTATAAGTGGCAGTCCAGAGACAAATAAAATATGGAATACCTGTCAAGCTAGACAGTTTGAATTAGCGAGAAATTGACTTTTGACTCAGTTAACATTAATAAACATTTCTAATATTAATTAACATTTCTAAACATGTTTTATTCTCCAGACCAGGATAGGGAGGACTATTTGCAAACACTTCCTTTATCTGCCTACCTGCTAAGGATAGGGTAGTGTCCTAGTTCAGCAGGTGGGACCAGTTATCACTGTGTGGGGGTGATCAAAGCTATGTATTCTACCCCCTCTATT
>JAWWEW010000112.1:88781431-88812675 GCA_035583185.1 Anabacerthia variegaticeps
GTGCCCTGGGACACTGGGTTATACTGCTGGGTTTTGGTGAGTTGAAAGCAGTTTTCTCTTTGTGTCAGTGTATTTATGGTAATATCTTTCATTAAATTGTAACTCTGCCTTATAATCTCTCTTGTGGTGGGTCCATTTCTCCTGCTGGTTTACCTTTAAACCAGTACAGGTAGTTAATTAGATACTGCATTTGACTTCTACTAGGTGTGAGAAAGTTCTTCAACATGGTGGAGAAAACTGTGAAGTAAAACAAAATAATGTGCAATGATTTTCATTAAAAATGCCTATGGGACTCCTATTGCCTTAAACAGTATTTCTTTCTGTGGTGACCACATGCCTGATAAAGGTATAGCTTCACAAGGTGCTCATACAACATTTCAGGTAGGATCTAAGCACCGTGCATGCACAGGGAAGGACCAGCACAGAGGGAAGCAGGGTTGAGATATGAAAGCTGATTAACAAGTGCAGGTAGTCAACACTAAATAAGGATAGTGCAACCAGGGAATCTGAAATTCCCTAAACCTCTTGGTGGGTGTGAGCTGGTCCTCTGAAGAAGTATGTCCTACTTCCTGCCAGTCTCCTGATAGCCACTGTTACATAAACCTTTGTGTGCCCAGGTACTGAGTTTAGTAAATTATTGAATTTACTATTAGTAATATACTGGTTTTACTATTGTTTTTACTTGCTTATTGTACCACTGATTTGTATTACTTGCTATTTTGTTATGCTGAAATAAGTTGTTGATCCCAAAAACTATTGGCTGCATCCTAAATGTGTTTTATTTTTCTACTGACATAAAGTGCAACAGTAGGTGGCCAGCTGTTACGTAGACATTTGTGTCACAGCTCGTAGAATCACAGAATGGTTTGGGTTGGAAGTGACGTTAAAGATCATCTTGTTCCAACCCTGTGCTATGGGCAGGACCACCTTCCACAGGATCAGGTTACTCGGAGCACCATCCAGCCTTGAACACCTCCAAGGATGGAGAGTCCACAATCTCTTGAGGCAACCTGTTCCAGTGTCTCACCACCCTCACAAGAAAGAATTTCCTCCTATTATTTAATCTAAACCTACCCTCCTTTAGCTTAAAGTCATTCCCTCTTGTCCTATCCCTACAGACCCTTGTGAAAAGTCCCTCTCCAGCCTTACTGTAGGTCCCCTTCAGGTACCAGAGGGTGCTCTGATGTCTCCCTGGAGCCTTTTCCTCTCCAAACTGAACAGCCCCAATTGTCTCAGCCTGTCTTCATAGCAGAGGTGTTCCAGCCTCGTGGTCAACTTAGTGGCCCTTCTCTGGATTTGTCCCAACAGGTCCATGACTTTCTCGTGATGCCTAAAGATTTTAGTGTATTTTGTAGATTTTCTAGAATTTTTAGAATTATGTAGGTTTCCCTGGATTGCTCACATATTAGATGGTCTTTAGAGATTACTGGGCACTTTCTCACACATTTCTGAGTTTTGCTAAGGACACGGTGTTTTGAAGAAGCACCTACAAGGTAGCTTGAAGACAATACAGAAGAGAAGGCCCAGAGCCCTTGCAGAGATTCCAAGGGGCAGTTCTGAGTTTTCTGAGTGGGGGCACCTGGGGAAATTGTTACTATGGGCTGGTTTTACTGGAAGTTATAAAAACTGTAACATCAGTGAACCACAGCTGCACGTACTTCTGGTGTGCACCTAGAAGCTTCTAAGTAAAAGTACTTCTCGATCTATCTGCACAGATGTTGTTCTGAGTGCCCTATCTTCCAGGATTTTAGGCATCACTTGCATTGGAGGCCCTCTGTCAATGTTCACTCCATCTTTGTAGGGAATGCCAAATGTAGCAAGTAGAAAGGCAAGGAAATAACTCTCCAGTTAGAAAGCTCCAAGGAAATAGCTGAAACAATTGCATGCTTCATGCTAGGAATCAAGTATTTTACCCTGTTGGGAATAACTTGTCAGGAATAGACGCTTCAGTGATCTCTGTCAGTGAACCAAATTACCTGGCTCTATGGAGTTACATGATAGAATTTGCCTTTTCCATTATAAAGCAAAGCAGGAAAAGGCAATAAATCCAGAGGCCTTCTTTATTTTAATATCTTCTTGTCTCTAAAACATTTTGTGGTTTATTAAATAAAAGGGAAAAAAGAAACAAAAAAAAAAAAGGAAAATGGAAGAATACTTCACATTAAAGGAGCTGGCTGTGTGTCATATCTTCCTGACAAGCAAAAAATGAAGAAGTTCAGCCACATTCAGTCACATTCAAGTAATCTGAGGGAATATGTGTGGACTGAAACTAACACCATATTTAAATTTGAAGGAGTCATGTTTGTCCTCCAGTGCAGTGCATGACTCACAAAGGTCTGAGACTTGAGGTTATGTTCGGTCAGAGTAGACTGAGAACAAACTCATTGCCAGTTTTCTTCTAACTAGAACGAAATAATTTTTTCATATGGAAATTTCCTGGCTCCCATTTAAGATCACAGAGCAAGACATAACGTGCCACAAGGGTGACGCAGTGCTTAATAAATGGGACAGTACACTCTGTGGTGCTGCATCCTCCAAGTCTGTGCTAGAAAAGGTTTGCCATGACTGTGTCTGCACCTTTTCTCTGATGCGGGTATGAAGGCAATGTCAGCCATTTCAGTGCCAGTATAGGAGGTTTCCCATGTGCTGACACTGGATTGTTACATTAGTTATTGGCTTGGAGCAGCTCAGCTGTGTTTGTGTGGAGGGGAAGGGACAGGTCAAATTTCATGAAGGTGAGGTAACGCCCTGCCCCACACCTCAGCCCCTGAAAGCAGCTGTCAGTCAGAGACAGCCCAGGAGCACTGCCCACACCACGTCCCGGAGTGGCCAGTGGGCTGGAAGCCCTGTCTGGGAGGGGTGGCCACAGGGGGCTAGAGCAGATAAAACCAAAGATGTGGTCTCCACGTGTTTGAATCCTCCATCTTCTAGACTTCTGTAGCAGGTCCTATGCTGGATCTAGGGATGGTAACTATATTTTTCTTTTTCTCTCTCTTTCTTTACTTCTTCTTCTCCAAATTTCCTTTCTTAATATTTTGGGTAGCTTGAGATCAGATGGGCTGGATTTTGCTAAGTTGTATGTTAATTCAGCATTTTGTGAAATGCTTTATTTTGGTTACCCTTTAAACTTTTGCCAAGCACTCTTATAGTCAAAAGTTTACCAGTAAAAGTACCCCCTTAGAAAACATGTGTAGCTTTTCTCCTATGCACTCTCTCTTAAAGTGTTATATGAACTAAAGGCTCTTCTAATATGTCCAGAGGGAGGATATTGTTGGAGACTTGTATACTTTTAAAGTAGAACCCCTTCAGTGAGATCATAGCTCAGGGCCTGGAGTCCTATACCAGGTTACAAATTTAGAAACAGATTCCACAGACTAGACATGGTGGTAACCTTTCAAAATTATGAGTTCCTTTTTCTCCCACACTGTGAGTATGGAGGGCCAGATGCTTAAAGATACTTAAGCTAATACAAATTTACTTGGGGAGAATTATAATACTTTGTTAGCACTTCCCAACCTGGTTTGTACACAGTACAGCTTTGTATGCCTTCCTCCCCCAGTCTCTCTTACTGCCTTCATTAGTAAAGCTGTATCCACTCACATTTGGTGCTCAGGTTGGTTTGGCAAAATTGTTCAAATCTTTTAAATCTGGTCCAATACAGAGTCTTTCAGGATTAAGCTTTACTCTACTATTCTTCCTTTAACTCCTGTTTTTGCTAAACCATATTGTCAATGTGAGAATTACAGGACCTCTGCTCTGACCATCAACTGCAGGAATTGATTACAGCATCCTGGCTACTGGGTTGCAGCAGGAAGTCCTTGGGGCAGTGTGTGTGCTTAGTGCCAGTGCTCTGTTGTCTGTTCACCAGTACAGACTTGTTTAGACTTGATTTTGTCATTCATGTAGGTCCTGTTCTCTGTGCTGCAAAGTCATCCTTTTATGCTGTTTCTTTTTAGTATTTCCTCTACCAGTAAAGAATTAATATTCCATAACCCCTTCAGCACATCCTTGTACTCATTTTCACTCAGATGCCTGTAAGATATGGCATTTCTTTTAAGAGGAAAATTTCTTTGTGTGTTTTGTTTTGTCTCTCCGAGTTTTGAGTCAATATTACAAGTGCACATCTATTTCCAACAATGTTACCTAGAATCCAGGAGATGGCAGTAGTTGCCAATAATTCATTTGTAAAATAAGCCTATTTACAAAAGCTGAAAAATAAAGATATTTACCCTCAGGGGAAAACCAAACTATATCTGCATGTGTGTAAAATATTGCAACATAATGAATAATTAGTTTTATTTATAAATTCTTAATTTCTAAACTGGGCTATGAAATAAAACTTGCAAATATATATGTTAAAGAATTTGCCCTGACACAGAATTTTACTTTTTTTTTAACCCAGCTATTAATATTACTCAACCAAGTTTCAGTGGCACAGATGTCTTTGGCTATACTTCATTCCTGGCTTATTCTACAATCCCAGATATTGCCCTCTACTATGAGTTTCGCTTGAAATTTCAGTTGGCAAATCACCACTCAGCTTTACAAGACAACCTGATTTTTTTCACTGGACAGAAGGGCCAAGGTAAGATTTATTTGTATTCCCTATCCTTACAGGCTTTCAAATACTCATTAGACAAGTCGGATAAAAATAGGTACAGGTTTTTGTTGAGTGTTTTTAGGATATAATTTCTTTAGGGGGAAAATAATCTCTCCAGTACTTTATTGTTTTTTAAAGATACAGTAATCAATCACGTTGTAAAAATGTGTCTTTTAATTATGGAGAAATAGAACAGTTTCCAGTAATTAAAGTCAACAGTTAATCTGACACTTGAAATAGCCTATTTCTGAATAGAAGAAATGAAAAACAAAGTCAAGGTTCTCTCTTTGCAGTTGTACACATAAATTTCATTATTGATTACATATATTTGGTGTGGCATTTTGAGAGGCTGCCTCAAATCTTCTTCCACTGATGCTTACTTGATTGGGAAACTCAATCTGTCCATCCAACATGCCACAGCCACCCTGCCATGTGTCTCAAATGACCTGCCCCAGGGGCAGCCATGAATTGCTGCGGTTGTTGCAGTGGTTCAACTTGCAGGACTCAACACTGAAATCCAACGCTATGGCAGTTGGCGATGGACTCTCTGTTATTTATATAAAATAAGATGACTCAATGCAAGTTAACCCAAGCTAGTTATGAGGAAGTTGTGTTAAAGTCTGTATAGCAAAGGATTCAACTTAGTCTGATTAACACATCTGAAAAAATAAGTTATATAAATCCATTTACAGCATTTGCACTAAGATTTTTGTAATATTTAAGATATATCTTCACAACACCCCTCTGTGGCAGGCTGCATGGCATCAGCATTGCAATGGGCTAAAATAGAAATCTATCCTTCTTAGCATTACTCCACACAGAAGTCATAATATTGGTGGAAGTTGAGAAAAATATAATAAAAATTTAATGCAGATGTAAAGCAGTCAGGGTAGAAAGTCTTTTCTACTTCATAGATCATAAGAACCAAGTAATTTATTGTTACCTTAATTGTTTCTGCAATTGGAGTATGTCCTAACTTTTAGGTTTGGTGCTGTCCTATGGGACTGTTGAAGTCTAGGTGGGAGGTTTGGTGCTGCGTGTTTAGGTCTAAACCCATCACAGTAGGAAAGTGATTCAGGTATGCAAATACAAGTCTCTACTACCACAGTAAATGCTTTATCATATCTAAAACATCACAGCAGTTTGGCAGATATGGCCCCTGACTTATAGGAGCCTCACACTTACGCTAAACATTATCAGAAAACTAATACTTTGGGAGGATGAAAGAGGGGAGAATTTATTATTAGCAGTTTTACAATACTGAGCTCTCAAAATGCGTTATTAAAAATCAATTTAGGGCAGACATTATGCAGTTACATATATATCTAACAAAATGATCACATCAATAGCATACAGGATATTCCACATTTGCCATGTTAATACTTTTGATATTTTCTTAGGTCTTGCTTTCTATTAAATTTCTTTACTTAAGTTCCTGTACTCTCTGGGTATTCTTCCCCTTTCTCTGTGAAGCAGACTTCCAAGACTCAGACTGTTAGTTTATTGCAATGCAAACTAAAACTTATTAGCTTAGAATGGCTCAGCAGTTCTAAGCAGTTTATCTATCTGTGATATAATTAAGTCTGCTACTTTTCATTTGCAAAGATCCTGTCAAATTCAGCTAATGCCCATCAGCTGTACTTCAGTGTGCTATAAGACCCTGGTACAGAGCATTTACTTAATTTATCAGGTTGATTACCCAAATTATCCTAACACAAATTGGTATTAAACCACTGTGAGTGTATTTAAACTCAAAACTTAACTCTGTCTATGTGTGAATCAGATTTGGCTAAATTTTCTTCCAAACTTCAGCAAAACATGGTCAAACCTCTGTGATCCTGCTAACTGAACTACATTCACACTATTTTAACTACATCCAGATCTGATGTCCCCATGCCACATTTTACTCCTGTGACAGTCACCACTCACCCCAGGCAGCTTTTGCTTTCACTTACTAATTACTTATTCGTGTGGATGGAGGAAATAATCTTTCTTTTTTGTGAGTACCTGGGTAGAAATGGAGCTTAGAGTTGAAATTTCCTAAAACATTTCCATCTAGTCATTCAGAAAACAGGATTCAGAAGCCAGTGTACCCATCATTAAATTTTTATAAGAATAGTACACAGCTCTGTTGTAGTACAAACACAAAGGAATCTTTAGAACGTTATTTTCAATAAGAATGAACCATCACATTCAGATATGTTTCTGCAGCCTTGAAAATTGAATTTCAAATACCTGTTTGAAACATTTCCAATTGTAGGAAATGTAATCCAAAAAAATTATAGCAATTAATTCATTGCCTTTACTCAGGATAGAGAAAATGAAAATACGAAATGTAGAACACCAGTGGTGCAAAATAGCCTGATTTTTTTTCAGTTACAATAATCAAAAGAGAGAAACAAACAAAAAAAAATTGATTAAAAATAAAAGATAGATTGCAGTAAAATTTGTCTTAAAAAGCTCTGCCTGAAGGGTGTACCCTGTACTGTCAAAGTCATTGTGGAGTTAGGTCTTGCAAACATATTTAGCTGACCTGAGTTTTAAAACAAAATATTACTGGTGTCATTTTTATTAGTGAGAATACTAGCATTCTAGGCTTATTATGCAATTGTCAGGCAGAAACCTGGCTTTTTATTACTTTGCATATAATTTGTGTGTGTGTGAACATTGCAGGACAGTAGTAATGCATTTCTGCACCCCCATGTGGAATGATGGATGGGCAGCAGCACACCTGCCAAGGGCAAAACCCATCAAAGACAAAACAATGAGGCACCTGGTAAAATGCTGTTGGTAAATTGCTGGTTTCTCCTTATTTTAAATGACTGGGGAGACGGAGCACCCCACATTTTAATTACCAGCAAGCAGTTTCTTACCAAGTGAACTTCACTTGTTTCACCAAAAGAAGATGCTGTTGTTCTAACAATTTACTGAGTATCAAGCAATAATGCTCTCACCAGGAGGAGTGTGAGGATCTTCATAACCTGTGATCTTGACGTAGGGAGGTATTTTTAATATTTCATTTACATTTTCCCCTTTCTCCACTTTATCCCATTTCTTGTAGTTAACATTCTCCTGCAGCACCCTACCTGATTCCCCTCTGCTGTTGTCTTTGCCCAAAACACAAGCATCAATGTCATGGTTAATCTCTTATGAGTGACTATCAAATTCTGTCCCAATACACAGTTAAAGGTAAAAGCTGTCAAATTTATGCAGACTATTAACATTATATTATTCTTCCCCAGCCCTGGCAGTGTTCAAGGCCAGGCTGGATAAGGCCTTGAGCAACCTGATCTAGTGGGAGGTGTCACTACCCATGGCAAGGGGGATTGGGACTATGTGACTGTTAAGGTTCCTTCTGACCCCTTAACGTGCTATGATTCTGTGATTATCTTCACCACCACATCAGTTTTGTAAAGTGTTGATACTGTCACATTTCTTTACTATACTTCATCTCCAAAAGAGCATTTTAAAAATTCAGAGAGCATTTTAAATAACAATTTTTAATGTGCTTTCCTTAGTTTTGCAGGTCAAATCATGTAAGTACTGCTAAAAATAGAAACCTTAGTAATGATTTTTTAAAAAGAATTGTTGTTTTTAGCTTGTAAGTCCTTCACTGGTAATGTGCCAGTGTAACTGAAAGCAATGGATTTTCATTCAGTCATGAACAAATCATTGTAATAGAAAATGGGTAGTTTGTGTCCTATACAACTGAATGTAACCACACCCTTTGTACAGAGACAATGTATTCATATTCTTTGGAATAAGATGTTCTTTTTCTATATATTCCTGTTGCATAAAAATAGTAACTGTATAGGAAAAAACAAACTTCTGCTTATAAAAAGCACTCCCTGCCTCCCACATTGTCAATGCAGCATGTTCACTTACAGAATATGAAATAAGGGCAATAAGGCAGTCTTGGCCATGAAACAGCAGTATGCAGAGCTATTGAGGGGATGATATAGGTATCATTGTTTCTTGGAGAAAAGCCTACTTTATCTTTTGCAAATGAAGCAAATTTCCCGTGCATTTGAGGCAGGGGCATCAAGACACACGTTTGAAATTAGGGCCACCATATGACACTGGACGAACAAATAAGAAGAGACCTTCCCTGAAACAAATACAAAATGAGACAGCCTTATGAATACAGAGGAAAATATCAAATAAAGCACAGTGTACAGGCACAAAATTGAGCACTGAATTGCTTGAATTCACGGGAGACTTGTAAAAAGAAATAGGTGTCTTTGAATTTCAATTCAGGACATCCTAATGCAAGAGTGAGAGCATTCTTTCCTTTCACCATTTTTTATATCCTGGTTCTTTTACCATACAAAGTATATGTGCAAAAGAAAGGGTTAGATTACTAAAAAGAAACAACTTGGTTGTGTTTTCTCTAAATAATGCTGGTTCCACTCTTGTCAACATGAGAGATTAGATTGAATGCTCTTCAAAAATTCTAGTGTAAAAATATGTTTACTTGAACAACCAGGAATAGGTCCAAGAACTGAATTCTTACAAATAGGCTTTATGTCAGACTTAAAATCCTTCAAATAAGATTTTATAGTACAGTGATTGAAAAGCACAAACTACACTTGTAGCATGCAGGCCTAAATATAAAGGAATTAAATGATTTACTTCAAATTTGCAAATTAATGGGTTTCAACCTGAAAGTTAGAAAAGCTTTAGAAAAATAAAGCACATGCCTGTTCTAACCAGAGAAATACCAATAATGAAGTTGCACTAATCAGGGGCAGGTGCAATAAAGTCTCCAGGTGCTATTGAGTCAAGAGCAGCTGATTGAGCTTAATAGGAGCTGCTACAGCTTCTTCAGGCCCATGTCCCTGTTATTCCCCTTTCCCTCACAGCCACAGGTGCCTGCAAGTTTTAAAGCTCTTCAGCTACCTAACAAGAAAGCTGAAAGCATACTGAAACAGAGTTGAGTCAGGGCCTGTTCTCACATACAACTTGAAATTTCAATTTTATTTTTTTTAAATTTTGGAGAAAGTTGAAAATTGTTTCATGTTCCAAAGAGAAGGAACAGCAACTACAGCTAAATCCACCAGGGTCAACAGGTTTTGTGGATGTCATTAACAGTGTGAAAAAAATCTTCTTTCAAAACGCCTAAAAATATTTAAAATCTCTGCTGTTTCTATTTTAAATCCACAAAAATACTGGAAATAGTATTACAAGTTAGACAGAAAATATTAGAAATATATAGGAAACTTAAAAACCTTATTGGCTAAAGTTTTGCTAAATTATATCTTTTCAGTGGGTTTGGAGAGTCTTTTATGCACTGGTATTCTCTAAATCCTAGATAATAACTAAATCCTTTTTTGTCTTTTCAGGTCTCAATGGAGATGATTTCTTGGAGTTAGGCCTCCGTAATGGGAGAGTGGTCTATAGCTACAATCTAGGTTCTGGCACAGCAACAATCATTAGCAAACCACTTGATCTGACACTCAATATTCATGTCATCCATCTTGGCAGAAATCTCCAAAAAGGCTGGCTGAAGGTAAAAAAGTAATTCTTTTAGAAGGATTGCTTTTAGATGAAAGCGTTCTCTATATTATTTCACATTGTATATAGACAGTTTCAAAACTATTTCCCTGTTTCTCTGTAAAGTTGGAAGGACTGCCTTCATTAGTAGTTCCTAAATAGGACAAATTTCTTTGTTGTAACAAATATAAATGTTTCATTGGAAGGTGGATGATCAGAAGAATAAAACTGTCACTTCCCCTGGGAGGCTGGTTGGACTCAATGTTTTCAGTCAGTTTTATTTAGGAGGCTACCGTGAGTATACTCCAGAACTCCTACCAAAGGGACCCAGATTTAAGAATGGCTTTCAAGGTAAAGTTTACACCCTTTTCAATTCCTTTTAAAACATGCATTAGATTGTTTCAGTTACGTGTGAAAGAAAGATATAAAAACTATGTCTTATCAGGAAACAAATTAGGATCTCCTTGGCTGAAATTCCTGTGGCTTTTTCATTATTTCAATATGATAACTAAGAAACATGAGGCAAAAAGAGGGTTTGTTAAAGATTTTTATTAATCTATGTTTCTGCTTAAAAGGGAAGTTTGCCATTATATAATGTCTTATGTGTCCCTGTTTTACAGCATCAGTCCAAAAGGACTTACTTTCTCTGTGGTAGTTAAGATTCTTCTTCCGCTGTGCCTGGCAGTGCTAGTTTGGGTAATAGCTTTTGTGCTGAAACCTTCTTTCTGGTATGACACCATGAAATCCATATTTTGGGGTTTTTTTCCTGACATTATGATCTACGTGTCTAGACAGGACTTAAGTAATTCCTCTTGGGAACATTTATCTAACATAATAATTTCTATCTCAAAACTAATATTTGAAGCTTTGTAGAAATCTGAAATCAGCTCCTACCAGATCAGCAATGAAGCAAAGGATTTGTTCATGGCACTTTATTTTCATTCCTTACTTTCACAGAAACAACGTGTTTGATATTTGTCATGTAAACTTCAACTTATTTTAAGCACTGGAAAGCCTTTTAAATTAAAAGAAAACATTTTCCAATAGTAAAACGAAGTTTGAGTTCTCAGTTGTAAAACTGGGGGCAAATTTTGAACCTCGAGCACAACAGTAAAATTCACTTTCATACACTACTATACTCCATTTCCACTAAGACCATCTAACTGCCCATTTTCCAACCATGATATTTTTTATTTTTCTAACACAGACATTTCCTCAAAATCAATTTCATATCCTAGAGTCAACTTTTCACTCAGAAAGTCATATTAATTAACATCTCAGCTGTCTCTGTCTTTGCAGGAAGTATAGATTGTATAGTTATACTTTTCATAGCCTCTTAACATCTTGCAAATTGGTTTATCATAAAACATCATGTATGTGCAAGTATTTTAATAGAGTCAATATCTGGGAAATACTTCTGGCTCTTTTTATAGACGTGTTAATGTTAGGGGTGACCAACAGGAATCGCTGGTGCTTCAGTTTAACCTTTTGAAAGTTGCCGGGTTCCTCATGTTGTAACTGTATTGTAACAGCCAAATTTCTACAAATGCAGTATTTCAAAATTTAATAATAATAATAATCAAAGTTCATGTACTCTTAGTTACCATACTAGTTATTGACTATTCTTACTCTTTAAAGAGAAGTATTTAGTACAAAAGTTTATCAAACATAGCACATGAACATTTCTTTCCTTACCCGTATAACTCACAATAGTAAGTCTACTATATTTGCTAATTCATTCAATGACCCAGTACCCAGCAGCAGCTTGTCTCTGTTCTCCAGGGCATACTGACTTTCAAGGAATCTACACTTCCCTATGACCAATTTCCTATGACATTTTCTTATATAATCAGCATCTCATTTGTTCTTCTAGCTCAGAAATCTCCCCAGTTTCAGCTCTTGGGATCCTCAGGATTAGAAATAAACCTCCGTAGCTCTTCTCCAGAGTGGGAACTTCAATACCACCAACATAAAAGAAAATTCTGAACCATTTTACTTCAGTCAAGTTGCAGCTGTAGGGAATTCACAGGAAAACTCTAGAAGTGACAGTCAAGATAAATTTATCTAACACACAGTTAATTAAACCACTCAGACTTTTGGAAACTGCTGTTGGCTGCTTTTAGAGGCATGATTTATTAAAACGATTTTGCTTCTAATACCAGAGTGTACCTCTCCTTTTGTAAGCAGTCACTATTGGATGAAGAAACATTGAGGCCAGCCTTACTGCTGCAGACTAAATGTCCCCAGTGTCAGTGTGCAATAATTTAGAGTTTTCACTCTGTACAGCTACTGTTTTATCCCATTTCCTCCCTTACTTGTATGCCTTTAGCAGTTGTTCAAGTAATTTCCATAGAAGAGGAGGAGGAAACTGAAAATAGATGTGTCTCATTTAATAATTAAAAGATGGGGAATATTAAATTTAGGAAATTTGGAGATCAGCACCTACAGTGTCTTTTGGAAGGCTTAAGAATGTTTGATGGCTCCATAAGCAATTTACAACACTTCCTTCAGCCCCTGCCAGAAGCTGAAGAAACTAGTAGAGGTACAGCAGCCAACCTCATGTGGAGTTTGAGGCTCTCTGTGCTTCATCTAAATTTGAGGCTCCTTGTGGGTTTACAAAAGCCTTTTGTAAATGGGTTGGTAGGATGGTTTACTTAAGTGCTCTTTTCATTTCCTATAAGAGTGTAATTAAGGGACCGTTGAGAGTTTTCTGAGGTGTGTAACAGAACATGCTGCAGCCACTCCGAAAAGTCAAGTGTGAGTTTTAGGCAGCTACAAATCTTGTGGCCAGAGAGACTCAACCTGCTCATTATGGACAATCTGAAATGAGAGGGTAAAACCAACGACCTTGTGTTCAGAGGTCTGCACAACTCAATACAAAATGAGATAGATAATTATTTGGAAAAAACTGGAACTTACAACTGAATTTCCAAACCACCCATCTCTGTGAGAGGCAGAGTAAAAGCTGGACACAGACAAATACCCCACTACAAGCAGTCAAGAAAAGCATTTTAAGATAGGTAAAAATTTATAAATCTCTAAATTCAGTACTGCATTCAGATAGATACATGGATAAAATGTTTTCTAGTTCTATCAGTTCTCTTACTGCATTTTTAGTACATTTTCTTGAAAATGCCTGCTTGCTGGGTGTGTTTTGTTTTTGTTTTTTTTTTCTTTTGGGGTATTTTTGGTTTTGTTTCTTGTTTAGGGGGGGTATTTGGTTTTGGGGGTTTTGGGTTTTTTTGTGTGTTTTGTTTTGTGGGGGGTATTTTTGTAAAATTGGTGCCAAGTGCTTACAAGCAGGTAAGGGAGACTAGTGAGAAATTTTGGGTAAAAAATCTTTGAACGACAAGTATATATTGAAAAAAAAAAGTGAAGCTGAGTAATGAAATCATATTTCTTATTATAATCTCTGAAGTTTTCCTAATCTATTCTTAGTGGCTCTTTAGCTGTTTGGGAGCTCTGCTTGACTGGAGTGAAAGCTATAAAATAAATTGACAGTATGAAAAGGTCATTGGCAGAAAGTGTGGTCTAAGGAGTCTCAAAACAAAACATTACAAACAAAAAGGTAGTATATCTGGGAGTGCACTGTCTTAGTATCTGATTTCAGTTTAATTGCATAAAACTCTGATCTTCAGTATCGCACCAAGTTTAACTCACAAATTCAGAAACTTCTTTTGAGTTCCTCTTGCAAACTTGGCTCCATCAGAAAACCTCTCCATTATTCAGGATCGTTGGCAGTCTCTCACTAAAAGGGGCCCAGAACTGGCAGAGCAAAGGGAATTCAGGTCAGAGAGAAGGCACATTCGTCAGCTGATCCCTCTGCAGAAGGCTGTACAGTGCTTGCTACAAAGGCGTAAATTCTTGCTCTGACTCTTTCCTCTGTATCCCAGTGACTAAGAATTAGAAGAAATAAGAAAATTAAATAAAAAATTCTGTTGAACTTACATAGCTCAGCCAAAATACTCTTATACATACTGCTTGCTTTGTTCCAGTGCTCAAGAACTGTTTTTAACCTGGATGGCACAGTTAGACTTCGGTTGGTACAGTTAAACTAGTCATCAACACAAATGCCAGTTTATTTTCCATGATGACCTTACCAGTCCTTGGGGACTCACTGTGCTTTCCATTGTTTATACAGAGCTCTGGGCTGCTTTTCCTTAGCACTCCAGCAAGACTCAGGAGAACAGAACATGCTTTGTCTTCTACTGATAAACATATGAAACATTAGTTAGGATTTACCAAGCATAATGTGACCTAAAAACCAACTCTATAGAAAGGAAAGAAGCAATAATACAAAGATTGCAAATAATCATCAAACTAAGCTGTTTTTAAATTGCTTATTATGAGTTCCTGAATTACCAGTTATGTGTCAATACAGATATAACTACAAAATCTGTGTAATATGGAAAAAGACTCTCTAAGAAAGATATTTTTATTAACATTGTTCTAACTGTGGTTAAAATAGTTATCTTGCTATAGATACTATTTATATTTTGTTCAAAACAAATATGACTATTAAAAAATACTGGATATGCATCAGATCTTATAGGTGAAAGTATCTTTCTTTTGTGATTTCAGTGAATCATGCAAAAACTCCTATTAAGTGATATTTAAAATAACAGTGTAATAATTACTTGCAATCTCCATATCATATCCTTTCCCTGCTTTTAATGTTAAGCAGAGAGCCTCTGACATGCACTGCTGAATAACAACTTTCCTCATGATTTCAGGCACAGTGGAAAATCAGTATATCTCAGCTAAATTGTATAAATCAGGTTTAGAAAGGTATGAGCATGTCCAAATACATTATTCTACTAGTTTAATTAAAGTAGTTTAAAACCTTCTTTTTAGTTTAAAATTATATATATATTTATGTATAGATCTGGATGGCATCTCAAAACTGCTTAAGGCTACCTTTAAATACATCACTTTGGATGCTCAGGTATATTTTGAAAAGCTACTTAGGATTTGATCCACAAAGCTATATTATATGGCATCATCTTCAGTTTTGCAGTATATAAATTAGCATATGGATCTACAAATGTGATTCAGAAATACTAATGAATTAAGTCAGACCCATAAGGCTAAACATCCTGTGACACCACTAGGAAGAACAAAGACTCTCCAAAGGGGCAATCCCCAGAAAGGCCACAGGCTAAGCAGGAGCTGCCGGGAAGCAGCAAATAGGAACATCTCTGATTCACTCTGAAGATTTAGCTCCTCTTTTCACTTGGGATACCAATGTATTACCAGATTTAAAGAATATCAGATCATAGACCCAGGCATTGGCATTGAATCATCTTTACAAATGAATTATTACAACAGTCCCTGACAAATATCTGGCCTGTGACAGCTATCGTTTTTCTAAACACTTCTTTGATGCATTTAGGGACTTAACATAATCTATGGACCATGTCCCATCAGTAGACTGGATGCAGCTATACTGTTCTGGAAAGTAATAGAAGTTTGATAATAAAATTGTGACTGCACTAGAGCAATTGCTCACAGGACCAAGTAATGGACCCAGGAAGTGTTTATCTTACTAGCATATGTTAAATTTTTAAATTATTTTCTGAGAGTAAGGGCCTGAAGGAGCAGCCTACATCTACTTTAAAATGTGGTCATGTGTGGTATGGTCTGCATGTAGCAGGAACTGAAGCATTCACTTAAGGGGAGAATTTGGGTCATTATCCGAAGGGGTCCTTTTCAGCCTATGGAAATTCAAGTACACATTCCTTGCTTTCATTATATTATTTGGTGCTGTCTGAATTCTGTTATATTTTATGTTAAACAGACTTCTTGGTGTCTGTTCTTGTTTTTTTCTATTTTGTTTTTTTGGTGGTTTGTTTTTTTTTGTGGGGGTTGTGACTGCTTTTATCTGGTATAGATGCTTTCGCATAATGTGTAAACACAAAATTGTACCTAGTCACTGGCTTTATATTCTGTCTATTTCTTAAGAAGCTACTTCTGTTGTTTTACCTACCATTAAATGAAGGAATTTCCAATCATACTCATATACCTGGACAGAAATTAGCCAGCCTATATTCATTTCCCATAGATAGTATGGTTGGCCATTCACTGAAGATATTCTGGTGGAACCCATGCACTGGGGGTTGGCACTGTCATGTTGTTTAGTTTGCTTTGACTTCCTATGTCTGTTTTAAACTTCATTTATTTTCCTCTTTCTACTTTTGAGGTTGCATTTTTGATGTTCAAGTTCGCACCGGAATCAATCAAAGGTTTAAATCACCAGGAATCCCAGAAGGACACCCCAATTCTGGTCGCAGTGTTGGACAATGTAAAGATTCCCCATGCAGTTTAATAAAATGCAGAAATGGTGGCAAGTGCATAGAAAGTGGCTCTACTGTTTAGTAAGTATATATATTTATTTTTTTAGTACAGCATAGACTAATCTCTAGACTAATAACTATGATAATTTAGTGTGTTGATAATAGAAGAATAAAGAAAAAAAAAAGAGATGAAGATTCATTCAGTTAGACAAACAAATTACAATATTAAAATTATGTTAAGACCACTTCTGGAAAATTTCTTTAAAGAAATTCCATGGACTGGTTCTGTTCCACTGAAGTCACTGGCATCCAGACTTACTATGAAATGCATGGGAAGAACTAAATGTATGACATTTTTTAAAACCTGAGCAGCCAGGGTAGGGGAGAAGTAGTGAAGAGGAGAGCTTGACTGTCTTAATGTCTGAATGTGTTTGATGGGACAAAAATAGGTGACTTCTGTTTCCTGGAAATTAGTATTTTCATCTAAGAACCCCCTTCTGTAGTAAACCACTGAGTGCCTAACATCAGAAAGTTCTGAGCCAATTTAAATCTGTAGGAGGTTCCAACATAGTTTAAACTGTCAGTTCATCATATAAGCTGTTCACCTGGCTGCTCTATGGGATAGTAGGTTGTAGCAATGACAGCTCACCCAGAAGACAAGTCTGTGGTCTTTCCTGCTTGTCACTAAGTGTAGATGGATCTGAGTGCCCAGGCTGTAAGGCATAGAAGAACGAAGTACATTTGCAGTTCCAAATTGCTGTTGTGTGTCAACACTTCCATTGTAATAAATCTTGTTTTCAAACAGTTTGTAACACAGCTGTAAAACCTTTGCTGACGAGCAATTTTTATTTTAAAAGTATCTGCCAAGATTAATTATCTTTGCTTCCCCTCCTGTGCTTTCACATGTGTTCATTTATTTACACACATTTGCAACATTTTTTTAGAAAGGCAAAAGTGCTGATTTAAAACTTCTGAATATAATGACTGAAAACATTGCAGACAGCAAGGCAGATTAGAATGAAAAAAAAAAAGGCTTCACACTATGGAGCCTCTTTGTATGAGATGGTTCTTAAAAGAACGCAGACCTGTCTTTCTGAATGCTACCAAAAAAGAAAAAAGTTTGCATACCTGTCAAGATTAAAACAATGTACTAACTCTGTATTGGAGAGAGAATTATATGGTAATTGGTTTTGCTGAGACAATCTTCACTTATAAGAAAACCAGTAAAAAATTAGTGCTTCTAAAGCAAGTAAGGCTGAGCTGAAACTTGAAAAATTGACCCTGAGATTCAGCATACAGTTCCCTCCCCATTCCCCTTATAAGCATATTGATATTCTCTTAAATACAGTAATGAAGGGAAATGCTTTGAAAGATATTTGCGATTGCTTTCCAACTGTTGCACTATAGTATGTCGCAGTTGTACCTTGCAGGACCCTCCCATAGCTGTTAAACCTTTGACATTCAGAGCCTTTGATCTTTCTAAGGAACAAGAAAGGGTAATGGCCCTCTTTCCACTTATGAGCATATTAGAGGAGACACAAAACAAAAATTGCAGGGAAAAAAAAATCATAAATGTGGGCTGAAGAATGCCACTCCCATTCACCCAGCTAAATCCTTTCTTCAGCAACCTACTCAGCCATGCGAAGTCACTGTAATGCCTATAAGGTATACACAGACCCACCAGCAGCAGCATCTAGAGCACATTTGGAAAGCAGGTGGCAGGCTAGAGTGGCAGCTGGTGACATTTAAACATTGTAAACTTGATATTATAGGCAAAGTTCTTTTTCATCGCTACAGTTTTGTAATTTGTACTCCAGTTTAGGGATTGTTCTAAAATTTTTTGGCATTGGGAGGTTGTAATTTGTTTTTTCTAGGTTTTGTTTGTTTGTTGACATTTAACTTGTAGTGACCTACTGCTGAAATGTATTTCTTTCCTCATATTTCAAGACAGCTAGGCCTTCACACACTATGTATCTGTGCACGCATGTACCAGTAATGGTCACTTGTTCCTCTCACAGAAAAACCCCGAAACATTGCCAAGAGCAGTGGATATAGGTTATATATAATTTCTATCAATGTGTAGTAGCTGTCAATACTGTTTCACATTTTCTCAGAGGGAACTCCCTCCTGTTTCCAAATCATCTGTGCTCCTTTGAAGAGCAGAGTCCTCAAGGAAACTGGATTTGTGTTCAAATAATTTTTCTCCTGAAATGAGATCTCTCCAGAGGTTTTTGTTGCTGTTTTGAGCTATTTTTATGTCTTGCTTTAACCACCCTGCTAGAAAGTGTGCAATGCTGTTAAGCTGTAGATTCAGTTGCTATAGGGATAATGCTTTGATTTAAATAAAACCAGAAGTATACAGCATTAAACTTTACATTCTGGCCAGCAACAGAGCACAATTGTTATGTTTTAATGAAATAAAGGGGAAATATTTGAGTAATAAAATGAAGAATCTGATGTTCAAGGGACAATAAGATCTCCCATTATTTTATTTATGGCACAGAATCATAGAAGACAGAAAATGATATATAACAAGATGGTCTCTGATGTGTTATGGCTATTGCTTGTTGTGGAAGTAAGAGAAAAACTGTATCTTGTGTCCACTTTGAGCAGAACATCAGACATAATGAAGAGGATTCAGTTTTTTAAATGTGAGCACACAGTGTCACTTTAGACACCCCTGGGTAGATTTGGCTGTCAGCTGCTGCCTCAGAAGAGCTTGGGATTGCATAAGTCTTCTGTCTTGTCTCCAAGCCTCATGTGAATTTCTCAGTAGCCTGTATCTTTCAAAGAGCACTAGCCACTCAGGTTTAGGAATTAAGTCATCCCCTATGTGGAAGACGTGCATCCCATAAAATGAGCTGCTGTGGTCTCATTATTAGGCTAGATTCAACTAGAACAAGTTTTCAGTGCAAGGACAGAATGAATCTGTAACACAAGGATATGCTTTTGTAGCCTGTAAGGGAAAAGATGTTTAGTTACTCAATTGTTGTGATATAGAACAATACAAATTTCTATTTTGGGGGTGAATTTACTATCTAAAAATTCCATTCCATGTTTCTCTTTGTTTAAATACAGTTAATTCCCTTCTGATTTTGGTTTCTTCAGTTTCTGGTTTCCTCCAGTTTTACCTTCTAGCCTAAAAATGGACTGGTTTTTTTAATGCTTTATTTTTCCACTGTGTAAATTTAAAATGACTCTTACTTAGAGATCTACTTTCTTGCTCAGCATCTTTCAGTTCCGAAACAATACAAATTTGAGAACTATGTCTAGAAATCTCCAGTAGTTTGGGTAGACTGATGTGGCCAATACATGCCAGTATGAATCTGAGATGTCTTGCAATGCCTGAGACACCTATATGATGTTGAGAAATGAGTCAGTTTCTCCTGGAATAGTGATTGAAGGTCAGATGAGATACCCTAGGGAGTTTCAGATGGCACTAAACATCTACCTGACCTCAGCTGGTTTAACTAATTAGATAAATTAATTAAGCCTCTGATCTCCATTGACTACATGCCTGTTTTACAAACAGACACCTCAATTCAGGTGTCAGAATGTGCAGAGCTGAACTCCTCCTTGTTTGTTTGATATGACAACACATTTGCATAGCTATAGGAAGTTCCATATTTGTTAGCATTGAGAATGATATTTTAAACATGATATTTTCTATATTTAATGTAGGAATACATTTTGTTTAATTTAGGAAACCACACTGGATTAAGTGAACTTTTCAATTTTCACAAATCCTTTAGGACTTTTAGTTATTTCTCTATAAGGTTCAAAAATATTTCTGGTTTGATTAGGATTTTCTGTAGTAATATAAAGATGCATTTCTTACGTATTTTGTAAAATAAGATTATTTTTCATTAATTGTTTTTAAATGTTATCTGAATTTTTATATAAAAAATTCATGTTTTGATTCGTGATCAACAGTGACATACACTTATTGTCCTTACTTATGTAGAAGTTGTGTTACTTGTTTGGCAGCTGATTTTGGCTTTGGTAAGGGACTTGAAAAAGCATTCTATGAATTCTGCATGACACTGATAAGAATTTTACAAGAAGACATTAAATTAAACCATCCTTGAACTTCCTAAATACAAATATTTCAGAACTTGAAGTATTTCTCTGGGATCTGCAAGTTAGAGAGTTCTTGCTTTTCCTGAACTGGCTGACTGCCATGTACAAGCTGTGAAGTAGAGCCTAATGAGTGCTTTGCAAAACTAGAGGATTCAAGATTACCTAGTTTGTTCTCAGACACGCTATCAGATTTGTATATGAAAGACTTTTTATCCTTTCCCACCTAAAAGCATGCTTTGGAAAAAAATAAGAGACTTTTCAGCAGTTGTTCTTGAGAAATTGAGTATAGAATATATGTTTTTTAAAAAGCCTGAAAATAGGAAAGTATTTTGCAGTGACATTTATCTCTTAAGATACATAAACTTAAAGTATCTCCAATTGAGCTAAACATGTAAGATCCCATCACAATCAATGGAGTCTTTAAATTAATGAGTCTTTAAATCCCTGAGAGTCAAGGCACTAGTTGTGTTGCAAGCTATTAGGTTCTCCTGGTCTGGAAAAATAACAAACCAAAAAGATATAAACTAGGCCAGAATGGCAGGCGACAAGAGGGAAGGGATTGATTTGACATGCTGCCTCTTCTGTTATCTCTCTAAAGATTAGGAAATTTTGGATTTAAACTTCTCACCACCAATCCAACTCGCTTAGGGATGTTACATAGGTTTCATTTGTTCCTAGACCATTGCTGCTGTAGGCCAACAAACATATTCAGCTCTGTGCAAATAATTTTCAGCTCATTTCAGAACTTTTCTTAGGGGTAATGAAAGACAAGAATTAAAAGAAATTTTAAAAGACATATGCAGAACACAAGCAAGGGAACGGGGAAGAACCCTCAGATGTGCTGCCCAACAGCAGTAGCGTCAGCTCCAAGCACTCTGTCTCACAGCCCAAGAAAGGGAGATTGCTGTTTGCACTCAGGGACTTAAATTATTTCCCCTTCTCAGTAGCTTTCATGCATCAAAGCGTAACATTTACGGCTGAGACAGAAAGCATTCTCATGCTGACTTTGATGAATTGAGGTGCTTTTGCTTTTGCAGGGTCCTGTCCTCTTTCCCCCTTCATTCTGAACAGCTGTTTATCACTCTGAAGAGTTTATTGGCTGTGCTTTGTTTACACGTTGTTGTCTGATCTGAAAGTTCAGCGAAACAGCAGTTTCACAGGCTCCTCATTGTGTTTTATACAGAAACAGTGGGCTGATTAATGGAGGAAACGTAGCTCAATAAGTGCAAAGAAAAATTCAAGATTTTGCACATAGAAAGAAAAGAAAACAAATGTGGGATAAGAATCAATCAAAATATACGAGTTTTCCTTTTTAGCCGTGAGAGGGAAAACTTTCAGGAAAAAAATCAATAAGTTCTTTTATTCAGGTAATAATATCATAAAGTGTTACTAAATTCTAAAATACATATAGGTCTAACATCACATTTCATCTTAACTCTTTAGTAAGGAGGGCATTTTTAAGTGCCAAACGTATTCTGTATTTAACAATTCCTATAAAAGTCATAGTAATTTTGAATTTAAAGGTTAGTCTGATTTATTTGTTTGTTTGGGTGTTGTTTTTTTTTTTTTGTTTATTCCCCTTACCTGGATGAAAGAAAGACATAAAGAATAGCAGAAAATAAGAAGTCCAATGATACACTCAGTTTAGAAAATTTACTCATGGTATAGATTTACAATTATAGATACATTAAACTCAGATTTCCCTCTCTTTCATAACCAGATCCACTATCTTCTTTTCCATCAAGTGCTTCAACAAACCTACCTCTGATGTGTCAGCTATAAGTATTTAGCAAATTAATAATGACTAAGTGAAAGTCAGTTGCTGGCAGACTCCTGTTACTAGCCAAAATTTCAAACTGTTAGCAATTCCCTTATGCTAACATCTGGTTTTATTTTTATGGCTGCTCTTTGCTGTTTACCTTTCCCCTTTAGTGGCCATTTTTACTCCTCCTAAAGACAAGACCTTTGTGAGTTATTTGTAGAGCAAAACACACACAGAAAAGCTACAAGTCCCTCTTTTTTTTAAAAGATGCTAATATTGTAATCTTAAGATTCAAAATAAAATGTTTCCTATAAAGTATATTTTTATTTTATAGTAAAATGAACATACAAAACAGTTAAATGAGGAACTTGGTTACTACCCTTTTCTGTTAATCAGTTTGGATCAGATTATTAAAAACAGGTACCCAAACTTGAAAATCGTGATTAGATTGCTACTGACATGTTGATTTCTTTTGATAATAATGTTGCATTCTTTCCTTTCACTTACTTACCCTCCATAGCTGTGACTGCCTCACTGGATGGAAAGGTGCATTTTGCACAGAAACAGTGTCAGTATGTGAACCTGAGCATGATCCTCCACATCTGTGTAAGCAGGGTGGTACCTGTGTGCCACTGCCTAATGGCTACACGTGTCACTGTCCTCTTGGAACAACTGGTACCTACTGTGAACAAGGTATGTCAAATGGACAGTCCACTCTACCTACAATTATGGGATAATGTACACGCATAAAACCACAGTATTTTGCAACATAGCCAAGAAATGTGACATAGAGACACAAAGTACAAAAATAGATTTTATTTATAGAAAGTGATGCTCCTTTCTATTTAAAAAAAAAAAAGTAATTTAAAGCTATAATTTGTTAGATATTGTTTTGTTATTCTGCTTATTTTTAACACCGTTCCTTCCATTTTTTCAAATCATTCATCCAAATTCACTGGCAGTGTGGACATGATTTGTCATGATTTCCTGTCCAAGGAGACAGGAAGCATTGCAGAGAAATGTTATAGTGCTTATTTCAATTCCCAAGCTCATTAGAAGAAAGTATGATGAGAAATATACTTGAGATCTCAGTAGTACTGCAGAAGGGGAAGCACCTGGGACCTTATTTAATTTCTACTGATACTAATGGAGAGGTTCCTGTTGACTTCACTGGCTATTAGGTAGGGATGCACTGATAATGATGATAAAAGATGACAATATCACTGTAAAATTCTTCAAATGAGTATTCTTCCTGGCTTGCTTTCAACACATGACCCTCAAAATATGTCCTCAGTTTGCAGGTTATGCATTTCTTACCCTTCTGTATAGGAGTCCTTTGTCTGTTTTCTTCCCTGAGAGATTGCACAAATGAATATTCAACTATGTGGTTACACATGTATTACAAGCTCAGAGTCCTTTCCTGTAAGTGCCCAAAGTGTGCTCTGAGTGTAAGGAAATGTAGTACAGTCTGCACCTTCTATTTTACCGCTCTTAGATTCATGTTGATATTGCACAAGTTTATGTTTTCCCTTGGAGAAGCTCTGTGTACAACTTTTGGAGAACTCCATTTACTGTTAAAGAGCTCCTTTTCCAAACTGCCTGTCAAGGTCCAGCCTCCCTTGTTGTGCAAGTTGCAAGCACAAAACTGACACTCTGAACTGCATCTGACCTGATTACAGTCCCTGCCCTATAGATGGATAGTTTTGAAATCCCATTACACTTGGAATGAAAAAGAATATAGTTTCTGGAGTCACTGTTAAATTCCTTATTCAATGTAAGAATGTGCTTGCTTTATTGCCTCTGCTGCAACAGCTGTTCAAGACTCTTTCTATGAACTTTTCAACTTTGAATTCTCATTTCAAGTGAGGTTTTCAAAAGTAATGCCATCTGGATTCAGGATACTGATCACCAGGACACATGCTATACATAAAGCAAGTAATTAATCAGGTAAATTCTCCAGTGTTCTGGTTTCATAATAGATTTGGAGCTTCTTATAATGGGCACTATTATCAGTACAAATAGCTTATATCTGAGAAACAGAAAAATTGTATTTTTTGTAGATTGTCTTCCTTTTAGTAATTCCTCCACTTGGTAAACACATTAGATGGTCCCTCACTCTTTTATTTAAAAGACTATTTCTTTTTATGAATAGGGACTATGGATCCTGACCAAACTCTTTGCCCTGTATTTCACCTTACTCTGACAGAATAATGAATTATCTTGAGATTTTTCAAAGAGCAGTTTGCACTTTTAGTGGCTGGCAAATTGCTAAAAAACAGCTGCTTATCAAGATTGAATATCTTATATCTGGATTAATGGTGGTTACTGGAGCCAAAAGAAAAAGAGACAGAGAACAATGAACAGCCCAAGGGACTAGAAGAAAACAAATGGTGATTACATGATGGAGACTAATGAATGTGCAAGAAAGAATAAAAAAGTGTGGAAAAAAGACAAAAGAGATTTATGAGGAGAAAAACAAAAACAAAAAACAAACAAAAAACAAACAAACAAAAACAAACAAACAAACAAAAAAAAAACAACAAGCAGTGTAGAATGACAAAGAGTAAGAACAAATAGAGCATCACCAAATAATAGCAACTGGTAAATACAGTACAACTGTACAGATTGCACAGGAACAAGTCAGGTGAAGTGAGTGAATGGGGGACTAGGTGTAGAATCACTGTCACAGAATCACAGAATCAGCTGGGTTGGAAGAGAACTCTGAGATCATCAAGTCCAACCCTTGATCCAACACCACTGTGATTACTAGGTTATAGCACTAAGTGCCACATCCAGTCTCATTTTGAAAACCTCCAGGGACGGTGAGTCCACCACCTGTCTAGGCAGGCCATTCCAATGCCTGATTACTCTATCTCTATAAAATTTCTTCCTAATATTTAACCTAAACCTCCCCTGGCAGAGCTTAAGCCCATGCCCTCTTGTCCTATTGCTGGTTGCCTGGGAGTACTCTGAACACAAATACTAAGGGCATTTAGACATAAACTGGCAATAATCAAACCCTAACATACCTAGAAAACACTAAAAGCATTCAAGGGTTTTTATGAACTATGTACGTGAGAGATGAGAGATGAAAGCATACGTGCAGATGAAGATGAAAATGTTCTTAACTGTGATGTGTCCTGCTTAGAGCATCAGCTCAGAGCACCAAGCACAGAGATATGGTACATTATGGTTAAACTTTAGATGTCTGAGCTGCACTAACAAGTGTTCAGTCGTTGGAAAACTAAGTTAGAACCAGACTAAACCCAGGGAGAGCAAGATCAGTTAAAGAACATATTTTCATAACACATGTGGCCTCAAAATCACAGTGTTTACTTGATCATTTTACAATGATCATTGCCAAAATGTGAATATTGAGAAATATTCTCAGGAGGCTGAGGTAAGATGTGTATTAAATCATGTATTTTAGAGGAAATTAAAAGAAATCAACCCACTTGATGAAGAGAAGGTAGCAGTTTCAATTACTCTGCATTTCCTATAGGCTGTACAAAACCAACAAATATTCAACAAGTAATACACAGATATTATGTAGTCTGAAGCACTGAGAGCAAATATTTCATTGTATTTCAAACTGCCAAAGCAAATACCAGGACTTGCTTTTTTAGGAGAAAGAGGCTTAGCAGGTAGACAGCACACCAATAGAAAGATGCCTGTGAAATTTAAGACCAGCTTTGGAAAGGCAAGCATCCATAAGGAAGACTAGAAAAAGAGGAGAGGGTTATAAATTAGATCTGAATGGGTCCAAGAAACAAAGCCTTGTCAGGCAAGGCAGAGTAATACATTTATTTAAGAATAATTTAAAGCTCCACTTCTTGGGTGTACTGTGTTGTCCAAACACGTTAACATTTTTAAGACAGGATGCTTCATCAAGACTGTTAGGTTTCTAAAGGTAACAGCAATGTAAACAAACAAACAAAAAAAAATTACTAATTTATACTTCCAGAAATAAAAGTGGTTGTAACGAAATAGGAAGAAAATGGAGGATTACTGCAGAAGTTTTTCTTGACTTAGTGTTAACTTTGCCATTTGAACTCAAAATTCTAAGACTGTTCTTGACACATGAAACAGCAAAGAATGCTGTTCCACTGATTTGAAAAGGTCACAGCTATGACAGTAACACAGCAAAGCCAGCCCAGCTCCTGAAGAGCATAAATGGCAATCAAACATTAGCATGATCTGGCACACTGTTAATTCTTAGTTAGCACTCGCATAACCACAAGGATTAGGAATATGGGAGCAGTAGTTTATTCCAGGGTCTTTTAAAAAGTAGTTATGTTTTCCATGACAATTTTAATAAAATGTTTTGTCCATTTGACTTAAAGTTTGCAACTGACATACCAGATAAGTCTAAATTGTCCTCTGAGTAAGAAGTGAAGCCTCATCGTGAAGCAGCATATAATTGAATTATTTCATTAACACACAGTGTTCAAAACCAACAAGAGGTTCCAGCTCCTGGTACTTTGTCTGGGGAGTTTCCTACATGGCTTTGCACACCAAATTTCAGCTTATTCAATTTGTACCAGTGAATACCCTTGTACTCTCAAAGGGTATCTGAAGAGGGAGAAGTCTCTAAGAACCTAGTTGTTTCAGTTCCCCTGCAAGTACATAGTAGATCTATTGGCTTCTGTGTGACTACTGTGAGAAACAGTGGTCAAGATAAATGGATGATTCTTCCTGAAGAAGAAGCAATAGTCTAAAACCCTTTTGCTGCAGACAGTTTGATTTACAGGACATTGTTATTATATATGTGAATACAATATCTTTCTTATAATTAGTCACTATAAAGAAATGTGAACATTAAAAATACAGATGTTATCCATAATGCGTGTCTGCAATTATATTTTAATCCCTACAAAATTCTATTTTAGCAGCTTATTCAACTCATAAGAACAGTGTCCTTGGATGAGGGCAGTAATCTTGTTTCCAGCAGTGGCAAACAATGAAGGTGTAAAGAAAAAATTAACAGAGCAACATCTCCCTGAAGTACCCTTCTACTATCCAAACATTTGTGACTTTTTTTCCCCCCAATTTTAATTTTAATTTATTTTTCTTGCCATTTATTTTAATGGATTAAATCAAGACTCTCATCTTGGCATTAACAATATCACTAAAGGTAGTGAAAAACGAGCAAAAATAAATTTTCAGTCAATCAAGTTCCTCAGGCAGTCCATTAAGCATTGACATGTATTTACATATAAGATAGAATTTCTCTAGGTACTAAGCATATTTATTTCCAAGACAATTTTTAGAGGAATTAAGAAAACTTACAGTATCAGATAGTTAATTGGGAGATCTCAGACACCTTATAATGTATTAATTTAAGGGCACAGCAATGTAATATTTGAAAGATTCTATAGATGGCACTATTGAAGAAGACTTGCCAGTGGCAAAAATAAACAAGGTTTTCATCAGAATATTTCTATACATTTTAAATTATTCAACAGTTTTCCTTAGCAAGATTGGCTATGTGCCACATACGTTCATAAAATATATTAAAATAATTTTTCTTGACTTGAAAGTATGATAATAGAATGCTACTGCCTTTTTCACAAAGAAACAAGGTAATAAGTAGATTTCAACTATATATTAGTCTCTGAATTTCATAGCTACAAATACTGCCTATCACCACACAGCTCCTGAAGAACTGAGAGCAAATTTAAAGAGCTTTTCATTGTTCTGTCCTTGGCTTAATGAGGTACTTCTCAAGGATTAAAGTCATTTCCTTGATGAACAAATGGCAAACGACTTCCTTGGGCCATGTTTATCAGTTCAAGTCAACTTTCTAGATATTATTCTGACATCAAATTCCATTATTCTGATACAAATTTTTTTATCATACCTGATAAACTGACAGAAAATGAAAAAAATAATGACATTCTGTAACTATTGAATTCATCCTCCTAGTCATGTGAATGAATGAAAAATAGAAAACTGTGTTTTTCAAATAATTTTTACTATAAATATCTTTTTCTTTCTACATAGTCTAGAATGTTGCTTGATATATTTTGACTGCTATTATAAGACAAATTAATTGACAATATGATTTAGCTCAAGAATTGACATGACAAGACACCTTATATACACACTCTGAAACACATGAGTATATGTTGGATTTATCTGGCAATGCAGTTAGATTTGCATAAACTATTTCATAGTTATTATTTGGAAACTTGTGTTTTATTTTTAAGCATTTAAAGGACAACCACAGGCCCTTACTAACTTGCTGTTCTGAGTCACATTGAGTATTTGCAGTTATTTTTTGAAACCTTATGGCAACATGAAAAAATCTTTAAATAGCTACAGCAGTCCTACCCTATAAGGATAAAATGTGCTGTTTAAGTTTTAACTGAAAAGCGATATAAGCTTTCAAATTTGTTAATAACAGTCCACAATATTCACTATTCACAATAGGCATAAGGAAACATGCATTTGTAATATTTATCTGTATAATTTAAGAGGCCAAGTAGAATAAAGTGAGTTTCCTACTTAAATACATCGTATATAAACTCAAGTGGGAGTAATTTATGACACTGTGAAAGACTTGATAATACGATCCACGCCAGGTCAGCCATGTCATCGTGGGATGTGATGTCCCAATAAAAATTCAATCATTTACTTATCATTCGCTCCAGTCACCAAATTGAATACAAACAAGATACAGCAAGCTAACTAGCACTTAGCAGGATGACTCTGGAATTATTTAGACTTCCCCAATGAGCATGAATGATTTGCTGGAAATATGCTTCTTCTCACCTTACTTTGAGAAGGTGTTCAAAGTTGTTTAGTTAATGGTGGGAACTGGTTTTAAAGGCAAAGTACATAGATTTAAGTGTCTGCATGTGAATTCAATATATAATTTCCCATTATGAACATCTACTCAATAGAGTCAGTGAAGCTATTTTGTTAATAAGAAGCTTTTCTAAATATAGATGCTTAGTGCTGTTTGAGATGCCTTGGCATTCAAACTTGTATGCAAAAGCATCCAGACAGGATTCATAGATATGGCACAGGACCTGCTGGATACCTGGGCGTTTCTGAAATGGCACAAAAAGGTAAGGCAATAGATGTCCTAAAGAGTAGTTCCCTACATTTAGGAAATTGAATGGAGCCTTGGAGGAGGCTACTTCAGGAAAATGTGAATCTCTTTACAGATGTTACCTGAGTTGCCTGAAAACAGACCTGGTTACACAGCAATGCATCCCATTCAACTTACAGCTGCCAACTGCTGTAGGTCCTGTATTTGCTCTTACATCAGCCAGGCCCATGTGGACGGCCTGGATGCACTACAGCACCTCAGTGGCAGGTGACAAACATTATTAGGCAACGGAATCCTTTTTTATATCATAGTTATATCATAATGGATATTTCTTGCCCATAAATGATATGTATAGATAGCTAAATGGAAGTGGCTTAATGCCAAAACTAATCCCTCCAATTTTACAGTAATCTATTTCCCTGACTTAATTCTTCTCATAAACAGCATGCAGAACACCATCTCTCTTATAGTCCAGACCTCCTCAAAACACATTTGCACTGTTGTCAAACTAAATCCAGTCCAAGATAGAAACTAGAGTAATGAAGTTTTAGATACTTGACTCTACAAATTGCTGTATCAGGCTGCACTGAGATACTCACAGTCCTGCCCAATCCCCTAGTCTTTAGACAATCAAAGGCTTCCAGTGCCAAAATGGTCACAATGAGGGAATCTCAAACTGGGTGTTTCTTCCTGCAGATTACATTTTGAAAGCACCTTAGCAGCATTTCAGTAGCTAGAATAAGCTTACTAGCAAAGCCAGGCATGGATTAAACATTTGTAGATTTTGGTTGTGTCGCATTTTCCTAATTGCCCGGTGATTAAGGATTCACTTTCACTATCATAATGCAAATACCTGAACCTGAATCTGTCATATCCTCAAAGAATATTATTATTATAATCACTGAGTGATTGGGTAGGTGATGTTTTCTTTTTTTCCCCTCTATCACCTAATCTCTTCCAGGAAATCTTTTTTACTGAAGTATTTGTTGAACAGAAGAATAAGAAATTATCCACATCCTGGCTATAATATCCACATCCTCATATGCAGGAGAATCAGGTTCAGATTTCTGGTCCAAATTATCTCCTAGTACTGAGGTTTCATAGCTGCTCCCACTACAATTTTCTGGATGACTTACTCATAGGTGCTCATTTCTTAATATGTGTCATACTGAAAGACTCAGATACAGTGTTTTGACTTTGGCTAGTAATAGCTATTTTAGGCTTTGTAAAACCAGAGATCTCTTTAGGGATTTAGCCATATGCTCCTAGATGTTACTTCTTAGCTAATTAGGTCTCTAATTAGCTAACAGTAGAGATTACAACTCCACTGCAACAAAACGAAACAGAACTTGACTTACAAAATTGCAGTCTTTTGTTCCAGTATTGCTCAGAATAACGACTGCCTTAGTCTTTCTTCTTCAGGAACAGCAAAGATCACTAATAGCTGCTGGTCTGCCAAAATTAATTTTCATGAGTTAAATTAATTTTCGTTGTTCTAATAGTTATATTCAAATTGTGTTCATAATTAACATGCATGTTAAGATATTCTTGTTACTGCATTAAAAGTAGAACTATAATCTTTTTTCATATACATAAATTAGTTTATAAGTTATGACAAGGTAGCTTCAAAGATTAAATAAGTTATAGTTCAACAGAAAAATAATTTCCATTTAGTTATGACCAAACTAATATTTTTCATTTTTTTCTAAATATTTACACAGAAAAAAACCCAATGCCCACACATTATTAGTAATCTTTGAGCTACAACCTTAACCAAACTGCATTGCATTAAGATGAAGATTTTCATACTGATGCCTTAGGGTTTTCATGGATTTGTAGATTTTTATACTTCTAGGTAGTTTCTCACATACAGAGCAGCTACCAACCTCTAACCCTGTGCTAGCTGTCTTAAGGGTCAGATAATAGCTGGAACACCATGCCTGGGAAACATGTACCAGA
>JAWWEW010000112.1:88812775-88879104 GCA_035583185.1 Anabacerthia variegaticeps
CTGGGTACGTGCCCAGCCAGGAATGAAATGGAATGAAAGGGACGCCTTTCGGATTAGTTTCTTCTGCATGTTTGAAGTGGTGGTGCTTGGAAAGAGCTCACATGGTATCCTGAGGCTGTGAGTTCAAATTAGCACTGTTTTTTTTCTATCTGTTACTTGTCAACATGTGTTGTACTCTTTTATACTTTTATACTCTTGAATACTCCCTTATATTCTGTACCCCAAAACACTATAAGTAAAAGAACTCTTCTCTACTTTACCCACATAAAGTTGTCTTGGAAGGTTTTTTCTCCTCCTTCCTTAAGGCAACAATACAGACATATTTGTCATTGTTTTCCAAGATGAAAAAAACAACTCACTCTCTCCAGTGTTCACTCTCACTAATCAAATTAAACCATTGAAAATTTCTTACTGTAGTTTCAAGCTTTTAGTGTTTGTTAGCCCACAGAGATGGGGCTGGTCTCTAGTCTCAAAGACAGCTTTGCTGAGAAGCCCCAGCAAGAGCTTCTTCCTGCATTGCCTTAAGAGAAGCTTATAAAGGCCCCTTGATCCCACACTGAACTACACTGCAGCAGCATAAAGATCCACTTGATCCTGGATCCTGATTCACAGATTGATTTGCAGGCTTGATCTTAGCACCTAGTTCATCACTGTGGAACTGATGTTTCAATTCCCCAAGCTTGGCTATCAGGCTCAGGGACTTGGCTTAATCAGGCTTCACCAAGTGAAAAATGGGCCAAACATTGCTTTTTCTATGTCCTTTGTAATACGGTCCCCGCTCCTTTGAGGAGTGTCTCACATTTTCCTTAGCCTTCTTGTTGGAAGCTGGAACATATTGCCTAGAGAGGTTGTGGAGTCTCCCTCAATGGAGATACTCAAGAACCATCTGGACACAATCCTGTCCAACATGCTCTAGGATGCCACTGCTTAGGCAGGGAGCTTGGACCGGATGACCCTGTGTGGTCCCTTCCAACTTACCCATTCTGTGCTTCCATACTTCTGTGATTCTGGGCAGCTTCATCAGATACTTGTATTCAGCTTAGAAAATTGAGTCATTAATCAGATACAGAAGTATTTGCTTAAATGCCTGTAGTGCTGAGCACTGCAGTGAGTAACGCAGCAGTTACACAGCACAAGTCCTATCAATGTAGCTTATTGATTGGCAAAGGCATCTATTCACCTCTTTTGTTTTAGCAGAGTCTCTCTGGAGTATGCATATGTAACACAGGCACTGCCTTGTGCAAGTTTACCTGAGCTTCTTATTTTCTTCTCTCAGGTGAGAAAAAAGTTTGCTGCCAAGAAGACAACAGTGAAGTAATTCAGCTTTTGACATGACATGTTAGTTTGCATATGCCTGCCATAAAAGCAAATAGAAAAGCTGACATTGTCTTATTCTTCACCATAAAAGTTTGTCTATCTATAGAAGCAATTTTGCAAAAATGAAATTTCATACTGCTCACCTCTGTGCACTGTGGCTGAGTAAATGCATTCTGTTCTGAGATATGGGTGCACATTTCCATGTACCTGTCAAGTCAGACTTTTTCCATGCATATAATCAGTACTTGCACGATCTAGAGATAATTTACAAGCAAATTAGAAGTCATTCTAGTACTTCCTATAGCTAGTCCTGCTGCATTGTGGCAAAATATGTTGTTTTCTGACACTTGTAAAATACATTTATTGGGAATAACCTCCCCTTTTTTAGCATAATGGAAATATTTGCATTTCAGAAGTTTCAGAATGAAGTATACTAAATATTGTATCTGATATCTATAAGTCAGAATAATACCTCCTTACTAAAGCATTCTGACATCTGATGCTGAAGATGCGGGTGTTATTTTTTAATACTCTATTTGTAATGTAAAACTATGGATTTAATTCTTTCTCTGAGTGATACTATAAAATCACATTTTTATCCTTGTTCTTTCTCTCTGCTCCACAGCCTTTTATGATAGCAATCTTCCTTTCATATACTTCCCAATGACAAGCAATGTAGCATTTCAATCCTGCTGATTTTGCTCTCACACTAGTCATTGTCCCGCTTCTTCTATAAGCAGTAAAGAATTAACTACATTGACAAAATGAAACTGAATCTGCTACAAAGACTTTCCGATGCCTCATTGCACGCTCTGCCAGGGATGACCTTTTAAGCAGCAGCATATTTTAATATGTTTGACCACTGTGATGGTCAAGGTTCCTCCATATGTAAGTCTCTGTGCAAAAATTTGCTAAGAGAAGACTGACTTCCAAATGATGCATGAAGCAACAATGTCTGTGTACCAAACAAATTATTATTGCTGATTCTTAAATCAGTAGCCATCAGCAGAGGGATTATATCTTCAACTACTAATGGAGATAATTGCCTCTTACCTATTGAAGAAGAATGTAAACACCTAAAAATCTATATGAAATATTGTTTATAACTTTCAGTGATTTAAATTATATCACCAAATCTGTTTAGCAAGTTTTATTACTATTTATCTTCCAGGGTAATTCTTAAAACTACTTTTATTTCTATCAACTTTTAAGTATAAATGCCAGGAACTTCACATTTTTGACATTATGTAATACATTACTAGAGACACTGCCTGGCCTTGATAGCATGAATAACAGGTATTATGATACTTAGGATTGGAGTGATTTGAGAATATATACATAGGTTGAATACCAGCTCATCAAAAGTTTGATTCTGATCATTCAAGCATTTCATAAATTCATTATAATTGATATTCCAGTGATTAAAACTTACTTTTTCAGACATACCGAAAATTTGTGACATCAAATTCATGCATCTTCCTCAGGCATATTAACTGTAATCTATTGGAGGAAATTAATATAAAGGTCAGCTGTGCTGTTACTGCCCATTCAAGAAGCATCGTCAAGCCAGGTTATGCTGATAACAGGTGGGAGATCTGGATCCTGGATAATGATGCATCTGCCTGCTGGACACAGTCCACCAGAACACCTTGAATCTCTGAGAGAGGGGGTTTGAAAAACACAAAAAATTTACAAACTCTTGCAGCATTCTGGCTGTATTCCAGCCTAATAACTAAAGCCCATCTGCAATAAGCAGTACAAGGTGCAACTGGATGGAGAGGAGATTCACCAGCAGATGTTATGCAAAAAATCTGAGTGTGGAAAGATGGAATAAGGTTACCTGGAAATGCACTATGAGGACATATTGCAGGTGTATTTCAGTGAAAGCAGGTTACTATAAGACTCTGAAATTCGAGCAAGAAAATGAAGAAAAATATTGTCCTTCCAGAAAAGAAACAGCACAGCTTCAGCAGAAAAACTGAGAAGTGAGGGGGGCAACACTTACAGTTCAGGCATTTAGTACTGTTGTTTAACTAAATCGTAAAAAGGGCTTATCACACACAGATCTAAATACTCTTTGCACATTTAAATAGATTGATTATTCTAGCGAACCCACATATACAGTAAACTAACAACCACATGAGAATGAATTAGCTAATAACTAACATAATAACTATTTACTGTACTGACAGGACAAGGGGGAAGTGGCTTCAAACTGAAAGAGTAGTTTTAAATTAGATGTTAGGAAGAAATTCTTTCCTGTGAGCCTGGTGAGGCACTGGAACAGGTTGCCCAGAGTTGTTGCGGATGCTTCATCCCTGGGAGTGTTCAAGGCCAGGTTGGATTGGCCTTTGAGCAACCTGATCTAGTGGGAGATGTGCCTGCCCAGGGCAGAGGGGTTGGAAATAGGTGATCTTTAAGGTCTCTTCCAAGACAAAACATTTTATGATTCTATGATAATTATGTCTCACATATATAATGCCATGGTGGGAAAAACTAAAAATGGTTTCAAGTGGCATAAACAGTATAGAAAAGTATAAACATTTATCAGTTTGCTTAAGGAAGTTTAATTTTGTGGGGCGTATGAACAATTAGCACTGAAAGAAGAGGCAAGACAGAATGACAAAGTTGTGTATAGCTCAAAAGTGTACATTGTATCTTCATAGTAATTGTGTGAGAGCAATCTCTTTCACTATAAGATAGTGAATTAGCAAACATCTCAGCAGCAATTAATGAACACTCCACTTAAAAGGTACATTCTTATGACACACAAACTCATTAAAAATCCCTCATTAAGATTTTCATCTGTATTTTGATTAAATAAATGTTTAATCTAACTCCTACAAAAGTATTTCCATTTGAATGTTTGAACTGTGTAAAATTTACAGTTACATTTATTTGAAAATGAAAGCTGAGAAGATCACATTTATTTTGCATTACAACAACAGCTTTGACTGTTACTGAAAATAAGGCACACAGAAGACAATGGCATTGATTTACTATTATCTAAGTTTTATTCTGTATCTAGGTTATTTTTATTCTTTGGAAAAGGAAGAATTGGAGGTATTATGTACAGCATTTATGAACTATGAATGTAATAATGCAGTCCTCTCAAAATATCTTTCAGAAGACATTTACCCTTGTATTTTTCAGATATTTCCATTAGTGATCCATCTTTCAGAAGTAATGAATCATCATGGATGTCATTTGCACCCTTTTATATCCGGCATAAGACCCACATCAAACTGCAGTTTCAGACCCTATCTCCAGATGGTATCCTGTTTTACACTGCACAGAAGTTGGGAACTCAGTCAGGTAAGGGTATTCCAGCTTGCTGGTATCATACACCCAGGCACTTCTTCGAAAAAGAAAGCATTACATTGAAGTGATTCAAGAATTCATTCTCTGTAACTCATTGTCCCTAGTAACTGAGTTTTATCATAGATCATAAAATGCTAAAGGGTTGGAATGGACCTTAAAGATCATCTAGTACCAACCCTGCTGCCACATGCAGGAACACCTCCCGCTAGACCAGGTTGCTCAAGGCCTTATCCAACCTGGCTTTGAACACTGCCAGGGTTGGGGCATCCACAGCCTCCCTGGGCAGCCTGTTCTAGTGTCTGTAGTAAAGAACAATAAAGAATTTCTTCCTAGTATCTAACCTAAATTTCCCCTCTTTCAATTTCTATCCATTATTCCTTGTCCTATCACTGCAGTTCCTAATGAAGAGTCCCTCTCTGGCTTCCCTGTAGGATACTGGAAGCTTGCTATAGGTCTTCACACAACCATCTCTTCTCCAGGCTGAACTGTCTTAACTTTCTCAGCCGCTTTCTTAGGGGAGGTGCTCCAGTCCTCTTACCAACTTTGTGGCCCTCCTCTGGACTTGCTCCAACAGCTCCATGTCCTTCCTTAGATGGGGACAGCAGAACTGTACTATACAGTTTTTTTCAACTGGGAATAATCAACTTCATAAGAAAAAACATGCATGATAAAGTTTTGAATCAGTCCAAAGCCAGAAAATATTTAACGAAGTTATTTAATAGTTCAGAAAACCACTTCCTCCTGAAAAGTAACTGTAGCCATCTTTTCAGAAGCTACACTAGGGTTCTCAGTCTGGGGGGTTGGCCCAAGGTTTTAAAATGACCAAAAATAAAGCAATATAAAAACTGATCAAACAAGTTAAGTGAAAGTGAACAGACTAAGAGAGAGCTAAGGAGGCTCTCAGAACTGTAACTTTTTATTATATCATGTTGAAAAGCTTGTTGGTGCAGAATGCAAAACATGCAAATTCTTCATTTTCCAGATAGGCAGAATGAAAAATACATCTAAATAAAATATTTCTACTATTTATAGAAGTATTTTAAACTTTACTAAGTTAACATTCCTAAAACTTCATGGCAAGAAAACATAACTTTCCAGTATAAGTACATTTTAAAATTTAGTCTTTAAGGTGTAAATTTTTTGTAATTACTTTATTAACATAATTAATATTTATATACCATTTACATGGTGCCTTGCACCTTTTTCAAGAGAAGCATTAGATATTCATAACATCATCTTAGGGCAAATCTTCCACTTGTTTTAAGCAGTGTGTTATGCAAAAATTACTTAACTATTGATCGTGTATTTTTACATTCCTTTGTTCAAAGCCTAAAACCTTCAATACCTTCAATACCTTCAATGTTACTTCAATAAACATTCTCAGCCACAAATGCATATAAACACAAAAATGCCCACTGTGCCACTATCTTATCCTGTACATAGATGTTTTAACAGGCTGCTAACACATCATACACAGCTGACACCTCTTGTTTGCCTTGTTCTAATTACAATCATATACAGAGAAGCAGCTTAATATATATATATATATATATATATGAAGCATCTGTAATACAAATACATGTATAAGCAAAGAGCTCTCTCTTCTACAATGCATCTTTTATAATTCCATCATTTACAGGCCAGATTCTGAGATTCTCGGTGAACAGTTCTCTCCTGGATAAACTAAGGCATTACATGGCTCATGAAAAATAGAATAGAAACAAAAAAAAAAGTTCTCCCTCAAGAGAATAGTCAGCGGTCATGAAAGTAGCTAGCATATAATGAAATTAAGTATCTCTTTGGAAGCATCAAAGAGAGTGTTAAGTCTGTTTAACTTGGGCCAGGAGTGGTTTATCACAAGCATGCCCTCATTCTATTGCCACTCATGAATGTTTAGTTTGCATGGGAAGGAATATTTTGTTTCAATCACTTTCTAGAATTATATCAATTTCATTTCAAATTAAAAACCCATCTTATATGAAGTAATTTCTTTACAAAGTTCCTACTTCCATTTTCACTGTCCTGATGTTTTGAAAGACTTAGGAAAAGCTAATCTACTAGCTCTTTATATCTGCCTATGTATAATCCTGTCAAATCCAGACAGAACTAGACTGATGAAAGACTCAGAAGTATTCTTAGCAGCCAGCAGATGAGAAAGACCTTTCTGTTGGGGATTAGTTTAGAAAGCACTTTTAAAAAAGCCTTTTCTTCTCCACAGTTATGTAAGATTTAATAAATTGATTGCTGAAATCATAGGATTTTGTTTCTAAAAATCCTTTTTAATTAGAAGTAATTAGAACATTTTTTTCCTCACTAGGCAATGCATTTTTTATTTTTTTTATTTTTTTTTAAGAAATTGTCTTTGACTACACAGCTAGTTCAGCAAAGATACTGAGTGGCATGTTATAGATTGGCTTGGCTTGTCACCCATGTAAACACTACACTGGGACTTTCCCTTCAGGGGCCAGCCCCGTCAAATAGTCCTCCCATCATTAGAAATAAAATCAGATATTTAGTAGGTAAAGAAATAAACATGAAATTTCTGTTGAAACATTTCCTTCTGGCTCTGCTCTGTTCAAAGAACATTTCAGAACCTTCTAGAAAGGGTGGGCAGGTGGCTGAATCTCCTTGTTCAAAAGTTGTTCTGCTGGTTCCAGCCTCTGTTCCTCTAACTCTATCATTGCTTCAGTACATACATTGAAACACCTGGCAAGTGGGCATAAAATGGAAAACATCCTATGAACCTTTTAGTAGAATTTCCTGTTATTCTCTCAATCACTGATTTTGTTGCTTTGTCAGCTATTTCTGAATGTGTATCACGACTTTAAGTCTGGTATTGATTTCTGCAGCCCTAAGAAAATAATTTCCAAAGTTTGAAAAAATTTATGTGGATAGTTATAACAATAAGCTGGGGAAAAAACCCAACCCAATGAGTGGGGTATGTGTATTGTAGTTCAGAAACTTGCAGTCAGAATGACAAGGGGACTTTTTGCTCCTCTTTGATTACTTGTTCTAGGAACTGCTTCTGGGCATGGTCTCTGTAAATATTACAGCGTTCATGTGGAGTCCAGCATAGTGTCAGTAGAAGGCCACCCACTTCACATTTTCTCAAGGGCAGCGTATCCTATTTCTACCAATGAAAGTGTGAGACTTAATGATTAAACAGCCTTAATTTGGACAGGTCTTGCTCGATGCCCACCAAGTGCTTGAACAATGTATCTTCAATCCATTTACACAGCAAACACTCTACATACTTGCTTTTCTATGAGTCATAGAATTAGTGAAGCTTTAAATTTGTTTGAAAAGCTGAAATATGCTGTATACTGCCTGCATTATTCCAGAGTTCAGGAGAGTGTGATGGAAAGGGTGATCTCTCCCCAATGAGATAAGAAAGAACAGTTATGCTGAGTGACTAAGAATGAAGTCAGGTTAATAAACAAAATGGGATGACTCATGTTAACTTTAACACTCAACATTTGCAACAGCATTTCTCTGTCTTTCTTTAGCCAGATTATGCTACCTACCTGTTTTGAAAAACCTCAAAATTTTAATTCCTTATATTTAGGGTATTTCAGTTATAAGCCTGTAACATGAAAATAAGAAAAAGTCAATATGGGTATGTGATGTTTGTGTGGGTTTATAAAACATTTTTTTATGGTGAAAACTGAATCATGGAAGTGGACTAAAATCTTTTAGAAATATTCAAAATGTCTAGAATACCCACAAGGCAGGGGTGTTTTAGAAATATTCAAAATTTCTAGAATACCCACAAGGCAGGGGTGTTGTTTTCCTACTCAGAAACAAACTGATTATTCACCTACTTTTAAAACAGGAACTGAAAAGTGGTTAAGTATTCTCTCTTGGTAGCCATGTCTCCTTAGCTGACAAGGACAAAATTTCTGATTTGTTACTAATTTTGGGATCATTTGTATGGATTGAATTAGCAGCGTAGGAAGCAGAACTGCCAGGCAGAACAGACATTGCCACTGTTCTGAAATCTGTTGCATATGAAGTGTTGTTGCTACCCATTTGCCATTGGCAAGCAAGCCAAAACAGGCTGGCAAATTGAGGTTGCTCAAGCAAAGTGGCTCCTTCCAGCTGCTGAAATGTGGCAGGGTGACAGTGCTGACTGAAGGAAGCAGAAAGAGTTTCTTCATCAGGCAGAGACGTGTTTTTGCAAGGTGAGGTAATTGTCTAACCTACAAATAGGTAACTATTCACCCCTTGTAGATGCATGAACACCACTGTCTGCACGGTTGCTCTGGATCCTAGCCCTGGGATTGGGCTCCAAGTTCAAGCTGGAATCTACCTATTGCCAAAGTGAATTTTTACATGGTTTGAGAAATTTACAGGCTTGACTGGACACCTGTTCTGTCTTGCATTAGCTGTGAGATGGGGTTCCATACATGGAATAGAATAATTTGTAAGAACCCATGAAAGCATACCCATGGGTAGCTCCTGTAAGTGTGCATTAGGGGCACTGGCTATGGTCGTCCCTAGATAAAAGACCAAGTTACAACAGGCTGCTATAACCTGTCACTTGACTAATACCTATGTGTGCACTTAGATCAGGGTAAAGACAAGGTTAACAAGGCAGCAAAAGATAGAGATTAAACTGAGGACAACAAACTTCAGCCATATTGACATATTCCCAAGCTAGCAATTAGCAGCAGAGGCTGCAGTAGGGTGGGAATAAGGCTCATCTCTTCTCTGTCCTTCAATTCCCTTGTTATTCCCATTTACAGCCCTCCCACTTCTTCCTCGCTTTCTCTCCTTGGCCCTGAGCCTTATTCTGGCTACTCAAAATGCTCAGGAGACCAGCTCTGAAGGCCAGCTACAGGTCAGTTAGGTTTCCTCTCAGGTGGACACCACAGTGTATCACCTTCCTTGGCCACAATGTAGCCATTCAGCTGCAGGCTGGCATGGCTATTTCCACCCCTTCCAGATAAGAAAAATTCTGCCCCTTGAAGAAAACGTAATGGGTCAGAGTGTAAGAGGACATGGTTCAGGTCCATGTAAAATCACACAACAGAGCAGGATGAGAGGAAAACTGTGAAGATGAGAATGATAAAAAAAAAAAGAATGAAAGCACTGTGCACTCAGCTCAACAAAGCAGGAAAGAGCAGTGAGCAAAGATACATCTTGGACCTACAGTGGCTACAGGATGCATTATACCAAAAAGAGGCAATAATACTGCTGGAGACATAAGTACTTTATTATGGTGGCTTAACAAGGTCTGAAGGACTTAACAAGGACTGAAGATGAGCACAGAGGAACCTACAGTAAGAGATTTCACTAACTGGGAATGATTCCTGTGAATGTTTATGAGACTACGAGGCTCAAATGTTTGCTTTGCCACTGACATGGTGCCAATGATCAGTAAAAGTTTCTGAAAAAGATGGCAGAAGGAGCATGAGGGGAATGCTACCCGATATCACAGTGATAGAAACTGACATTCTGGCTTTGAGTTAGAGGAAATATGAGGTAAAACCAACAAAAAAACATAGACTGAAGCCAGCAATCATACATCCAGAGATGCTGTCTAAAGGCTCTGAAACGGCTAAAGGGACCAAGACTATAGATGTTCTGTAAGCAGGAAACAACAGCCTAGGGCTCTTGAGATACCTACCCTACTGAAGCTGCTGAAGCACTGAAGTCACCAAAGTGTCTGTCCCCAACATAGCATAGAGGCTTCTGCTCAGTAACACACAATGAGACAAAGGACAAGCAATGCATCTTCAAGGAATCCAGACCTTCAGCATTTCAGGAAATAATCAGTTCATGCATTTCCAACTGTACAAAGTTTTGATAAATTATGCTGTAGATGTGTTTCCTATGGTAACATAAAAAAACATGGAGAGCTGATACTGCTCCAGCATGATCCCTTCTCAGAATGGGGATATAAAGACACACTTGCATATCTAGATAAAAGCTGAACATGAAACAACACTGTCATCATTTGGAAGAATTTAAAACTTGACTATCTGAACGTAACCAATTTTCTTAGAGACTTACATATTTACTCATAGTAGTAGCAAGCTGAAAATTTTTGTGATGCACTCAGAATTCATCATAAGAAGCCATATAAGAAGATATCATTATAGATAATCCAGATCTCATAGTAGCAGTCAGACATACTTACAGGACTCTTTTCATTAGCTCCCAGTTTTAGGAATGACTGCTCAGGACACAGAGCTGACTAGGTTTCTGGGAATTCTGACATCTGATACAGGAGCAGATGAGACTTGTGCACATAATGAAAACGTGAAAATTAAAGTGATGACGAAAAATTCACACGTGGAGTGGCTTCTACTATGGAATAGAGACAATCCACCCTGAGGTACAGCAACTGACCTTCTGTCACTTGGTGAAAACCCTGAACTAGGATTTGCAAGTAGAAGTGCTATTTTAACTCCAGGACAGGTCCTTCCTTAAGGCAATACCTGCTGCAAAATTCCCTTTCCTTAACAAGATAAGGAAACAATCTTTTAGTATTTGGGCTATAAAAACCCTACTTCTTTTTATTTTACTGAATCAGGGAAGATGACGGGGCAGGAAGGTACATCAGAACAGAACTGAATGCTGTAACCTATATTGTTCAACACGTAGCATCTTGATGACTTACAGTTTCAAGGCACGGCTAAGCTAAAACAGCCTGTTTCTAAAGATTCGAGCTCATTGACACAGATCGCCTTACAGTTCCTTGCACACCATGCATGCACAACCAAAGAACAACTGTGCATGCCTGCATCAGGAGTCTCTGCTTTTTTTGTGACACTACTGATGGGGATAAACAGCCCATATTAGATGAGACACTAATCTGAAAAGCTGGAAACAAAGTTGTATGTCCTGTGTAAGTCACATTTTCAAGGAAGTAGGGACAGGCTATACAGTATAGTCCTGGATAAACTAAGGAGATCATCTCCTTCACACTTAAGTAAACTTCTTCAGAAAAGGCTTTGGCACTAGTTAAGGTAGCGTCAGACAGGTTTGAGAAATGATCAAACTGAAATAGTGAAAAACCACCCTGCTTCTTGGTCTCTTATGCTGGGAATGCTGAGAGGAAAAAAAACAGTGACAAGAATGCTGTTTGTTTAAAATGGTGATGCAATTCCTATAATGACATAAGCCTGCACAGGCTTCAGCTGTGTGCAACTCATCCCTCAAGAGACAGGGAGATAGAGGTCCTTGTTGAAAATGTCACTGGTTGCTTAAGTGAAGAGGAACAAGGACAAGCCCATAATTTGCCTTCACTTTGAGAGGAAGTTTCTTAGACAATGAACACACAGCACTTTACATTAAAGTCCTAAAATGTTTTCAGCCAGTCGTCCCTGAGTAGTACCTATGACTTTATAAACTTCATGGAGAAATACTGAGCTGAACTCTGGGATTAATGTCCAGATCCTAAAATTTATCTCATCACTCTCCTGTTCTTGGCAAAGACTAAAATGGCAAGTCATCTGTAAAAAGAGAGGGTCTAATCAGGGGAGTAAGAAAGTGCCTTAAGAGCCTCAGAAGAGTTGAAATTGGCAAGTGTAATTTTTTTGTTCACAAGTAGCAGAAAAAGAAGTTACTCCACTTTGAAGTCAAGCTTCAAATTTGTGCCAGAAGAGAGCATTCAGCCATAACCTCTTTACACTGTAGATAGCAGATTCAGTAACACTGATCTGCTCTTGTAATAAGACTAAATAAGATTCCAAAACAGATCATTGTGAAATGTGCAAAGCTACCAGAAACCTTCCCTGCAGGCCAGGAATTTCCAGCTTCTCCAGCTCTTGATTACAGGTCAGATGCAAAAACAACCTGGTCAATGTTTCCCTTCTTCCTAAACAGCAAAAAATGATACTTGTGCCCTTAAGCAAGTATGCATGTCTGGGTAGGAGAGGGCATTGAAAGTTGCCAAAGAGGTAGCTCAGAAATCTTTCCTGATGCTCCTTTCTTACCCCAGGATTGAGATCCTCATAAAAGAAATGTACAGCTTATGTACACTGCTGAAACAAAGCAAGATGCAATCAGAAATACTCAAAAATTAAACACCCATGAAAGCAAACTTCATCATTCTACTAACAGGTCCACCCTTAAAAATGTTGAATATTTAAGGAAACTGGACTGGTAACTATTAGGAGAGAAAGCTTACATTCAAATTTAACAAAACTTGTTTACCAATTTAATTGATAACAACCTGATGCCTACTATTTCCAAGAGTAACATAAAAAAAAAAAAGTTAAATTGCACAGGCAAATACTAAAAAGTTTGAAAACAAAGCTTTCATTTGCATACTTTTCTGCTGTCCTCTTCTGCCTTCCCATCACTTTCCCCTATTAGACTCTATTGCTGCTCTTACAAACTTTACTTCCAGCTCCCATTTCCTAACCTTTCCCAGCTTTTCTTCTTCACTTCTGTAAGTACAGTTCGAAGGAGTACTCTCTCTCCTTTGACATTGCCTGAAAGGCCAGAAACACTGATGGTACAAGAAAACTCCCTCCTAATACTTCCTGTCATGGAGCCCTCCAGGAGAACAATTCAATAAAAAACTTATCTGTTCCAGCAGCTGTCAGAATATTAAACCCCAAAAATTCCTGTTGTGAAAAAGAGTTTCAGGTGAAACAGAGTCTGTCTGCTGCAGACTCACCTTCAATGCATTAAACTAACAAATCTATCAAGCCATTATTCAGCATATGGAATTTGAGAGTATTTCTGCCTTTGTAATGTGGTCAAAACTTGATCCTTTTCAGTGGGAAAAACACCAATTCACACTTCCTGGATGCCAATGTGATATTTTTTCCTCCTACCTCATAGTTATCTAGTCTCTGCACAAAAGCAGAGCTTTGCAGAAGGTTGGGCTTTTTCCTTTGAAGCAAACACAAGCTGTTTCCAATAATGAAAAAAAAAAAAAAAAAAGGCCTGAGAGTAGTTCATCAGGCAACATTTCCCTTTGTGTGATTTACAGATGATGATGATGGTACAAGGAAGCACAGGCATTAAAGCATCAAGATTACTAATATGCTGTTCTTCAGTGCACCACCTCTAGGAATTAAAAGTCTTTAATACTTTTTTTTTACAGGTGACTTTTTGTGTATATCACTAGTAAATGGATTTACACAGTTACGCTACAATCTTGGAGACAAGACAGTCATCCTACAGACCCTTCAGAAGGTCCATGCAAATGGACATACATGGCACTCACTCAAAGCAGGAAGAGTTGGCAATGAAGGCTACCTGGACCTGGATGGTATCAACATCACTCAAAAGGCCAGTCCTGGAATGAACGCGCTAGACGCACACACAGATTTTTTTGTTGGAGGAGTGTCCTCCTTAAACCTTGTTAATTCAATGGCAATAGAAAATGAACCCACAGGTTTCACTGGTTGCATTCGAGAAATTGTTATAAACAACAGGGAACTCAAACTTACTGCGACTGATCCCAAAGGTGGAGCCAATGTTGGTGACTGTGACGGAACAGCTTGTGGGTATGCAGTGTGCAAAAATAGTGGAACATGTCAAGTTGAAAACTCAGGCTTTTTTTGCTCCTGCCCACAAGAGTGGACAGGGACCACATGTGAACAATCCATTTACTGTTCACAAAATATGTGTGGGTCTCAAGCGCTCTGTATTCCTCAACCTTCTACATTTTCATATACCTGTGTATGTGCACTAGGCTGGTCAGGAAAGTACTGTGATAGCAAAATCAAATTTTATATAGCAAAGTTTGTTGGCAACTCCTACATTAAATACACAGATCCTTATTATGGAAAAAGAGACCTCCAGTACAGCCGCATTTCTGTAAATTTTACTACCAATCAAACTGAAGGCTTAATAGTATGGATGGGAAAAAGTGAAGATGAAGATAATGACTTCCTTGCAATTGGTATTGACAATGGAACATTAAAAGTTGTGATTAATCTTGGAGAAAGAATCTCTGTTCCTCTAATGCATAGCAAATACTTCACCTGTTGTGACGAAAGATGGCATTTTGTTACTGTAGTTCAAAACCAAACTTGCATTAAGGTGTATCTTGATGAGGAGTTAATTCTTTTTGAAGACATTGATCCACAAAGAAAATACACTGCTTTAAACTATGGTGGCATTTGTTACTTTGGTGGGTTTGAAATCGGCAGGAAAGTCAACGTAGTCACTACAGGGCTTTTTCAGAAGGAATTAATTGGTAAAATTAAAGATGTTGTGTTCTTCCAAGATTCTAAGAAGATTCAGTTAATGAAAGCAGAAGGGTACAATGTTTATGATGGAAATTCTGAAAATTAAATTGTTCACAATTCTTTAAAAGTGATAAACTTCCTTTTCCTACTGTTTCTCGTGTTAGTTGGCAGTGTCATGCTCAGGAACCAACACTAGAAAGGTTTCATTTAACAAAAAGTAATTAGGGACAATTTTGAGTATTAATACCTATAAAATGTGATCAGATGTTTTACTCCTAAAATTACTTATTCACAGTATTTAGTATTTACTTTAAAATAGCATGAAACTGCAGGTTTGTTTCCTCTTTTGTGCTGGAAATAGTTTTGTAAACAAGTAAATAGCTTGTAAAGCCAACCGTCATTCAAATGTTTTTTATTGCTTTATGAGCACAGCCGATTGTTACCCTTCTTCAACTCTTAAATTTTATTAGTGTTTCTTTTATAATTTCGTAATATTAAGGTCAGGTGAAAAAAACGAAACTGCAGAGGAGGGAGGGACAGGAAAGGTGTATTTGTGGCAAAAAGGACATGTTTACTGTAATGAGAAATTTTTTAATAATAACAGCTGTAATTACTTGTTAAGCCCACAAAAACCCTAATTAGGTAATTAAGTTCTTCCTCCCTTCAGTGTCCATCCCATATGCATTTCTGTAAAAGGGTAGAGCTTAGCATGAACACAGGCTTAAACTATTACACTTAATAAATGATTTTAAGAGCAGAAAAGGTATTTCACTTACGAGAGAAAAAAGGCCTCCTGGCTTTCTCCAGTAGAGGTCTCCCCTATGCGACTACAAGAAACTTCTATTCCTAAGAGCTTAAAAATTAGACACTCCAAGAACTGCTTTGCTTTAGCTATACCTTTCTGGTTTATAAACCCCTAAATGAGGTTACAAAATTTTACTAGACAAAGGTTTTGGTCGTAGTAAACTGAATTTCCCTGACTATATTTTTCAATAATTTATAATCTGAGAAGTAAACAGAGCTCTTCACATATAAATGCAAAATTCTACTCCTTCTGAAAAAGTTCAGTTATATCCTCCTTCAGAAAGCAACAACAACAATAAAAAAATCAAGTTCTCTAATTAAATCCATGATCTATCTACATTTCTAATTGACTGCTGGCTTACTGTATAAATAAAATGCGTAAGTAAAAATAATAGTGATTGATTCCTATCTTTGTCTTCAGCATGTACCTATCAGAAACAAGTAACTATTCTGTGGGGGAGGTGAGGGTACGTTGTGTGTTTATCTTTCCATAAGGCAGATATGGAGCAGAGACAATAAGTACCTAAAACTTGGTGACACACACATTTCCACATAACCACACTTGCTATGTAGCAATGAATACACTGCCAAGTCAGTTAACAGGTGACTTGAAGATAACCAAAGTGCACAGCAGTAACAGAACTACCCTGAGATGTTTTATTAAGTAACTGCAAGCATCTTTCTGAAGCTCGTTCTATCTTCTTCAGCTGCTCTGAGCCCTCAAGTGATCAGCCTGATGCAACAGAGTTTCTGCACCTCTTCCCAACAGGCAGCTCATGAAGCCCACTTGGCATTTCAGTTGTCCCCAAATTGTTCTCTTCCAGTTTCTCTAGGTAGGGACTTTTATCCCCATGTGATGCTGGACAGGGGAGTATATTTAGGGTTAGTCCTGTTCTCTCTAGGGCTCCTGGTGTACTGCAGTTCCTCGACAATGCACACTGCCTTCTGTGATCTGAGCAGTGATTCAAGGTAAAACAAGGATGGGAGCACTTCCACCTAACACAAGTGTTGGAAGGAGAGTAACTGAAGGCAATAGAGAAGATAAAATCCTTTATTCCTGTAGTAACAGGATTTATTCCCATTACACTAATTCAGATCCTATGAACACGTCCTGGAGACTGTTGTTTTTTGTTAAACACTTAACTCTCCCTCAACAGCTGTTTTCCCGTGGCTCTCTTTAGGTTCTACATACACAAGGCAGGTAGTAAAGCACTCAGAAGACTTGAAAAATGTTTACATATTCTTTCCAAGCGAATTATTTCTGGTAGTTCTGGCAGAAAGCATTCCCATCCCTTCCATCCAGGCAGTTGCAATTTTCACTGCACCCAGTTTATTTTCAAAGCACAGATGGATGTGCATGTGAGAGGCGGATCACCAGTGGACCAGGAGCAGAGTAGTTTTGAACAGATCACAAGAAAATCTTCAAATGCAGAGCTGCCAATTTAAAACTTTCTTCAAAAATTAAAACAATGCTTAGGTAAACTTCTAAGCCTACAGAAGTCTCATGTAAATATTTAAACAACACAACACATGCATAATACTACCAGATATATTCAATGGCATTGCTGCTATACAGACCATGGAATTAATTTGGAAAAGACTAATTTAATTTATCATGCTATAAAAACATTTAATCATTGCTTTTAGTTACTAACAAATTGAGGATTTTTTTTTTAAGATTAGTCTTCCCAACTATGACCCTAAGAAACACCACTTAATAAAAGCCTAACACCCTCTTTATTCTGTGCAAGATTTTTAATTTTAATCAATTTGACCTTGAAGCTACCTGCAAGGTATACAAGTAAAATTTTACCTTAAAATACATTCATAATTAAAACTAACAATTAGAGTGTTGTTAAACTGGGAAGATCTTTCTGGAAAAAGAAGCTTTTCTACAGCAAAGTGCAAAATGTTATGTCAGCAGCATAGTAAGGTCGTATACTCAAAGGGAAAAATAAAACACTGAAAAACAGAACAGTAAATCTCAGTTTTTATATGGTGGAATATTTTTGTTGTTTTTGGCAGACTCAACAACTGCCCAGTGTATTTTAAGATGTATAAGAGTAGGTGATTAGAGTTTGTTTTCACGTTTGCATTGTTTGGCATCAGTGGATGTTAGTCACTATAAAATATCAAGTCCCAAAGACTTCTGCCCCTTCCCCCCTTCCTTTGTTCTCCAAAACTCCAAACAAACCAAGCCATGAAGTGTACAACAAATGTGGCATTATGTGACTCAACTTTCTATATTCATTTAGCCTAGTTTCACACCTATGAAATCAAACACACACAATATGTGAGAAAGTTTTATCATTTTAGAATCAAAATATCCCTTAAAATATTTACATTTTACAGTAAAAAGGATAGCAAAACACAAAGTAATGTACAAGCTTAGGTATTCAAGTTTTTGAAGCATGGAAAATGGTGGGAGAAATGAACTTACCACTACAAATCATATTTTCAAGAATTTAGGTTAAAAATGCTTTCTTATTAAAACAAGTGCAGTTTAAAGCAGTAACATTCGAGCAGCTTAGCCTTCCAATTTCTGGTCACAAACTGCTGCAGATGCTTAGGAAGTACTGAAAACTAATGAAACACACTTGAATTTTTTTATTGTACGACTGAATAATTTAAAAAAAAAAAAAAAAAACCAAAACGAAACAACTTCACACCACCGAGCATATTATATTTTGTTGTAACGTGTGGATTCTGAGGCTTTGCTACAGTCTTTAAAAACAGTGCAATTTAAAAAGAAGGTTATTGTATGAAAATCACCTTTAAAATCATCAGAGCATCTTAAAACAGAAGAGAGCACAAAGGCAGCAACTATACTGCAGACTTGACTAAAGCCAACTCCCTCAGCTAAGAAAATTCCTAAGCCTTTATTGCATATTAATAAAAGAAATGTTTAAAATTTTGAATATACAGCAATGTAAAACTTTTAAAAATATTGAACTCCTACTTCTAGCGATAGTTGGTATCATGAAAAAAAAGGATGAGTATTGGTACATCAAGTGGTACCAAAACACAGACTTGTTTCTGCAAAACACCAACATGGAATAAAAAAGATGGCACAATCCTAGCAGGCTTTTTTTTTTCTTTATACAAAGTTTTACGACATTACTCTAACAGTTTATTTAAATAGGATTTTAAAAGACTGCCTGCATCTTTTTACCTTTTGCTTTTAGTTCTGTCACTGTGGTCCCTATGTCTCTCTCTGTTCTTTTCACTTTCTCGTTCTCTATGCTTCTCTTTGCTTTTCTCCCTCTCCTTATCTTTTTCATGAGCCTGTTCTTCACTTTTTGGCTTCTCTGTCTTTTTTTCTGGATTTCTGGTCTCTCTGGGGCTTTTTCCATCAGCAGCCCTATCACTGTGTGGAGATCGCACTCTTTCTTTGTCTCTCTGTCCCTCCTCTCTACTCTTCCTCTCTCTTTCTTTTTCCTGGTTTCTGTCCCTGCGTCTGTTTCTTTCAGAATCTTGCTCCCAGTATTTTTCATTGCTCCACTCTTTTTCATGTCTGTCTTTTTTTTGGTGATGGGTTTCACTGTAAAGTCTTTGTCGATCACTTTTTCCTCTACTGAACCCTCTCTCCAAATGCTGTTCTTCTCTGCCCCAAGGATCGCTGTGGCGTCTTTCTGGTCTCCTACTGTCTTTAGTCTGAAAAAAATTTTCTGGTCCCAAAAATCTTGATTGCTTGTGAGCCACTGGTAGCCCTTGTGCAATGGGTCCAGCATAATGTGGTGGCTGACCTGATAAATGAGCTACTGGTGGCCATGGCATCATTGGATTTTGAGGGAAACCAAAGCCAGGAGGAGGAAGAAGGGGAGGTGGTAAATGAGGAGGAAATCCAAACATAGGGTTGTTTTGTGGAGGGAAGTTATGAGGTGCAGGAGCCTGAAACTGAAATCCAGGTGGATTAGATTTAGCATGCTGAAAATTCTGCTGTGGAGGTCCAACAGATGAGAAGCTGCCACTTGTAATAGGGCTTGGAACTTTGGAAATAAATTCAGAATGAGAAGAATTTTCAGTTTCAAAATGAGATGAAGTTGCTGCTGGTCCCCTTCTAAATGAGTTCACTGTTTCAATGTTTTGCATCAGTGTGTCTTCCTGTGAGTGTTTGTTTTCTTCCTCTTGCGATGTAACTGTGTTATCTGCTTTAGCTGCAGCTGAACTGTACTGCGTCTCATTGGTTTGTGCATCACTTTGATAGATGTTTAAGCCCGCTTCTCCAGAAGACTGTTTATTCTCTGGTTCTATTTGATCATTTCCTGAAGGATTCTGTCGGTCTTCACTTCTGCTAGCATCTCCTTCCTTGTTTTCTGAAGTATTAGTCTGCTGGCTTCGTCCAGCTGCCTGTCGTGGGTCTCTTTTAAGATTAATAAACGGAGGGGATTTAGAGGTATTAGCAGTGGTACCTTCAGCAGAACCTATATTAACATTGTTCTCACTGGACTTTTTTCCTACATTTGCTGAGGAAGAAAAGCTGGAATTTGTGCTCCTTCTAACTTCCTGTGAAACACAATCCTTATCTGGTAACTGCCTCTTTGGGTCATTTTCTTTACTTTCTTCAGTTTCTTTATTCTGTGACTGAGCAGATAAATTTGCTAAAAATGCTTCTGTGGAGACATCTGGAGGTTTGCCCTTAAGACTCAAACCCATCAAAGAACCAGCACTTCTTGCAGAACTTGAGGTCCCTACAGCTGTTGCATCCACAGTTGCAGCAGCATTAGTGGATTCTTGCAGATCATCCAAACCAGTCTTTTCTTCACTAACTTCAGTAGTTAGATCAGCAACATCCATGTTTTCTTCTTTCGAGGTTGTCTGTTCATTTAATAATGGTATATCTTCACTAGGACCCGCTTCTGACTTGCTGTGTTCATATACCTGCCCTGTCGTACCCAACAGGCTTTGAAGAATATCATCCACTGGCAGTGGTTTATTTGCTAGTTCCAGAGTAGAAGGCTGATTTTCCCACCCAACCAGGACTCCAGGAAGAAACCTGAGAGGCTTTGGTGGTTCATGTTTGGTACTTTCCACCAACGGTTCAACAACTGCTGGAACATCTTCTGTATTAGACGGCTGAGGTTTATTTCTCTGTTTATGCAACACAGTTGTGAAGGAATTAAAAAAATTATTTTCCTCTTCTTCTAGTGCCAACTCATGATGAGAGACTTCAGGTTTACTTGGCTTGCTTTTCTTCTCTGGTGGCAAGCTACTCAAGGTACTTTCAGCAGCTTCATCTGCAAAACTACTGGTAACACTTGAAACAGCAGTAATCTGCCTCTTCATTTTCTGACGAATTATCAATCCCAGTAATAAATTTGGTCGATGTATTTCAATCCCTGTATAAAATTGTAACAGCAATTTATCATCTCTTTATATTTGGATTAAGGCAATCACTTCAACAAAAATAATACCCACATTATCACAATATATAAAAGTATTAATTTTATGGCATTTGAAATGTCCATTGTTAAACATTAAAAAAATACTTAAAATAATAAAAAATGTATTTCCAACATTAAGATTACTTCAAATATTGCAAATTAAAATTGTTTTGAATACTATACTACCCACTATAACTTCTAACTAGAGAATACAAGACATTTGCAAAGGACATCTAGTCTCATCAGAGACAGCACAGAGGTTAAACACCGTTAGTTTAACACAGCTACAGTCAGGTAACAGTGGTAGCAAAGCACAAGAGGGGGGGGGGGAAAAGTGAACACAAAGCATCCTCATCACTTTGTGTTAGACAGACCTCTTCAAAGACTTGATAAGAGTGAATTTCCAAAATACTTCCCTCATTCCAGGAAAGGCACTGTGTTTCAACATGTACTACTACCTATCTTTTCACTATGTATTTTGTTCTGTATAATTTAGGTTCTTGAAAAAAAATTATGAGTTGCAGCTCATTCTGTCTTGATTTTGGCCCTGCCTATCTCAAAAAGAGAGATAATCCACAACATTTTATAACAAATATAAACTGATACAAAATAACTCAGGAGTAAGCAGAACAGCTGAGAGCCATTTTAGGACCTTTTCTTCCTTGACCATCTATGCTTTAAACATTTCAAATAATGAAAAATCCTACTTTAAACTCAGAGTATCAGTTTGGAACCCAGGATGACCACTATGATAGTCCCCTTGTGTGACTGAGTTTACTGTCATTGAAATCTATAAAGCCACCTGGGTTCAAGAAAGAAGGTAGTAAACATGAAGCACAATTATACATAGTAATTTTTTCAGCATCAACACTTTAAAGTATCAGAATAATCTAACAAGGGGAAATTAATGTATTTTCAAGGAAACTAACATAATACTACTCTGGAACATTCATTACATGTTTTAACAAAATAGCTAGCATTTTTTAATTTAAATTCCTCTTATATTTCTGTTGCAAATCTCTTTAAGTAGCGTTATGATAACAAAGTTCCAAATTCCAAGCAGTACTTACCAGGCCCATCAAAAGGCACAAGGTGATGAGGGACTTTATCTGAGGAACCTAGAGGGATGAGGTACAAATCTTTCACTTGCTTCATGTTATTGGCCGCTACACCGTAACGTTTTCTGCTGCTGAAATAGGCAAACAACAAGGCATAGGAGATCTGATCCTCTTCAGTTACTGGGGTAAAGCGAACTACACAGATCTCCTGTTTACAAGAAGAGAGAGAAAAAGATGGTCAAGTTCATTGTTCTGTGAAATGTTAATTGTTTTACTGACTGCTCTTTATTTTAAACCACAGTTCAGAGAAGAAAAAGCCTCCTTAGGAAGGCAGAGAACAACAGAGGAGACAGAAGGAGCAGAAACATGGCAAAAAATAATTCAGGGGAACTAGATAGAACATATAGAAAGCATTTATGATAAAAAAATTAATGGAAGTGCGTGACAAAAGAGCCAATATTTTATCAGTCAGCTAAATAACAAGTTTTAGGGAAGCATGCCTGCTTCCATGTAATTATTCCACTTCCCACCCGAACATTACTAGAAAGCTGTATTTTGTAGTCCAAGATATCCACTAATACTAGGGGCAGACCAGTATTCAGATCCCAGAACTATGCCCAAAGCCTAGCTCAGGAGTTGATGCTGGAGCTGATGCTGTTCAATGGTTTAATGAATGATCTGGAAGACTGGACAGAAGACCCCCTGCAAAACTGAGATGGCACCTAAGCAGGGGCAGTGGTCGATATGCTGAAAGGCTGGCAGCCATTCAGAGGGATCTCAGCAGGGTAAAAAAAACAGGCTGACCTTTGTCAATGCCAGAAAAGGCAAAAGGCAAAATCTTGCACTTTGAGCTGGAGTAACCCCATGCACCAGGACAGACTGGGGGACTGATTAGCTGGAAAACAGACTGGCGTAAAATGATGTGGGAGTCCTGGTGGACAAGCTGAATATGAACCAGGAACACAACCATGCCAAGAAGGCCAACTGCATCCTGGGTGTCAGAATCAAAGCAGTCAGCAGGCCAAGGGAAATGGCTATTCCTTTCTATCCAACACTTATGAGACAGCATCTGGAAAAGACTATCTAGTTTTGGGAAGCACAAGGACAACCAACACACAGCAGGACAAGTCCAGCAGAGACCCACCGAGATGCTTTTGCACACTGTGACGGTACCAAAATAAAAGGTACCGTTACCTTTGACATGTTAAGTGGCATTCATGAGAGCTACTGTGTCAAAGGAATACAGGTATTGTCAAACAGCAGAGGACAAGTTGTAGTTAGATAAGAAGAAAATAAACACCAGCAGCCACCACTCACCCCATTCAACATAACCATCAGATACCCTTAAAGTGTCATGCGTTTCACAAATGTTTGAGAGAAAAAACATAAGTATCTTTGGAATGACTCAGACATGCAGTAAACAGCATATCTTCAATATGTAAAATTTTTACCTTGGTCCCTGAAGCTTTGATTTTTTCTACATAATCCCACACAGTGTGAGGCGATATCCTTCCACCTACTTGAATACTATCAGGTAAATCCTATGAGAAAGAGAAACAGAAATCTGAATCCAACATAAATATTGTGGTAAATCCTTCACCCAGTATCTGTTTCCTACATTCAAAACATACTTGGTTTTTTTAGTCCTTAAATTATAATTTAAAACTATCAGGAGAAGTTACAACAGTGGAAACAAATTCATCTTTGGATATTTAAATTAATATTCTCAGTGTAAAGTCAATTACATGTACTATATTAGTTATCATTCAATACTGTTCATCTATACCTCTCCAAAACTATTCTTTTCAGTAACATTAACCGCAAACAGAACTGTACAGTATTCTAGAAACACTCAACCTATCTGTAAAATCAAACTGTAATGAGAGCTCCAGAGCTATGTATAGAATAACCTTTCAAAATCTTAATCCTGAGGGAAACACATATAACTACACATGTATGTATAAACAGATGTAAATTTGTTCTTGGAGACTACCGACTTCACTGTTCACAAGCAACATAAACTGACTGTCAGCATCATACAAGAACACCTAAAGAAAGTGTTTTGAAAAGAACATCATACTCATAAAGCAATCCTTTAGTATTAAGGATTACTGCATGCCTTGCACTTCCCTGAAGATTTGCAGCAAAGTAAAGATAATCTTATTAATTGAAGACCTAAGTCTTTTTAATTAGAAAGCTGATGCTTCCTGTGTAACTGGCAAGAAGTAACATCAAACCTTACAGGCTCTCTGATCTTTATTTTGACACGAAGACAACTATTATAAGCAGTTGCATGCCTTTCCTGCCTCTCAGATACTGAAAAGAAATTTTCTTTTTTAAGAACAATTTAGTCTCACAATGGAAATTTAGGACCAGAATTGCCATCAGATAGGCAAAGAAAATAAATCTCCTTACGCAGATTTCTGTTGTAGATAAGATGATCACAGGCGCATTATTGAATAATACTTTACTTAAAAATACAGACCTTAACCTACACCCTCCCACAAATACTTTACTCAGTACACTGATCATGCTTCACTGTGTTTCATCATTATACTATTATTAGCCTACGAGGTAAACAAGTTGCTAAAGTTAATAAATGAACTGTTCATTCTTTGCAGTAAATATAAATACCTCTGTTAAATACTCAAAAGAGCCAGAAACTGGATAAGCCTTAATAACAAACTTTGCCACTGAAGGCATATTGATAAAACCCTTCCAGATGAAATTCAGGCGTGCCAGAAACAGACTTTCACATTCCACAGTACCAGGTGTTTCTGACCTAAGAAAAGATAAACAAAAACCCACTTTGTTTACAACATGATATATCACACAAGATAATGTAAATCATAATTTTTCTTTATTAAAAAATGAAGTGTTACTAAGAATTTTCTTTTTCAATTAAGCATACTTGAAGATCAAGAAAAAGAGATAGGCAGAGAACCATGTTTCTCATCTTCCAGTGGAGTAGATATATGGCACAGGAAGGACAAGCAGATAAGCAGCACATTAGTTCACTACTGTATCTTTTAAAACCAGAGAATTTATTTAGTCCAAGAGTTATTAAATGTTACTGTACTGAAGGGGACACAACACAGATGGGTGCTGCAGAGCCAATGAGACCTTCCCCTGCCACAGGGAGGAGTGAAGACAGCAAACTGCCTGCTGGCCTATCCTGCTTTCCTTACTCCTACATTTTGTTGCAACACTGTCTGTCCACCACCTGAAAGCCTATGCCCCCCTTCCCTCTCCTTGCCACACATGCCAGCTCCTAATCTCTTCTCAACCACGCACCACTTCTGTGAGTGCATCCTCCCAATTCCACCTGTACAAACTGTCTTTTCTCCCTTCAAAAACAAATCCTCATTTTTGTCAACAAAGCAGCTGCAACAAATAAATGGGAAGACAATTTCACAGGAGAGTGTTTCTCAACCTGAGGGTTTCCTTAAGGAAAAGATTACACATTTCAACATATCCCAACATGTTGCTATCAAAATATTTTAGGCATGCTACTGGCAGTTTTAAGCTGGATGCCCACTACTACCAGATCTTGTGCTCTTACAGTAACACAGTAACCTATATTTAATTTTTCTACACTAGAAACTGTTTTTTGAATAGCATACTGCAGGTTCAAAGTAAAGTCCACTGTCCTTGGTAAAGGATCACAATGTCCCAATAAAGCCAACATTTCAGCGTGAACTCGGGTCAATTCTAAATATCTGGAGTTGTTTTTCTAGAAAACCCTCCCTCAAACCAGAAGGAAAGTCTCATAAACTACAATTTCCTCTTTAGCAGAGTAGCAGAGTGTGGAAGAAAATGAAGAGGGAGCTGAGAGCAATTATAGCAAAACATCAAACAAGTTGCTGTTACCTGTCATTTCCAGAAAAGCACTGCTTTGGGATTTGAAATGATTTGCCTGATTTCTCAGTGCATATGCTCTGTTTTAAAGTTCTCTGGATTTATATATACGCATACACAGACACACACAATCATTCAAATGCAGCACTGTACATACTACAGTCCTTAATAGCAAAATACAATTATGAAATCTATTTCCTGATTTCTTGTAATATGAATTTTTTTAGAGCTTGTTGCACCAGAAAACGTTGTTTACTTTTCCCAAAAAGAAAATGTCGTAATTAGAAGTTTGCAATCACAACACTATCTGTAGTATTATTTATATAAATGCACACCATGACTTACTTAGCAGAGGACCTCATTCTTAAGATGTGTACAATTTCAAGTACACAAAAGGATTAATGAAATGCAACTAAAAAATTAGCACCAGACATAATAGATTAAGATTAATAATGTCTTTCATTTAAAAATACTGTTTTACAGCTTGTATTACTTTGGGAGAGGTGTGAATGATTTTGATGAGTCTTGCTTATCATCTTCCAGTAACTCTGAGGCTAAAATACTTGATGTTGAGGAAAGGGCATCTGCAATGCTCTCTGCTTCATTGTCTGACTGTTTCCGTGCAACTCCAACAGACACTTTCACCTTTTTTGCAGAAAGATCATCAGTAGGTGGTGCCATTCGACCTGCAGAGAAGGAATTGCAATGGGCTTTATTTTTTATTAAAGGAACAAAATGAGGACTTCCCCTGAAAACATTGAAGACACATCAAAAACACTACGTATTGCCAACTGAAGTGGGATAGGATAAGGAATTAATATATTTTAAACTTATTTATACATGGTATAAATATATACAGTACTATACATAAATATTGGCACTGTAATGGCATAGGATAAGGAAATGAGGAACCAACAATTGTATGCACACCCATTATAGGGATTTCTTTCTCTGTGTTTTGTTTTGTTTTTTTGAAAGAAGACAAGTTTATGCCAATAGCCTATCATTTTAGTACTGTCTCTTCTGTAAATTATGAAGTAAACCACTGTTAACCCAACTTTATCAGCAAACTAGTTTAAAAACATTTATTTACATTCTTGAGGTATACTGAGATTTATAACTGATAATTATTATAGAGGCATGATAGATTTATTTTCATGTGCTTTTCCAGATTACCTATGCAGATTTTGCAGTTAAGATCAAAGAGATGATTTTTATGTTGACTTGTGGTGTCCGGAGATGCAGATTCATTTATTTCTTTATCCTTTTCAGATTCGTCTGACTTCTCAAACAACTTCATATTAGATTCCTAAGAAAAGTCAAGTATATTTCAGTTAGTGTTTTTTCCCCTCCCTCTGTTAATATCCCTAACATTGTCTTCATATTGCTTAAATATTTTATAGTGTTTTCTCTCCCTCAGACATAAAGCTCTCCCCTTCAGCTGTACAGCCTAAAATACTACAAAAAAAAAGCCAAAACCTGTAAATGCATTAAAAGAATTCCTTGTTAGTCTCAAATATCTTCAAGTAACATTTAGAATGTTTTCTAATTTCTACTTTCTATTTTCTACTATGGCCAGAATTCATCATACAGCCACAATATGGAAGGAAAAACCCCAACAAATCAACCAGACCCAGAAGTAGAAGTCAGCAAGGATAAAAGAAAAATCAAACTCAAAACAGACCTAGCATATAATTGCAGATCTGAACAACAAAATCATAAACCAAACACTTCACAACCATGCTGTCTATGAACTAAATATGCTGTGGTGCCATGCTTTCTTTTCTACCTGAATTTCCATTACTTCCTCTTGTTCTTTCATCGGTGTTTCACTTTCAATTTCTATTTCTCCTTTGTGAGTAATTTTTGTGATAGGTCTTCTTTCAACTTCCCTCTGCTCTTTCTCAATCATTTCAATTGTCTGTGAAAACAGGAAGCTATATGTAGTTATTCCCATACCATAAAAATTGGAAATCCGCAAATATAAGAGATAAACAGGATTGCAATTAGGAAACCCTCTGGAGAAAAAAATAATAACATTCTTATTTTGCAAGTGTCAAGTAGTTTCATAAAGGAAACATGCAAGCAGCCCATCTAAATTCTCCTACAGCGCAGCAAGTACTTACCAGGCATGTATTTAAAGAAGTTATAAAGCAAACCTTCAACATTAAATCAAAACACCAGTAAATTCTGATTTTTCAAGAGCTAAACAAAAAAATTACATGAACTCTTTTCCCATAGTAATAGGGACAAGGTATTATATAAATACATGCAGATTCGTATCATTTTTTCACGAGCTTGTTTTTTAGTACATAAGCCTAGTAGTGCTCCAGCTCAAAGAAAAACCATGTAAAATATTCTTAGAAGTTATGGATATGCTAATTTTGACCAACACTGCTGCTTTGCTCTGTTGCAGTAAAATAAAATATAAACCCTTATTTCTAATATTGCTTCTTAAAGCATATTTCCACTTCTTAAATCAGGAAGTGTTTGCTGTCCTAAATATTTTAAGCCTGGTTTATTAAGGAAACAAGGAGGCTATGATTGCTTTATCTGCCTGCCAAAGAACCACAGTTACTTTTGAAAATCCTAAGAAATTAAAAAAAAAAAATAAATTAGTAAGTAGCAGTCTCAATGTTTTGCTTAAATAGGAAAATGAAAAATACAGTCAAATGATACATTGCTATTTATTTTACATGCTGTATTACATTTCAAGTTCTAGAAATTTTGCAGTATTTCTCTGAAATAATTAGGACCCTTCAGTAATTTTTTGAGCAGCACACACACTTGGTTTGAAGCTGTTTCTCACAGCATGGTCTGATTTGCATGGTCCATTATCAGTATTTCACTGAGTTTACAAAAGCAAATACAAATAGATTCATTACTAAAGATGGGCTTTGGATAGCTACAGAATAAAACTTTTCATGACTTCATGGGCCCTCGAAACAACTGACATGATAGACTAATTCAATAACTTTTTGTGTAGAAACTAAAACAAGTTGTCATAGTTCATAAACAGGTCTAGTCACAATATGCAAAGGAGAGGAAAAAACGCAGGAATAATTACTGTTGTGATGCACATTGCAGTCTCTAAAACAGCATCCAACTGTACTGGATCAGTGATCACTGAACATTCATTTTCACTCAGAATGCATGAGGGTGAATTTCCATCTATTCTGTGTTACACTACCTATTCATTAATTTTTTATCAGAAATCATCTGATAAAGCCCACACTTCCTAGTATCATAAAGCCCAAACACAAAATGCATACCAGTTAACACTATTCAAATATCACACTTTTAGGTTCTAAGATGTGGCATATAAATACCAAAGATTCTGCCAACATAAATCCAGATTTTGTAAACTAGAAAAATTTTAATGGCCATATCCAAGCAGCTGCAGTTATCACTGAACTACAAGCCCAATAAACAGGGTATTATTTAAAAAAAATGCATTTTCTATAAATATAATAGTTTCTCATATTCCTACTTCTCCCTCTAAATTGTCATCACGGTGTAAATATAGCCTAACTTTCTGTTCCAAGAAAAGTCATGCTCAAAGTAACTTAATAATCTTTCTACACTTACTTGGGGATTTTTTGGTTTTGTTTTGTTTTCCCTTTAGCCTTCTTTTCAGACTGGCAGATCAGGTTTTCAGCTTTGAGTTTACTTCTTGGTGGGTGATTTGTCATGCTCCATCAGTAAGTTAGAAACAACACCAGTTTGGTTTGCCCAAACAGATCTCTCTCCCTCTTTAAAAAACGGGTATCTATAAAGCTCTAGCAAGAGCTTTAAAATCTCGTGGAAAATAAGGACAAAGAAGCCTTCACTCTTCAGAAAGAAGAAAGAGCGAGCAAGCAGCAAAACAGTTTCATGGCACAGGAAAATGCATGGTTTCCCGTTTCAGAAATTGACTACACTTCTTTCACTTGTCCTAACAAGCTCTTTGGGTTTTGAATACTAAAGAAATAATAGAGATCCTCCCACTTAGTCAGAGTTGCTTTGTATGACATGCATTCTGTTCTCTCTGCATACACTTAACCTGCAGGCAGAAGTTACACATGCTTAGGCTGTCAAACAAACAATGTAAGTTTACAAAATCTCACATGTCTGTTTTCTCTCTGTCTCCAGGCAGCCAGTTCTTTGGAAGCCAGTTCTTCTGGGCTCATTTTTATTAGATGATCTGGAGTAACCTCTCCTTTTAGTACTTTCTTAAATAATATCTAAAAGAAAGAAGAAAAAGCTGTTGTTACCAAGACAAAAAAAGCTTGCAGCAGGAATACATCAGAGAAGCAACATACAACATGCTCTGTACAGCTCTAGGGATCATGTGGGTTTGTAATTATCTTCCACTGCAGGAAGTGGTACTAGATTTTATAACATAAAAAGCTTCATTCCAGAGCTCCATTTATTCAACTTAACAATGTATCTACATATACCCTTAATGATCAGAGGTATAATTAACTGTTGTTTCAAAGCAGAAAGTGAGTTTATGCCCACTGCAGCAGTAATTCAGACATTTTGGTTTTTTTAACACATGCAAATTCTCTGTATTACACAACAAAGAGAAGACAGCATTGAAGAGGATGTCTATGCTTCCTGACTGAAGTCCTAGGCTAAAACAAAGAAAACCAACTAATTTAGCAGTATGAGCAAAGAGGAGCCAGAAGTTAACCTGTTCATACAATTTACAGTTGGCTAATTGTAATGGCAAAATACTATAAAGAAAGCAACTTGATCAGAATAACTGATAAAAGGACAAGAGAGAAGTTGAAGGAGGCATGATGTTGACTAATGAGCTCACAGAATGCAGAAAACAGAGTGAAGACCAAGGCTGAGAAATCTAAGAATGAAAAAAGCACGGCGAGGCAAGATCATGGACAGAAAAACACTAAGTGCAGTAAACAGCAAAGATTTATGAGGAGAACAGGAATATTCAAGTAGCAGATCAATAGTTAAAAAAATAAACACAAACAAGGCAAGCTATATACACTACACTTTGAAACTCAACAATAACATGTACAGTGAGAGCACAGAGTTGAATTAACGATGAGGTAAAAGAGCAGAGAGGACACTGGGTGCCCAAAGAACAAACAACATCAAGGAAATAAAAAATCCCCAAACAGTGAAATTACAGGAGGATTAATAATGTATCTACATAGAAGACGGTGCCTTTAATCTACAGCAAATAAAGAATTTCTGTAAAGCACAAGACAAATAAAACTTACATTATTTTTAGGATCTTTAAGATTGAACATTAAACTTCTGTATTTATTCTTATACTTTGCATCAGTGTCCCGAAAAAAAGAAAACAGCTCTCTTTCAATCCTTGTGGCAACTTTTGCTGCTCTCTCCTCAGGAATCTTTAAAGTGGAATCTGTCAATCTGTGAGAAAACACAATGGAAAAAATTACTAAATGCTTCCAAATCATTAATATTTTTTCCTCTGCCTTCCAAATAAGAACATTTACAAATACAAATAATTTATTAGTATATTCTTACCGTTTCATGAGAATTTCCTTAAGAGACTGCTTGACACTTTGTCTTATTTGGTCAGCAGAAGGTTTGGAAGCTGGCATGGCTGGCAGGTGTGTTGCACTAATGGATCCTTTCTCATTTTTCTTTTTCTTAATTTCTTGTTTCTCATGAACACCTATCAAAACATAGTTAAAAATTGTAAAATTTTATAAACTTTTACTGTTGCTGGAGTTACTGCCATGAGGTTTTATTTTTAAACTGCTAAGAATTGACCTTCAAGAAGAAGGAAGGGAGCCACAAGGTAGATAGTTTTTGTTTGGTTGAGTTTTTTTTCTTCTTTGCTTTGGATTTTGTGTTACTTAGATTAAGCCATAAAAAAAACAAAACCTTCCTTAGCAGAAACAAACAGGGCTTTTGCCCTTTGATTTAAGGTATTTTCTTCTACACTAAACTAAGATGACCAGTGTTTATTAGTTTGGTATTAAGTAGGATTTTTTTACTCTGGATTTTTGTAACAGCATAGATGAATTTTTCAATGAATAAACTGAGAAATAATATACTATGAAGCATGTATCATAAACATAATAAGCGCTACCTTAAAATATCATTTTTCATTAAACTTAGCATTTCTGTATCTGTTAGCCATCAAAATTATTTCAATTATAATAATCTCAGCTTCTGATTCAGGTAACACTCTTAAAACAAGATCATTATAAAACTTGTGTCATAAGTAATACAAATAACAGATAAGTCTAAGCAAATTAAAATCCTTATAGCAAAATTATTAATTTTCAGAGTGTCAACAGAAAGTTCATCTGTCTCAGCATGTGAACACATAATTAATTTTTAGCAGTAGCTTTCCATTTAGGACAGCAATGGAAAATAAATAATACTAATTTTTTCACTTTCTACTCTGAAAAAATAAACAAATTGAAGACTGATAAAGATCTAACTGGAGAGTTTGGTTGTAAAAAGAAGTATTTCCTTATTATTACTTTCACCTATCAAGTGCAACTTGGAACACATTAACACCAGAAGCAAACTAACTACATTTGCAAGTGGCTATAAAAAGGCAATTTTCTTTTCTGTTGGGCAGACAGTGTGGGTGGATGAACCCTCATTAATCCAACTCTTGATTCCTACCCCTTCCTCACCAGCAAGGCAGTACGTATCTAAGAACTCTTTGCCATTCTTGTGCTGTGATCTGCAGTATTCCTATGCTGGGCTCGTTAAGTACAGCAGTTCTAATAATGATTTTATTTCCTCAATATATATTTTTGCTCATTTCCTCCTCCTCAGAAGGATGAAGAACTGGACTGAAACCTTTCAGAAACTGTAGCCTGATGGGGTCAGGGGAAAAAGAAAACTTTCACATGCCAGTAACACTTTGGCAACATTTCAACCATCTCATAATAGTCCCATAGCAGGCAAGTCATGGGCAAGATTAGCAAGATTAGTAAGCCAAAATATAATTTATACAGCAATTAAAACACTTTTATGTGCGCTAAGTATTTCATAATATTTTACGGAAGAATAGTTAAAATTCTCATGCAATGCAAAATGAAGTTTAATACAGAGAGGCCTGTGTACTTTTTCTCCCACTCTTAATTCCGTGAGCATCCTCTACTATTGAAACAGGGAACACATACCTACATAGGAAGCATTTATCTACTAAAAAAATCTAAAAAAAAGGATAAAGTTCATAGACATCACAGGAACAAAAAGCTCTTCACTACAGAATGTGTTTTCAAAAACTGATACTATAGAGTTATCATCCTTCCCTGCACATACATGTGAATAACAGTGTGCAGTACTTCACCAAACCTTAGTACCTGATTTTGTGGACTTCTCCACCATACTAAGGGATTCTTTGCTTATTTTTTCATTTTTATCTTCAGGGGACCGTCGAGGAATTACAGCAGTTTGTAATCCTTTCCGAGCAGGAACATGCTGCCCTTTTTTAGTATCCAAGTCTCTGGACTCTGACAAGTTCTTCCCATCGCCAGATTCCTGAAATAAACATTAACGTGTTAGCATGCTACTGAATACTACAATCAGCCACCACATAATTGCTATATACTTTTCTCAGTTTTTATCCTTTTTATACATATAATATATATCCTGGACATATACACCATCATAGAACAGTTACTGAACAATATCCCAAATTACTGCCAAGCACTGCTTAAAAATCTCTTTTAAATATTGGCTGAAGACACAGCACAAGCAATTTGCATTTAAGCTCTGTGTTGAAAGCCACTATGTTTTCAGTTATTTGAAAAGATCAGGGATACTAATGAACATTCCTTAACCTGTTTTAGCCGGATATCCACAGATGTCACTAGTATCTAGAAAGCACATGTAAAACAAAATCAAAGAATAGCTCACATATCAGAATTTCAACACTACTATTCAGAAATGAGACAGGATTATTGATGATTATGTTATCAGGAATATGACACTATATTCTAAAAGACTGGAGAATTGTTTCAATACTCTTTGCAATTATCCTTTGGTTAGTAAAATGAGACAAAAGAAAGGGCCCAACTAAAGCATTAGGCATTTTCTTCTACATATAATCTGAAGTAAAACCAATCAAAACTAGAATCCTGTTGTCATATTGTTTTACAAATATTTAATATATCTGCAGTTTATGACCTATAGCAAATTGACAGCCTACAATATATTTAGAAATTGGAAAGAAATACGCACTAAGTTTTTCACCATTTCTATATACACCAATATGTATAGCTTAATATACCCATTCAGGAGCTGAACTTTGATGATCATTATGGGCTCCTTCCAACTCAGGATATTCTATATGCAAATAAAATACACATAACCCTGCTCAATAAAACAAGAGTTTAGCAGTATCCTCTTGAAGGAGTCAATCCAGTAAGAAAATGCAGCAATCCTGACAATAATAAAAGTGAAGTTTTAATGAAGATTCACAAAGATGTTTGAAACATGATCTATTAACTGGCAATGGGACTGGAAGAAACTTCTTAAACCCAGCAATTAAGAGAACTTCAAGCACTAAATAAGACTCACCCGTCTGAAGATTTTGACTTTGTGCTTCCCAGTGTCCTCCATTTGCTTTGTTTTTTCAGTCATCGTATTTAGACAAGCAGGTGTTTGCTTTGACATCCCCAGCTTTTCACACTCAGTTGCTTTTTCTTCTCTCTGGTCAAATTTCGATTGAGTATCTGGTACACTTTGATCAAAACACTCCATTTTTTTGTCTTCTTCAGCACAGCATTTCACACACACATACTCTTTGTCTTCTTCACCCATCTGCTGTGCTTGAGAAAGGCTCAGTCCAACACAATCACCGTGAAACCAATCATCACATCTACCACAACCTACCATAAACCTGAAAACAAAGACATGTCAGTGAAAACTGTGAAAGACTATGAAAGAAGATAGAGCAACTTCAGCAGAACATACCATACTTGTTCTGATTTGTGCATCTCAGCAATTCATTCTTACCTGGCAAGTGATTTCCTTTGTAGCTTTACATCCATCTCCAGCCTTACGACATGGTATGATCTTCCTGCGAAATATTGGTTTTGGCCTTTTTGCCTTTTGGAGTAGTCTTTTTTGCCTTTTAGAGTAGTCCAAGAGACTATCAAAACTTTATTATGTTTATGTAATTTGCCTCCAAATCCTACCAAGTTTTTTTTCAGACTACTATTAAAGTTCATATGAATGTCAAACAAAAAAAAACACCAACTCTCAAAACCAGTAAACTAGTTTGAAAACACTTGAAAATTTTCTTGCAAGCATATTATCCTTGCTTTCCTTCAAATACAATCATCATCCTCACAACACAAATGTATCAACAAATGCCACCTTCCACAGCAATGCGAGGTCTAAGTGTTTTTACAAATACGATGAGCACAGACATAGCAACTTATTCTAAATTAGTTGGTATTTTACATCTCATTCCTTAGACCATTATTACTACATTATTTCTAGAAAGTTGCTTTTTGTTCTCCTTACTGGTGAATATGGGGCCAGAAGTTTGACCTGTCCGGCCTGCAATGACTGTTTTGTTTTAAATAAGGTACGGCACTTTTGTACTGCTCAGCTACTTTTTTCAGAGCTAATAGCTATTCAAAGAATGTTTCAAAAACCAAAACGACTATCATTGAAAGGACACAACTCACAAGTCACTTAACTGCTTCATTGATTTAAAAGCAGAATCAACTTTAGGTAAAGATGGTATTTCCAAAGCATTGTAAAGATCACTCAGTCTAAAATAAAAGTATAATTTCTGACTATTTTGTGGAAGTATTTTGAAAACTTCATCAGCACTAGTACCTAACTGCACTCATAGGTACAACTTCCAGTGCAACTACTTGGGAAGAAGGTGTAATTTTAAAGTTACACAGACTAAACACCTCAAAAAACCTATTTCAGGAGACTTACATGGTAGGTTTTTTACAATCCCTTTTTATAATAATGAGTCTGGCACCATAAACAAAGACATCCTTTGAAACAATGTAGGAAGATCTCTTGCATTATTCAGTTACCTTCTTTCTCCTTTTATATTTTTGCAGGTTTTTCATTTTATTTATTTTTTTTTCTTCCGTTTTGTTTATACTTACATCAGCTACATTAAAGATAGGTACTATTATATAGTATGGATGAAGAAAATCCAGAAGGACTGCAAGTGTATCATGAAAAATGCAAGTTTTTTTAATACTGGAAAATTATTTACTGAATTCCTAGGTTTTGAATTCTATAGAAGAGAAACCTGATTTTAAAAGTAATTAATGAAAACCTGGTTGTTTCAGCAATATATTTAACAAGCGAAATACACTGACCTACAAACCATGTATCTTTAATCTAACACACTATAAATCTGTTCTGTAAGATGATTCCTAACCTGTGCATGTCCCTATTCAGCCTAGGATCTGCTACCTGCTGACTTACCTACCTTGCAGAACAATATAAATATTACAGAATGTAATATTTAGAGCAACTCTCATTCTCCACAACTGTAAACAAATGTTCCAGGTGGCTTGATGAAGGAATAGTATTCAAGATTACTGGTATCTCAAGAGATGAAAATTCTTATTAAGAAGAGGCTTTTGAAATAAGAGAACTGAAGAAAACCTGTGTCTTTATGTTCTGTCCTTCCCTACTCAAAATATATCAGGATTAGATTCTGCTGAAGAAAATAGTATTTTGATGCAAAATGAGTCTGAGAAGTTTTAAAGTTCCAGCAGATTGAGAAAAAGATTATGATGCTGTTGGCTAGACATGGAGAAACTCGTTTTTAACCTACTTTTTGAAGAAAGGTATTTTCTCTTTTTTTTTTTCCCTAAGCTGCAAGTACATTTACAGTATTACATGTCACCAGCAAACAATAGCTGTCTATCTGCTTCATAATTTCAGTTAGGAAGGCAGATGTTTCTTCACGTTCTGTCAGTATCTCAATCTTCTAAGATCCACGTTCCAACAAAGTGTAACATTAAGGAACAATTACTAGCATTCATAAACACAACAGAAAAACAAGAGATGGGACTTCTACACAAAGCTGATTGCTCCTTTCTGAGAGCCTAGAGCCAAACATGCAAGGACAGTATATATGGCATGAGTGACTATTTTACAACTGCAAGGGTCCACAAGGGGATGCTTTACAGAGGATGCATCTTGTAGTATTGCAAGAAAATACTAGTAAAGCTCTGGAACACCAAAACTGGTTATGAAAATTCCACACTTTACATTTTCTGCAAAGCTGAAATAATATCAAAGCCTAAAGTCAGGCGCTTCATGCTTAAAGAATATTTTGATGTACTAAGGAATTAATGCCTTTTGTTCAAAAATAGAAGGAAACCAAGAATACACCATCATGAAGCCACAGTTGTTACTAATTGAATTTTTATTAAAATATATGGGGGTTTTCCCCAGTTTGTAAATTCAGGCATTGGAGACTAATTTGTTAAATAAGGAAGACAGATTGCAGCCTTTAGCAACCAAAACAAACTTTTGATTAATATTTAGAAAATTATCTACATTTGCAGAAGAGATGAGACTAAAATACACAAGATGCTGCACATCTTCAACTTTAAACTGACAGCACGTGGAACTCTTCAGCTTAGCTCACACATAATAAGGGGGCAATAGAGATGGTGTATGATATAAGTAAGGCACCAGAATAGGCATCCAATCTTACATCTTTATTTTAAGGCCTATCAAATAAATAATAAACTTTTTAAAGTTAAAAAACCCTACAATGAATTCAGCTCAGAAAGATCATTCTTCACTAAGACTAAATACCAAGATGGACAGATGTCATTCAAGCCCTCTTAAACAAACTACTGAAGATGAAATATTCATTTGGCTTCATTTCAGTCTTCACAACAAGGTTCCAATTACACTATATTTCAACATATACAATAAAACTCCAGGATTCAGAAATCAAGACTACAAAGAGAATCAGGAAATGTCCATGACGCCTGTACTATAAAACAAAATGTAATGTTTACAATAGTCTTGTTTAAACCTAGTTACACAAAATGGTAATAAAAATACCAGTGCTGCCTGCCTAAAAAAAAAAAAAAAAAATCACTATTTCTATTAGTTGTTTTTTCCACACTAATCAACTGCAAGACTGTAACTTTTGACAAAACATACTGGGTTTGATACCAGTAATGTAAACAATCCTTTTTACCAAAAGGCCACTTTTACATCTTTGTCTTTCACCCATGTGCACACAAAACAAAACTATGATTTGTGACAACAATTATAACTGGGTAATGGGCAATGTTCAAAGATTAAAAAAGGGTGTCAAGGGAAACTGAAGCCTGGCTTGATGCATCAAGGATGTCCTCTGGCACAGTTGTCAGTTTTGGCTGAAGAGGTTCTGATATCTTGGACTAGTAAAACATCAAAGTTTCTGACTGTAGATTGCTTCAAATTTCAAGTGCAGGACTTTTACCCATGTTGTAAGGCTGGATTGGAAGATGTAAAGCTGAAAGAGAAAGAAAAATGTGTTTTAAAATATTAAATCGTGCCACATTCAATAACAGATTTGCTTTCATTGGATTTTAATATAAAAACAATTATTTTTTTAAAGAAAAATTTAAAAAGAACTGATAGGTGACACCAGACAGTACAACAGCCCATTAGGACCTTTGTACAGAGCATGTTATTGTTTCATTCCTTTAAAGAATCCCCTTCGTAGTCCACATATCAGCATGAAAAGAGGCACCTTAAAATCAGAAAGTAATAGATGAAACATATCTTATGATTGAAAGCCTTTCCTTGGTGTTTTATTTGTAGTAAATTAAATTCATTCATTAGATGAAAAACTCAGGCTTGAATGATTTATTTTCTAAACATACAGGCCATATTTTAAAATTAACTTACATATACTCTATTTATGTAACAGGAGCAAGTTCCCAGAGAAATTCATTACTGTAAAATGGGCAGAAACCATCTTATATAAAAAACAACTTTTGGTTGTAAAGCTATACTTAAGAATAAAATAGAAGTCAAAAACATTGGGAGCTGTCAGAGTAGTTCTGTGTGGGACAATAATCAGCATTTTAAGATTACTTAATAATGGAAGGTGCATTGCCACAGAAAATAATTTATTTCAGAAAAAAATTGTTTCTCTTTAGACATTCATATTTGTGGTTCATAGCATATGGGAAAAATATCACAGCAGGCCTCATCTTAACCCAATCCCTCCCCCACACCCCTCAAAAGAAGCAAACCCAACTATTCAAAACATCACCCTAAACCCAGACTCACCCTAAACCCAAACTCACCTAAGAGGAGTAAAAACACTGTTCACAGACTTTTTAAAGACTTCAGTATTTAAAGTATGTCCTGTCTACATTTACCCCCCTTAAGGGCAATGTTCACCAAATTTCTACAAAAAACTGTAGTAAACTTGTATTAACATTACAACTGTGTCTCAGCCGCACTGACACTACAGTCCAGTCAACGTTAAAGCAGAGAGACAGCATGGCAACAACTGTTCTTCCTTCAGACTATTAATAAAGATGTTAGTTGAGAAGATATTCATGACATGGCAGCTTCAGCAGAGCATATGTTCCACACAGTGAAGCAGTATGGCTCAATTCAAAGCTCAAGCTCTGTCAAAAAACAGTCTTGTCAGAGCACATACACATGAGCAGTTCCATTTGTTTGCTTTTTGACAAAGTCTAACATGGGAGACGTGACTTTTTAGGTTCTGATCTTCCAGACAGAAGAACCTATCTCAAGCAAACACTATCAGTAGATGTCTTTGCACGGAATTTGCAGCATAGTAAAAGACAATGAAAATTTATTTCCTAAGTATCAAATTTCAATAACCCAACTTTGCAATACAAGTTTCTTTTCTTTCTTAAAAGCATAATTTTCTTTGCTTTTCCTGTTACAGGAACTTCTTCAAAAAGGAAGCAGCAGAAAGACAAGCAACTTTATGCTTTTTGAACTAAAGATGAAATCGTGAAACATGCCAAACTGCAAAACTAAAACCAATGACCTTCCCAAAAACCCTGAAAAAAATTAGTATGTTTCCTAAAATTAATTACAAATCTGTATTTAAAAAAAAAAAAAAAAAATCACTACGGGAAGCTCCATTACCAGAGAATTTCACCCACAAGTTGCGTCTTGTAGGATCAACGTCATAAATTCTATAAACTGCATTTATAAGTAGTTTATATTTATGCACATCTTTTATAAAACTCTATTTTGGACAATTTATTTTATCCATTTACCCAATACTAATACAATTATATAACTGCAAATATAAATCCCAATGGAGCCCTTCCATTCATTAATTATACATTACAATGCTATTTTATTTATACCGTCCTTCAGTTTTTCTACAGCTATGGGTGGACAAGCATTATATCTTTTAATGTTGCAAGGCTTTTCACAGTGAAGGAAAGAACTAACAGGGGCAGAAAACATTAAAGCATCACCTCTGACTGTAAACTGATGACATCTTGCATAACCTGCAGTTTAGCATACTCATACTATTCAGTGAACATTTACTAGAATTAAGGCACCATCATTATTCTAATTAAAGTTCCTTGTGAAGAATGTTCTCACAACAGATCATTTGCTATATATGATCCACCCTAAAAAAATGTGCACATGTAATGTAAGGATGATTATAAGTTTGGAGCCTTGAACTCCGGCCTCAACTACTCGTTTTTTTTGTATTGGCTGCGCAAATTGTATGATAACCTGATTCCAATAGTTTACTGACAATTAGCACTATTTTCAAAATACAGATGTCCTAATAATAATCCTTAATACAGGAAAAAACAGTTTTCAGATGTTTTTAACTCCATTCATCAGTCAAAGTACTTTTCCATGTTACATTTGGGAAGAAACTTTTTAATGATGATGCGTAAGCAAGAGATCAAGAATACTACATCTTTGTTAAATTAACCTCTGCACTTTCAATTAATTACCTTTTACAACATTATTAACTTTTCCTCTGTACTAAAGCAGAGTTGAAATGTGAGGAAAAGCAAGAGCTTAAGTAAAACTCTACTACATCACTTAATTTTTCTGTGAGGTTCTGAGGTCATTTTGTGTCTGACCACAGAAAAGGCATAATCAACTCTCAAGCAACAACAAAACAAAAATAGAAAAAACACCTACGAAACAACAACAAAAGAGAAGCCTCAAACTCCCCCAGTGTAGTAAAAAAAAAAAAAATCTTACTTGGAATTGTAGAAATCAAAGGAGGAAGTCACCAGTAAAAAATTAAGGTTACCAACTTCCCTTGAAATACTGCTTTCTAGAAAATTTGCTTAGAAACAGTACCTCAAGTTATGCATTGTGAATGACTAATCCGAAATCATGGAACTTCTATTAAAGATGACAGACTACAGACAAGGGAGACAATCTGAAAAACACCAATTAGGTTTTGTCTGTCTGTACAAGACAGGAACAAATTCAGCCCTCCAGTCTGCAGAGAACTTGAACACCTAAAGTGATAACCAGAGAAATTTATAACATGAGCCCTTACACCAGAAGGATACATATGAAGCATACAAGAAATCCTACATTAGCAGGTTTCTCAGTGTTGCAGAGCTACTATCTTCATCTAGTGATATGCCAAGAGATTGAGTATTATTTTTTAACTTCAACTACCTTTAAAGATTTTCAATCTGTCTGCACGAAAAGTTAACTTATTTGTGACAAAGCTTAATATTTTCAACATCATTTGGATTCATTAAAAATTTGAGTTGTAACTTCAGTTTGTAACTTTTTTTACGTGATATGTATATCCATACACATACACACATTTCAGCTATAGGTAGATGAATTCAAATTTATGCACACAGTTTGTTATTAGCTGATGAGAAAACATCTGACGGCAATATGAGAACACACTGGCAAAGTCAAACACATTGAAAACAATACTATGAGTAACAAAAAGTCAAACCTTGCACTGAAAAAAAAACCCTTTCAGATGCGCTGAAAATTAAAAAAAAAAAAAACAACAACAACAACAACAACAAAAAAAAAAAAAAAAAAAAAACATCATTATTTGACTTGCCCAGAAACACGAAGTTTAGTTTTCATACAAAAGAACAATACTTTTCAGTAATGCAGAAAAGGTATATCACTGAATGGAAATCATCACAATACATCAAGCAAACAGGATGAAACAATTAGTCCTAAAGCCAAACACTGAGAACCCACTCTCTGGGTAATGAAAATATATATACAATACAGATATGTTGGTTACAGCTTATCAACTCAAAGTGGGAAACAGAGTACAAGTACTCATTGTTCAAAGCCCAGGTGCCAAAGAATGTTGATCAATTAACAGAAAGAAAACAAGCATTGTCTCTTACAAAGCAAGACATGTTGTAACTTCTAAACTTTTTTGATTGTGCAAATTGCATGTTTGTAAAACAGGATTCCTCCTTTGCCAGCAGTGCAATGTAAGCACACTTTGACTTTGCATGTAGTCAGCAAATTATTCCACGTATTCCTAAAGATATAAATGGGCTTCATTTGTCAGGTGCAGACCTGAAGTAAAACAACGTCTAAGTACCATCCTTCTACTGTTCTTCTTCTAGCAGGCACAGTAAGATTACTGTGTGGGGCCGTGTAAGGCCTACATAAGCACAGCCTTTTGGGGATTCTGTACACTAAGAAAGCTGATGAAATGATCTCCACACATTACCTTCAACTTGAACCAATTTTCCAAGCCTGGTACTAGAGTAACAAGTTCCTGGCTTGGCATTTATTACAGGAACTACAAAAAGGGTCAAGTGACTACTATTCTGCACTCTGAATTTTAAATGAGTTACGCTAACATGACATACTGCAAAGTTCTTTCTACATTATTTCACAATTTGGGGCTGCAACTTCAGTTCAACTTTTTTCTACAAGCTATTTGTACCACAGAATTGATTAAAATTTCTGAAGTTGAAATAAGGATAGATCAGGATAAAAACACAAATGTTGTTTCAGATCTTAGCTCTGCCTTTGACATTTGCTGAACCTACAATCATTTGACAGTACTTGTGCCTCACTCTTTCTCATTTTCCCTTATATAATGAACAGAGAAGAAAGGGAAAGAGGCTGACTAGCTAGGCTGTTTCAAAAGGGAAACAAAAATTCCTTGAAAAGTAATCCAAAAAGCAAATGAAAAAAACCTTTCACTGCAGTAAATGTTGACAGTTTTGATGGTTTTCCAAGAGACAGAACTGAAATTTACTATTTTACACTTTTTCTCTTCTGCACTGTACTAGAAGTGCTTTCTTATTCTTGCACCAATAATTAAATAAGGACAAAATACCAAGGCATTTGAGACAGAAGTTTTGCTTCCTCTTGTATCTTAATGATAGAAAGTGAATCTGAAAAGTTTTGGTTACTTGTAGCATATAACTACAAAGTAATTCAAACAAAATTAAAACTGCATTACTTAGACTAGTGATGACAAAAGGTGCTACACTAACAGCTTTAAATCTTCTGCTATTAGTCACAGGTCTCTATACTGCAAGCTTCTTCACTCCCCTAGTGTGTCTCAGTCACATTCTATACACAAAAAAATCCATGTTTATATCCTAAATATCTTTCTGCATTTACCAAATCTGATCTTCTAGTGAGAGGGCTGGTTGTGTCAACAGTTTTGCAATGCAAACATAAAATAACACAATTCCAATACAAAAAAACCTAAAACACTTAAGACTGACATTACAAAAATGAGGATACCCATAATCGCCATCTGTGGCAACTCATGGGCCTTTCCAATCCGACCTCAGCTAGTGATTCATACACTATATTACTCTGGCAGCAGTAAGAGCAGGCAATGCAAATAATTCTGTATCAATGCATATACATATATCTTCTGTAACATTACTTTGACTCTATAAGCTAAAATAAGCAGATTTAGTTCTGAGTCACTGCTGCATTTTCCCATACTGGTTAGATCCATTTAGCAATAAAAAAATTAAGATTTTCTGAACTCTAACAAGACATTCAAAAAAGAAAACCCAGAGAATGCTTAAAAATATTAGCAAAAATAGAAAGAATGCAGGACAAAGCTGATTTTTTAGCAGCTATCAAGCAGTTTAAACCTTAAATATGTGTATTTTGCTTTAAAAATATCCAGCAAAGTTACCATTAATTCTTGTCATAGAGCACATTGATGCAGTTACTATAGCTGCACAGTAAATGAATTTTAAGGTATTTGCTTATCATTTATGATACAGTAAGTCAATAAAGCTAACAAAAGCTCTTCTTAAACACAAATGAATGCTAAGAAAAACCCTCAAGCACCAGGGCAATTTTTCTGTATTTCCCTGTGATATACGGAGATCTAAAGCACAGTCACTGAAAATGACTATTAAAACTTTCTCTCCCATAAGCAAAGGACTAATTAGAACTGTCTTTGATATTAAAACAACAAAGGTAGGCTGGCAGGTAGAACCGCAACTATGAAAGAATTTCCATTATTAGGTTTAAAGGCAATTTCGGATATGCCCACATGGAAGTTTATGAGGTTCCTTGAGACTGACGTTCTTCCCTCTCCTCTCCTCACCCTCTGCCAACTACTTAATTACTGTTACATGAAAGCCTCACAGCAATGATTACATAAATTGAAAAAAAAAAAACCTCTGAATCTCCAAGTATTAGAATTACACTTATACCAGATAAAAGTCACATGTAAACAACTATTTGATTTTTTCAGTTGATAGTGACCCTTCAACTTAAAAGGTCTCTGGAAAGAAGGAAATTACAATCTAGAACTCAGATATCAGTCTCTTTTTTCCTTTATATGGAAAAAAAGTCAAGTTTAAAGTGCACAATTTAACAGCACAGCAGAATTATATATTCATCAAAAATGTGTTCATATAATAAAACATTTCTATTAAAACTTCTTGGCCAAACCAGTTTCTAATGCTCTTTCTATTTAAAAGACTAAAGGAAAGTGTATGATGCAAGGAAAATTAATTGACAGTATGACAAACAGGCTTCCATTACAAGGCTATGACTTTTTGTTTTGGCACCAGCAGCATGAAACATTTGGTAAGTGAGGAAAAAAATTATCTTCTGAGACCAATAATAAATTCCTAAGACACAGAGCCACACACACCTGTTGCCATGTGGCTTTTTGCAAAAGCCACACTGTTTGCTGGGCACCCAAACATGTTTGCTTTCAGTAGCAGAGGTATGTTCCAAGCCTTCCCTTTTAACAGTTGAAATGTTATCTGGAATGAACAACGGAGGTTCATCAAGTGAAAGACTTTTACTACTTCTTCTCTGGCGAGGTTGGAGAGTCTTATCATTTCTTTTTGATTTGTTTTTTTCTTTATCATCCTCTTTCAGATGTTCGACAACAGGGGAATCTTTTGTCTCTGCATCTTCCTTTGTGGAACTATTTGTTTTTAGCCCAGTTGCAAGCTGGTGTTTCTGCCCATGGGCTTGCTTCTGACCAAGATTTGAAGCATGCCCTGACAACGAATGCACAGAATGGTGGGTGTCTTTAGAACAGCTCTGATGAGTAGGTGATTTCTCACTTGTTCTTTGAACTGATGTCTTCTGTGCTTGCCCAGAAGCCTGGACTCGGGGTATTTTCTTCAGCATCGTGTTAGTCTGCTTTTTTCCAGTCACCCCTGAAACACAGCTCTTTGCTTTCAAACCCAGATCAGATTGTTTTTTCCTAATTTTAACTGGGTTATTTGGATGCTGATGACTCTCTTGCTCATCTGCATTCCGCTTCAGACTTGGTGAAGATGCACTGTGAGGTCCCGAAGCACTAACTCCAGCTCTTGTTCTTGAACGCATCACTTCTTGTTGCACTGTACCCGACTTCTGCCGAGTACCCGCAGACAGATTTTGTTTATTCTGTATTACAGATTTACTATGCCGGGGCCCAATGTTCTTTTCACATTTTGATGAAATGTTAATTTGTTTCTCCTCATCCTGAAATTTTAATGTCTCTGGGCCTTCGACTTTAGTACTGCTGATCTGCTGCTGTACATTTTGGCTTGTTTGGTCAAGAACAGTGCTTTTTAAAACACTATTGCCTGGGTCAGCAGAAGTCAACTCTCTGCTCTTTAAATCTTTATTATCAAACTCCGTACTGTTCAATAGTTTCTCAGATGGAGTTACAGTTTTCTCCTCTCCCTTGTCATCATCTCTAGCTTCTGTTACACATTCCTTTACTGACAATGTATTATTTTCATCAAGAGTGTCCACATTGTGGGAACCTAAACTACAATCAACCCCCTCTTTTACAGAGCTGGACAGATCTGAAAAGGACTCACAAATTTCACTTGGATTCACACAAGCACTACATGGATCATTAGCTTTTCCAGTTATTTCAATTTCATCATGCTCTTCTGTTTTCTTCTCTGATTCCTCTGCTTTATTATCATCAGTCTTTTCTTCTGAACAATTTCCCAAGTCTGTGGAATCAATCAAATCATCTGACTCATTTTTAACTGGAGTCATTTCAGTATCTGTAGATACTGAACAAACCGACTCAGCATTCTCAGATTCAGTCTTTGTAGCAGCCTCTGCTATTTCCTTTGTTTCTCCAGCAGGAGAACAGGCTCCTGTTAAATTAGCACAACTTAACTCTTTGGATGTTTCCTCAACTTTTGCCTGCTCAAGGGTTTCAGACTTGACTTCATTCACATCTTCAGGAGAAGGCAGACATTTTGTATTACTTTGGGATGCTGTTACTGCTGCTGTTCCTTCTATCTGTCCTGATCGCCTTGTACTACGCCTAACCTCTTTAGGCTGCTCTACTTTCGAGGGTGTAGTACCATCTGTCTCTTTAACTGGACTTCTCTCTTGTTTCTGTCCATTTTTTGGTGCAGATCCACTTTTTACAGACGATTTCTTGGAATTCACAGGAGGAGCAACATTCGAACGCTTGGCTAGTGTGCTCTGTCGGAGACTCCGTACTGGTTCTAGGAAGGGAAAAAGAAAGTGTCTTAGCTACTGTGCTTCCTTCCCTTTGTAAACACAAAATTTTACCTAGAATAGAGCTGACTTACCTTACTTTAGGTTAGTGGACACAAAGACAACTTTAAAACTTAGTTGTTTACTAAACTTCAAAAAAAACCCCAAAGTACTTACATTTCAATTTTACACTGACATAGTTTGGATGTAAAATCTCATTATTCTAAAGGCTATGGGAGTTCTGAGTGGTATAAATAAAACAGAAGCAATGATAAAAAGACAATCAAAATCAACTCTACTTTTCTACCACTCAATCTTTTCTACCGCAAACAAAAATTACATAAGCTCTGTTGTGATTAGAAATATAACTATCAAGTTTAAGCAGCTTTTAAAGAACAGAGTCTATGAAACCAAGATCCAGTCACATTCTCACCTGATGACATCTCCTACATTTTCCAAATAAGAAACCATTTTAGAGACTTTCTAAAAAGCATATTCACCAGCTTTGTACCTCAGGCTCTTATTTAAATTTTGATCTCCATATTAAGTAATTCTATCTTTTTTACTCAACCTGCTCTAAGGGGAAAAAAAGCAGACAGGTAAATAACTCCGCCAGTTCAACAACTTAGAAAAGTGCTAACTATAACCAAGTAGCTACCACAAAGAATGAAAATATTTTATTAAAATATTAAGTTGACTTTATGACTGCAATCACTATAACAGAATTTAAAGCAAAAAGAAAATACCCAAATAAAAATAAACAGAATCAAAATTTTAATTGGAAATAGAGACATGCTAACCTAATATTCCAATGCTGATTTGCAACTCTATCATGCTTTTGTTGGTGAGGAACCACGGTGCTAATCTGATGCAGGTAAAAGCATCAAAATCTCAAATATTATTTTAAGGAGCAAAAGGCATAAGGAAGACATTAAGTATTTATTGAAGAGGAATTTTAACTGAGTAATACCCTAGAGATGCCAACTTCTAGCTGCAGCATATGAAAAAGGAAGTGTCTGTATTTGAATCCACACAATCAAATAGCAAAGCTTTACTTTAAATTCATAAATGTTGGGGGATGGGATTGTAATGATTTAATTTACTTCAAATGTGCAAACACAATCTGTGATTACCTTGTGCCATTAAACGTGGTGATTTCCTTGGTGACGTGACTGATGTTTCTTCAGCACGGCTCCTCAAATTCCTGTGAGGTAAAACAAGCTCATCATCATCAAGGGTGTCATTGCCACTGTCTTTAACGCCTTCTTCATCCATAGTATCATCAAGACCAATAACTGAAAAAAAAAAAGAAAAAGCCTAAAACTTAAAATGATCAAAAAATGTTGCAACTCTAATCCTGAGCAAAATAGATGAAGAAACAGAAAAAAATAAATAAATGGGACATCTAAAAACAAGCAAAAGGGAGAAAAATGAAGAAATGCAGGACAGAAAATTCCCAGGAGGCAGTTTCATTGTAGAAGAAGCTCTATCGCCCAAAGCTTAAATTTTTTGTAGATAGTCCTTATAGCTTTTCTGTGGACTCACATTTTTTGTTGTTTTGGGTTTGTTTGGTTTGGTTTTTTTTTTGGAGGGTGGGGGGTGTTTGCCACAGGAAGGTCCCCACTCTTAGGGGATCAGCTGCCTCTCACTGCCCCTTCCCATCTAAGACAAAGTGAAGAAAGGTAAACAAGAAAAAGAGCTGATCCAGAAGTGCATAGAGTTTAAAATCACAGTTTTCTCACAGGATACAATTTTAAAACTCTTAAGACCCAATCGCATCACATATCCACATCTGCAATGCCTCTTTGGTAACGCATTAAGTGCGGCAAGCACCTAGTCTTCAAGGGGAGACAGAGAACACCGTTTTCGGTGAATTCCTACCCTCCACTAACCTGAGAAGGATTCCAGAGGTTGCTCCTGAAAACAGGTTTCTTAAGAGACATTCAGGCCACTATATGAGCCATTTTCCTGACTTGCTCTAAGTTTGGTCCTGCAGTGGCAGCCTCTCCCATTCCAGTATCGTATGTGTGATTAATGAACCCTGGTCCCCGTGGGAAGCAAAATTTGTGAGGTCAAGCCAAATACCCTAGTGATTCTATAAAACATTAGGATTATCTGACAAATACCACACAGAGTCCAAACAATCAAGTATGCCTGGTTTTCACCATTCAGACACCTACCTAGAAGCATTTTTAAGACAAACTCAGATGAAACATATATCTACAAATTTCTAACAATTGCCTACTTAAAACTGATATAAGTTAAAACATCTATCACGGAAGTCAAAATAAGCAAGAAGTTAGTCTAAAAATTCTAAGGTTTAATTTATCTCAGAAAATCTGTCAATTCCTGATCCTTTTCAAGACTAATGCTACTGCAACTTAAACAAACAGTACTCTTGTGAAGGCACTACATACTTTGGAAATAACAAAAACTGGAAGCTGTAAAACACTGCTAAAGCCCAACAGTGATGAATAACCAAGTTTATCAAGACTGTAATTCAAACTACAATCACCTGCCATGAAGAATTAAAAAAATAAAGTATCCAAGTAACCTATCAAAAGTTCAAATATTAGGAAGCTTTTTCAATGGCTTCTTAAGGAATGCTGACCTTGACATCAGGCAGTTGGACTCTGGACCTCCAAAATTAGACGGCTGCCAGGAGCTGAAAGCTAAGAGTTTCTTTAGCTGAAAATTTATCGTCACACATTTCATTTTAACCATCATTTTTAGTTACTGAATTGTACACACCAGTTACAAGGAAAAATGTGTTTGCAGAAATTACTGGCAGTTTCTGCTTTGTAGTCCAGAGCCACGTTTACATCTGTGCGTGTGTACAAACATACGCCGATATCACACACAAGCTGCAGGGGGCTGATAATGTTGGGCTTACTCCACTCAATTGTGTTCTTTAATCACTTATTTGCTATAAGCTACACACTGGGAAGAAGAACACGCTGGCAAAAAGATGACATTTTAACTGCCCTATTAGACTTTACTTTCCCCTAAATATCTAATACCGGCTACTGTCCAAGATGGAAAACTGAACAAGATGGACACTCATCCTAACTCCAGCTGCTCATTCTTATGTTGCCATAGACTATGTCCTAACAGCTCTGCACTTTGGTATTAGTGTTCTCAAAATGTTCCTGTGTTCAAAAAACACGAAACTGATTTTCAGGAACAGACCGTGACAAAGGAGACTCCTTTCAGATCCACATCTGTTTCTTCCATGTAGAAATAAACGACTAAGCTACTAAACACAACATGAAAAATAAAAACTATTCACAGACCTTCTGACCCGCTCTGCAGCATATTTCAGGGCTGAAATTAGAGCCTCAGGTGTTACAACGCTCTTGCTCAAGTTATTGAATTTATACACACTCCTTTATTAACAGCAAAAGAAGGGACACATTCAGTCCACTATTGACAGACAGTTTGAAATATTAGAATTAAAGTATTTTCATACTTACAAGACTCTGTGCTGTAGCTTTAATTTTACAGAGGAATTTGAAGCACAGAATCTTGCTAATTTCAAACCACCTGAGCTACAACTCAGCTAGCACAGCCAGCCTCATGAGGCCCCCGGATGAGGAACCTTCCACATAGACCCTGCTGGGAAGAGAAAAAGTGACAGAGAACAGCAATAGATACAAAGGAGACCAGGAAAGTAGACTACAGAAGAGAAGTGGAGGTAAAGAAACAGCATTGGGAAAAGTAACCAACAAAAGCAAAACCAGAAAGAACTAAAAAAAAAAAAATAAAGACATTATCTGAGTAATAAACATCTAAATATTATCTCAGTAATAAATACAGAAATTAGAAGAATAAAAGATAAAACAAAGTTAAAAATAAAGAAAAAACATCTGAATAGGAAAAGTTGTACACCATTGTACAACTGAACAGACTGCAAATAAGAAAAATATGAGTCACATACAACATATTCATACTGGAAAAGGCATCACTGGACCTTCAACTTACTATTCTGAGTCTATCCATGTAAAGTATCTAAATTTCCAAACTACAGTGATATATGTTATACAATAACAGAATAATGTACAGTTTACTGTACGTAGTTCATATTGTACATAGTACATAGTTTACTTGCAGATTTAAAGCAATATTTTCTATGTGCTAAAACAAAAGCATGGCCATTTTTTAATTCTTTAGTAATGTAAAACCGAGGAAAAACAAGCCTTACTTTCTGGTGAAAGACGAGGTAAGGAGAACAAAATACCCCTAAACACATGCTCAACAACTTTGATATTTATAAATCTTAGTTTTTATTAACATAAATCTTCCCTTAATTATTTTGAGCCACAACTAAGACAAAAATATTCAGGTTTTTGACACACTTATCAAGGTAAAACTCAAGTGTAGAAATAAACTTCTTTTTTTAGATGTTAGCCCTGGATTTCATTTGTTTAGGTAACCATACATCTGAACATCACTGTTCCTGTTGTAAAACGCTATGTCCAGATGAATCACACTAAGGGCAGGAATGTGCAAGTCCACAGCAGATACCATATAAGCATCACAAATTGCATGAACATCATTGAACTTTTTTAAATTTCTGCTTTATTTTATGTGAGTAACAACACAAAACCCTAAATCATGCTTCAATGAAAAAATATTAGTCTCAAGCTGTAACTAATACATGTCTAGGTAAGTCTTCAGAAGAGCTAATAAACTCCAGTAGATATATGGAACATATAAAGACAATGACTAAATATCACTTAAATGAAGATGGTATGTTTTATAGGAAAACCTTTTTCCTATTGACATTTGCGATGCATGTTCAAGAAACAGAATTAAAAATACTCTTTGTTAGAAACAATAGATTTTCAAGAGAAATTAGTTGTCTGATGGACATAACTTATATAAGGAAAAATCAAATTCCAACTTTTTTACAGGAGTTTGCCAATAACCTGCTCAACTGAGAATTTGCCTGTAAGTACATTGTACTGACTGGCCAGTTCAAGAAAAGAATCCAAGTGCCATATGAAATGCTAACTAAACATTTGCTCCCATTCTCCATTAATCTCTATATTGTAAAGAGATATTTCTCCTTTTTTTTAGAATAAAGACATATGAAAATCAACTAGGATTAATAATACAGCATGTATCTCGACAAAAGACTGCATACCCATTTTAATAAAAAGATGGCGCTACATCACACACCTACTGATTTGTGGTTTTTTAGCCACACAAGCCTGTTATTTTGGAACTAAAGGGCAGTAAAGCACAAATTTCAACAACAAGTAAAAACACGGCACCAAACCAAACACTTTAAATTTAATAATTTTATTAAGAAGGGAGACTTTACCTATTTACAAATCAGATTGCTCATCTGAACTGCTTTGCAAATCTTATTATGGATCCAACTCCTTCACCCATGACACTGATACAAAGGAATATATAACTAAATTCTTCATAAGTACCTAAAATGGGGAAAATAGATAGTTTTCCACCTACAGAGAAGTGTGCAAAGTAAACATTCTCCAGGTTCTCAATACCAATATAGTAAATTTAAATTTTATATACAGGAAAGTTACTACCTTTGTCACAAGACACTGTGGAATTGTTCACATGGACACAGCTTGGAGGAAGGCAGGCATAAAGAGGTAAGAAAACTGAGAGAAACAACTGTATGTTAAATTTTGGGCTGGAATTTGAAGATTACATTCAAAATTACTTCATATGCCAGAGGAAAAATACATGTACATTTAGCTTTTAGTGAAAAGAGACTGAAATGCCTAACAGCCAGACAGCACACTAGCTAAAGAAAATAACTATTTCTAGTCAGAACAATTGTTTTGGCTCCAAAGATTCAGTAGTTGAGCATGATTTTAGCAGAGGTAATGCTGCTTTCAACTGTACTCACAAAAACAGAGACTAAAACTAAAATCAGCAGACTGCACTTGGGGGAAACACTTTCCCAGCAGCAATCCAGAGGGAGAGGAAAAAAAAAGGGCAATTAAAAAGATGTTTCTAAAACACTTTACACATTCTTATAGGGTCAGTCTTCACCATTTATGATAAATACCTGATTTGATAAACATACACAAACTAAACTGGTTAGAAACTTGATTTTAATATGAAATCCAGAAATGTCTCCAGATGATATGCAATTAAAATTCCAATCCCTGTATTATGTGCAATAAAAAATCAAATTTCCCCAGTAAATCACATCCTGAAAAGCTACAGAACTCATGATAGTTGAAAAGTACCAATTCAGTAAGAACAATGGTCATTTAGCTCACCGTCATGTGACCAGTCTGACCTGCTATGCTCACAGGTGGCTAAGCTTCCAGCATGTCTTCCAGAAGAACAGAACAAAGCAAAAAACCCATCACTAGGGTACCATCCAAAGTTGGGGAAAATGTGTTGCTCTCAAGAGTTATGTCACAAATAAACTTCAGTACCTATTTCTCATAAAGAAACTGCTCAGAAGGAATTAAAAAAACAAAACAACCCCAAGCTCATACTTCCACACCCACTCACACCACTAAAACATTTAAGATGGCCAAGAGCTGTTCTACATCTACTTTCCTGTGTTGATCATTCAGAGTTTCGAAGAACAGTCACCTGATCAAACAGATGAAAAGAAGCAGAGAGGCACCTAAACCATCATTTGGGATGCTTTTGATTGCTTCAAGAACTTGGACTTCATTTATTTCTCAAAAGTGTCACTTTGTCAAATTCTGTCCTATAATTCACAAGGAGAACAATTATATCAGTTTCTAGTATGGACAGGAGGTCTTTCTGCTAACACCTACTTCAGGACAGGACATTACTGCTAAGCTCCTATAAGCTGCATTGACTAAGACCTGTGGATTGTGCCTTGATTCACAGAACTAACAGAGCACTTCCTAACCCTGCCATAAGAACAGCAATCTACTCAATCTAACTCCATAAATCTGCAAGCTAACTTCATCCCTGCAGTTTAGCAGTCATTCTACACAACATATTCTGAAAGGATTTTGGCATAACACCTGCTAATTTGACCCCTACCCTACCCAGCTTTGTGAGAGGGTCATAAAGTTACTTCCAGCTCTGCTCAAAGCCATTACCAGGATCACCTGCAAAGAATCTCGTCGTCTCTAAATATGTAATTATTTGATCAGAGCTGAAAAAGACAATTCCATTCTATTACTCAGTGGCAATTACAGAGCAAGTTCAGCAAGTTTGGTCTTTGTTGGTCTTTGTCTGACCAACAATGTCATCTAACTGAAGAAACCACCTAGATCCAGCACAATCTGGATTCAAGCCATGAGAAACATGAGATTTTTTTACTGGTACTGATATAGTTCTTCCTATCAACAGATAGCCAACTAACATCCACTGTCATATTCCTTGATATTTGTCATTTATCAGTACTGCTGACTGAGATGCTCAGTACAACACAGACCTGTTGAAATGAGTCCAGAGGAGCTGACAAAAATCAATGGAGGCTTGGAGCACTTATCCTTCCAAGAAAGGCTGAGAGAGATGGGGTTTTTTAGCCTGGAGAACACCACCTTATGGTGGCCTTTCAATACTTAGAAGGGGCTTATTAAGAAAATGGGGCCAGAATTTTTAGTATGGCCTGTAGTGATAGGACAAGGAGTAATGGTTTTAAACTAAACAAGCTAACTAGTACTGACTGGAAATCAAACTTCAACTCACAAAAGTCTACGCATTTCTGTCTTACAGACATGCACCTGAACTGTTTAAAAGGCATACAATCAGTTGCTACCCGTATCCATCATATACAATCAGAAAACCGGTACCTCACCAAAAAAAGAGCTTAGTGCTAACAAAAAGCTTTGTCCATGATGAATGATACTCAAAATAAAGCCTAAAGCTGATGAGTAATAACTCTGGATTAGGCCTGTAGAACCTCCCCCAAAAAACTAGTATCAATGCAACAGTAAGAAAAAGAGTAGAAAACAAACCCACACTCAAAATCAACTTAAGACCAAGAGAGAAGGGGTTCTTAAACAAAAATACCTGATCTCAGAAATAAATAAAGCAGAGAAAATGTTGCCACAATCCTGAGAAATTAGGTGTGTGGGTAAGAAGTAGGCCTGAAACAAGGCTTTCTCAAAGTTTCTGCTATTCACACATACGTTCATGTAAGAAATTCACAGTTAAAAGTCTGGGTTGAAGGCATGTAAAGATAGTATCTTATCTGTGCATAGGTTTCCAAATACTCTTGAACTCTGCTCAAACCTGCTTTCAAAGAAGTATCAGTGAGCCATGCCTTCTGCTCCTCCATTTTATCTAAGACCTAATACTATTTTAGCTAAAACACGTCCTCGATCCAACTACTATTACCTTTATCTCTTCAGCTTACTCACAGTAATCAAATAAGCTGGAGCATGAAATCTTCACTGCTTTAAAAAACAAAACAAAGTATGTTCCAGTTATTTAAGAAGCAGTAAGAATGATAAATCTGTCCTTTGCTGAGCCTGTGAATTAATTTCCATGATTATTTTGCTCCTTTCCTAAATTGTTTAATAGCCTATGCAAAATATTGTTTGAAGGTCTAGAATAAATTGTGGTAAATAAGTTTGTGCCTCTGGAAAAAATTAACTCATTTCTACAAGAACAAAATCAAGAGTGTAAGAACTACCAACAGTGTTGTGGTTCTAAAAATAAAGTAAGGCAAGTTTTGTGGTAAGAGTTATGCTATTTGCTTTTTTAGACAAATCAGTGAGCTTCCACGTAAACTATTTGGAAAAAATCAGTTTTTGTATGGCTCAATTCTTACCAAGGGTACTACCATCTTGCACAACAGCATTCTCACCAGCAAACTATCTCAGGTGTGTTAGATCACCATCAGTATCATACAAACTAAATAAATCACAAGCTATATGAACTCTGAAGGAAGAAAGCCAAGCAAAGAAACTTTACTTGAAACTGATAATTGTTATTCTTAATTAAAAAATTACAAGTAAATACTGTAGCCCTATCATCTCAGAATAAGGGCAGTTCTTATCAAGACCTAAAAAGAACAAGCAACAGCAAAACATTTCATGTCCTTCCTGACACCTATATTAATTTCAAGTTGTGTGGTTTGGTTTATTTCCCGAAATGTGGCTCAGTTCTTGCGGCTTTCAGATTTAAAAGCAAAACATTAAACTCACATACTCAGCATAAATCAAATCAGTTTTGATTCCCTTACTCTGCAGACAGATTGGAATAGTAGCCCGCAAGTAAATGCGTTAGCTCAATTTTTATGGACCTTAAAAATTAATTGTGGTTATCTAAGTATCAATAGTATTAATTATTGCACTACTGATCATTTTCAGGAGAAATACACACAAAAAAGCCCCCAAAAGTTTCTCCGTAACTTCTAAAATATCCATTTGTACCCTATGAATTAATTAAAAAATTTTAAATGCACTACAGGTTTACTGGAGTCTGCACAGGACGCAGTATGACACAAGAATGTGTACCATTGTTTTTGCTGGAATTGGTTTGGTTGTGTACACTGTACAGTCCTATGCATGTCAGAATATGGACTACACCAAGAGTAAACCAAAGCATTAAGGATTGCCTCAAGAACGTTCTACTGAAGTAGTAAAAAAAATCAAGTACCTTGTTTAAGCTTTGTAGGTTCACTTTTCCATTGCCTCAATCAATGTAATCTTTGATTTACAGTTTTCCATGCTGTAATACCACTTAATTTAGTCAAGGTGAGAATTTAGTCTACTACTAAAAGCAAAACACATCTTATATAAGGAAATTATCAATATTTTCAGAAACAGTTCATAAAACTTGCTAGACAAAACTTAAATGTTGATATAAGCACTTAACTGCATTAATCTGCAATACTTTCAGTAATGAACCTAACAAATACTTCCTTTAAACTTCCAGTCAAACAAATAAGACTACTAAGAATAGAGTACATTTTTGTTTCTTACACCAAATTCAGTATAATTATTTCAACTATTCATAAATAAAAATAATTTTAGAGACTGGATCATCCCTTTTATCATCTCTTTTTGATCTTTCAAAACTACTCCACCAATCCTAAAATAATTTTTATTTAAAACTTGGCTCTAAATTGCTTCTAAATCAGGTATTCCAAAGAAAATGGTACTATCATTCCAACGTTTTGAAGTCAACCAAAGCAAAACCAAATCAGGTATCAGCTCAGTACCAGAAGGCCTAGCACCAACAGAAGAACCCTGAGATCTGAGCAGTAATTTGTACAACCCTCATGCTCCTATTGCTAACCAGAAATACAGTATTTTTTCAAGACAACTAGCAGCTTCAGTGACTAGGCACAGTACTTACACTACACAAATTAACAACTTTCACCAGGAATAATTTACAGGTACTCAAAGCCTAGCTTACTTGTGATCCACATAAGGAGCCTTCCTCTGTCGTTACACTACAAAATTAAAAAGAACTGCTGAGTTTACATGCCAAGCACGTAAGCAGCACATCAAAAAGGGCAGGGAGGAGACCGAAATCCCAACTTATTATTTCTACATTATGGAAAAGGGTTGATAATAGAGTATAACTGTATTTTAAATTGTTTAAATTGTAATCTTAAAAAATTGTAACATTTACCTGTAGAACAAGGCATCTGGAAATTGGGATCATTGCTATCCAAAACAGGCAAACAGAACTGGGCACTTGCAGATCCTAGCATAGGATCCTTATCGCTGAGCATGTTCTTCAGCGAATCCTCTAAGACATTTTGACTTGTACTAAAATCCTCACAGACTTCATTCTCCAGGTTGGATCCTAGAAATAGGGCATCATCTAAGTGTTCAGTAGGAATTAAATGGTTAAATGTATCAACTATATCCATGAAGACTCCTGTGTGTCTTTCAGCCCTATAGAAAGACAAGAAAAATACCATAAGAAAATAAGCTACAAATTGTAAAACACCTAAGAAACCAGCAAACTGTTTTGGCTGTTGTGTTTTATAAAGAATGCTTACGGTATTTTAGAATTGTAAAAAAAAAATCTGCTTATGGTTAAGTATGGCTCACTGCATAACTAAAGATAATTCCCTGATAATTTTTAAAACAAATTCCATGCTAAATTCCACTATCGGCATCAGAGTGCTGCCACTTCTATAGAGTGTATACAAGAAGAGTAACTGAAACAACTCCTTTCTAAAATTTGTTTAAACCTTAACCAACCCAAGAGGGTTGGACACCAGAGAAGGAGGAAATCAAGAACAAGTGAATGCGGTTAGCAGCACTGTGAGCGCATGTCTTTCTTCACCTTTAAACGTAAAAATGTGAGGCCAGCTTCTACTAACATCAATGGAGCTGAGAAGGTTCCAGAGCCTGCCAAACTACTACTACATACTACTGAGAAGGACTGTATTCCTGTTGAAAGAGCAACTATCAAGTACTTCACAGCAAGTTACTACTTTTAAACAGCAAGATTTTCTATTATTTTTCACCTACCAATATATTCAATTAAATTCCAGAAATTTTATATGAAAATCTGACCTCAGTTAAGCACATGAGAATCCTGAGCTGGCTTTAAAAGGGCCAGAAGCCTCTTAGAAACTTCAATATTGAAGAAATTTAGGTAAACTTCTGCAAGTTTACCTAATGAACTGTATTCAAACATGGCATCTACATTTTACAAAGGATCCTGTTTTCTAGATCTTCTATGCAATGCATCAGAAATGCAAATACTGCAGCAGAGATTCAATTAATAAGAATGTAAAAATACACAACAGAATGGAAAAAAGTCAACAAAACATTTCTTCAGAAGTTCTTCCTTAGCATATTTCTTCAGAAGTTCTTCCTTAGCATGTATGTTGAGTGGTGAGAGAATTATAAAATATGGTCAGACAGGCAAGAAAAATGGAGTAGTGAGATAGTGCCTGACTTACTTTGGCATACACGGTAGTCTAGGAGACCGGTTTGGGCACACAAAGCTGTTCAAGCTTTTGGAAACAGAAAAAGGACACACATACTCTTCTACTCATTCCTTCATCATCCTCCTCTCACACATTAGAAAGGATTTTTTTTCTTAGAATGAGCACACTAATTAAAGAAAAGTGACAAGTAAGTATTAAAGTTTGTTTGAATTACTTTATAGATCACTATTCCAGCAACCTGCAACTACATAAATCCAGTAGTTACTCATGCTTAATAAAACAGCAAGTATGCTTTCTTCTATGCGTCAGTGGGACATTTTTCTTTTAGCAATCAGATGGGAATATCCCAGCCAGATACATGTAAGAGCTCTGCTACAATTTCAACATGTATAACATAAGTAGTTATGCCATTTATTTTATTTCACAAATTTACAAAAACTACACTTTTAGCATGAAAAATGTTCTATTTTGTTTAGGTGGATTTTGCTAGGGCTTTTTTTTGTTTGTGGGGTTTTCTTGGTTTTTTTGTTGTTTTGTTTGGTTGTTTCAGTTGTTTTTAAACCTGAGTCTTTATTCCTTCTCCCATAGGGCAGCTCAGAAGAAAACAATGGTCAGGTATGGCACCGCATCTTTACAATTTTTACAGAGTAACCACAATAACAGTCTAATACACAAGGTCCTATTGACCAGTCAGCATAAGTCTGGCCATATCAGGTGCATTTAGTAAGCAGATAATAGTCTTAAGAAGAAAGTATGCCATACTTTCAAAGATCCCTCATCAAAAAAATGGACTGCTTTTATCAAGCAATGCAGTGTATCTACATATACACCACACCAACTAGCACCTATAGAAGTCAACACTGTTCCTGAAGTTATAAAAATAATTTCTAAATCTGGCAACAAATGAAAAAGTAAACTGATGGAGTAGGTACCATGCTGAACTGTACAATATGTTTTTATTACCATACCAAATAGTTAAAACAATCAGATACTACACAGGATAAACTACAAGAGGTGCAGTGGGGATCAAAGTAAGAAAATAATTACATATTCCCCAACAAAGTACTTTAAAGCACCTTCCTGTAACAACAGGGTTTTTTCATACTAGCATTACATGAGCACAAGAGCAACAGCCACAGCATAAAATGATGGTGAACCCTGACACTAACAAGCATCAATGACACTGCAATAGAACATCTGTGTATTGTGAGAATGTAAGAAACCTTTCGTACCCAAAATTAAAAAGTGGCAGAGGCTTTGAATACATTCACAATAACATCTCAAGCTTTTTTCTGGATAGAACATTTATATAATTGTTACTCAAATATCACTGTTACCAAAGCAGTGCTGACCACTGACCTTAAAAGCAGTGTTAGGTAGGCAAAGCTTGAGCAGAATGCTAGTTCCTGCTACAAAAATCACTGCTGACAGAAACTAGTCTCTGTCGTCAGCGATGTGATGAAAAAAAATTACCTATAGTTTTGCAAGACTACCATGCAGCCATTCAGAATACTAAAGCACTGCAAAGTAACTGTCAAAGCCACAGCCACCTTCAGTGTCACCTAAGTAGCTAGTAGAGAAAATTCAAGAGGAATTTTATTGAAAGCTTTATTTCTGGAGCATGGGTCTATGATCAAGTTCTACCCAAATTTTGCATTTAGAATTCACTGTACTTGTATAAAAAAAGGGGGGTTGCATAAAAATCCCATCACAAAATCTAAGATTAAAGAATTTGCTCTACAATTTTTAAAATAATCTGTCCCAGTAAACCACATGAAATCAAAATTTTTCTTTACCTGGTTCAAGAAATCACTTTGCAATTCTTTGTGTAATTTGTACAGTACCAAGCTATTTCAGAAAATGATTTCTAGCGTTACTAGATTAACTATCACATGAAGTTCAGAATCTGTGGGTCTGACGATGAAAGATATGCTTCTTTAGCTAGACAGCTGACTGTTAGAAACAGTTGCTGCAAAAAAAAAATTCCCTTACATGATGCCTGAAGCGTATGAATTTTTAATGGTTTATTTTACATTTGAAACACTTTGAACATCATGAAAAATAGCCAGAGGTACAGGTAAAAACACAGTTAAGCTTTTCATGATCACTTACTTCCAAAAATAATTCTAACCCCTCAAAGGAAGAATGTATTACTCCTCTGGAACACAGATGTGTCCTCCACTTGAACCCTAATGGCCAGTGCCTTGGCATCACTTGCAGCCAACGCACAGAAACCAAGTGTACTCCTATCACACAATTCAGAAGTGCTTTCTCAGCCGGTAATCACAAACAACAGAATATGAAAAGTGTTTTGCATGCAGAACTAGTGAGGAGTGCTCACAAATGAGGCAAAGGAGCAAGACCCAGTAAGGCTCAGTAAAACGTCTCCCTCCTGCTGGCTCCTGAAGCATCAGGGCAAGTACTGAGACTGCTATAGTACAGCAACACACTGTGGTGTGTGTACAATAAGAGCTCACGATCAAAAAAAGCTAAAAGTATAGAGAGCATTCTCCTTAGTTCCTTAGATAAGAGTATATTTCTCTTATGCTTTTGAGACTGATTTATTTCAATCAACCCTACCACTGCAAAAACAAGAGCAACAATTGCAGAAACAACACTGCAAGTAACTCATCAACCAACATCTTTCATCATTAAGGGATCCAACATTATAAACATGTTAGAAAGCACAGCAGTTAAACATGACTTCCAGAATCTCCCCACATTATGTTTACTGTAAAATTTCTTCATGTTCTCAACATCGTCTTTTACAGTCTGAGTCTTCCAGCTTAAGGAAGCCATTTCTTCAGTTTTTTTAATTACTTTAACTAAGCTAGATATGTCATAATATTGCTTCAAATCACAAGCAATATTGGCATGAAATAAACAAGCAGCAGGATGTGCTCTGGCAGATTTTTATCTTCCCCCCTTTTACCACTTGTTTATTACATGTCTAATAGCTCGACATGATTTTCCAAAATTAAAAGGGAAATAGTCAGAATGACCACTTGCTAAAGGAAACGGGTATCTCAAACAAGTCTAGCCTTTCAAAATAATCTCAGAAGGGAAGGAAAACTAGCATCTGGACACAAGATATTGTACATCTTCAAGGTTTTTCATTGCTTAATTTGTGTGCAAAAGGGACAAACAATTACTTCAGTTCCTGTAGTATTATTTTCTTATCACAACAGAAAAAAGTAGTTTAGTGAAGATATCCAACTGTATCGGCATGTTTCTACCATCTTATCTAAAATCCACCTCAAGCAGGGGTGATCAAAAACTGTACATACAACCAAGAACTGGAAAATGGGGAAAAATCTGAAGGAACCTAACAAAAGAAAAAAAACAAGCTCATTTTGCTTATTTGGGATATTCAAAATCCTAGATGTTGAAGATCCTACCTACTTTACTAACCTATACGAATCAGTGAGCTTGAAACTGTTGAAGATAGCATAGCAATGCTAGAATTCCTTCCATTTCACTGACGTACCTTTCTGAATACTGTCTGTCACTTCCAATTCACTGAATCTGTCCAGTGTTTTTAAAATCTTTTGTAAATCTAGTTATTGACTGGACTATGTAGGAAGTATTGCAACATTCAAAATACAAGAGTTGGTCTCTTGCCCTTATGCACTCCAAATAACTGGGAGCAAGGACTAGTCATAACAACAGTAACAGACTCCATAAAAAAAATCCTTATTATTTCTTCAAGTAGTAGTAATAAACTCCAGTCAGAAAAGTAAACAAAAGGAAGGCAGCTACTTGAATGAATAACACCTTAAATGTCAAAACCCATGGGAAAAGCTGACTCAGCATTGGTACAGAAGGATCAGTAACAATAAACACAAAAACTTTTTCATCAAAAGAGGGAAACTGCACCTTAAATGACACAAAATTAGCTAGTAACACAGGCAGCTTAAAAAATAAAAATCCCTTGCCCACATCTTTTGGTAATTACTGTACCCAAAAACAGCACTCAGGTTTCAAATGTTTATCTTTGTTTACTGGAGTTTTGATGTCGGACCACACCACGGGCTCACTGATACCCTGACACTTAGAACCCACCTATCAATCAGTGTTGCTTCAAAGCCTTGATGCACAGCAAGTTTTACTACCATCCTCCCCCTTCCTCATACACAAGACTTTAAAGTTTAAGGTCACAAGCACATAATTGAAAACTAATCCCAAATTGCTGAGTATCCATGTTTTAAGCACTGGAAGCTGCATGTATTATTACGATGCTTATAGGTATTACAGCATCAAAACCCAGAAGTAGGTCCCAGGTCTTCTGCAGCAACAGATTTTACTCAACAGAGCTCACAGTCTAAACACAGGATAAAAAAGAAAATCAATACCAGACAGTGCATTGGTGGCAGGATCAGCAAGAAGACATAACTTCACAACTTTCTGGTGAGTTTAGAACTCTGACACCAATGTGTTTTCTACTCTGGTTCACATCGGCTCAAATCCCATCATCTAAGGCAGTCTTCAGGAATTAAATTGACAAAACATTTTTGACAGAACAAGCAATATAATTTATGAGTATATGAATGGCAATCTCGCCACAAAAATGTGCTTGAAACTGTTAAATTTCAGTGTCCTTTCTCAAAAAAAAAAAAAAAAGGACACAACACTTGGACAGAATATGGTTTATTGAACTTTAGTCTTAGAGCACCTAGAGCATCAACAAACTTGATCTTCCTCATTCATCTATTTCCCCTTAAACAGGACACTGGCAAAGACCTGCCTAAGAGCAACATGTACTCAACAGGTTTATGAGAAACATCAGCATTGCCGTAAAGGAGGACCAGGTACAGGTTGGCAGACTTATACGTCTAAAACATCAACCCATAAATATCCATATGCTACCACTTACCTTATGCAAATCTCCTGTTTAGTATTTATTAATTTAATCCCTCTTTTAAAATTTAAGATCTAGCTTTTAGCGGCACCAAAAACAAAGCTCTACTAAAGATAAAAGAACAAGAAATGTAAATCTGAGCATTTCTTTCATTCTTAACCAGCTCTTCTGTACTATTTTTGTGTTCCACTCACTCTAAAGCCTTCAGACACCAACTGACCTAAACCTCACCACCTTGATATTAAAATCTCAAGAGACATACCAAATAACCACATTCCAAAATCTATCTAAAACCTAAAGCTCTATGTTGCTTCCCTCACTGATAGAGCAGATATTTCAAATACCATGATAGCTAGTACTAAGAAAAGGGCAGACAGCTCAAGATATTTGCTTTATTAAACCTTCCCTATATAAAATACTTACATTTGCCAGCCACAACTGTACCTCATTTCAGTGAGAGCAGGAAGGGAAAGTAAATTTTAAACAAACTACTTAATTATAAGACAAAGAAATGCAGAAAAGGTACAAAGAAACCTTTTACTAATCATACAAGATCAAATTACGAGCTCACTGAAAATCATCTTAAAAGTTATCTTTTGAACAGTGTAACTTCTCCAAAAAAATATATATATTCCTCACTTTATAAATTGCAGAGGCAGATAGTTCTGCACTAGAACTTGTGTTATGTCACAAAAATGTCTTTACACTGTGAAATGTAAAGTACACTGCTTTTGTTTGCTGGACTGTCCCACCAATGAATATTCCTGAATCCCACAAAAATTATGCATAATCAAAGATTACATATAATTTGATGAATCTCTCCATCACTGCATATGCCTCTAGAGTATGTAAGCTCACTACCAAGAGACATTTTCCGAAAAAGATGAAGACAGACCATATTTCCATCACTACTGCTATGAACTCCTTTCCACTTTCCAGTTTCTCAATAATTGTTTCAAGTATTTGCACCTGTAACATAGTATAAATGTTAAACTGCGTCACAGGTTACACTGACTATTTGTCAATCACTCCAGAGAAAAATTTCATTTGTATTATCTTTTGAATTTCTCAGTTTCTCTCTCATAATGGTTCATTTGGAAACACACATGAGAATTAGGGTCTGTTTGTCTAGTTTTCACAAAAATAGTTGAAAGGTAAATGGGTAAGCCTTGTGAAGTTTTTTAATGGAAATATACCATTCATCATGCAGAAATATTGACACCACTCAAGTGGATGTGAGATGTCTGTATCTCTCACTTTTTTGCTTCTATATAATGAACACTCCTATCCCAATTTAGTCAACTTCATCAATGCTACTTCATAATATTACCTTTCAAGAATATTCCCTTACCATAAAAAGGAGCTCCCCTTAGCATTTTTAAAACTTGGATTTAACAATATTCAGGTTGACCAGGAAAAATATAAACTTTGAGCTGAAGTAACAACTAAAAAAATTCATACAGCATATGTCAGCTCAACTCTTAGCACAACACAAGCAATACAGCTAAACCTCTTTTTAAAGAAGAGGTACGTCAGTTAAGATTTATAAGAGCTTCTGTTCTCTTAGAAGCCCCTTATCACTGTATTGAATTACTTTGGCTAACTGTGTTGAATGAGATCTAGCCAACATGGTTTCTGCCATACCACCAAAAGGTACTTTCAGCAGCTTGAAATTTCTGAGGGTTTGCAAATGTAAAATGTACATAAAAACTGAATGACTGAGTAACAGGCAGTAATAGCTGAAAAAAATTGTAGGTGTTCAGGACTCCGTATTTATAGCTCTGATTTTTAAAGCCAACTGTAGAAATTAAAAGAAGCCTATTCGGTACAGCAAAAGGGAGAGCTTCATTATGGGTTATGCACTAAGCGTAAGGATCACTCGAATTATTCCAAGAAATACAAAACCCCATGTTTTTAAGACCTTCCTTACATTGTATCCCAAACTATAACAGATTTATTAAGCAAAATAAACCATGAACCAGAGGTGTTAAAGATATGCTACATGTTTACACCCTTATATTTAATCTTAAAATATTTCCACTGTTTAGCAACATTAGCATCCATTTTAATAAAAGCAAATGTATAAAAACTGAGTAATGAAATAACAGCTACATAAAAGACAACACCACAACTACAATTTGTATGGTACAGCTCCTATCACTCCACATTCCTGTATTTCTTTACTCACTTTTATGCTTTACTCTACAGGCTATTTCTACTAAATCAAGCTATGCTGCACAAAGTGCTCTTCTTCCAAACCCTCCCCACACGGCCCTAACAGGTTTCCACTGTGCAGGCTATATAGAATGCACACTCACAATCACACGAGCGACGGCTCTTCTAAAGAGCTATTAATTATTTGCATTTTAGTAGCAAACAATAAGTGCGGACACACTGCCTTAGAAGGCGCATCTCATCCCAGAATATGATCTGAAAATACCAAGGCCGCTGAATCCCCCGGGTACTGCCGATAACCATATTTTCCCCTGCACTTCCTACAGTGGGTTACTATACACAGGAGTTAAATGCAGAAATTGGTGGTGATGCTAAGTTTGAGAGACGGGAGGAGGAGCCCGGAACAGGTCAGACCAAGTGCAGGGAGAAGGGTCTACATCGGTATTTGTTCCCTAGGTTTGTATGGAGCAAGAAGCAATCGCCGGCTGAAGGCGTGGGAAGGGACAAGCGTTGCTAAGGGTCAAAACGTGGCAGCAGCGGGGCTGGGCAGGCGGTGCGGGAGCGCAGCGCAGCTGCGGGCAGGGAGCGGCGGCAGCGCCGGCACGGCCGGGGCGGGCGGGGCCCAGAGGCGGCCGCAGGCGGCGAGGCCCGCGGCCGGAG
>JAWWEW010000112.1:88879793-88902868 GCA_035583185.1 Anabacerthia variegaticeps
CTCCGCCCCCGCTCCCTCGCTCGCTCGCTCCCTCTCCCTCCCTCCCTCCCTGCCCCGGCCGCCGCCGACCCGCGGTCACTCACCCGCTCCGCCGCCCAGCGCTGCCCCGCGGCCGCGGGGGGGGAAGGGACGCGGCGGCCGCGCCGAAGGGAGGGAGGGAAGGAGGGAGGGCGGCGCGCGCAGCTCCCCCCCCCCACACCCGTGCCCAGGTGGTCGCGCCCGTCGGTGCGCGCCCCCGACGGCGTCCGGCGCGCGGGGCCCGGCCGCTCGCGGGGAAGGGAGCGCGGCGCAGGCGCCGTGCGGGGAGCGCGCCGGGGCAGGGACCGCGGGGGCGCGCCGCGGGCCGTGACGTCACCGCCGGTGCCGGGGGCGCGCCGCGGCCGTGACGTCACCACCGGTGCCGGGAGCGGACGGGGATGCGGGGTTTCCCCGCGGGCCTGTCGTGCGGCATTCTGTGGGCAGGGAGCGGCCCCAAGAGAGAAAGTGTGTTCACTCGGGCCTTCCTGTGGTGCCATAAAGGTCGAAATACAGTAAATATTGTAAATATCTCGCTGCCATCACAGTAAGGAAGGAGGCGTTAAACTGACGGCATGGTAACAGCAGTGTTTCCGGCATCACGCAGGGTGGCTGCAGCAAAACTGTAACACCTCTGAAGCGGAGCACACTTTAACCCTCTCGCATTTTTTTCCTCCACCCTGCTCTTCTTAAATCACCTTTATGCAAATCACCACAAGTGGCTTCTTTTTTTCCCATTTTTTCTTGCTGTGCTTTCACAGATTTAGAAGGTCTCTTTCCTTTCCAAAGCATCTTTAAAAAAAAAAAAAAAAAAAAAAAAACAAACCAACCAACCAACCAACAAACCTGAATTCTTACAATGGCACAGGACTGAGCTACTGGGCTGGTTGCAGTAATTTCTTCAAACGCTTTTTAGGCGCAATCTTTCAACAAGGCACTAGCCCTCTGATACATTGTTGAGATTATACAAAGAAATTAAATTACTGTCTGAAGCAAAATTCAGTCAAACACATTTGCATGACACAAATTTTCCAGCATTCAGCCCTTTCGATTTCATTGCTTTTGACACAAGCAACAGGCAAAACACTGCTGGTAATCTAAGCATTGTTCATTGCCCTATTCAGTTCTTTCTTTACACTGTCAAAAGTCACATAACTCCAGTGACCCATTTCAGTTTAACAGTGTGCACTTTTGACATGACCACGCTGTGCCAGTCCCTTTACAGTCACAATTGCATGTCACTTAAATAGTGAACTTGCCCACCTGTTGCACCTATGTCATGGATTATTTTAACATTAAAAAAAAAAAAAAAAAAAAAGGACCCCAGTGGCCAATTTCATAGGTATTGCAGAGATCTTTGTATACAATGACAGGCCAGGTGTACCCCAGTTCAGCTGTACCATCTGCTATCTTTCCTTGGCAATATTTTTATCATGCCCCTTTACACATGAGCTGCTTGGTAATAGACCAGATCTTGCAAATTCTTTCCATTGGAAAGTAAACTATTTATTTTCAGGAACCAGTTTGCTAATGCCCTGAACACAAGAAAAGGCAGCAAAAGGCAGTTTCTTTGCTTATAGCTCCAAGTTTCTATTCAACTGCAACTCTTTCCAAGAGGTTCCTGAATTACTGTCTTTACACCCTTTCTCCACCTCTCCATGTTTTTTGTTCTAAATGGAGTCTTAGAAAATATGCTATGCACAGATGTCATAGTGGTCTTAAAAATTACTTGCTTTTTATTGTTAATTACTATTTCTCCAGTTATCAAAATGTGTAAAGGAGTATAGATTGCTCCATACGCTTAACTGGATAAGGAATGTGTAGTGGCAGACAAACAGGTTTTCTCCCCTACTCCGGGGCAGTATTTGCTGCTGTCAAAAGTTGAGATAGCTTATAGCAATAGGCTAATAACTGTTCAAACAACCTCTCACAGGAACACCTGTTGTCTGGGTACGTCTGCATGTATTTTCTCAAGATACTTGATTTAAATTATTTTAAAACCCCAGTGCTGCATTTATTTTGTAAAATTGCATAACTTCTTAGAATGTCATACAAAGCAGACTTAAGACTTCTGAAATACATTACTTGTTGTAATAAGAATTCTTTGACTTTTTCAAATGCAGAACAGTAGCAGCCAATCATCTAAAACTTTCTAGTTCCATAGTGCAAATCCACATCTTTTGATTAAGAATATCTGATCATGACACTATTTTTCCTTTTACTGCCCACTTTCCTTGCTTTAGTTAGTACAGGATCTGGCACATGTTCTCCTTTACACACTTTCCACCAGGTTTATTCTCGTTCACCACATAAAGACTCATTATCAGCTGCAAGCTGTTGGATCAAACAGCAGTTGCATGTCCTAATCTAGAAAGCAGCAGAAAAACATTCAGTTCAACAGGTGAAAGGGACTGTGGCTTTTAAAATTAACAATACAGCTTGGTGAACAAAGGCAAGGTTCTGAAGACAAAGGGTGTTCAGCCATTGATTTTATGACTAAGGATATATTTTAGCAGAGATGAAACGTGTAGAAGCTACAAGCCATTAAGAATTATCCAGTGGAATACACAGATTTGAGACTAAAAAAAAGACATTTTATCCCAGAAACATGGTGTTGCAGTTATTTGCAGTGATTGGTGTAGAACAGGAAAAAAAAATCCTTGAATAAAGTTTTAGAGCACTAGAGGAAAACAAACTTCAATAGCTGGCAAAAAACAAGCCTTTAAGTCTTACCTCTCAAACTAGCTTGGGCACTTGCCTATGGAACTGCTGCTAGAGTTACTAATTCTCTGAATACTTGAGATTTCACTCCAGTATTATTTACCTTAATTTTTACCTTCTGGGGAGGCAATCATATGGTAGTAAATTATAGTGAAACTTAATTTTATCTTTAATATATGCTCATTTGATATTCACCAGGGCTTTTTTTTTTTCTTGTATATTTGTAGGGAGACAACTGAGAGACCATCAATTATTACGAAAATTTTTTCATGTATATAATTTTCTATATATCATAGAGTCATAGAATCATAAAACAGTTTGGATTTGAAAGGACCTTGAAGATCATCGAGTTTCAACCCCCCTGTGATGGATGAGGACACCTTCCACTAGAGCAGGTTACTCAGATCTCCATCCAACCTGGCCTTGAACACTTCCAGGGATGGGGCAGCCCAACTTCCCTGGGCAACCTGTTCCAGTGCCTCACCTCCTTCACAGTAAAGAATGTCTTCCTAATGTGTAATCTAAACCTACTCTCCATCAGTTAAAGCCTATGGCTTTATTCATATACATTGTAGTGTGCACATGATATATATTGCATTAAAAATTTGAACAAGTTTTCTGTGAGGCTGATTTCTGACTTGTGGGATTTCCTCTCTGCTTTTCCAGTAAGGTTGAGCATTGTATGTTCTCATTCATCCCTTCACAACTACCAGTTGTCTTAAGTGTTCTTTCAGCCAAGAACTGTGATATTGCATCAAGTAGCAGGAAGAGACATAGAGAATGGCAGTGTGCCTTTTTGATGGGATTGCTGGATTGTGGGGCTGTTCTGTTGAATACCAGAGCACAGAACCAGGAGATCTTCAGGTGATCACCGTACAGAAATAAGTAAATTGTTTCTTAATCACATGATTCTAAATAAAGTAAAATGTAAATAAAGACTAAGAAAAAATGAAATAATTTATGAAGTATATACACTATGTCATTCTGAAAAACAAATATCAAATTACAGACCTTAAAAGATTAAAAGTTTGAATTTGTTATTGCTAATGATCCTCCAGGTGGTCGGAGAAGAAATCTTATTAAACACCATGCTTTAGTTTGATTTCATCTGTCTTGGACAAATGTAACAAGGACTATGCATGCCATTCTGATCTTTCTCAGCATAATTCTTGATCATGTTCTAGGTTTGATGAAAGTACAATTAAATAATTATCTCTATGATTTGGTTTAATGTATGTTTATTATATATTTATTGCACTCATATATACACATACACAAAAGTGCTGCTTCCAAATCAATTTTTGAGAAATTTCACCCATCCTCTGTCTCCAACCTTCTGCTATTGGAGACAATCATGTGATTGTCTCACATTTTTTCTACCTTAAAACTGTTCTACTAAATCTCCTCCTCCAGTTTTACTAATAATCTCAGTGTGGTGCAATAACCTTTGGAAAATCCTTTTCACATGTTATTCAACCTATTTCTTTCCCCTCAGAATTTGTTATTATTCCAGGCCCAAAGCTGCCCTTCTCATTTTTTACCCTATTCTTATGTAGAGGTACTGAACTGGCTAACCTCCAGTTATACATTACCATGTTTGCAGGCTGAATGAAGGGGAATGTCTGCAGCTATGCATCACTAACATTATATGATGTGGGAATGCTTGTAGGGATACTGGCTGTGCATCATTCAGCTCTGCAGTATATCCCTTCTCAGCCTTGGTGTCCTGCTGACAAAGTGCTCTGTTCCCACGTCTCCTCGAGGAGAGAGGTTGGGTATGCAGGGAGACAACTGTAGTTGCATGGTTCAGTCCCAGCCTTAGCTACAACACATACAAAAACCATGTCTCTGGGTGCATGCCTCTGATGTTGCCACAGTATACAAATAAAATAGAAAGAGGAGAGGACAGGAGAGACCTATGTACCTTCAAGAGAGGCAAGGAAGAGGATCCAGGGAAATACAGACCTATCAGCCTCACTTCCTTTCCTGGGAAGGTTGTGGAACATGTGCTTCTAGAAGCCTAGAAGCACATGGAAAAGGAGAGGCTGTGTGTGCATGAGCCAACTTGGATTTACCATGGTCAAGCTATGTCTAACCAATGCAATAGCACAAGAGATGATGGCTTCAGTGAATGAAGGGAGAGCAACAGATGTAATTCATGTTGTTAGGTCCTGCATTTGGGATGTAAATGCACTGGTACAGGAGGGGGGTCAATTGGCAAGAAAGAGGCTTTGCAGGATGGACATGGGGGACAAACTGAATAGAAAGATTGCATCAGAAAAAGAGCAAGCAATGGGTCAAGGGACACGATTACAGACCTTATCTGGAGTACTGTGTCCAGTTTTAAGTTCCCCAGAACATTAAAATACTGACAAACTGGGATGAACCCTGGTGGAGGGTCCCAGAGATTATTAGAGGCTTGGAGCATATAGCAAACTGTGCTTCTTCACCCTTTAGGTGAGGCCAAGGAGGGAAATTTCCTGCTGTCTCAGCTACCTAGCAGGTGGATGTAGAGAGGAAGAGACAGACTCTCTTAGAGATCACAGTGAAAAAATGTGAGAAACAGGGAAGTTGCATCCAGGAGAATTCTGACTAGCTCCCAAAGGAAGAGTAGTCATCTGGAGGCCAGAGATTTGGAAGGAGATGTTATCTCCATCCTTGAAGATATTCAACACTTGACTATACAGGCTCCTAAATAACCTGATCTAATTGTGAAGTTACCCCTGCTTTGAGCATGGGGTTGGACTAGATCACCTCCTAATGATTTTGTCCAGTCTAATTTACTCTGTGTCCTAAATGGCACAATTACGGGTTTTCCTTCAAAAACATCCTCATGCTTCAGCCCAATAATATATGATTATTCTAATTCCCTTCCTGGACATGGCTCAGAACCACTTCCAAGGGGAAGGGCTTGTCATTTAAAAGAACTTACTAAGACCCGAGTTTAAAGTAGCATAAATACCTGGTTGTGCTGGAAGACAATTGAGACAGGAACGTAAATATCAAATGCCATTGAATAATACTTTTTTCCAGTGAAGGAAATCAGATACCAATTAAGGAAGTCTGGAAGGGAGTTTTGAGAAGTACTCGAATGAAGTGGAAATGATCAAGGATTTCTGAACAGGGAAAATGGGAACAAAATAAGGAAGTCAAGAACAGGAGGTAAAGATTCACAAGGTATGAAATAAGCCTCTCACAAGGTATGAAATAAGCCTCACACAGAAAGCTAACAGATCAGACAACTGAATGAAGCCTGAGGATGGGAGAAGTAAAAAAAGTCAAGTCAGGTTTGTGATTGAACACAAATGTGGGGAAGTTTGCACGCTATCAGGATAACCTCCTTAAAAACACAAAGTGATTGGATCTTATAAAATTGATGGATTAGATTAAAATGGGAAACAGCCACCAAGTTTCTGCCTAGAAGAAAAGTCTGCCCATTAGCAAAATCTGTCTGGATAAAGACAATAAAGACAGAGTGCAGCAACACTCCATGTGGGAAGGCCCGAGACAGCGTCCGAGAGCATCAAGGCTGCATAGCTCCTACCAGGTACCCATTCTCCATAGCACCCTACAAGGAACTCCCACTTAGAAGGGAGGGAGAATTAAGAATCCTGCCATACAAAATTGTGGAGAAAGGTAGCCCATCCCTGGGATAGGTGGGGGGCTGGGTTACTGTATGACTGTACTTGCAGTATGAGTGAATCCCTTCATGGTTTTGCACATATGCTATGTCCCCATTGTCCTTATGTGCTTTTATTATGATGAACTGAAAGTTTTTATAGAGTTGAATTGAAATTTTAAAGGCAAGTTCAGGGTTTGCATGCCCTACCTAATGACACACGGATTTACTGGGAAATGGAAGAAGGCAAACTTAAGATGCACATAGCTTCCTACAAGTACAATGAAATGTATGACAGTACTGAAGTGGCACTGTCCTGTTCAGATCAGTATCACAACTACAGTCCTATGGCTTGAGAAGAAAAGTCTATCACCTTCAATTCTTTCTCCTCCAAAGCCCAAATGTAATTGAAGTTCTGTCTTCTTCAGCAAAACTTGATGACAAAGTATTGTCATGTGCAATTTTATATGAAGGGTAAGAATCCGCTACTGCTGTTACTCCACCAATAAAATGGAATTAAACTTCAGCCCACTAGAAAATACCCTTTCCATAAATTTAGGTTTTGTTACATTGACAGAGGTTACACGTAGTGTTTGAGACTGAATGTCTTCTAATATTTAAGTATTTCTGTCTTGAGCATCCCTATGTATCGAAACACTGTGGTATCTGGTTTTCTTCAGCTACACTTTGTTCTCATTTGAATCAGAAATTGAAACAGGCAACTTGATCTCCTGGCACTGTCCTTATCGTTTCTTGTCAGACCACTGTTTAATCACTATTACCTCACAAAGAGGCTTTGCACAGATAAGGAACTTGTATTGTTATTGAGATAATTAATTATCAATGCATTAGAACCATAAGTATCAAAATTAACAGCATTCATGCAAGCAATCCTCAAGAGGAAAATAATGCCTAGTAAGACTTGCAGTAGCTACCTGTAGTATAAATCTGTATGGAAAAAAAACCCAAACCCACTAGGTTACAATTATCAATGTTTGTTACACATTAAGAGCAGGGTACATTGAGAGAAATACTTTACCTGATACTTTGAACTATTGTACTTAAAGAAGTTAGGTGAGACTTATTTAATCTACCTGTAGATGCCAACACTGCAAATGGAATTTGCTGTCCCATGCTGCCTTTACAGACTGTTCTCTCACCTTTAGAGAATTCTTCATCTAATCTATTTTTGGTATCTCCCTCAGTATATAAGACGTATGTCTTGAGAAGCAAAAAATTCCTTTCACTGACTGTAAGGGAAACCTCTACTCGCATGTAAAAATCTGTATTTATTTAGATAACTCCATTCCAGCTATTAATAAAACCCACCAAATTTCAGCCAGATTTTAAGATCTAAATTCAAGTTGTGAAGTGTAACTATTTTCTTTTTTTTTTGTCACCGTGGGATTACACAAATACATGCAAAAAGATACTGTTGTTCTAAGTAGATGACTATTATCTCTGGTTTGATAACTTTCCTTATGATGACAGAAATTACTTGTTTAATGATACAGCAAAATTCCAGCAAATGTAAAATACTATTTTGAATACTATTTAAATCATGTTGCACGTATTTAAAATGAAAATAAAATTAAAAACCCAGTGTCATTAATGCTGCAGTCAAGTACTCAGAAGCTCAAAAAACAATAAAGGTCTATGAACCCTGTCTGGCCCCCTCAAATAAATTTATTCAATTACACAAGATTTTTACCCTATCTCACTTGTAAGGATAAACAAAGTTCACATGAATGAGCACTGCTTTACTACTTTTCTTATGGCCAAAGATCTTAAGTCTAACCTAGAATTCATCCTCAATACAGAATTACACATTTTCTGTTTCTTATGCAATAATGCAGATTAGTATGATTACTTCAGAAATTACTGCTTATTACTTATGTGAGGACTAGAATGAATGTTTGTGCATGGAGAACTGAAGACCAGAGAGATTAACAATCAGAAGTATTAATGAGTTTTGAGTACTAAGTCTGAAATGGTTCAGGACTGTTAAGAAACATGTAATTCTACATAATTTCATATGCAAGTACAGTATTTACTGACTCAAGTTGAAACTGCTTAGTGCTTCTGAGAATCAGATTCAAGAAAATCACATTTATCTGACTTTGGATAACCAGTAATGAAGTGCCTTGACTATCTTCTCAGGATTATTTGGGGACCACATTAGAGAACAATATAGGGAACTCATCAGGTTTTTGTTGCAATAATTGCAAGATCATAATCCTTCTCTCATCCCATTTTCCATAAATATTTCTGCTACATGCTAAGGAATTCCATAAATACTACCACCATTTACAAACCACATTACACAAGCCATTACATCCACAGCACAAAACAGTCTAGCAGATGACAAAAATGTGCTACCACATGATTAGGTACTGCTACAACGTTATCTCTTGAAAAGACAAAGCCATTATATAGTCATTCTATGCATCCAAAATTAGATGTGACATTAAAGCCTGTCTTCCATGCCATGCTTTTGCTTTAGGACACAGTAATTGTTTAAGATTTTCTTTCCTTGAATTTGTAAATTCATATATATATTACATAGATTTTTCTTCAACTTGCTTTACATACTTCCATCTGCTATCTTATCTTCACATTTTGAGTGTTGTTAACATTTTAGTCCCTAAAGCTACCGGAATTGTTAGACAAAAGAGGAAGAGACATATTCTGTTCCTTAGAGACGGGTCTACACATGGAAGCAATTCAGAAGTTGACTTGATCTTTGCTTTAAACAGACATTCATGATGCAATTTTTTCCTCTTCAGGAACCTGTTTACTGTGATCAACTGAAGTCAAGCCTAGTATCACGTTTAGAGTTCAAAAGAATCAAGCTCACATCACTAACATATTAAGAGCTCTTAACCTAAACACAATCCTTCTTACTCATGTGAATTCTGTAGACAGAGCAATATCTGATCTTATGTACAGAAATTGCATTAATAATTTTAAGTAAAAAAATTCCAGGCATTTTCCTGGTAGCTCTTTTAGATTCCTCCTAGTTTCATGACTGACCAAATCATTATTTTTAACTTGATTTGGATATTAATCTATGTTAAACTGGTATTTACAGCGGTATGCCATACTGCTGTTACATTATTTTTGTAAATTTTGTCTTTGCCCTTGTTTCTATTATCTAGTCCATCTTGACAATAGAAACATTGATGACTTTGGATGTCATTCCAAAAGAAGAGATCTTATTTCCTCAGTCAAATGAAGCTGTATTCCATTAAATAAAATACCATTTAAACAAAGTTTAACTTCCAAAGGAAAGCTGATTTAAAGTTTATTTGACTACTTTACAGACTAAGCTGTATTAGATTCCTTCAGGCATTTTTAAATCAGAGTGCTCTTTACCATGAGACTACAGCTTTTTCAGAAGCAATCCTTCAGAAGTCTCATTGATGATTCTACGATCCCACCTCATTGTTTAGAAAGCAAGAGATGTTTTACCAGTTTGAGACCTGGGCCTGAGCTGATGATCACAAGGGAGAACAGCACCTCAAGCTAGCTAAGAGCACCTTTCAGTTCTCATCAGGAAGTTTGGTCACCACTCTCAAAACTCAGGATCTTGCTCACAGAATTTTTGGGATATCTTCTGTTTGGACATACCTTCAGTTTTGAAAAATGAAGCATTATAGCATTATATCACGTTTTTAAATTGAATTCTAATGCTACTGATACAAGTATTCTCCAAGCATTAGTGATGCCTATGTACTTCTGCCTTTGCTGCAAAAACAGCTTCAAGAACACTAAGCAAGTAACCTATTTTAGTACAGGGGACAGCAAATCACAAGTAAACTACATAAAGAAATACTGTACTTTCTAGCATTAATTTTTGTCCACATTTATTTATGAGTAAAACAAACAGCAAACATTACAGCAAAGGGGACATTCAGGCCCAGATGTTTAAAAAAAAAAAAAAAGAGATAGAAAAAGAAAACAGATGCCTGACTAGATTCTGAATTTAGGCACCTCAAGATTGCTGACAAAGTACACAAAAATAAGTGGAAGTGATAAGCATTTCAGCAAAGTTTGTAAGTGCATTTCAGTATTTATTTAGATGTTTTAAGCTCTCGCACTAGATTTTACAAGCTGGTGAACACTGGCAAAAGTATTTCTCCCACAGAACTATAACCACACATTCCCAAGACAGTATAAATATATGGTTGAACTAACATTAATACACATCACCATTTTATCAATTACATAATAAAACAAATTATCAAGTATCCAAATATTAAGTTACGCAGCTTGAAAGGCATACAAAATATTACAGAGGTCTGCCCAAGTCATAGCAGAAACTCAAGGAGGAAAAACAAAAAGAAAAAAAAAGGAAAAAAAAAAAATCACACTTTCAACAAAGCAATAGTTGGTAAACAACTCTCAATAGGTACAGTAAAAGAAAACTACAAGATTTTTCAGAAATTTTCTGATTAAGAATTTTTAGCTACAATAACAAAGCATTTCTACTTTTTAAAAAAATATTTACTAAAGTAAAGGGCATATTCTATACTTCCTGCACAAGACAAAGGCAACATTTTACTAGAAATATTAAATAGCCCCTCCCAACCTTTTCAGGCCCTCTGTTAAGTTGCACATGAAGTGCCAACAATAATTTTACTGTAAGGCTTTTTGTCTGGAGACATTAAAGACTTGTGTGCTTCTGTACAATTTAAAAGATCTTCTACATGAAATATCCAGAGTGTAATGACTTGTAAAATGGAGAGGTCTGCAGGTAACAGAAAAGTACAGATGCAAGGGTAGAAAGTTGCTGTAATTCGTAGTATTAAAAAGACAGACTGTGCAAATCCTGATAATTCTAGTGCGATTGTGGGAGACAAAACACAGAGTGAGCAGGCAAGACTACTTTAGAGGCTGTATTCTTTAATATTGAAATGACTGTAGAAAAACAGATAGTAAGGTCCAGATAAGCTGGTAGTTCTCACATCATCAGAACTATGCTCATTTTAAGGAAAAACAGATAGCTGATATGCTGGGTGTTTTGGCACCTAATCTCTCTACAGATTGATTCATTTTAGTACCCCAATTTTTAGTAGTTGAAACTAGGTGGGTAAGACTCAATGGCATGATTAAAGGATATTTGAGCTGGTAATCAATGAACAAGGAGGCAGCTCAGAAATAGGGTACAGCAGAAACATTTACTGGGTCTCCAAACAGATGGATATTTACCTAAACATAGAAGTTGCATTTCTACGGAGCCTTTAGCCTATTACATACTCCTAAGGAAGCTTCCTTTACTACTAAAAAATACCAGACTGATGTCTTTGGCATGCAGTCTGCTTAATTCTAGTTTCCATCCTTTATTCCCAAAGAAGTACTATAGGCTGTTGAGCTTTACTGAATACAACAATTATTTCGGTGACCATTGGAGTCTTTAAAGCGCAGACGCATCTTGGGGCGGTATTTCTCCAAGTACAGAAGTTGCTTGCTGTTGAAAGCTCCACGTCGCTTCCTAGATGGAGGAAAACATATTTTAAACAGAATATCAATCTCCTGCCCAGTGAAATAATATCACCAACCAAAGAAAAATATTTTTAGGTCACTTAAAAAAGCCACCTTTAAGTCAAGGCTGTAACCAAAATAGGGACAATTCGAAGTTCAGTGCCAGGAAAGAGGGTGGTAGCTTCCTTTCACAAATACCTCATTGGACCACATGCTCAAAGGAGTACATAGCATTTTCGACAGTGTTCTACCTCTGATAGGTAAAAACCAGAAACCTTACAGCATTAAGAAAGTACATAAACATTTTAAGTCCCCATAATAAGATGCTGCACAGAAACTGAGCTTCGTTTTCTCAAACCGTAAGTATGGGGAAAAAAAGGTACATGTTGATTGACTGGAATATGTGCCAGGCTTCCTATTCCTTACTTTATATACAACCAGTACAAGGTAAATTTAATTCTTCAAAGACTTGGCAATTATGCAAGAAGTATTTTGGTATTGTTTATAATAGCTGCAGCTTCTTTTAGACAGTCGAAAGCTGCAAAATTAAGACATTGTGACTAAAACTGTTCTCATCCAACTTATTAAAAAAACCCAAGTAAATATTTGCCTTCAGTAGGCTACCAGAAAACACTAGGAAGAACTTTTTGGCACACTTTGGTCTAATACAGAATAAAGCATCCACCGATGTGAATCAATGTGAGTTCTAGCTAGGAGACCGAACCTTAATTCCGAAAGTATTCTGCCTCTCATATGTAAAATAAATAAAGAGAAATCTGATCTAACAAAGTTAGGGGTTTTGTTAGTGGTTTGGTCTTTTCAACCTCAAATAATTAGGTAGTGTTTCTTGTTTCCACGGGAATAGAAAATGCCCATTCCACAGGCCAAGTCCTACAACACTGACTACATGCAGTACAAATTCAGATGTACTAAATTAAATATCTTATCCCTCAAAAAAAAAAAATATTGAAGGCAACAATAGCATTCAGAACTTCCTTTAATGCTCAAGGACGTACCAACATGTTATATCTTGGAAACAGCTAGATATTAGCTTCATACTTACTGTCTTATGAACTGCACTGCATCTTCATACTTCATTCCACATTCTATCAGTGCAAGAGCAACTAAGACTGGAGCTCTGGTTCAAAAAAAGAAATACTCAGTTTAGCTTTTGTCAATGCATACTCAGAAAAAAGTTTACTTTACCCGGTTCTCTCTTCTGTCCTTCTGTGTAACTGATGTTTCCTCTCTGGGAAAGCAAAAGAGGCAGAAGGTATTTCTGTATTAACTGAGCCATTATATTACCTGTTTTTGAGTTATCCACTCTTATTAAGACAGAGGTTTAAATTAACTCTGGTCAATCTTAGCTTTGTTAATCTGATTTTAGGTATAGGAGAGTACAACAGGAGTAAAATGAAAGTGATCTTCAACCATTTGTTTCCACACAGTTGATTCTGGGGAAGAGTTGCATATGGTTTTCTATTCCCTACAGTGAAGCATTCTTAGAAGCAGTCAGGATGCCAAACCAGAAACCAGAAGAGGGGTCAGGTTCAGTAAGAGTTGACAAAACCTAGGAGTCTCACAAGTTTTAGAATAGATGAAACCCACAGGCTGCTGCACTTTCCTGAAGATTTCTTTGCTTGCCAGTATTCTTCATCTCACAGAATACAGTTTTCAGTTAGGAAAGCTTGACAGAAATGAAACTCAAATACATTAGCAATTTATGGCTAAAAAAAAAATAAAAAAATCATGCCACACATGAGCAACAGAATTGTGCAGTTGGCAGCAAGCTTAAGTGATTTTGTATGTTCAGGGATATATGAAAAAACTTACATGATAGAAAGCTAGGATATTCTTTTCAACTAATTAACTGCCCCATTTTGAGGAAAACCCAATCAGCATCACTCTAAGTAGCAGAAGATGACTTTGGTTTTGGTAACATTCATCACTACAGTCAACTTTGTGATATGTGAAGCCATAATGCAGTGGATAAGCCAGGCTTATGGACAGCAAGACCAGAAACCTCCATTTTAGATCCTGCTGAAATGGAGATGAAGAGGAAGCAGGTGAGTCACTAAAAAACAAATCCATTAGGAAAAAAAGAAAACATAGCAAGACAAAATGGGACCAGTGGGACACTTATCAATGTGCTTGGTACAACAGTATACTTGTTTACTTAATTCACTAGACTTTGGGAGAGCTGTGATTGTAGCATCATCAGTTGACCAAAAGGCCTTAACATATACATACAACAGTTTCCTGCCGTTTTTAACTACTTTTAAGTGTGAGGTCATTCCAATACTGGATATGTGACTATTTTAGATTTGCCTCAAATAAACTTTTGTACTAGATCTTAACAAGTCTGACCAGGAATTCAATAGATCTTTAAAATGTCACCCACCTTCCAAGACCAGCAACACAGTGTACAGCAATACAACAACCAGGTTCTTCACGAAATTTAACTTTAAGGAGGTTTAGCCAATCATCGACAATCTGGTTGGATGGTGGAGCACCGTCATCAAAGGGCCAATCCTAGAATACAGGATGACAAATACATAAAGATAGAACTCTTTTTGCTTGTAAGATGTGTGCATAGGCAAAAAAAAAGGAGGGGACACAATTGGCCAAGTGCTGACGGCTGAGGAAGCCACTCAATCTTACAATTTTCTAATAATATAACTATAGCAATATTACTAATACATTCCTCCAATCAGTTTTCATTGAGCATATGATTTTGCTCAAAACTGAAATTTTTTCCTGACAAGAACGAATGACTGCATAGCTTCTTCCTCCATCAGCTGATGGAATACACTCAGAAAGTTGATAAGGTGGTATCAAGAGAATTATTTTTTTGGGAAGGGTTGGGGTCAGGAGGGGAATGGGTTGGTCTTAAACTCTGCTTTTACACTACTTACCAAAACCTGAATGCCTTCTTTTTCCACCGGAGCAGTGTCATAAGTAGCTTCACACACTCTTACCACTGTGGTAACACCATATTTCTTAAGTTCCTAAGGATTGAAAACAAAATTGCTGTAGGAGTAAACTAGCTTCATTTACCATTTAATTTTCTTCGTAAGTTTACTCAGTACCTCTTTCAAAAATTTTCAGTAAGTAACCTCAATACAAATGCTTGCCACTCTGCGAAGAACACCAAAAACTGCAATAACTAAAAACCTCTGTGCTAATGCCAGATAGCTTTAAGCTCTTCTGCAAACATAATCTTATCTGCAGACCACGTTTTGTTATGTTGGACCAGACTGTTTTTAATCTAAAATCAGATACAGCTAAATATTGATTAATCAAGTAGTCCATCTCCAAAAGATCATTCCTCTTAAAGGAACAGGAAGTTTCCTAGTTTGCAAAGCTACATACTTCAGTAAAAGCATTCTGAGCAAGGTTTACATCTTCCCCTTCTCTTTCTCTCTGCTTAAAACAACATGTTTGTAAGATCATTTACTGTTAAGAATTATGAGCACAGGACAATAAGTTATTCCAGATTCTGAGTTGTCATAACTAGAGAATAACAAAATTTAGCTTTCCATTTTGCTGTTACACAAAAAAGCAATCACTCTTCATTATTCTTGCAACAACACATCATTCACATTGTAACTATCACAGTAATGACTGAAGCATAGCCTAAGCATACTTCATCTACTTGTGAGGGTAGTATAAAGGCATCAAATGTTATAGCACTGTGTTTCCTGTAAATTGTCCCACACCAAATGCAGAACTGAGCTATAATACACCTTAAATCTTGCTAATGAGGACTTTGCAAACTCCAACCTTATCAGGAAGTAACTTTTCAGGAACAACTAGCATACACTTTATACAGCTGTGTGCTTTATAGTTCCAATGTGCTGGACACCAAGTTTAGATGATAAATTTGCTACTAGCAAAACATGCCAAGCCACCTTGCTTTAGTCAGTAAACAATTTCAGCATGTACCAAAACACAAAGCAGTTTCAGTAGATCTGGATGCAGAGTAAGCCTACTGCCACAAATTTCACTCAAGTAGACACTATGACACAGAGGATTCTCTTAAGCTATGTTAAAACTATGATCTGCTAACACTAAAGGAAGCTAGGCAGTTAAAGCATATTGCAAGCCTAATATTTGTTCCTAAGGTTCTGACCCACAACATATAGTGAATTACCTTTTTAATCACTATGCAAGGAAATATTATACCACTTCAGCCTAATCTGAATTCAAGTTCATACCACTAGCAGATATTTGTACTGCTCTGCCAAATAATTCATGTTTTCAGACCTCAGCAATGTACTTAATGTACCATGTACTAGACAGTATAACTGTTATTCAGCTTAATTCTCAGAATTACATTTGTTAAGGCCAAAGTATTTCTGAAAAGATTTGTTTGTAGGTCTTTAAAGCACAGCATCAGTATTTGAAAAAAGTCATTATACAGTTTCAGTAACTCCTCATATGGCTTTCACAGCAGTTACTAACTAGTAAAGAAAGAAACTGTAAATACAGAATGTTGTTTAGGCAATAAAAAAAATATATCAGCAAGAATTCTGTCCTGGCCTTACCTCTATAAATTTGTTTAAGGTTGCATTGGTTGGATTGTGTGTGATCAGGAATCTCATGTTCTTGTAGGTGATTTCCACAGGAGCTGGGCGGTTCATTCGGGCCATATTGATTTAGTTAAACATGCAACAAGATTATGAAAGGATTAAAAAAAATTCTAATACAGAAGTGATGTAGAGAAACTGAAGTCTACTTCACTATACTCCACGTGAAATTCTCAGTGCTTGGAAGTATGAAGTTGGGAGCAATGGGAAATGAAATGAACCTCCTAACAAGAAGCAGCAATTCTTGAATCCAGTAATACTGAGGCAAAAGAAAGGCAGTGCACTGAGGTTTACCCCATCCAGGTCTGAATTCTGTTGTTAAATGCTCTGCCAATTTCAATTCAACACTTCTTATCCTGGTCAACCACTCTTAGGGGGGCTTCTTGGTGGAGTAGTAATGAATTTCTACAGTTCACTTGTCTGCATAGAGGTCGTGCTGTGCCTGGCAGTAGTCTCCACTGCCCTTCAGAAACTCCATAAATGTGTGACCAAGAACACCACAGAACTGCTGTAAAGAGAGGGAGAGAGGAAAAAAAAAGGCATAATGAGCACAGGTGAAACAAGGGTATTTTTAAGACATCAAGCATTATAAAATGAAAAAATAAAAACACAGCAACTATGCAGTTTCATGAAGTTTATTTTTTATTCCAAGAATTAGGTTTGCGTAAGAATCCCCTTACCCTTCTTAGCAAGGATTACCCAAAAATAAATACATTTACTTAATACAAACTTTCCATAGAGAGTTGTTTCAACACCAAAACCTGAAATGTATTACAGTATCAATTCAGCTGTGCTAAGCATAGCAACAAGTTTTAAGAATCCCAGTATTTATATAAAGAATAGTTTTTCCAGGATACCCATACAACTGCCCTTTCTATTCTGAATTGAGAGACATCACAACATCTACTAAAGTTACAGTGACTTTAAGTAGTCCCATGAAAGCAAGGATGAGTTTCCTTGAATATTCAAGCTCAGCATTGAACAATTTTTAGTGTTTGAACAAAATTATCAGTCTCTACTTAGATGTAGAATCACTTCTCTTAATGACTAAAAGCTTACTTTGCATGTAAGCATCATTAATTCACATACAGAACAGCCAGTAGAAAACAAAAGAGTGTATAAATCCACCTAAAATAGGACACCACAACAGCAAATGCAGTCTTTGCGGCCTAACAACAAAAAATGAACTTTTGAACATACTTTGAGACTTTCAAACCACATGGATTTGTAACTAAGGAACATTTCACATACTAAAGGCTGAAGACCAATGGCAATCTTCATATGCTTTTAACTGTCTTTTTACACTAGGACTTCATTAATTAAACAAGACAGCAGTAACAATGTAGCTAAAAACATACATGAGCAAATTTCTTAAACAGGTTATTCCTGTCCAATAGTATGCTGTTTAGCCATGGTTAAATTTATATACATAATTACTGAAAGATGCAACCAGGAATTAAGATAGCAAATGAACTGCTCTGAGTTGCGTATTCATTTGCATATATCACAAATGAGCCACCAAGATATGCTTTTATGCACTGTGGAACCCTTAGAGCAGAGGAGTTAGTTTTGTGCCCAGCCACAGTATCACTGCTGCTGGTGATACCTGCCTAGGGAACAGAAGGGAAGATGACAGGAGTCCTGTTTCACAAGAGAGGTACAAGTTGAACCACATGCCCACTAAATATACTTAGGTACTACAGAGAAACATAATTGTTCCTACAAATATTTAGCAGAAAAAAAAGTTTATGCCAGTCAGTTGAATAATTTTCAAACAGCTTCCTTGTAAGAGTTTTAAGGGTGCATGACTTGTAAAAAACAAACAAACAAAAAAACCCCCACACAAAAAAACCCCAACCTGCTAATAAATATGACAATTAAGTTAACAGAAAGAAACTAAGATGACAATTTCACATGCACTTTGGTACCATTAGCTGGTAGTAAAGACGGTAGGATTAAGTTTGCCAGTTACTTGCAAAAAAGCTATTTCAGTTTTATTTTTGACAACTTGAGAGACAGCAAGAACTCTAAATATAATAGGCATGAAAAAGGAATAAGGATCCTCTGAAGTCAAAGGCCAACAGAGTAACAGGAACCAGGAGAATCCAGACTCAGAAGAACTCCAAGAATGATCATCTGACTCACCAGCCATACCCCAGCAGAAGGTGGCAGGTGTGCATTTAAAAGCCTCCTGGGACCAGACCTAGGCAACAGCTAAAATAGCAACTGAAAAAAAAGAACCTAAGATAACTTATTCAGAGTCGCTTTCAATTAGTTTAAGAACAGCAGAATAGCAAAAAGGGACAGGACAGCTTTAAGTAGATACAGCTGCACAAAGTCTTGTGCTGCTTTTTGCATGCACTGGCAGATCTCTTGTTTATCTCTTCTTAAGACTGTTAAGAAGAATCATAGACAGTCCTTTTCTCTGGTAGAGGATGAGGGAGTGGAGGCTGTCAGAACCAAAAATGCATGAAAAGTGAACTTGAGGACACAGAATGAGTCGCTAGGGGAAAAACCTTTCAATCTGCAAAATGGAGATTTTTTTTGGGAAAAAAAGGAGTAATTGGAAGCAGTTAACATATTGCCATACTAGGGCAGGTAGGAAAAAAGAAGTAATCAAGATTCATCCAACTTGATAGGTAGGCTGCCCTTACCATGCAAGCAGGAGTACTCAAGATACTAGACAAACTCGTTGTCAGGATAAGGGAAAGGGCAGGCAGCAAAGTACCAGTTAAGTAAGAAAATCCTTCATTTTAATGCAAGTTGCTAATCACATCTGGAAACTGGGTACACAGTTCAAGTTCTTATACAAAGGTGAAACGAAGATTATGCAATGTTACACTTGAGTTCTATGTGTTATTAACCCTTACATAGGAATTAATTTTGTTAATTACTGACTCAACAGTCAGTATTAGACACATCAGCACCTTAATAATTCACACAACTAAGGACCTAACCAAGCATGTATTTAAGCCTCACTGTTTGCCTTGGCAACTGCTGCTGCCACATTATAAAGGAGCAAAGCTCACATTTTCCTTTGATGTGAATGCCATCACTTCTCACCAATGTTAGCAGGAAAGCTTCACATGCAGACTAACTCATTTAGGCAGCAACACAATGTACTATTCTAAGACAGCTCTGCCAGCCTAGTTTAGTTCTGTTCTGGGAGTCAAATGGAACTCAAAAAACAAGTAGTAGATGGACATGCTGTTTGTGTTATGGCATTAAGCCACAATACAAGGCTTTGCCCATCTTCAGCAAACAGACCTGGAAGATGAGAAATCAACTATAAAAATAGTGTTGCAGTAATTAAGACAATCTCAGTCTTTGAGGGAACTCAAATGATGTCAGGAACTTTCAAGAGGGGTGGAAATACAGCTTTAAAATTACTATGTTGTCTCATACAGTTTTGATAGGTAAGGTATCAAAAAAGTCAAGACAGTACATGAAAGCATAAAGTTGCCTAAGTGAAACTCAAATGAATAGTGCTGTATGCAAAAGATTCTTTAACCAAATAACATCAACTCATTGTCTATACCATTAAGTTGGATACTCCAGCATATTCTTTTCAATTTACATATAAGTTTTCCTTGAGGAAAATTAACACTGAAGGGTTTTGGAAAAAGAAATAACAGCTTCCATCATAACAGAAAGCCAAACAACATTTAGACTGTTAAAGCCATCAAAATAAACCTAGAAAACAAAATTAAAGGTTAATATGCTAGGGCCACATATTAAGAGAAGACAACCTGCCCATTATAGGTTAAAGCCATGTTAGTTATGACTGTACCATCTACTATACTTTATGTTAGGAGAGATTACAGAATAGTCTATTCAAATGGGAGGAAGACATCTTGAAAATAAAGGCTTAATTCATGCCCTTCTTTGGGACAGAAAGCTAAAGTATCTGTCTTCACTGATAAGCAGATTCACATGTACGTTAATTCATGGTTTTAAACAATTACTTGTGTCTGACAAAAATGGCTTTTGTAATACATTACAAAAGTAATCTATTAGATCATTAGTGATATGGGGAAAGCAGAGAGGTGTAAGGTTATCCCATGTTGTTGACATCCTTATTCACAATTTTCTAGCATCCTGAAAAGAATGCAAACAAAAGCGCTTGTTTACGCAGTTACATGACACTTTACCCTCAGAAGATAAGCAAGATGGTTCACAGTTGCTCAATCCACCTGCTCATAGACCGAAAACATTTACATCCAGAACCAACTATGTGGTCTCACATTCTCTGAAGCCAAGACCTGACACACACTCACCTACTGAAACCATAGAAAACTAGAAAAATTAGAAAACTAAAATAAGCTACATTTCATGACAATTTGAGAACACCTGCAAGGAAGTTTAATGTTCTAACTTACTACCCAACAAAGTTACTGAATGACAGCTGTTCCCGACTTCCTCTTACTACTCAAGGCTGAAATAGCAACTGCCACGGAACTCAGGGAAGAGTGGGAGGGGGCAAGGGGTACAAACTGTGAAGCCATTACGCAAGATAGAGGCACACCTTCATAGGTTGCAGTTGACAAGATGTACCTCCTATCTACGGGGCACACAAATGCCTGTACTGTGATATCCACAGTGATAACACTGTCCATTTCAGACCATGGAAAGCAAATCATTGCCTAAGAAAGTACACTCGTATCTCACTGATGGGAAGAGAAAATCCAAAGGTTTATCATAAATTTATTGCGACATTCTATGCCAGAAGGATGTTCTTGTGGTTCAAATATGCAGTGAAGGGGGAAGAAGAAATTATCTCAAAACTTCCTGTAGAACAAGTCAATGCAACTTCCAGAGATGATGAAATTGAGGCTATGTGACTGGGTTCAAAGTTCTTCTGTGTGGACCACAAAAACATGCAAAGAAGCATTAGCAGATGTTGGGGAAAAAAGACATCACAGAACCCATTCCATCCCCTTGTCTAATGCTTCATCTTGAGTTTTTGAAAGTAAGTAAGCCCAAAATGACTTACCACTATCACTTCAATAGCAAACTACATAAATCCTGTCGTTCTACTAAAATAGTATTCCATTATGTTTTAAGCAATAACATGAGAAATTTAGGACATACACACAAAAGACAGTTATTGCTGTATTTCATCAACTTTAATAAAGCCATGAACACCTAACAGGAAGTTGCAACTGAGAACAAAGTCGTAAGCAGTTATGGTTTAATACATATCTCTTCTATTAATCCAATAGAGCTTTACTTCTTTAAATAAGATGAATATCTGCTGCTAGTTTACAGTTCAGTAATACCCTTATCTGGGTGTTCAGGTTAATGTTTAGAAGTGATCACTTACAGTCAGCCTACACACTAGAATAGATCTAGCATTCTTATGTGGCATGTATTCTGTCAGAAAAGGAAAGTTTCACTAGACAGAAGTTATAAGATAAGGCTAAATTCTATTTATTTACTGCCTTACTGACACATTTAGTTTCAGTAAGACAATTACACCCTTCTCCCTTGGTTCCTGCTATATCTGTCACTGATTTTTCTTTTTCACTCTTACATCTCTGTTCTCATGGCTCTGCAATTTCTATATTGCTTCTTCCACATTTTCCCCCAAAATGACTGTCTTGCAGGAACAATTTCAAAACCCTTTGCAGTTCCATCACTAGAATAATATGAGCTGACATTTAAGTGTAATCTTCAGGTTTCTTGATTTGTCAGTTTTATGAGATTACAAAGAGACAGAGTTCATACTTCTGAGTCACTGCTTTTGAAAGACTCAGCAGATGCAGGTAGACATATTGGAAAGTTGTTTCCAGCAGAAATAAGAACCATCAGACTCACAGGATCCTCATGCCACAAAAACAATACATTTGTCAGCTCATAATATTTGCAATGTACATAACTGGCTACCAGAGAGCAAACAATTCTATTACTGTAGATCACTTTATTTTGTTATTTCTTTGTCTTTCTTGCTTCCCTGCTTTTGGAAGGTATACTACCAACAGAAAGCCATGCATTATTTGATTGATTGTGCTTAAATACACAATGTGCTCTGTGGTCATAGATGTTAATGTTAGGCAGCACAGGCATTGAGATTACTGGAGGGGGTAAAAAAGAAGAAGAAGAAAAAAAAACACAAAAAAACCACCAAAAAAACCCCAAGCCATCAAAAAACCCACCAAAGCAAACAGCAAGCATAAGAGGAAAGCAAAACTTTCCAATGCTGAACTGTGATCCACCTCCAGAAGGAAATGCCTTCCTTGAAAAGCCAGATGGCAAGGTCTTAAAAGCAGGTTCGGTCAAAATTAAGGTATTTGACTGCAATCATGAGTTCTGATATTCGATACAGATTGTTACAGAAACATCCGCTTCAACGTATACTTAAATTACTCCTCTGCGGACTTTTCCTGCCGAACAAGGCCGGCTGCACACCCGAGTTCGGGCATACCCCACCTCTACTGCATAGAGCTCATTTTGGAAAGGACTCACGTCCCCGTTCGCGGCCGGCGCTGACTCCCCGCCCGAGCACGGCGCAGACAAAGCGGGGCCGGGCCAGGCCGCGCACGTGGGGCCGCGCCGGGGGCAGCGCCGGCAGCGCCTGGCAACCGGCCCGGCCGCCGAGCCACCGCCGCGGGCAAGCCCCGGCTTGTCCGGACAGCCCGCGGGGGCCG
>JAWWEW010000112.1:88909099-88919467 GCA_035583185.1 Anabacerthia variegaticeps
TCCCAGCAGCATTATGCTGACAGCTGCATCCACTCCAGAAAGATCTCTTCTCCATCGTCCAGGTGTTTTCCCACAGGATGTCTTCAGTCAAAATCTGTTTTCAAGCTTCTTCTTTTTCTTCAGTTCTTTAAGAAGTCTCACAATCATTAAACATTAGTTCATTTCTCTCCTGTGTCCAAGTTTCACTCAATAGTGCACTCAGGAAGCTGGTTCTATTTCCATGGCCTGGGCCTGCACGGTCACAGCACACATTCAAGCCCTCTGCTGCTGGCATGTTGTGCCTGAGGAAAATTGTTCTACTGGGAGATTGATGGGAAAGACCTGTGCTTAAGGGGGCACCTTTCTGCTTTGGAAACTTAGTGGTGGAGATGCATTTGACATATTTATGAGTTTGTGTAGAATGAAGTGGTTGAAGAGTGATACAGAATTATGATTATTGTAGGAAATCTATGTGTTCTATGTGTATGTATGTGCTCTAGGAAATTATCAAAACTGAAAGAGTTTACAGTGGATTCTTCATATTTAGTTTCTTTGGCCATGTGTATTTGTAAAAAAGTACTCTGAATTCATTATGAGGATTTAGCGCAGACTTTTTCACCCATTAATATAAACGGGCATTTCATATACAAGGTGTGGTATGCCAAAGGTTTCTGGTATAGCATCATGATCTTGGGATAGATGTTGTCTGTATGCTTTCATGATAATGAGAGTTATTTTCCATTTTCAGCTTCAAAACAGATTCTGGCTTTTGAAGAGAAGGTCGTTTTAGTTTCTTTCTGGAACCCTGGTAATATGCATTTGCCATGGACTGGTTAGAGGGAGTAGAGAGCTACTACTGATATTTGACCAATGTAACCATTGTGAAGCCATTTTCCGGTTGTTTATTGGGAAAATATAGTGAATTCTTCATGTTGCTTCTGTCTGTTCCATAAAAGAATTGTCTCTATGATGGACTCTATGTCCAATTTTTGGAAATATGCTAAAGAATGATTTTTCATGACTGAAGAAATTATCATCTTTTACAGGCACATGCTGAGATTGCTATTTGGCAGGTTTAAGATTCGTAATTGGCCCTTAGGCAACATGTAGTCCAAGTAGATAGTATTTAAGTGTTACATGAATAATTATAAGGGTGAATAGTTTCAGAAAATATTTGCACAATATTGCTCACAAGAAAGTTTTCTATTAGGCACTTTTACAACACATTGGCTAATTTATTCCTATTGAAGTAAGTTAAGTCTATACACTAGGAAAGCTGAACATTTCTAATTTCATTTAAGTTAGATTTTCTCTAAATGCTTTTTTGAATAGTCTGACTTTCTGGATATATCACAATGTTTATCTCAGCAAGCTGTTCGAGCTGACAGCCTGGGAATATTCTCTCAAGATGTATTAAAGGCCGCAGGGACAATGAACAGGGCCTTTGGTGCTAATAGTGCTTTCCATATTTACTAGAAATTTTTAGAAAAGTTTTGCATAAAGATCCTATACAGCTGCTGATGAAGCCCTGCAGTATTTTTTTGTGTTATTGTTTTTCAACAATACTACTTGTGAAGACTGCTAAACTGTTTCTCTTAATAGTAATGTCAGACACTTTAATGGCAATTACAAGAGCATACAGCAATTACAAGGACTCATAACTTCTGTTTTGAAATTTTTTTTTGTGTGAGCGTGAAAATTCATTATGTTTTTTTTCTAAAATGTAATCCAAATATTTTAGTACCTCTTACTATTAGTGCTCCAGCCATAACTAAACAGCAATCTCTTTGCTCAGTCTGTTCAGATTACTGCAGCTGTCAGTCACTTACTGCCTGTTCAGCATCCTCTTCACACTGCTCCTAAATTTTTTTCCTCTGTTGCTAGGGAGGAATGTTCATTGATTTTTTCTGTGGGGTTTTTGTTGTTGTTGTTTTGTTTTGTGCAGCAAAATAACAATTTATTGACACCGGAAAACTTTGCACATCCACTTGTATAACTCACTATATTCTTTTGTCAGCTGAGATGCTGTATTTTCACTAGAAACAAAAGTTTATCTTGTCATTTATTGTTGGTATTCCATTATTGTTAAAAATCATTGCCTTTTATTTCTTGAATTAAAAATTGAAAAATAGATGCTAAAGTTTGTAACAGAAGATCTACTGTAGTTCTGTTCCATGTTCCAATACAACCTTGTACCATTAAATGCCAAAATTGTTACACAAGAAGGAAATTTAGAGTATGATGTAGAAAGTATAAATTTTAATATTTTCCTGGTAGGCATACATGTCCATTTCTTGTTTCTTTGATTGTGAACATGTCTCTTTTGTATGGTATTATAATTGTAAGTGTATTAGAAAAGAGATACCTGTATTCAATTGAACACTCCAATCACTTAGAAACCAAAATATATGTAATCTTATGATCCAAAGTTCACAAACACAGAGAGATTAACTAGTATATAATCTAAATGGAGAAAATCACATATATTTAAAAATCAAGAGGGAAGCTATAGGCTAATACAAAGAAAAAATAAGTAGTTCTCTACATGTCCTAAAGAAAATGTACTGGCTTTTCTATTTGGACTTAAACAAGAAAGCATCAGAGAACTGTTGGCCTCCATGATCTGGTGCTGATACTCTTGGATCCCTAATTTCTTTTGCCTTTTGCTTGAGTAAAACTGGTTCAGCAAATCAAAAATATTGTCTTTGTTTAAAAAAAGACTTTTGTTTGGTCTTAAAGCATAGGCTGTATCAGGCTATCAATAAACATGTACTTTTTGCAATATAAATGACATTCAAATGGTATTCTAGGTCTTAGGCTGTTTTGCTTTCGATCTGCCAGATGAACTCTGCACCAGCCTTTGCTGTGTGTGTAATTAAGTTGTCTTTTCCCAGGGCTTGCATAGTCAAGTATTATTTAGTCAGCAATCAGAATGTTGTCCAAAACAATACATACCAAATTAATGGTAGGGACCTGTACCCCACTGAGAATATGACTGAATATGTTGTTATTTGCTTGTGCAAATTTCTTTATGCAGAACAGCCTCCAATTTACCCCTAGTGCCATGCATATTTTTAAATTTTTCAGACTAGTATTCCTGAACCTTCCATCAAGCCCAAAACCAGAGGGTGTAATATTCTTGCAGTTCAAGTACTTCTCTGTGCTCTCAGCATTAGAAGTAGGCATATGCATTTCAGCAATAATCCTGTTATTTGAAACTGTTACTTCAACAGGTTTCTGATACCCCATGGGCAACTTTTTGATTATGAGAGTTAGCATCTCCACACCGAGAAGAGTGTGGCAGATTTGTTTCTATATCTCTTCAGATGCAAAATTCTGGAGCCTCTGCAACTATTCCCTCTCTGTGTCTAAACAGTCCCATTGTAGAATTGCACAATTCCTGCCTAAAACCCTAGTGTGTATTTGGGAATGGAGTAACCATTCCAACAGTTTCTGTGATTGTCCAGTTTGTCATAAAAATATTATGGTAGTAATTTCTTTGATCTTCAGTGTCTTCTCACACTCTAGTATTGCCCAAAAGGCATGAAACATCACATGAATATCTCCATCATAACATAAACACTTAGAATTGTGGCAGCATGTTTAATCTGTCTGATGCAAGTGGAGCTATAGGGGCCAGAAGTACCCCGGTTGTATGTGGTGCCAAACTAAAATTACTACTGTCCTTAGTGCAATATAGGAAAAGTAATCTCATTGCTTTCTTCCTAGAGAGACACACCACTCCAAAGGGCAATATGTAAACTGGGAAATACCATCATACCATCATAACCATGGGAGTAAGAAAGTGCACCAGTGTATATTCAGTATGTACTTGGTTTATGGAATTGTAGATAATCAGTGATGGTTTGGTTTAAGGTTGCCTCAGTAGATATCAACATACTCTGTCTTGTGACACACCCACTGTGGATAATTGTAGTGAAATTCATGTCCTTGAAGCTGACCTTTGGCAGGGAGGGAAGAGGAGAAAGATATGGAGCTGAGTGTTTAGTCTTACTAAATAGGTCGCAACAAGTATTTCAGTATAACAATATTTGCAATGACAGAAAAAAGTTTAGTTCTTCAAGATGTCACTAGAGCCACTATTTCCTGCAGACTCTCTGTCAGATATGGAAAGATTTCAATATTCCAAAAGAAATTTGATGCAAAGACCTCTGTAGTTATTAGAAGAAAATTCTTAGGATACAGACAAAATTAATGTAAAACTGATAATACTTTTTTTTTTTTTTCTCTGAAGTAGTCTAGGATTACTAAGGAAGCTTAGAAGCAGACTCTCATATTTTCACCACATAATGTATACTTTTTATAGAAACTAGATTCCAAAATTTACTGACGTCTTTTTTGTAGCTTGTAATTTTATTAAAAATCCCAGTATTTAAATAAACTCCATTGTAGAATCCAGAATAAAATTCTGTGATACATTTCAAGTTCTAATTTTATTTAATCATTTGCAAGCAAGGAAGAAACGGTCTGGAGACATTTGCAAGCGTCTAGACAATGAGCTGTGCAGACTCCGTTCCTAAGGATTAAGACTACAAACTTTGGAGACAACCTTTGGAAACAAGCACATTACGCAGCTCAGTGGATCATCTGCTGTCTATTGTAAGGCTCATAAGGCAGCTCTGATCCATACATTTTCTGAAGCCTCTAATCCTGTTAGGGACTCAGTAAGTCTGGACTTGAACAGGAGCTTTCAGAACCAAGCACTGCTTGTACAAGATAAAGGCTACCAATCTTTCTCCAATTTGAATAAAATACATTGCAAGGTAATGTAGAAATCCTGACTTTTTTTTTTTTTTTTGTAAGGTGCTATTGTGAATACAGCTGACTATAAGTACTTTTCTACTGCTCATACTTTGGGACTTTTTTACTATGCTATTTTCCAGTTTTTATGTACTTTCACTATCCTTCTTTAGGGAAGGACGATATCCTATTTTAGTCTTCTTTCAGAAAATAGCCTAAGGCCTTTAGTCAGATTTTGCTCTGCTTTATTCAGGCATATTCTTACATATGAAATTAATTTTGGAAACGAATATGACTTTATCTGAGATCAAACAGTTGAATAAAAGGTAAATTTTGCCTTTGAAAGTTGTCCTGTAGTTTAAAAGATTACTTTTCAAAAGCATCTAGATTATCTCAGAGCATAAGTCAAGGCAATAGTCACTTGGAGATGGCCAGTTTGAGACAGTTCCAGCATAAGGGAATTCACACCCTTAATTAGATGTTACAGATTCCTGTTCAAAACATGAGAAGGACTAGAAGACTAAAAACAGAATCAGTAGGAGTCAGCATGGCTCACACAGCAGGAAAAAAAAGTATAGGAATAAAACTTAAATTAACTCAGCCAACTCTTGGGGAATTAAGGTAACTTTCTATAGTCAGTATGCAATTAAAAGGAAGGAAGAAAATAGGCAAACAGGGCTAAAACTTCCTGAACATAACCATGAAATTAGTACTTTTTAAAAAGAAAAATATTTTAAAATCATACTATGGTTTCTAAGAAAAAATTTACTAAAAAGCCTGAATAGTTTAAAAAAAAGGAAGAGGTATCAATATACACTCATACAGTTATCAGCAAAGTAAAATGGCTCCTCCAGTCAATTCATAAATACTTTTCAGCATGTGCAACATCATCAGAATAATACTGCTTGAAACAGATTAATGTTTTAAATTATCTCCTTATCCATCACAGTCATGAAAAGAAGAAAAAAAGCTTCTAAAGATTCCCACTTGCAATTTTCCTGTTCTGCTTCACTCAAATCCATTAATTCTCTAGAATCTAAAGCAGCATGCATTTTTCATTATCACAATTATGAATCATCTTAACTGCTTTTGTGTACTATTTTCTCTTCTTGCAGTACAAATCATTTATTTTTAAGGATTTTTGTTTGCCTGTGTTTGACAACTCTTCCTTCTGCTTTTTCTTTGCTGGCATTATAGGGACCAACAATATTGTTTTCTTCATCTTGTTTGCCACAAGACTGCATATTTATTTTTTATTTATTCCTGTTACCTTAATCCTGCATCTTGTGCACCAAGCTACCTCTGTCTTCTTTAGAGCATTCTCTGAGGATTGCAGTTTTCAACCTCAGAAGCAAAGTTGAAAATATGTTACCCTATTTCTCCCTGCTGAATGTCAGGAATACAATTTTCCGTTTAATCTTAGGGATCAGTTGACTTTCCTCTCCCTTATACTCTATATTTCTCCTATTCTGCCTTTCTCAAGTTCCCCTGACCTGAGCTGTCCATTCCTTATATTCTGTCTTCTGCCATGTTATTATATGGCAAAAAATGATGTAAAATGTTGTATTCAAAGTAAATGTCATTGCCTTAAGAGACTAAATTGCAAGGAAAATCATTAATCTTGTGTTGCATGATATATGATATAATGCAAAACAGGAAACAAAATTATAAAAACAGAAAACCCTAATCAAAGGTGAACTTATTAATTGGTATTCACACAAATTCAGACATTTAACTCAAGCTAAATCAGAATAATTTCCCTTCAAGTGGAAAACCAGAGTCCTAACTGTGGGCTGCACCTCATGTAGAAACCTACTGTAGCAGGATACATCCCACTTAGCTTTTACCATCATGGATTAGTGTCAAATGTGAGATAGTGGTCTAGGCTTCCTCTGTAATTCAGAGAGACAAAGAAAGTTCTTCAAGAGGGTGGTAAATCCAGTTTTGAAATGAGTGTTAGAGATGGGATAAACTGCTTTTCAGCAGTATTTCTTATGACTGCAGAGAAAGAACTATTAGAGTATGTACCTGTATTTCACATTGGTTACATGAGGTAACATGAACCTTACCAATCTAGAGTGACATCCACCCTCCTTACCAGTGGCTGTAAGGTATCACTCATCTGAAAAAATTACCCTATCCATCTCTAAAACCATGCTAGGTGTCCATCTTAGTTCTGAACAGTATCTGTTCCCGTACTCTGCCTGCTATTTTGAGTTGCGGTACATACCATGTAGACCTTCGTCCACTGAGTTGTGAATACTGATAGAATTGCAGCACAATCAAATGTTACTATTGATAAATATATTTTCAGTTGACACGAGGCATCTACTATTCCACAAGACATGATTTTCTACCTTTCATGTGCAAGATTTCAATGCATTCTCTTAACTCATTGTCCTGAAGTTGAACAGTGATACTGTATTTAGAGTATCAGGTTAAAAGCACAGGTGGAGTACTTGCAAGCCCTAAGAACATATGTTCATATTTCAAATTATGCAGTGGGATCTAAATTCCTTATATTGTAAATGAACTTGTCATATTTAAGTTGTGGGATAAATTTCTGCTTTTGCTAAGATTAAACCAAGTTCTGATCCCTTCTGAAGGACAGAAGATCACACAAAATCTGATCCTAGCTAAGCTCAGGAAGTCACCTCATTCATTTTCCTGTCCCAAAGTTATGAATCAGTGCATGCCAGTCCTCACAGTTGCTTTTGTAATCTGTCCCGACTGTGGTCCAGTATTTGGGATGCTACAATCTCTTAGTCATCTGGTTTAGCTCTTTGTTATCCTTACCTTGAGAATAGTTAGAAGCCATAGAGAACAGAATCCATCATAATTTCATTTTTACAGCTCTAAAGGGTGCATTTGGAAAGAAGAGCCTCACATGATTTTCAAATACAACCATGTCACAGTGTTTGTCAAATACTGTGGGGTCAGGACACTTGTTAGGACTGCAAGACCTTAAATTTAATTTCATTTAAATTTAAGATCTTCTATCTTCTGGGATTTGAGTCTGCATCTCTCAGATTCCCCTAATCCTCAGACTGTACCATGTCTCCAGTATACAGTGAGTAACTGTTACCTCTCCAACAAGATGCAAAAACCTTTGCTGAAACACGTGCCATACCTATGAGTTAACTGTCTGCCTTCTTATTCTTTTAGTCTCTGACTCACTGATTATTTGTATTTTATATTCTAATGGAACAGCATCATCAGTGGTCCATTATGGTCCAGGAGAGATCAGTGATTAAAGAAACAGGATTTTAAGTTAGGTCCATTTTTTTTTTTGTGGATAGTGATTTAAACAGAGGTCTCAAACATTCCAGGAAAATGTATTAACAACTAGCAATTTATTGCTGGATTTGAAAGGGTAGGGAGGTCTAATGTATTTCAAAAATATTTTATGCAATCCAGTGTAATATAAGACTGAACACTGAAAGACTGGAAATGAGGTTAACTCAGTTTAGAAGGGACAAATCCCTAGACTGTAGGGTTAATGAAGCTCTGTGCTGTGAATATACCTGACCTGACCTATGGACATAACTCTAGTTAGTGTGACACAAAAAGAGGAATTTGGATTCTGACGGGGGCAGTCAGCTAGACTGAATCCTTCTCTTCCATGGCTTATCTAAAAGGTTCAATAGCTCAGTCTTTAAACATGCCTTTAAAAATACACTTTCAACCATACATGGTGTTGAAATAAAAGATTTCAGGTATGATTTTGAACAAAAAGTTTACATTTGTCATGCGTTTTAACACAAAATGCAGACTGTAGGAAGCACTATTGTTCACATATTTTTCTGCCTGTTATACTTTATGTTTGTTGACTAGTAATGTCTGACATCTCTCTGTAATTTCAGAGGGAAGTCCAATAATCCAAAATAAAGTTTATTTAAGTAAACAGTTTGTCTGGTCAGTAGACAAAGTATGTGATAACTTCTGTTCTCTGTATTTAGCCCTTTCTAAATTTGCCATAAATTCATTTTTAAAAAGTTTAAATTGAGGATTAGTAGTTATTTGCTTTTAACGACTTTTTGTCTTAAGTTTTTATGCTGGACTAAACACTGTAAGGGAGACTTTGCTAATGCCCTGCTTCCTGCTGGTTATGGTTAGTCATCTGTTTAAAAACAGAGACATACTGCATTAAATGACTTGGTTTTCAGTAAATATTCCACTAAAGGCTGAAACTGATCTTTTAAAGTATATTTACAAATATAGTTAAATATTTTAAATATGAGTTCAAGAAGCATTTGGATAATGCTCTCAGGCACCTGGTGTGACTCTTGGGGATGGTCCTGTGTAGGGCTAAGTGTTGGACTTGATGACCTTTGTGGGTTCCTTCCAAATCAGCATATTCTGTGATTTTCTGAAATATATATTTTTTTCCCAGTTTGCATTTAATTTTAAGCTTACTACATTTTTTTTCCCCAGATCTGCTTTCATTCGCATTTACTACTTTGAGGACATCTGCTTCATCCCTGTGTTCTTCTGTGTATTTTGTGATGACTTAGCATTGCTAATAACAGGGCTATTTATGAAAGAAAGCCAGGTACCCAATTCAAGCATCTATCCCTGCCTATCAGAGTAGAAATGCTACTTCATATTTATTATTTACAATACTGCTGTTTATGCATCTTAGTATGACGTTTTTTCAAAATGGTAAGACAGCCATTGATTGACTTTTGCTTATGAACCACAGTGACTCACAGGTTCTTTTTTTGAAGAAATTTTGCCAAGTCGTCTTGCAGTTGTACTTTTGGTAAACCCCAAACAGAATAACACTTTGCACTTTTTTTTTTCTCTTTTTTTACTTTATTTTTTTTTTTAAATTGCATTGATCTACTCTCCAATTTGTTCTAATTCTAATTCTGCCATACAATCTGCTTATGTACCCTCCAGAGCCTAGTATAAAGTACAACTGTAATAAATTACTCTTTTATTTGATAATCTAATTTACTGATAAAGTTTCTATGGTTCTATACTCAATCATCTCTACCTTTGGACTATGAACTATTTATTTTAATTTAAAAAAATCATTAATAGTTAAAATGCTTTCCCAAGTGCTTTTGCACCCATCTTCCTTTAGTTTCATCCCAATATTTTTAATTGATTGCTTGTTATAAAGTCTCATGGAAGTATCGAAAAAACTTTTTTTAAGTTAATACATCTGATCTTTTCTACTTCTCTCCACAAGGCCTATTGTCTGGTATAGAAGGAGACTAAACTGGTTTAATGCCATAGATTCCCTACAAAACTTTCAGGCTATCCTTTAAAAACCTTAGAATTGTTTTCTTGTTTATTGCAGTATTTTTCTATGAATTGCAGTTGGATGACTGCTTTGTAAGTTCCTAATTCCTTCTATGCTCCTTTTAAAATGTGTTAGAATTCCTTCTGGAACCTTATTTACCATCTACAATTAGCATGGCAATTAGGAAATTCTCTAGAAAACAGAAAACATAGATTTGAGGCTCAAGACAAATTTTGAACCTAAGACATTCCCTCCCTTACTGCCGAGGAACCAACACAGGATTTTGGGCTTTGGAAAAAGATAAACATTCAGACATCCAAAAGCAAGGAAAAGACTACTCACCAGAGTTGGAAGTGGCAGAGCTGATAGAGAGCCTC
>JAWWEW010000112.1:88919567-89059603 GCA_035583185.1 Anabacerthia variegaticeps
CCATCCTGCCCCTATAAAAGTCTGATGCCCCCTTAATAAATCATTCACTGCTGTTCAACCTTCCAACTGCGTGGACCATTTCCTTTCTATTCCGGCTGAACGCGGCACCTTAACAGTGTGTTAACCTCAAGGCAGTTGTGCAAAAAACATCCATTGCAGTCTACAAGGAAAGTGATAAATCCAGATCCAACCTACTCTTAAGCAAGAATTAATGACTGTGGACCACAGGGAGGCAGGAACGCCTGTCTGACATGTTGTCTGGCATGATACACATCATTTCTGGAAGAGGATGGATTTCAGACATGTAACTATCCTAGGATTTTTATTGTCTGAGCAGCAGGGTATCACATTTTTATGTTGCCATTCTAAATCACTTACATACTGCTATGTGCTATATATGTCATAGGGATGTGTTTCGAAAGTTTTGAAAACTACTCCTGGGACCAACTGTTTGAGTATTTCTATTTGGTCTCTTTTCAGATCTTCTTTGAATAGAGGATGCAATGTGATATTAGGCTAAGGGTTTCCAGCTGAAAATACCAGAGGCAGGAAGGGCACAAGAACAAACTATTGGAAAAACAGGTGGTATTCAGTCTTGGGACTGATAGACACTAAGTTGAGCTTTCTGAGAGAAGAACTGTCTGAGTATAGGCTTACTGGATTTTTGCAAGGTTAATAACATCTTCGTAAAAAATAAAACTCAAGGAGTACATGTGTAGGGCAATTTAATTCCCTTACAAGGGAATTAAAAGCTCCCAACACTCCCAAAATGCTGTTTGGCAGAGGTCCAGCATTTTTCTATTGGGATTTTTAAGATCATTGCTTCCTATACAAAGTGCTCTTTGTCCCACAGATCTTGGCCAAAGTCTAATTTGATAGTGCCTTTCCTCAGGCAGGCCAAATGACGTGGGTTGGTAGGTGCTCTTTGTACTGCTGCTGCCACCGGGGGCATTGGGAACCTCCCAATTATTATATGACATTATGTGCTTCTTTGCCCTTATGCCACTAAACTTTCACTTCCCACCTTTGTGCCAGGCAGAAATGTTACCTCAAGAAATATGAAGGAGTGGTAGTAAGGAAAAAAAATATGGAAAATTATTTTTAATCTCAACTGCTCTTTTGATCAGCTTACCATTACTGGATGCCAATTTAGTGTTGTCTTATGAATCATTTCCACAAAATCCTGAAGAAGAGGAAAAGGACATGGTTCATTTATGAAGCGCACATGACATTCAAGTGCTTTGACTATGGTCATTGCATTAGTACAAACAATAATTAGAACCCGGCAAAAAGGCAGGTTGTTTCCTACTACTGCTTCCTTTCATCTTGTTTGCAACCTGCTTTTGCACAGAGCACCACAGCTATTTATAAACTGCAAGTGGGAGCTGAGAATAGGAAGAGCTTTTTGTTCATGGGATGACAGTGTCAGGAGAGCAATACTATAGCTAAATTGGGATGGCCTTTATGTAGTCCTATTTTTATGATTGTAATACTACTGGTATTCTGGGGACTGAAGTCTCACAGACACCGGCTCAGCTTCATGTAATTTATCTCTTCTTAGATACAAAAATAAACAAAGTTATGTTAAAAATCTGCTGCCTTTTTTTTTTTTTTTTTTTAGCAGAGCAAAGATGAGTAAGGCTCTTAGGCCTCCAATTTTAGCTATATGAAATTAATCAATAGGAGAGGCCATTCATCAGAAAGTACAGTTTATCAAAGGAGGCCAAAGGTGATTGTTAAAATACTGAGTTATTTTGAGAGGAGAATAGCAACGTGGGTGGGATAGGTAGATGCATTAAGGGAAAAATATCTTCCAAAAGTCATGCTATGGTAGAAAATTCAGTACACTTCTAGCAGGTCTGGATGTGCCTTCAGATGAGCATCTTGGATATTATTTTTCTGTTTCCCTTTGTTTTGTTCTAGTTTAAAAGAAGACACTGAACTAGGGAGTGGGGAACCTAAAATGTCCAGTCTGTCTCACTCTTTTCAAAGGGGGATGTCATTCCAAAACTTTGGATGCACTGGGATAAAATGCTGTAGAAATACTAGCTACCAGCAGATTGACTTAGCATCAGTGTGAGCTCCTACCAAACTATTGGATTCTATTACTAAAAGAGGCAACTGCAACCCAATACACCACCTGCTTTTGCTAAATAGATGTCACAGAACTTCATATTAAGACATACTTTTAAGTTTTCTAAAGAAAAAGTTGGAATCTCTCAAAACTCTTCAAATCTGGCAAGATACTTGCCTCTCATTTCAACATAGCAACTAAATAACAGTACAACATGTCTGATTCCCTTCTTAAAATTATGTAAAAGGAGTTTGCAGTTTTGATTTGCAACGTTTTCGAACTGTAATTAAAATTGATGCATTTTTCTCAGTTCATCGTTAAAATACATTCTAAACCTACTGTTCATACTCATGCAGCACAATTGTCTTCAGAGGCAAAGAGGAGTGAGTCAGCACCATAGTAATTACTGGGTTTAACACTTCATGGTTATGACTAGGAAAATATAGCTAAGAAAATGATAGCTTCTCAATTTCTACGAAATGCCATTTAAGAATAATATAACTTATACAGCACTTGCAAAATATAAAACAAGTACAGACAACTCCCAGTTAATAATTGCCCATTGCCTTTTGTCACTGTCTAGTGAGTTGGAGATCTGAGATGAGAAAGGCAAAGGGAGATGCTCCATTTAGCTGTCCAGATTGTCAAAAGAAATAATAGAAAAGAAATGTAGAACAAAGACATGAAGATAAAGGGAGTGATTTTCCTTTTTGATATACATGAGGATTAAGTAAACTTTTACTCTCATTAAATTGCAAAACAAAATCAATGATGCTGCTATCTGATAATTGCAAGTAACTTATACAAATACACAAATATTGATATTCACAGAGTGCTGGTTTTGTTCCAATACATAATTAAATATTTTTATTTGTTAATATTGCTAATATTTCATAAATACTGGAAGGGGCTAGATTAATTAGAAAGTTAACAAACTTTCTGATTCACATTTTTTAAAGTCATTGTGGTCTTACTAGAAGAAATATCTTACTAGAAGAAACATCTGTGTAAAAATACCCTTTTGAAACTGGCTGTCTTTCTTCTTTGATAAAAGGAAATCAAGTCATAAGATGACAGCTATTTGGAGTTACAAACATTATTACGATTACTTGATGGAATCACAATCATTACGTGATTCAGATATCAAATAGAAAAATGTACATGAGGAACAGGTTTTGGATAATATTCTGACAAAATGAAACAGTTTGTATCTCTGCAGGAAGGTTTGGAAAAGGCAGATTAGAAATAGGATCAAGACAGGTCTGCAACAGTACATCTATCTAGTTGGTCATTAACAGGGAATTTGTAGAGAACAATGCAGATGGCATGGTCCTGCTATCTTTTACTATATTTTTAAAACACCTTTTATCTTTGAGAGTTCTGATGAAACATTCAGAAGGAGACAAGATAGAACATTTTTTTATGAAGCTTGAAATGTTGGATTTCTTCTAACTGTAGAAACTCTTCTAACTGTAATGCAGGTTGGTCTCTAGGTATCTTGTAGGAAAGCTTACAAAAAGGCTATTATTGATATAACATGAGGAACCACAGTGTAAGGCACAGTTAACTGAATTTTAACAACTTTCAAGTTTAGGCTGTAATGTTTAAAAGCTGTTTTTTTTGTTATGGTGTTGTATTTCATCCCTAGCAGCTTGCTATGTCTCATTGATGCTTACACAAGTATTTGAATGCTATCATAGTACCCATAATTCATATGACCTTCATTCTGGATAAATTTGCAGCAGCAAAACAAACCTATTGAAAAAACCCATTGGTTTTGCCTTGAAAAAGTTCCAGTGAAGAAAATAAGTTCAGTCTGCATCTTGTTCATACTTAATTCCTTAGAATAGTTTTGGGATTTTGTGCACAGGACTCTTTCTATATGGCATTTTGGAACATTTCTCACATGCAGGATTTATCAAAAGTTTTATGTTCTCTTTATATTTGTGATCTTTAAACATAGTAAAATATGGATGGTATTCCATGCTTAACTTTGATATACTACACAAAAAAATTGCAGGGTTTTTCTTTTTTTTTTTCTTTTTTTTTTGCATGATTTTCTTCTACATGTTTTCAGTTTGTCTCTAATTTAACGCTGAGATAAAGGACTTTTGCTTTATAAAATTAATTTACTATGGTGAACTTATCCTACTGCTATTTTAATCTCTGTTGATCTGGATTTATAGTGACCTCTCTTAGAGAAATTGTTTTGTATAACCGGTTTTTGGTTGTTTTTCTTTTCATTAGGATTTAAATGATTGTTTCAGCTATATCCCTGAGGTGTTTTTGTTTGGGTTTTTTTGGGTTTTTTTGGTGGGTTTTTTGTTTGTTTGTTTTTGTTGTCGTTACTTTGTGTGTTTTTGTTGTTTGGGGGTTTTGGTTTGGTTTAGTTTGGTTTTTTTTGTTTTAAATGTGGTTTTCATCTTCAGGATTGTTTCTGTTTTACATTAGTTGCATTGCTGCTTTCTTGGTGACCTACTTGGCTGTCACACTGTCCAGACTCAGTCTTTTTGTCATGCTCTTTTTAATAGGCTGTTTCTAGAAGTCTGCCTGCTTGAATAGCATGCAAATAAAACAACAGTTCAAGTCTTTTTTCTGTCAATGTGCAGAATTTGCTACAGCACCTGTTACTTTTGGTGTCTTGCTCTGTTGGCTTTAGCTATGGTATTGAAGTGAATGTATAGTTTCTATCAACTCTAAGCTATTGAATACTGCAATTTCCAGTTTATTCAAATTCTAGTTAAAACATCAAGCTGTGACTTTCCTTGGACATTATTTATGTATATGTGGCACTTTCTTATGAAGTAAATCTATTCCTTTATTAATTGAGAGCCAGCCCTGTAAAAACAAGCCACTGACAAAACAAAGTTGAAATTATTTTCCTGCTAACCCCATTCACATCTCTAGATTTAACATCAAGGACACATTTATATGGCTGTCTTTCGCTGGCAGCAGTTAAAAATGTTATAAAGTGTATGGACATGTAGCACAGACTAAAATTTCTAACCTTCAAAGTCAAGTGATGCTAAAACAAACTGGGCAGTAAAATGTCCCTTAGAGGTGAAACAGGGCAAGAAATGATAAATTGTTATCTGTCCTGTTGTTTGTTTATGTGATTTCATTGCCTTTATGGAAAAATATGGGAGAGACTCCTTACTCCATTAATGTATTGGTATTTTATTTTTCCTTATGGTCAGCAACTGAAAGATTAAGAGCCTTGTGTTCAGGTAGCACAGCTACAGAGCAGAGAGCAAGTTGCGAAACACTTGGGGACATTGTCTCTTCAGTGACTCTTCAGCTCCCGCAAGAGTTGCAAACATACAAGGCTGGTCATACAGTGAGAAAAGACTGTAAATGCAAACCATTGTCAGTAGTGATTAATAACAAGTAGAGACAATTGTGGCAGTCAGAAATAAGACACTTCCTATTCATTCTGTAGAATTTGCCGTTAACTACAGACTGAAGGTACTTCTGCAGGAAAATTCAGTGTTCTGAAGACTACAGACATATGCACAAACATAAAAATGTGAATAAGGTTGAGAAACCAAGCACTAAAAAGTTTTTAAGTACCAGAATGAAAAATATGCCTGCAATCTTAATTTGACATGCCAGTGCTTATGTATTATGACATAGAAGCACATATTTAAAATATTACCTAATTCATTGCAGCTGACAGTGCACACTATTGAAATTCTTCTCTGAATCGTTGCCTTTCTCACAGATTTTTCTATGAGATGTATCACTTGCATCTGGAATCACCATGAAAATTCATTGATTTATTACTCTATGCCATGTGAAACAATAGAATATTTTACCCCATCTGATTTGTAGGAAGCTGAAGTATGGAGAGGTTAAGGTCAAAGGGATCCATTAATTTCATATATCTAACTGAGAAGACTGAGGCCTCATTTTTCAAATAAGGTAGTATTTTTAGTAAGCTGTATGTCTGGAGCAGAGATTCCTCTGACAACTGTTACAGTCTGAGTGCTTAATACTTAAAAAAACCCCAGATTATGTGGTTGCAATTTTCACTTTTTTTCCCAGGCGGAGCAGCTAGGACAGCCAGGAAAGGGAAAAAAATTCCTAAACTCATCTATGAGCTCAGTCATTCACTTTATGCAGATGCTGCAGAAACAGTTTACTCATCACTACAAGTCTTGTAAAGCTTTAATATGTTAAGTGAGTACAGAATTTCTAAGGATTTTGACTTGTCTTTCACAGGTCTCTCTGTGTATGTATAAGAGGCACTTTAAACCTTTAAAATGTGTCTATTTAAGATGGTATTTCATAGAGACAATGGCAGGTTCATCTTTTAAATGTCCTTATCTTGCTCAAGTTCAAAATCGTGGTACAAAGTAAGGAGGATCGGAAGACAAGGGAAGAGTGAGATTGGGATAAAATACTGTCAAGAAAAGATCTCAGATTTTTTTTAATATGTAGAAAGCAACCTGGTTTTCCATATTATCTTCTCACAAAGTGTTATTGCTAATGTTTTCTAAAAGCTTCCAGGCGCAGCCAGATTTCTGGTATAGAAACTGAAACAAGTGTAGTCGGGCTGGTTATAATAACAGATCCAACTTCTACTGGAAAGTACTGGCTATAGTTATCTCAGCCACGGGTCCTTTCAGTAATTCTAAGGGCTTCATTCTGCTCCAAATCACACCAGTACAAGACCAAAATATTTTCATTTTTTTCAAAGAAATAACATCAGTGCAAAAGTGATATCAAATAATAAAAATAATGTCACATAATAAGAATTTTATGTAATTTATTTGGTTAAGAAACACATGGTACCTAATATAAATGTAGTGAATGCTGAACAGCTAAAAATGAGGTAATAAAATATAACTTTTTTGCCTCACTGAGTATTTAACAAATATTTCTAAGTCCAGTTGCTTTTCCAAACAAACTTTGGCAGATTTTCTAGGAGAAAGCCTGGGTTTTTTTTCCCAACTTGTTTTCAGCTATCTGCATCCTGACAATCAGAAATCTCGGATAAGCTATTTCATTTGCATAAGTCTTTTTTATTTTCCAAAATGAAATCAATACCTCAGCTAAAGCACATGGAGAAGTGCATATATATGTTCTAGAACGGAACCTTGTGCCAAAGAAAGAGACATCTCTTGCACTTTTATTGTGTAGATCATGAGTTATTTCAGTGCCATAGAAGAAAATACATGGTTTTAAAACTGGGGCAAATGAGAGGAGTGAAATAATTTTAATGAAATTAACGCTGTTAGGTCAGTTTCTATTTGTATTTTTAACTGTACATCAGATAACAAGACAATACTTAAGTGTATGTCAATAAAAAAGAGCAGTCGAGTTTAAACTCAAAAAATATATAAATTATCATAAATTAAGTGTATTTCTCCTCTTTCTTTGTGCCTTTTGCACACCAAAGTAAGAAGTCAATCTTTTGTGTCTTCTATCTCTATGAAAATTCCACTGTTCAGAAAAATATATTTTGATGAAGAATTATAGTCAGGAATCTGATTTTTGCCTTACTTCTGCAGTAGCAAGCACAGCAGTGTTTTAAGACTAGTATGACTCTTATTCTTTTGGTGCCTTTATTTTCTCACCAATCTGGAAGTTAAAAGTCTCAGATGGAATGTTGGACTTCATATGTATCTGGACTAAGTTGCATCTTTCACAGAATCACAGAATATGCTGACTTGGAAGGGACCCATAAGGATCATCAAGTCCAACCCAAGAGTCACACCATATGTTGCACTGGCTTTTCATCATAGCAACAGGTGTCTTTCTTTTCCTATAATCTTTCTTTGGATTGTGACTTAGTTTCTCACAGAAAAATCCAGTCTTTTCTTTGCTAATAACCTTATTAGTCCACTTCAATTTTCATGCAACAATTAAAATTATCTTAAAATTATGTTACTTTAATAATAGGAAAAGTGCACAGAAAATATGTGATATTCTATCCCTGTGAAATTAGTCATTTCAGGAGCTGATAAATATCTTGGGCCTCTTGTGAAATGCTTGGCTTTACAGGTGTTACTGGCTTCTGTCAAGGTTACTATGAACTCTGAGACTTGGATTGATCTCGGTTTTTATTCTGAAGGAGCATACAAGGATAAGAAGCCTTAGCTCCCTTTCTGCCTTGCCCATATATATATACTTCTGAAAGCATCTAATGTTTTCAAATAGCACAGTCACTTCATGAAATAATGTTTGTAGGATATTGAAAAGTGATAAATGTTATTGCATGGCTGTGCTTGTTTTGGCTGGGATAGAGCAAAGTTTCTCCACAGTAGCTAATGTGGGGCAGTGTTTGGGATTTGTGCTGAAACCAATGTTGATAACACATCAGTGTTTCAGTTTACTGCTCAGCAGGGCTTTCACAGCAACGAGGCCTTTTCTGCTTCTCACCCAACCCCACCCCACCCCACCAGCGAGAAGACTGGGGATGCACAAGGAGTTGGGAGTGGACACAGCTGAAACAGATGGCCACAGGGATATTCCTGGCCATATGACATAATTCTCAGTATATAAAATGGGGGGAAGAAGGAGGAAGGGGAAGACATTCAGAGTGATGGTGTTTGACTTCCCAAGTCACAATTAAGTATGGCGAAGCTCTGCTTTCCTGGGAATGGCTGAAGACCTCCCAATGGGAAGTGGTGAGTGAATTCTTTGTTTTACTTTGTTTGCTTTACCTATTGAACTGTCGTTATCTCAACCCATGAGGTTCCTCAGTTTTACTCTTCTGATTCTCTCCTCATCCTGCTGGTGGGAGAGTGAGCAGGCATCTGTGTGTGGCTCAGTTTTTGGCTGGGGTTAAATCACAACACCATCTATCCTGGGTTCACTTCAGTGTCCCAGAATGCAGACACACCCTGACACAAAGAAAAAGAAAAAAGCAAATTTTCTTTGATTTCTGAATCTGATGAAATGGTTCAAACAAGTAACCATATTAAAATAGTCATCTAGTTTTGCTTGGTTTATTTTTAATTTGTATCATCTTCTCAATCTGGTTTATCCAAGGCCACACAAAATAATAAAGGAACAGAACAATGTGGGTAGCACACAAAGAGAAGTGAACAGCTGAGATGGAGAGAAACGGGTTGCTTAAATTCAACTATTGTGGGAAGAATTGGTTGTGAAATTCTCTTCAGATGAGGTGCTTATCTTTTCCTGTGGAGTAGGGAATGAGATCTTGACTTGGGTGGTCAATCTGATTAGGCTCAGAAAGATTTCCTGATACAATTGTAGCAGTAAACTGGTAAGAAAACTTCATCCATGGTAAGGTTTCTTTCAGTAAAGATATATCTCAAGCAAATTCTGTTTGACTACTAGAGAGGCAAAACAGTTTGTGCTCTTTTATTCCTTGCTTCAGTGAGATTTTCTTTACAAGCTTGTATTTTGGAAGTTTTGAATGTCATTGCTGTAGAAAAATATTGTTAGTGCTCACCTTGACCTTCCTAATTTCATTCAATAGAAGTGTAAACAATTCATGTTTCATTAAAGTTCTGTAATTGTTGTCTTGGATTCTTGGTGAATAGTCCTTATAAGAGGAGAAACATTTAAAAGTGCATTAGTTCTTATGTTCTTTTTCTACCAGCTGTAATGTCATTTAACCTAATATCTTCTTTCTAGCAATGGAAGCAGCTACTTATATCTTTGCAAAAATAGTGACAAAAGAAATAAAAAGAAATTACATTTTAAATGAAGTTTTTAGTTGAAAATGTAATTGTAAATATTTTTCAAAATGATGCAAACCAGAAAATAATCCAGACCATCAGGGAATTTAAACTACTTAACTGGAGTCAAATATTTTTCTCTCATGGTTAAAATGTATAATTTTTCCAGATTATGAAAATTCATACAAAATAACTAAGTCACTTGAAACCTGCTGGCCAGTGACTACTTTATACAATTTTTAACCAACAGCCTTTTATATTAAATGTTCTGTTTTTTAAAAATCTAACCAACATGAGAACATCAAATGAAGATTATGCAGCAGCAGAAAACCTAGGAACTATGTAGTTCCTTACTTCTAAATCTCCCAAAACTGTGGAGTTCCACAAGATATAGATGGAAAGTTGCCTTACCTTTCTCAGCGTGAAGTGTGAACTCTGGTTTTGCTCTTCATGCTGTATTTAGTAAAATAGAAAGAGAGGCAGTGGTGGGGAGAACAAAAGAGCGAGACTTAACTGCTTCCCACCAGACACTCAGGAAACATTAGGTTATGTATTTCCCAATGAGCACATGCTTAGCCACAGTGGTCATGTCCTTTCTTTCCATGGTTTGTCCCATCCATGTGGGCCATAATGAAAATATACTCTATTTGAATAGTCTTTAAAATATGAATTCTTTTAATCTTATTGGTAGCTTTATATATCAAGGTTTTTTCTTCAGTGCAGTTTTAACACCACAAAAGGAGAAACTTTGCCTTTTGAAACTTACCCTTCATTGAATTAAATATGCATTTTGGATACAAGAGGTCTGATTTAACTCATGAAGAGTGATGATAGCAAAGTGTCTCTGTTTTGCATTGCATTTTTTTCCTATTTATTTTAACCAATTTCCATTAGAAGTGGAAAAATAACATCCATGTTACTAATGCGTTGGTTACACTGTTGCAAGACAGGAGTGTCAGGATTCCTCTTAGCTTTCCATACGATTCCAATAACTACTTTCATTAAAATGGAAAGGTGTTGAAATATCCAGTTTGCCCCGGATTAAATATTTCCGAGATATACGCATTTTTGTGAATCTTCAGGAGACTTTAACACTATGATGTATCTCTGGCAGGGTTGTCTAATTACTACTAGTGATCACACTTGAGTTCTTGAAATTTTAAAGAGTGGTTTCAATAGAATTTCATTTGTGAAAAAATCTCCATGTTTTTCTTTGTACTCTGCATCAAAATGAAAGTGATCTCAGAAGTTACTGGCAAATGGAATTGTTTTCCACATAATCTCAGTAATTAACTTTCTTTCCAGTAGAGTTACTAAGCACAGTAGCTTCTGCAGTTCATCTTTATTAACAGAAGCATGACTGGCAAATCCACTTCTGTTACACCTCCTGAAATGTAGTTTAATAACCAATGTTTGTCAAATGTCAGCTCTGTTGTTCCTCTTGGGGTACTTCCAACAAGAGAATACATATTCTGTCTGTGCTATACTGGCATTTTCTGAAGCCATTCTCCAATTTGCTTTCCCAAGACCTATGGAGAACTCAGAAAAAACAAGGAAAGGAGTTTTTTAAACTACTACACAAGTAATTTTAAATATACAATGCTTTCATCATCATAAATGAGGGAAAGGCAAAAAATCTATCTTACTGCCCAGAAAGAGAAGTATTGCTGCTGTGTAGCAATCATGAATAAGGCAAAGCTTCGTGGGGAAGAGGCACTTTCTTCTCTAGGTTTCCAGCCTCAGTGCTGTGATGGTTCCTTTCTGAACTATGCATTGTTGATTGGTCATTCTCCTTTAAATAACTGTCTAACCTGCAGTTATTCTAAACATGCTGTCAAGGGCTTTAAAATAGAGAAAAAATTTTATTTCCACACAACAATATGATTGCCTGTCTCCAAATATGCTTTGGGAATTCATTTCAAGAATCATATGTTCATAATGCTTTGGCATTGCAAACTAAGTGCCCTTCAAATATACTATGGTTTGAGAAATGGCATAGATTTAATTTGATTACTTTGTTTATGACTACAATATACTCTGTTTATCATGGTGAGACACTGGAAACATGGACTGAATCCACAACTCTTAAGGAAATCTACTGAAAATACATGGAATTTACACTCAGCAATAGCAAAACTGTTCCAAATTTGGTAAAATATTGACAACTTCTTGATATTCATAGCCTTATCTTCTTTTCAAAAAGAAATAATGCACTGACGTGATCTGCATGGGAAAATGACATTAATTTATGTGTAGGAATTAATAAACGCTTTATTGTAGTAAATGTAGGAATTGATCTTAAACTAGTTGTTTTTTGGAAAGTAAAGGTTCAGTCATTTGGAGCTTTTACGTGCTTGTATGATAGATTTTTATTTTATATTTCTAATCTGTTTTTGAAATGATAATATATATCCACAGACGTGCATACCTGACCATCCTTCTGCTTGTGTGTATATGTATGCATAGTGTACATATAACCACGTTTTGATACATATTCTGAAGTGTAAAACATTTTTTTGTGAACTACATAAACTAAGATAATGAAACGTTATATGATTCTTTGTCATCAATTTCCAAAAATGTATGATTGTATTCAATTTAAAAAATCTTTTCTAGTACCATCAGAGTGCTTTATTTCTTAAATACAACTACAAATAGTGAAGAAATAGTGTATGTTAATTTGATCCTTTTATTGTAGAATAGAAAAAAGGCAGAGCTAAGAAATAAGGTTGTGAACACATGACTGGGGAAAGAGGACAGTGAAAAGGGAGAGAAATGAGAAATTTTAGTCTTATAAGGCATTGAGTAAAAATAAAGATCTAGGCTAGATTGCAAGAAGAAAAAAAATGAGAGGAAGTTAAAATCATCTGTCCTGAACTCATTATGTCAGTCAGAGATAGGAAATACCACCTTCAGAAATCTGAGTGCTGTTGAACCAATGACTTGTCAATCACAGGAGGATTTCAGTACACTGATTCCAAAGCCTTATTTACACCACTGTAGAAGTTACTGACCGAGGATTACAGAATTACAAGGCTTGCTTGGGTAATTTCACAAGGAAGTTAAATGAGATAAAAAAATAGGATGAGCAAAATGGAAAAGGTCAGCTAAATAGAGCAAAATAAGAGAACAAAAGGAAGTGAAAGAGAATCTTGCTCTAGAGTCTTTTATATTTTAACACAGACTGTCATTTTTGCTATTCTCCTGGAACAAATTTTTGTCCAAAATTTTCAGTTGATGCCCATGAATAACAAGTGCTGGATGCTCTAATGCTTCTTTAGATAATGAAAAGTGATCATGATGCCTGGGAGTCAGGCTCCATGGGTAGCTATTGTATGTGAATATTTCACGGCATGACTTGCTTGACCTACCTTACTCCTAGTTTGGAGCATTAGAGTGAGCAACAGATGAACATTTTCAAGCTTGAATGCTCATTTAAGTCTAAAACTAAAATTAAACCTGAAATAAATAACCATGGGCAGGCCATGTTGGTGGAGCTAACACTTCTGAGCAACTTCTTTCAAACAAGGTGCTTCTTTTACTGTGTGCATGGTTTCTGAGAATTTACACTTGAAAATGTTGGCTTCATTCCTCAGAATATTTCTGTGCCATCTGTAAGTTTTTCACCCCCATTTTGTAAGGTCCATCTGTTTAGATTAAGCATTTTCTCATAGGTCCTGAACACAGTGTGTTATCCTAGAAAGTTATGGGAAGATCTGTTGATCTTGGAGCCTTTTTGGGCACGCATTTTCTCCATGATGCTTGAAGAGTGGGGAGATAACAGTACTGTGTGAACTTCTGCCACTGACCTCCTTCTGCCAGCTTACACTGGATGTTATTGCATTGCTTGGGGGCCTACAATAAAAACTATCTCCTGCAGGATTGCCAAACCAGATATCTTCTCAGATACCTTTTTTAACGGGACCAATTTAGAGGGTGGTTTCATGTCATTTCCAATGAATGATTTAAGACTTTTACAGGCTGTGTGGCAGTGGATATATTAATTCTTTCCAAAAAGGCAATGTTGTTTTTGTTTTTGTTTGTTTGTTTGGGTTTTGTTTTTTTGTTTGTTTTTTTTTTTTCCCACTCGTGGAAGGGAAATATATATATATATGCAAATTTTCATTCTGATATATCAGGATCTGGAGCAGTTTTCCCCTTTTATGTGAGAGCATCTTAATCAACAAAATATAGGTTAGGGTAAGGAGAGAAAAATACACACTGAAGCAGTTTACTTTAATGAAGTAATTATTTACTTGTAGAGAATGAAAAGACAACAGAGCAGTTTTAAACTGGAATGTAAGACAGTCAGGCTTAGATTTCAGTTTTAGTAAATCTTGTATTTTACAGCAGCTTTGAAAAGTAAGACTTTGGGCTTGTCAAAATGGAGCAAGACACTAAAATCTATTTACGGAGGATAAAATCTACAATTTTCAAAAAATCACCTTTCAAAAATAACTGTAGGCAAATACTAAACATTAACAGACACTGATGTATCAAAACAGAGAAAGAATCACTTCAACCTTTAGGCTAGTGACAACTTACTTTGAGGATAATTTACATAGTGACTTTTGGCATTTTTGGCAAAATTAAATGGCAACAGGATATGCCATCTGTTACTGCAACAAGAAAGGAGTTTCATATTCTGCCACTCATCTTTCATTTTTCATAAATGTTTTTTACATTATACCTCTCCTAACAGACATGAAAAATTAATGATGGGACTTTAAAATTTGTGTGTGCAATACAACATGGACAGGATATGTGTGGACTAGTGGAAGGCTTACTGTATCACCTCTAGAGCTCATTTCCCTTGCACTTAGGCATATTGGCCTCTTGGACGTACGCAAAAAGAAATAAAACTTCACTAAAATCATGTAGGAACACCCAAGACTATAGTGACATAATAAGCAAAGAAGGCATAAAATCATAGAATGATTTGGGTTGGAAGTGACCTTAAAAGGTCATCTAGTTGCAACTCTCCTGCAGTGATCAGGGACATCTTTAACCAGATCAGGTTGCTCAGAGCCCTATCCATGCTCAGCTCTGACAAAGGTGTGTGGATGGAAGGATGCCAAGCCCTCTGTAAAACTGCACAGGTTCCAGTTCCAACTAAAGGGAAGAAAGAGGGATGTCTGTTGCAGAGGAAGCATGCTCATTCCTCCCGCACTGCCAGTGCAACATTCTTTCCTCGACTTTACACCATAACCACTGGGAGGGAGCAAGCAAATATTTCTTCCTAGAGCACTCTAAAGTGACCCATATCAAGGCAAACATAAAACACAATCAAAATGAAGTTTTGAAGGGTATTAGTGTGCAACAGCATGAAGAATAATCAGGACTTGAGAACTGTCTGAATGGCAGATCCCAGAAGGTTGTGATCAGTGGCATAGGCTTTAGTTGGAGGCCTCTCACCAGTGATATCCTGCAAGGTTCAGTACTGAGCACAATATTGTTTAACTTGTTCATCCATTACTTGGGTGAAGGGGTGGATGCTTCCAGAGCAAGTTTGCTGATAACACAAAGCTCAGAGGAGAGATCGATACCCTAGAGGGCTGTGCAGCCCTTCAGAAGGACCTCAGCAGGTTGGAGAGATGGGCAGAAGAGAACTATTTGAAGTTCAACAAAGGCAAGTGCAGGGTCCTGCACCTGGGGAAGAATAACCCACTGCACCAGGACAGGCTGCGGGTTGACCTGTCCAAAGCAGCTCTGAGGAGAAGGACCTGGGGGTCCTGGTGGACAACAAGCTGTCCATGAGCCAGCAGTGTGTCCTTGTGGCCAGGAAGGCCAATGATATGCTGGGGTGCATCAGGAAGAGCATTGCAGCAGGCTGAGGGAGGTGATCCTGCCCCTCTGCTCAGCCCTAGTGAGACAAATCTGGAATGTGGTGTCCAGTTCTGGGCTCCTCAGTACAAGAGAGACATGGAGATTCTGGAGTGGGTCCAGTGGAGGGCTACGAAGATGACTGAGGGACTGGAGCTTCTCTCTTATGAGGACAGGCTGAAGGAGGTGGGCTTGTTCAGCTTCAAGAAAAGATGGCTGAAAGGGAGCCTCATCAGTGTCTATAAGTACTTGAAGGGAGGGTGTTGAGAGAATGGATCCAGGCTCTTCTTGGTGGTGGCAGCCAATAGGACAAAAAGCAGTGGACAGAAACTGATGCACAGGAAGTTCCACCAGAACACGAGGAAGAACTTTACTGTGCCTGTGACTGAACACTGGAAGAGATTGCCCAGAGGGGCTGTGGAGTCTCCCTCACTGGATATATTCAAGAACTATCTGAACACAATTCTGTGCAATGTGCTCTGGGATGACCCTGCCTGAACAGGGAGAATGGAGGATTTACTGTGGTTCCTTCCAACCTTATCCATTCTGAGATTCTGTGATTTTGACTTAAATCAAAAATCAACTGGTGTTTAAGGTGAATAAAATAGATTTCAAAAGCAAAATTTTGCAAACTAAAAGATTTGTTAAAATCTGTTTGCTTACTGAATTATATGACATTCTGGACTACACGGTAAAAACCATGCACGAAGAAACACAGGAATGAAAGTTAAGATTCCACTCAGGTCTAAACAGTCAGCAAAAAAATGGCTAATGAAACCCCAAAGTTTTGATTTCTACTTATACTCTCACAACTGTGTAGTCATGGTGATCTTACAAGCAAGAATAGATTGAACAAAGGAGAGATTTAATCTCCTTCTTTGGAAACTGAAAGTATTTCATTCAGCACTGAAACTATCATCAGCCAAACGCAGAAAGAATTTACTTTATCGTTAGATATGAATGTTGCTACGTAATTAAACAAGAGATTTCAGATATCGTTGGCAGAACTTTCAAGAACAAGAGTTTACTCTAACTATAAAAAGTAAAATGCAATCTGATTTGTTTCAAAGGAAATATCTGGACATTTTTCCATGGTATGTTATCTATGAAAAATGGAAAAGATCTAGAAGGTCTAAACAGCAAATAATTGCTCCAGATATACTGAATTTCACATTACATAATCTGTCCACTGTTAAACTTTCAGGAAGCATTAACCCAATGTGTGTTAGCCCTCTTGCAGTAAGCATAAATAACACAAACAGCTAGAGCAGTTATGACTATGCCAATTGTTAACAGTTCTACTACACAAAATGAAACATGAATTCAAGAAATACATTATTTAAGCATTAATTAAGAATATTTAATGCTGTTATTTGAACAAAATCTGAAAATATAAAAATTGGTCACATTAAAAATGTCTATCAACAAAAATAGAGGGACTTTAATAAAAATACATTGCAGAAATACGATTTAGAGGCACATACAAAGAAATACAGATGGCAGCCAGAGCAAGACACATGCAAGATAGTGATACTGGGCTAGACCTTAAGAATTCATCTCAGATTTTTTTATGTTTAGAAGCATACAGACATGCCTATGGCCCCATTAGAGTCAACAGAAATCTAATCAACACAGTTGGAGTCAAAAGAGCAATTTAGTTCACCTTAGAGGAGACATTAAAGCTATGACTTTACTAGCAAATATAACAGTTTCACAGCTTAGATACCTATTACACTTAAATTTAGGTGTTTAATGTCATAGTGCAGTCACATCCTTTTTCTCCTCAGCTTTGTGGGAAATTTATGGAGAAAAACTTGTGAGAACTTAGAGACAATTATTTTTAAAGCCCCTGATTTTGGTCAACCCTAGATTTTCATTCACTCATACCCATTTACAAGGAGATATGTGTTTGTCTGAGAGGTCTAACAAGGATGATCTGTGTGTTACAGCAATGGAAAAGGATATGGTTGTTGATTCCTCTCTGTGACTCTTGCTTTCCTACTTACTGGTGAAAAGGAATGGGTTTTTGGACTGTTATTCAATACCATTTAGAAATTCAGCATTATTTCATGGTCATTCTTCTGTTTCAGAGTTTAATTTTTCTTTTCATGAATCTTAGACAATGGGTTATCTATTGTATCTATTTCCTCATTTGAGGTGCCTTTAAAATTGCAATCTGCTTTCCTGTTAGGACAAAAGGAACAGGAATGATGTATAAAACATGGTGTTACATTTATTGCCATCCTTCTGTTCTCAGACCACAGGTCCTCTGATCTTGATAAAACCACATTCCTCAGTCTTTGCCAGTTTGGTTGCTGTCAATTTTGTCCTTTGCTATCAACACAAGCCATTCTTCGAGCTCTTTATTATTTCTCATGGAATCATGCAATAGTTTGAGTTGGAAGGGACCTTCAAAGTTCATCTCATCCAACCCCCCTGCAATAAGCAGGGATGTCTTCAACTAGATCAGCTTGCTCAGAGCCCCATCCAATCTGCCCTTGGGCATTTCCAGGGATGGAGAAGTGTTCAGGGACAGACTGAATGGGGCTCTGAGCCCTGTATTGCCCACCTCTCTAGACAATGCAGTTTGATAATCAACTCACAGTTTGTGAGTCAGTAAAAAAAAATTCTGAAGTTTGTATTTTAAAATAGATATAAAAGCAAAAGCTCTTTCTCATATTACACTTTTGAGTAAGTAATGACAAAAATTGATCTTAACAAAAAAATTGATCTTATTAACAGCCTTTGTTTTCTGTCTGGTGGAATTTGAATATGAATTTATAAAACTTGCAGTTTTGAGACCATAGGGTTTACTTGATTTTAGACGTAGTTATGAAGTCTCATGATAAAAAGAGTAAAGAGTTATGCTTTATTGTGCAGAGCCAGATTATCTGGCAGGACAGATTAGGACCCATTTAACATGCACTTGCCAGGTCAGGTCATGAATAGTAAGTGCCTGCATTGGAAAAATCATGTACTATGATTTTGTGCTAGTTTTTCTTGTGTCTTTCCTATGATCTTTATTGTCTTGTGTCTAACTCTATCCCAGTCAAAACCAACACACTAATCTTCCATTTACTTTCCACAAGTCTGCCATATCCAGCACTTCTCTATATGCTTTTTGCTTCAGAACTCAGCTGTTGCCCCAGGAAGCAGTTGCACTGGAAGCTGAGTCTGCCAGATGTAGCCATTGATTCTTATCTGACTTCCCACCTGGGCTAGAGTGAGAACATAAACACTACATGGGAAGGACTTTCTCAGGTGAGTGCTAATGTGTCCCCAGCCTCGGAATCACTGCTGAGCTCAGTGGGACACTTACAGAGTGGAAAATGTGTAGTTCAGACTGACCATCACCACCTCTGTTGGTTCCATCCTCATTTCACTCCATTTCTGAGTTTTTAAAGAGAAAAATGGATGCTAGGAGGCAGTTATGCTGTAATGATTATGAACGGATGCAGAAGTTTTAAATGGGGACAGTGACATTCCCACACATCACATGCTAAGGAGGAATGAGTGATTGCTAGCAGTTCTTTACTTGAATCTAAGCCTTGGAGAATTGGTTTAATTTCCTGCCATGCTCTGCTGTGATCTCAGGACTGTCTTCTCCTTGATATTCTGGAGTACCTAAGACCATGGTCAACCCTTGCACAGCAAGGGAAGCAAGTGGTCTCTTTCAGGCAAGGATATGAAAGCCTCTATTTCCTTAATCCAAGAGAAGACTGGACTCATATATCTAGTAGAGTATTGAAACATGATACTGCAAGGACAGACAAACACCCAGGCAAGAAATATGGGTGTGTCACTGGAAAAGCAAAGTTTTGCAAAATATTCATAACATGAGACCACTGGTAACATGTTTCTGTCTGCTGGATATCCTCCTGTGAGGAGGGGATTATTGTTCCCTGGAGATTAACTGATTCTCCTTGGGGAGAGAAATTTACAGACCTGATAGGATAGGTCAAGCGGAAGAGAGTGATGGCTTGCTTGAAAAAGCTTGGTGCCTGCATATGGAGGAAAGACTGTGTTCAGTTTCTGAAATCAGTCCTTATGTGGCTGTAAATATGAAAGGGATCTAGGTATATGAAATATATATACGTTCTTCGCACAAACAGGCCAAACCTCCAGAGATGAAAGGGAGGCTGGGGTAGGATTCTGGGCTGAACTTCGTTGCTACAACATCATAACTATAACTCTAGAAGCAGAATGGGCTTTAAGTCCAACCCATAAGATGTCCCTGTTTGCAGAACATCCAGAGCCCAACTGTGTGCCCATAAAATGGAAAAGAGTTAAAAGCCGTAGCCCATACATTCAGATGTATGCACACTCATGCTTACCCATGGAGAAAGAACAACAGTTCTGCCTGCCTGGGCTAGCTGTTGATAGAGTTTGCTGTAGACCTTTAAAATGTGCTTTCTTTCATCAGGTATCCATTAGTGGTCCTTCAGAGAAGGACTGAGGCAAACAGGTGAAGTCAGTAACAGCTTCATACACTCATTTAATCCTTCTCTGCACTCAGGGTATCCAATTTAAGAGCACGGGGTTACTGTTCTGAATACAGCTTTAATGTCTCATAGGGGGTGTAGATAAAAGGCATCAACAGAAGTGCAAAGTTCTGTTGGACCAACCCTATATCTCAGAGCTTATGCTATTCAGTTATCAAGGAACAGTTGCAGTTTGACTGATCCAGTTGTACCTAGGCAAAGAACTTCTTTAGGGGAAGGTGTTCCAGATGAGGTACCAGCATCTGAAAGACACCAACGTGCAGCTATATCTTACTGTATTTACCACCTACTCAGAATGTGTGGTTACATTTATCAGAATGCATTTATCAGCAGTTTATCAAAACACATAGTGCCTTGTCAGTGAAGTATGCCATGTCTCAGAAGCTCTAACAAGATGTGTTGCCAACAGGTTTTGATTGCAAACAACTTAGTGTTAATAATCTAATAGGAAAAAGTAGGAGGAAGTGTCATTGCCTTTGCTTTGTTTAGCGGCTGGGAAACATGGTTGAAAAGAGTCTGAATCATCAATTATCACATAACAAAGACAATAAAGCATAGCCAAAGAACAATCAGAAACACTTCCATGGTATTTACAGGATTAAATGCTTTATTTGTGTGCCTCTGAAGGTATAGAAGACGTGGCAGGAAAGAAAACTAAAACTGATGAACAAGCTTGTTTCAGACCAATGAGGAAGGTTCAAGGCAGGAGCGTGATGAAAAATGATGTGTTCATACTCTTAGACAGAGAATAAGAAAAAGGATATAAACATAGTATTTCTTATTTTATAGATGTATCAGCCTAATGGAAATTCACAGAAGAGAATTCACTCCTTTTGCAGATGTGCTTCAGTTCTAAGTCACAAGTAATGCAAAACCAGAAAAATTAGTGAATTAAGAAAATATGATCAAAATGTTTAGGTGTATGCTGGTCTCGCAATTTTGCGCAAAGTTGGTGGTTATCTCCTGAGAGGGCAGAAATGGATAGCTGTAGTGAAAACCTCTTACTAGATTTCAGCTAAATCAGTCCTTTTCTGTTTGAGTGCAGCATTTTCAGGTGGCCTTTGAGCGAATCTACACCTCAGAAATACATCAGTGTGTAACAATGAACTTAGCATTGAAAGAGAAAATGAAAACATTATTTTCTCTCATTTATTTGTTTACTTTTGTTGTGAGAAAGCTGTAATTTAAAAAAAAATTATAGTCTGTCTTATTGTGTAGTAGGTGTATTGAATTTAAATATCATTAGGTTAGAATTTGCCCCGCAGAACTGGTAAATACAGCATTTTATAGACAATTAGGTGACAGCTGATGTCTTTCACATGCTGATCACTGTGAAATGTAACCCTTGTGTCATGTCTGCGCAAGCAGTTCCTGCCATCCTCCCACTACTGTCTGTTCTTCTGGACCTCAGATTCCATAGCGTCATTTCAGCAGTAAGTAAAGATTTGACATTGTTGGCAAATTTACAACTATCTGGTGCCTGAATTAAGATGATGCTGTGTAATAATTGGTAATCTAAATCAAACTGGCAGAAAGCATACAGTCATATTTCATACCATTTAGAATTTAGCAGCTATCAAGAGATTGTCTCTTCTCCATATATTTGAAAACTAAAAGTTATCAAACTATGAGTAAACAGCCTTGTCTGTTCTGTTCTCATGGAACCTTGTAGTTATGGATTTGTCATTCTGACCATTTAAACTTGCCTTTCCTTGGCAGGGATCTAAAATCCTTTGCATATCTGTATCTGGTTTATCATCTGTTGTATCTGACTCTAGTGATTGTTTCTGCAGAGCACAATATGCTTCAGAGTCCACATGTCCTGCAATGTGCCTTACTTCCAAGCAGCACTGTTTAACACTGATGAAAAGCATATTCCACAAAACAATTATTGCAGTATTTAAATTCCTCATAATAGTCAACCTCAGTGTCCTTTCTCAACTAATTATTAGTTTTCATTGGTTTATAAATCCTCCACTGTGTTCAGGAGGCATTGCATAAACTAATGCATTAGTAAGAAAAGATATCAAAGAACCTCTGCTTCTGGATTTTTAACTTTTCCTGATACCACCACCTTCCCTTGGCTACTCAACAGCACACTGCCTCCTTAACTATTAGGAAAACTCATGTTAAATGAATAGGCAAAACTCCAGTTCAGCTTCATCACTGAAAGTGATGAGGTCCCCTAACATGGGCGCCAGTGGTACTCCCTACACTAGTACCTGTCTTGTCACATGCCATGTTCTAGATTGGAGCACTTCCATGGATTCTGAAAGGAGAAATAGTGTGAAATTTTCATTCCCCAGACTACTTAAAATTAGACAAAGGCCCCAGTCCTAAAAACTGGTAGGTGCAGAGAATGATCCTGAATAGTATCAATATTTGGAAAATTACTCTCCGATTACATTACTAAGGGTTTACAGAAGCACATCGTAAGGTCTTGCGCAGAGTAATTGGTTGTCAGTGCAAGCGCGGTGATGTATCCCAATCAGTGTGCTTTTCTAGTGAAGAGGGCCGAAGTATACTGAAATAAGGGACTTTTCATTTAGAGTTTGATTTGTGAGTATGGTTTTAGGATGCAATCATCTCATCTCTGGTAATCAGACTGACCCTGTCATACAAACCAGCCATCAAATGACAAAAGCTTCTACTCATTGCCAGAGTTGGGGCAGCATAAAACCAGTAATTTCATTGCTAGCTTGCAACCACTAATAAAAAGATCAGCCATGACTTTTGCTTTAAAATATGCTCACTTTAGGAGTGAAGCTCATACTTTCAACGAAAAAACCCCAAAACCCAGTTGAATTCTTGTGTCAAAGTATAAGAACTGCTTTGTTAGATCTGTCTAGCTCACTGATCTCTCTCTAACAATGGCTACCAGTAGATATTTTGGGAAAGACAAGCACAGAATTATTTTTTCCCATGGTTATAACATTAGAAATTTTGGCAATCTGAGGTTGGAGATCGTGCATTAATTCATCTATTAATATTGTCTAACTGCTTTTTGAGCCCATTTATATTTTTGGCTTCTACAATACCCTATGGCAATGAGTGATGCAGTTTTATTATGTTTCATGTGAAAAAAATTCTTCCTTTTATTTGTTCTAAACCAGTTGCTGGTAATTTCATTGTGTTCCACCTTGTCTTTATATTATAGCAAACAGTGAATCCTTATTCCTTATTCATCCTCTCTGTGCCTTTCACAGTTTCTACATACTTCTCTCCTATATATATATATATATATATATATATATATATACGGAAGAATCTTAGTTCATTTAATTTCAAATCTCCAATTATAATTGTTTTCTGATTTTAGTGTGTCTATTTGAGGTAGAATTGCCATACCTTATTTCCATTTGATTCATTACTGTTTTCATAATAGCTCTTGCTAATCTATTTTCTGCTTTGATTACTTCTTAACATTGAAAATATTTTTTCAGAGAATTTTTCATAAGATTTACCTTCCTTATGGTCATTTGAAATCTGGTATTTTAGAGTTTGTAAATTTGTCACCCTATGGTTTGTTTCCCTTCAGGATCATAGATATGATTTTGCTTTCATGAATGATAAATTTAATTTGCCCCTTTATCATGCAGATATTCAGTATCCTAAGACCATTCTGCAATTTGTTCTTATCATTTCCAGTGCTGGCTCTTGTAATTCATCTTGTACCATTTGTAGATTTTTTACTTTGTATTTACCTCTTAATCAGATAATTTAAGAATGTGTTTAATATCATATATCTAAATACAGATACCTGAGGGATTCTTCTGGTTCCTTCCTTCTTTGTGAAAAATCTACCATTTGTTTCTAATATTAATTGATTTCTCTTTGACCAGTTATTAAACCATGAGAAGAATTTCCCTCTTCCTCTCTTGACACTGAACTCATTTACAAGAGCCTCTGTGACAGAATGTTTTCAAAAGCTTCTTGAAAATCTGAATTCACTGAGGAGATTAAATACTAATTCCTTAAGATAATTATTGCTCATGATAATAGAAACAATTTATAGTTCTAGATCAGGGAGTAGAATTCAGCCGTGCTTACACTGCTGAAAATTCAAGACTTGGCATCTGCCAGTCTCTAAGCTATCATGAAGATAAGCTAAAGGAAGAAGCAGAAAGCTGGTTTTTTAATATCTCCAAGGAATATTTTCAGCTGATCACCTCTCAGTTCAGTGGGCTAAGCAACCATGCACATATTTGACACGGGAGGATGAAGAATGGGAACTATATTTTTAAAAATCATGATTCAGATAGATAATGTCTAGAGATTTGTAGTAACTACCAATTTAGAGGACTTGCATATCACTGTTACCAGAGATAAATGTCAGTATGCATTTCACTGCAAGTCTTCACTAATATTTCTTGACTATGAAGTAGTTTCCAAAGGTTGAATAACTTCAGAAAAAGCTACCCTATTAAAGGGCTCAGCAAACTTATGGGAAGCCAGGCTGAATGAGATTCTGATGAATCCCTTCCCATTTTCTTGGGCACCAAAACTACAGTTTCTATATTTTGTATTCTTGACTCCACAAGATATTGTGTTTTCCTCCTGTATATCCCTTTTAGCCTCTTTTATTGCTCTTTAACCTTATAGGCTAGGCATATTAGTGTACATTGATAACAGTTATCCATTTGGTGTCATGGGATAGCAGAGAAGCAGATATGTCACAAAATGTGAATATATTGGTCTTAACTGGAGGAAATAGGTACCAAGTGTAACTTGGCTTCAATGCATGAAGTCAAGGAAAATCTGAATTTAATCAGAGAGGCAGATGCAGTCTTGCCAAACCTTCCAGTCTTTTTCCTTGCTGTTTTGCTGGCTGATAGCCATTCTTAATTGGAAATAAGACAGAATTTAATCTCTGAGCGGTAGACAAAATTTGCTATGACCCATCTTTATTGTGGAAACTGAATTTTCTTTATCTAGGAAAAGATGTCAGATTATTGCACATGATGTCTGCCAAATATTAGCTCGTTATGAGAAGACATTTTTATGCTTGGTGAAAAATACCAGTCTCAAGGAAGGTTTAGATGGGGAATGGAAATTGGAGATTAATCCTTAAGAAATTTTATCTTAGAAGTACCAAGCAGTTTTAAGTATCCATAGCTCATTTTCTTAAAGTTTTAATCTGCTAAAATATACATAAATAAAAAATGAGCATTTTAAGGGGCTGAAATTCAATATGATTTATGGAAGAAAATATGTAGTAAAGCTGCACTGCTTCTGAAACTGCCATTCAGCATAAAAGAAACATCAGCAAGTCTAGATATTTATTCTTCATTAACTCTATTTAACCTCTGGAGCCTTACTGTGGTGGTGTTTCACCTCTTGGTCTTCAGTTATGCACCTAAACGTGGATATATATGATTCAAAGTCATTATGCAAAATAGAATTTATTACAGGAATAGAGTGGAATTGTTGACTTAAACACTGAATTTTAAGATTAGAAAAATAGAATGAAAATTCATGAGGCACATTTGTTAGCTTTTTCCACAGATAAGGACTTGCTGACAGAGAAGCATCCTTGCTAAATAACGTCTCTGACAAAATGTAGTTCTGTTTCTGCTACTAGAGTAATCTTAATTTATCCAAACATATTTAATGATCCTATATTTTACAAATAGAGCCCAAAAATAATTTGTAAGCTAAACGGTTTTCTTTGACGCCGCATCTAGTGTTTTTCTGGGCACTGTGTTTGGCAACTAGAAAATTACTATTTGGAAATCCTGCCAGTTTGGTGTTCAGTTTGGGGCAATTCCCAATTCTGCCTTATTCCTTAAAAAAATCTGGCCAAAAAGCATAAAATCCTCCTTTTTCTATCAGTATAGATGAGAATGTGTAGAGGTTGCAGTCATGAGGTATTGTTTCAGCTGCCTATTTGGAAGACATGCTTACTTAGGAAGATTATATTGAAATGGGAATCTTAAATTATAGACTTTCAGTAAAACTTTAATCATAATTCAATCTAAAATTTATTAAACTTTCAGAAGGTTTTTCATTTATCAATCTGTAGTCCTTTGCACATGTGTGAAGAGCAATACATATGGAGGAAAAGTATAGATTCCTTGTTATCAAATACTGCGTGTACATATGGCTCTTCCTGAAAGGAGAGTAAAGAAAGAAGAGAAAAAAAGTAAGAAGATAAAGAAACACTAGGAAATGACATAATTTTCTGAAAACTTCATGATATGTCAGGTGCAGATTCTTGAGCTCCCACAGGTAGAAAATCAGCTGAACCTCCTATTAGAAGTAATTATTGTTCTACCTTGCAGCTATCCCTTGTGTTATTATTTGCATGAAGATTAGGAAGAAGGAGAAAAGCTAGACCAAGTTATAATAACTCAGTTTCATTTATCTACTTTCATTGCAGTTTCTGAAAGGGTTAGCTGATGCAAAACAACTCAGCCATGATTCATTCTCCCCTTGAAACAAGCCATGTTCATTTAAGAAAGGCTTAAGTCACCAGCCATGCACTGTGGAGTCTTGTTTACTTGTCATTTACCACAGGCTGCCAGGTTGCCTTGCACAATTTTTGGAGAGGCAGCGAATAGGTGTGTGTATTGCATTCAGAACCAACTAGGGGGAAAATGTATGCTTGATTCATACCAGAAAACCATTTTGGAGACCTGTTGGTAATCACATATATTTTTTCCTCAGAAAAGCATAGGACATTCCAGAAGTTTATGCAGTGGAATGTTTTCTAACTAAATTGCATGCCCAAACAGCCCAGCAGTTCAGTCTGCAATAATTTGAATCTAAAACTGAGTAACTTTTGTTCTTGTTACTGGTGTTTTTGAGAATACAAGCTGACTTTAGGGATACCTGGTTTCTTTAATGTCGTCTGACATCCGTGATTGTGTTGGCCTGGACTCTATAGTGCTACTCTTTTGACCTGCTTATATTTATTTCTTGGATCAGTATTCAGTCCCCAGATTTAAGCTGTACTTTATCCTGCTCCTGCCAAAAGTAGATATAACAGAACCTAAGGTATTAAGGGTCCAAAACCCTTGCTTTTGCCAGGGATTTTCCTCCTGTTGTGAGAAGCAGTACAGTAAGCTTCCTGCCCTTCAGTCAGGCACAGCTGCTATGGATAGATCAGTCCCACTTAGCATGGTGGTGATGTATGGGAATAAGGCTGACACATACAGAAGCATAAGAACATAATGAAAGTAAAGGTCCCAACAAAAACATTCAGAATTGCTTTATTTCAGATTTCATTGTATTTATTATTATTATTATTACCTTTTAAGTTCTTGTAGGCTTGATGCTATACTATGTCTGAAATGTACAAATCCCAAAAAAGGATAATTTCTATCTGTTCTACTGCAGTCTGCTTTCAGCCTAGCATGGACAGTGGTATGAGAAACAAGTCCTTCTGCTCATGCCCTTTCTGGAAATAAAGCTTTTGGAGAAGGGAAGCGGACCATTCCACTGGCCTGTGAAGACAGAAGGCAAGAGAGGTCTTAACCCTGTAGAGTAGTAATTAGGTAGTGCACTGAGAGAGCAGTCTGAATTCACAATCTGAATTTTGAAGTGTTTCTGTGATGAACATTGATATTACAGCATCATAGGTAATATGTATAAAACACCCCTGAAAAAGAATCAGGGAAGCTCCAGTTGCTTTCTTACTCACCCAAAAGAGTGGTTTTCCCTGCTTCAGTATGTTCCCTCATGCATTTGTGCTTTGTGGCCAAATGACTTTTATGTTTTTCTGTGTACAATAACAATTAGAGCAAGAATAATAGCAAGAACCATTTTTATCCAGGTAGTCCCTTGTTTGGTGCTTAAGGTACAATATAAAGTCATTTGGGCTTAAATTTCTCAAGCAGTGGCAGGTGCTGAGGTTGAACCTCCACCTTGCTAAAAGAGATGTGACATCAAATTGGTGTTCATGCGTAAAATTTAAAGGACAGCTTTGTATCCTCAGCTTTCATTTGTGTTTTAAATATAATCCTCATTGCTGAGTTCTTAAAAATGTGACTTTAAAAACAAGACTTCCATGGATAAGTTTTTGTTTTTGATCTCTGGGGATAGATGAACTTAACTTTTCTTAAGACAGGCATCAAATTTTCAAAAGAGAGACCAGCTTCCTTTTTTTTTTTTTCAAAAGTCATTCCTTTTGGCTGACTTTAGAAAACTTCCTTTTAGCATGTACATTGGGATTGGGGGTGAGTCCATTGTCTCTATTCCTACCCTTTTCTATAGGCTGTTTACAAGTTCAGAGTGTCTAGCAGAACGTTACATGGTGATCAAATACTTAAGCTGGACAGTGTAGTGTTTTTCTTTCTGTACATCTTAAGGCTTTGTGACTAATATGTATTTCCTTCCCAAAATTCACAGATATGCAGAATTTGAGAGTATCTCAGAGATCTCTGTGTACCTAGCTCATCCAGAAGAGCAGAATATCTGCTGTACAAGTCACATTCCTTGGCTGCTTCTCTTCAGAAATGGCAGATCTGTATACATTTTCCATTACTGCAAGACACTGCCTTAGGCAGTAAGCAGCAGGGATGTTGGATAATGCCACCTCAGGTCACAGGGCAATTAAGATAAATATTTCTGTTTTAAATGCAGTGCCAGGAATCTTAGTACTAGAAAATGTTTGATGAAAAATAAATAAAACAATAATTGTGTGAATTAAATTTTACACTGAGCTGAAAGAGCATTCCAGAAGTATCACTGGAGACAAATAGCCAAAGGGGATTTCTGACAATAGGTGTGATTTTCTACTGAAAAATTAAACCAAAATTATGCAGGTGCATTTTGCTGCCATTTGTTAACATACAGTCTGACTTATTTGGTCTTTACTTTTCCATTTTTTTTCTACAACTTATTATATTTATTGTAATGCCTGAAGCTAAGTTTCTGTGGGCATCAACTAACTTCAGCTGTGAGAAAAACTAGTGTTGTTTTATACTTGCACAGTACCTGCAACACAGAGCTTAACCTATAAGGGATAAATAGTAATAATTTAATACATGGAAAGATAAGAAATTATGCCTAGTGTTGATATATATATTTAGTACTAAGAAACAGAATAGTCCTTTAGAAGGTTTTCAAGACAGATAAAAGAGATGTAACAATGTACTGTCAGGCTTGTAAGGAATGTTTTTACTGATACTGGTAAAACCCTTAGACTGAAATTCTTTACTTGTAGGAAAGCTGCAAAAAGGAAAGGCTTACATTAAGTATTGCTGCTGCTCCCTGATGAGATGTGTCAGGACCCAGAGAGCACCAACTGGCCTTAACGGCTGCAACCAGCCTCACCTGGGACCCCCACCCTTTGCCCCAGGGCTCCCTGCCCTTCATTTCTCTCCTGAAGCCTGAGCTGTGGTGGATGTACCTGTCTCTTGGGTGGACCTTAGATCTATGCTGCAGGTGGCTAGTCTTCTGGATGTACCCCTCAGACGCATGTCTGAGCCTGTCTCCTTTGCTCGCAGCTGAGAACCTTGGATGGACCTTGGTCCTGGAACATCTCTTGCTGCGTCTGTGGGGGAACCCAGCTACCAGTTCCCATGGGGCTGTGACCTACTGGAGGGGTGCTGCCTATGCTGGGATTGCCCTTGGCTTCCAGTTCACCTTTCTGTGTTGGCTGCCTCTCAGTAAACCTGAGCATAGGTTTCATCCCTGCTTGTAGCTAGAACTGGTGATTTCAAGGGCAAATTTTTGCTGTAATTGCAAATAAAAGGCAGACTTCAAGAAATAGTAGTCTTGTGAAGGGGTCCTTTTGTTTGTTTTTGGTTTTTTAAAGAAATAAAGAGGGAGTTAGCAAAAAAAAAAATGTTTTATTCACAGAATGCTTACTTAAATGGCACTTTCAATTGACTAATTATTTATTTTTCATAACCTAATACTGTCATGTTGAAACATTAGATGAAAAAAGAAGAGATCTCCACCTAAAAGGAAATAGTAATAGAAATATTAATAAAACAAGTCAATCAGTGTTTCCTTCAGAATTCAGTATATGCTGTCTAGGGATGTGGCTATGGCTGAAGCATTTATTAACAATTCAATATTCAGGTCTGGACAATGAGGAAAGCTGCTTGAAACTAATTTCTTTGACCGCCAGTAACTATGACGTTTCTTTGGCACATTTTTTTGCTTTTTGCTAATCTGTTTCTGCATCAATAATACTGTCTGCTTTGTTCTGTCATAAACCCTGGAGTACTCTGTGCCTAATGTAGTCACGTGTGTGCAGGTGACTTAGAAAATGGTACCCCCAACTTTGCACCACCACTTAATTCCTGGAAGGGAAGCTCTTTATACTACATACTGTCACAGCCCATGAATATGACCATGCATGTTCCTATTTGCTCTAATAAAACAAGAAAAAAATATTTAGAAAGCTTACAGGAAAGGAGATCATTGTTTAGCAAAAAACCTGGTTTTTTACGGACCTCAGAAAGGGAGTCAAAACATACTCCAATACAAATCTTTTGCCTGCAGAAAACAGACTCTTTGGGTGAGAAACATAAACTACACGAAAGGCATCAATCAATCTGTGAGAAAATATCCCTTCTGAATCTACCTGTCTCAGCTGAAGCCATTAGTAGCCCTAAATGTACCATCTAGTTATTTATGACTTGGCTGCCAAAATGCTTTCTAACCTGCTTTCAAACAAGATTGACAAGATAGATAGTGACAGAGGTGAACCAGCCCAAACACCTTTGCCTGAAGTCCAGTGGGGATCGCTCACAGGTTTCACCAGCAGCCTCCTACAGACAGACAGATGATCAGCCGGGGACTGCCAATGTTTTCAGTCATCGAAAAAAAGTTCACCACTGCCTAATTTCTTAGATTTGTAAGACTACCTTTTCACTTTCATGTACTTTGTGACCTAAGCTACAATATGTTTGTTTCAGATGTGGTGCAAATGTAGTGCAATACAAATGTACTTTCCTGTGGTCACTAGCAAATTAGGTGGTGATGAGTAATCTGTGCTTTCATATTCTCAGTGAGAACAGTTCTGAATTTACAGCTTAACAGATGTGTAAAGCAGAAAATAAGCTACATCGAAGTGGAATATTAAACAATAATTATCTTGCAATTTGATTTAAATAAATTTTCACTGCCAATTTCTCATCCTGCAGATTTCTCAATATCATATCTGTGGTGAAATATATGAGCCTGTCTCCTAATTTAAGATGGCTAGATTGGGAGAATAGGCATTTTTTTACCTCCTTTTTCCTTATGTGTATATGAATACTTGATAGGATATCAGATGCTTTTATATACAAAAGTAGAATATTTATATGTCTCTGTTGTGTGCCACTCATGTTTATAAGGAATAAATTATCAGGACAGATATCAAACCTTCCATATATTTCACTGAAATACCAATGAAAATTTAGTCTGATTTGACATCTGCTGGAGGGTAGGAAGGCTATACAAGGGGATCTGGATAGGCTGGATAGGTTACATTAATATTTAATGCCAGCAGAAGCTATCATACAATTTAGTGTGCAGTCTTAAAGATGACAAAGATGGTATGTGCCACCATGGGTAGATAATGCTTGTGATGATGCAGTAGTATTATTTTTAGTGACTATAGCAATTCAAAGTGAATTGCACAGAGAAAATAAGTTTCAGAAAGTTAGTTAAATGCAGTGAATTCACATAAGGGTCTACCTTTGACTTAGTTATTTGGTTTATTTGGCATTTCACATAGAAACAAAAGATCCCACCAGAGCTAAGTAAGTCAGATGGCATTCCTACAAGATGCAATTCGCATTCCTGCCAAAGTCAGCAACCTACACAAATTAAGCCTCAAAAAATAAGCTACAAAACTCTAATCAATCAACAAAGCAGAAAATTTTTTCCTGTTTTTTTTCTCCACTTTCTAATTGAGAATTGATTGATGTTACAGAATATTTTACAACGGACAGACAAGAACACTCTTGATTTACTGCCACATCTTACTATTTCTAAATATCTTAAGTGAGAGGTTTTTACTTTGCCATTGTAGCAGGCCTGTCACTGAGGAACCAAGCTCTGGCAGTTTTCCATTGTGTTTGTTACGTGAGCCAGAGCTGCTTTTGACCTTTGAAGAAAAGGGAGAGGTTTCCTAAGATTCAAAAGAGTATTTTCAGCAAGATGGACACTAGCCATCAACACTATTGCTAAATGGCTGAAACTCTAACATGGAGGGATTCACTGCAGGCAGGTAGATCCTCTGGCAGTTTTCCAGCCCCGAGTTCCCTTTGAAGAAATCCCTGCCTTTGCTCAGCAGCCTGGAAATTAGCATACTTGCCCATGAATACAACACCTTGGGCATTGGCCTTCTTCTGGAAGATGCTGAGACTAAATCTTCCTTTTCTCAGAGTCTGGAGGAGCACCAGACTGCTGCATAATCAACAGTGCAGATGAAGCTGGGCCACTGTGCCAAAGTGACTGCAAAAAATTTGTGGAACCAGGAAGGCAAAAACTCATGTGAAATGAGGAAACGTGTATTCCCAATACTGTTTGTGCTTTTTACCCCATGTCTCTTATAAATACCTATTGCAGAGCTCAGATCAGGAACCAGGATAACACTGTCTCAAAAAGGCTGCAGATCTTATTTGCTGTCTCTGGCTAGTGCACACACAGAATGTGGACAAAATTGGTACAGACAAGGCCTGAGTGCCCAGTTCCAGTCCAGCAGCTGCAACATTGCTTGCAGTTGAGGGACTCAGCAGCATGAGAGGTCACTTCTGGTTTAGTCACATTCAGTCCCCAAATCCAGACTGTAGGTAGGCAGGATCAGTTTTGGCTACCATGACTCTAGTCTACTTGAATTTGTCCATGAACTGTTGCATTTCACTAACTAGGTGTAATAGTGTTGGACTTCATTGAAACCCATGGGGAAAATGTTGTGAAAACAGATGTTAATAATGTAGTTTATTACAGATACAGGACTATTAAATTGAAGGACATTAAGTGGTAAAATAAATTATTAAGAAAAACAGACAATTGCACTCATTCTCTTGAGGAGAAATCTATTTTATGCTCAGCCACAAGCTCAGTAATGGTGAAATATGATCCATTTAATGCAGTTTGAAATGTAAAAGCACTCATACTTGACCACGTTGTATGAACTGTATGCTCGAACACTGTGTAAAAAATAAATATTGCAGAGCTGTACAAGAAACACATAGACAACTTTTTGCCCTCTGGGAAAATTCAGCACCCCTTTGCATAAAGAACTGATTTTATCACCTCAGAAAATTCTTCTAAAGCTAGTCACAGTTCTATTAATGTTGTGTTTGTCCTCATTACCAAGCTAAGAGATACTCCTCCTTAGCATTCAGAACCAACTGCAACACTTCAGTGAATGGATAATAACGAAGAGAAAATGGGAGAAAGAAGCTTTCCATCCTTTAAGAGATAGTTGAGATATGAAGAGATTAATAGCAGTCACTGGGGAATCTGAACCAAGAATCAGTCTTCCAAGACTTCCCAGGTGGTAATGGTACAAAGAAGTCAAAGCAAAATTTAAATAAAAGTGTTGTAGATTCCTATGACCAGTTCCAGGTTCTAAAGTCCGGAAACACTCGCATTTTAAATCCAGTCCTGCATCTTTTGCAGTGCAGACACAGTCTGATGTAGCAACCTTCGGATTAATATAGTCCAAACCCTCTTGGAATCCACATTTTTAATTATCTTTTTTAGGTTTGGGGGTTTTTGTTTGTGTGTTTGTCAAACAGAAATTACATAATTCTGCATATATGGTGATTTTCTGAATCTTCCCTAATAACTGGAAAATTCTGCCTGATTTCTACTACATTTAGCAAAGTGGTAGAGAGATTTCAAAAGTAATTAAGCTCCAAGATTTATGCAAATAAGTGAACAATTAGAGGTGAGGAATTGTGTTAATTAAAGTCTGCACTAGAAATGTATAGTCTATTACAATGTGCATGGAAAAGAAGCCTGGAACCTGGAATGAAAAATTTCATTCGGACAGCACAGTTTGTGAAAAGCAGTGTTGCATGCGCCCATGTCTGGCCAAAGCTGATCAAGTACAGAGCACAGACTTATGAGGAAACCAAGCTTTATGAGCTTCAGTGTTCAGGAATGTAATTGTTTTACTTAATAAATAATTTATTCCTTCATTTTTTTACAGCCTGTTGTGCCTCTACTTTAGACTGGTTTTGTAAGCAGAAATGCAGTAACACTGTGAGAAAGGCCAAGGCATTTCTGAACCAGTCTAAAGCAGAAAGTCTGGGCAGTCATGTGAAAATAAATTTGTGATGAGATTTGCAGCCTAGCTACTAAATCAAATAGGTTTTGAAAATATGCATGCATTATAGTGTGTCTTGTTCCAGTCTTTCTTTGGGTTGCTTTTAGATGGCTTTCACCTTATTATAAGATATATTAATTCTAATTATCTAATCTAAAACTTTTCCCTTTCTATGATCCGTCATTTACAATGAAAGCCCTCATGGCTGCGGCTTCAACCACTTTGTTCCTTCTTTCCGTCTCTGATCGAGGAAAAACCTTTTTCTGATTGTTAAATCAGAATCTCTGCTAACTGTGCAACAATGTGTGCAAGGACACTATAGATGTGCATATATGTTTAGGCTTCATGAAGCAAAATCTATTAAATTATGGAGTATTTCCAAATTCTTTAGTCCAAGGAAGTCAACATCACTGAAGCCCAACCACAAGATTGATCAAAATGTAGTTTTTGACTGTGTCATTATTGCAAGTGTACAGCTGAGTCAGACAATTTTTTTTCCTTTCTTTGTTTTTCTAAAATACATAATAAATAAAATTTAATGTTTCTAGCAAGCAAATGGTATCCTCAGGAGCTACCTTTTAAGCTTAAGAATATTTGCAGCGGGATTTCCTAAAGGGCTTCATAGAAAAAAAGGGTCCTTGTTTGAAGGAAAATTCAACTTTTGGTTAAGACTGATCAAAATAGTTTGTACAGATTTTCATAAGCTTTTTTGCTCACACTGTGTATTATTTGGCTTAGTGATCACAGCTGAAAAGCATGATTTTAATAAAGAAGTTGAATAAGCAGATTAAAGTAAGTCACAGGGCCTGCCTCATTCCAATGGTAAACAAAGTAAACTAATTAAAGAAAGATAGGTAATATATACAACATGTGTATTATTGTTCCTTCATTTGCTTATTTCTTTATATTCATATTTAAAGTAGCCAGCATATCACAGATGATAAGAAAGATTACTTTTTAATTACCAGCTGAGCTCCTTGATATGCTTTTACAATTTCTTCTGATGAAGTAAGGAGAGCTGTTGCTGTAAACTCTAATTCTAATCAACATCCCTCAAACACCCAGGAATCAATAATTTGTTTACAAGACCCTACAGGGAATGACTGAGTTAATCACTTTGATTATACCACTCATGCAAAAAAAAGTCCATGCTTCTGTGAATGCCTATACTAACTACAGATTGATTTTATTGACTCAACTATTTAGCATTAGGTGAAAGAAGTGGTAGGAAAGAGACTGGTAATACCAGTATCTCAGGTATGTGTTCGGTGAGGCACATAAGTGTAATGGGTTCCCAGGCTTGGAACTGGGAGGGAATTTTGCTCAGGGTGTAGTGGCCAGGGACTGCCAAGGATTTGGGAGGTTCTCTGGCTTTGTTAAGATCATGCGTGTGTATTTACACAATCGCATTTCTGCAAGAGATGAAAGGAAGGTGCTGGTGACCCTGGCTGCTCTTTGCCCCTGTGGCTGTGGCCTCCAGGATGCTGCTCTCTCTGAGCTGCCTTTGCTAATTGGAAATCTCCAGCACATGAAAAATGACATGTGGGAGAGCATTAGCTGTGGGCATATGATTACAGAAACTTTGGTATTAATCAACAAGCAATCATACATGCCAACTGAACACCAATGTCACCTTCCTGGGGAAGGGACAGTCAGTCTCACTGGGCAATTTATGTGTAAAGGAACTCTACTGTTCTTCTTGTGGCATTTAAAGCTCCAGGGTATTTCCCTAATGAAGAGCTTAAAAACATTTGCCCCTTGGCCAAAGGTCTGTGCTGCAGCCCGAAATATTGGAAAGTGAGCAACCATGTCCCATCCCTGGAAGTGCTCAAGGCCAGGTTGGAAGGGGCTTTGCATAACCTGGTCTAGTGCTGAAGGTGCCCATGGCAGGAGCAGTGGAATTAGATGACCTTTCAGGTGTCTTCCAATCCAAAACATTCTGCGATTCTATGATTCTATGACCTAGAGCTCTCCGAGTCTTGAGGTGGAACAAACAGGTCCCAGTAAAGTAAGGTTTATTAAATTGCATCTTGTCATTACAATAACATTTATGCAGAGACAGTGTTGCCCTGTAACACATTAATTTTTATTTATTTTTTTTAACATGTTTTCCTAGATGAATGACTAATCTCGAAAATCCACGGGCCGCCGGGGATACAGGTATCCATGGTTACCTTCGTTGCCTAGCGACACCTCCTTACGCTGCTGAGCGCACTCCTGCTCCTGCCGGGACTGCGCAGTGCAGCCCCATCCAGGTGCCACCCCAGACCAGCTCCCTTGACAGACGAGAAGTTGTTTTGGGCTTATTCTGCAGTTGATGTTTTTAAAAGAAAAAACAAAAAAAAAAAAAAGGAAAAAAAAGGAAAGCGGGAGGGGGCCAAACTCTGGTCTCTCTTACAGCAACATAAACCCGGTTGTGGTTTCAGGAAGGATCTGAGTCAGTGTGTTGATGTAAACCCTCAGTTGTACTGTAAGACACACCTTTGCACAGAAGTTTATTTGGGACAGGATTTAGGGTATTGACTAGTTTCTCAGCCAGACACAGACCAAGTACTAACAAACTAGGGTTTGGCTCCTTTACTGGGTGAAATGAAGCATTGCTTCGTTTTGAAAAAAAATAATACCCATTTATGTCATGTCAGAAACAGAAAATGTATTTATTTGATAAATAAGATTAAAAATACTCTTATAAAAAGGCTAAGAGTCAGATTCTCCCAATGACATCAGTTTAGGCTGAGTTAATTGCAGATTAAGAACAATAAATTTTACTGGCTAGGTTATGGAGGGCTTCTCAAATGCTGCTGGTTTATGCATGCCATGACTCACCAGCATCCAGTCCTTCTATACAGAGGTCTGTGGTTGATGTCACAGCCTTGAGCTCTGCTTTTCAGAGCATATTCTCAGAACAATGACTTGCAAGTACTTTGCACCTGAGCACTCAGGATGGTATTTGTGGTCTAGCTGGATTGCTTACAGAAACAAGAGAAAAAATTGATTATGTAAGTCAGACACTTCTGGTGCAATCTCGTCTGTAAATAGGGATGCCCTTGTCTCCCTCCTCAGCTTTCCCTCTCCAGCACTCAACTGCCTTACTGTAGAAACAGACAAAAGAATATATTTTCTGTGCTTGCAGTCCTGAGTTTGCCCTTCCAAGCAGTGTTCTGCTGAACAAGAGCTCCTTTAGGAGGTTGCTTTCTGGAGTATTGATCTGTTTTCTACTTCTGGTACATGCAGGGGTGCAGTCTAATTAATGTGCTTTTGCAGTAAATCCTTGAAAGCACCATTGTTCTCTGATTAACTATTGCTCATGTTTTCCTTGAGTTTAGTGCCACAGAAGGTGTCTCTTACACTAAATCTTCCAGAGTAATAAATTCAGTCATCTGTACTGCTAGGTCATTAATCTTGTCCAAGGTTTGGGCTGGATCATCTCAGACTCCTCCCAGCAGTTCTTGAGTACTACTTGGGACTTAATACAGAACAGACACTGTTCCCTCTAGGCAGTTTGGAAGCAGCCTACCATACTTTGGAGAGAAAGCGTCATCCCTAGTACTGACATTCTGGACATTCCGGTCAATTCTAGGACATTCTAGTCTAGCCAGTTTCAGTATTAGAGTTCAGGGCATATTTAATCTTCTGTAAAGTAGTGCAGTTCTTTAATTGGTTTATTCCAGCAAGTCGTTTAATTGGCAACTCTTGAGCAGGTTCAGCTTGATCACTTTTTGCAGAGATACAGACTAGTACAGGACTCTCATTCTGCTACATTTACTGCAACCCATTCAGAAAATCAGAAACTTGCAAAAACTGCATATAGGGTGCAGATGTTGGTGGTTAGGATGCAGGTGTTTTTCAATCAGTGTCTGTCATGGTGAACAAGAAAGTTGCAGTTTTCCCATTTTTATGGAGATGCTAGGCTAGAAGGGCCACCTGGATTCACTGAATGATGTCCATCTGTGTTTATCTGTTAATTCTTGTGTTGTAACTGGATTATTAACAGTAGGGGCTTGTAAAGCACATAGCAAATTGGGATATGATTCAAGACTTCAAATGAGCTCTACGGTTCAGTGAGTAAGGATATAGCAACAGCCTTAGCGAAGTAAGGGGCCTGTGTTGCCAAGTATGATGCTGGTGTCCTTGTATAGCTAGGAAAGAAGGGGCTTCTTGCTCCCTTGGAACGCTGTCCAGAATCTTTGTAATAAGTACATTTCTCCTTTATTTCTAAGTCTTTTTTCAGAGTGTATTGAAATTTTCGTTGTTTTCCTTCTTTTCTTTATTTTTCATTGTAACTTCATGTCATGATTACTCTCAAATTGCCCCTTCATCTCTTTTTATCTGTATATCCTATCTCCTATGCTTAGCATTAAAATTGTAATTTTTTCCTTACTACATGCTCTTCCTTGTAAAGGACTTCCTGGTTGAGTATGATTTGTTTTTCTGTGCCAATTTAGCCTAATAGTTCCCCTTGCCTCATTTGCAGACCACATAGTGATGCAACTTCCCCTTGTTTTGTTCCCAGAAAAGTATTGCCACAGTACTTTAATAAAATTATGTAGGACTCTGTTTACAAAAGAGTGCTTCTGTGGTATCTTATTGCTTTCACAGGAAGCTTAACAGCTTGCAGAACAGTAAGTGGCAAATGTTTAATGCAACATTGTGCCAACTTCAGGACAAACTGTTCCTCTCAGGAATGTTTTCAAGCTTAAATGAGAGGAAAATCCCCCTTGCAGAATGTGAATTCTTGGAGGCAGCAGGGAGTGACTGCCACTTCTTTGCCTTGCCAGCAGCTCCAATTCTCAAGCACCTTCCAACGCTTTTTTAGATCAGCTGAGTGTATGCTCAGCAGCAGGAAGTGATAAAGCTGTGACTGGCTTTTCCAGAGGAGCAAGGACTCCTCTTTCATGGAAGAGGCAGTAAGTCTTCCAGACTGCCTCAGACAGAAAACATTGGCTTGTGCCCATGGATGCTGGGAAGGTACAGAGGAGGGAGACATGAGGCCATAGCAAAGTTATTTATGTGAGTAAGCAAAGATTAGGAGTGTAGCTGCAAAAACTGAGACAGAACAATTCAGAACTTAAACAGTGACGAGTCAGACTGAAATATGTGGCACTTCAGTCATGGATGCGAGTCATCCATCAATAACGTAAGTGGATATTACTGAACTAATGATTAGTTTAACTGAAGAGTGAAAGGAGTTGCATTTCACAGAATAATTTATGTTGGAGAAGACCTCCAAGATCATCGAGTTCAACCTTTGATCAAACATCACCATGTCAACTAGACTATGGCACTAAGTGCCATCTCCGGTCATTTCTTGAACACCTCCAAGGACGGTGTCTCCACCACCTCCCTGGGCAACCCATTCCATTGTTTAACAAGCCTTTCTGTGAAAAAATGCCTTCCGGTGTCCAACCTGAACCTCCCCTGACACGGCTTAAGGCCATTTTCTCTTATCCTGCCCCTAGTTTCCTGCAAGAAGAGCCCGACACCCACTTGGCAACAACCTCCTTTCAGGTAGTAGTAGAGAGCGATAAGGTCACCCCTGAGTCTCCTTTTCTCCAGTCTAAACAACCCCAGCTGCCTCAGATGCTCCTCATAGGACTTACTCTCTAGATCCTTTGCCAGCTTTCTTGTCCTTCTCTAGACACAGTCCAGGACCTCAATGTCCTTCCTGGATTGAGGGGCCCAAAACTGAACCCAGGACTTGAGGTGTGGCCTCACTATTGCCAAGTACAGGGGAAGAATCACTTTCCTAGTCCTGCTGACCCCACTATTATTGGTACAGGCCAGGATGCCCTTGGGCTTCTTTGTCACCTGGGCACACTGCTGGCTCATGCTGAGCTGGCTATTGACCAGAATCACAGAATATTCTGAGCGGAAAGGGACCCGCAAGGATCATTGAGTCCAACTCTGAAGTGAATGGTCCATACTGGAATCAAACCCACAATCTTGGTGTTATTAGTGTCATGCTCTTACCAACTGAGCTAGTCTTAGAGGAACCAGCACCCCCAGGTCCTTTTCTGCGGGGCAACTTTCCAGCCACTCTTTCTCAGTCCTGTAGTGATGTATAGGATTGTCGTGGCCAAAGTGCAGGACCTGGCACTTGACCTTGTTGAACCTCAGTCTGTTGGTCTTACCCCATCTATCTAGCTGTCCACATTTAATACTATATTCTGCATTAATAGTCCTTAAGCAGTAAAAATATCAAGTAGGCTCTGCCCATGAGCAGTGTTCTTCCTCTTTTTTGACCTCAACCACAGGTCAAAATATTCTGCTGGTTTTCTGTGGCTGCTGGGTCCTGGATTCTTTGAAGCTGGTGGAACTGTGTGGCTGCTATCCGTAAGTGGATCCAGGACTTCCAGATGGGTGACTGAGCTGAAACCTGAAGACACAGAAAACATGTTGTATGATATCTATTTTATATCCAGGCCTTAGGGTAAGGCAGCACTTGGGTGCTCTATAGCTGACATCATGCTCAACTGATGCTGTGAGTTTACTATAGGGAAAGTACACCAATCTGTAATTCATGACTCTCAAAGTCCCAACAACGCCTGAGGACTTTACAGCCCTCGATGTCTCAGTACTCAACATCAGAAATATGGTCCAATAAGGAAGGGAAAAGAGGAATAGAATTAAAAACTAATCAGATGAGATCTGTTTTCTGATAAAGAACTGCCATTTGCACTCTAGTAAAGGATGTTTACAGTAATCCTGGGAAATGGAGTCTATCCAGGAAGCTTCATAGGAGAGAAAGGGGAATAACATCTTCTAGATCACAAGGCTCCTGAAGGCATTATTAGAGTTCATTATGAAGCAAGGAACACCTTGATGGTCGTGATAAAGGGAATGATCACATTTCAGTGTTTTTCATTAAAAAATAATTTTTTCATGGAACATCCAGATTTTGCAGAAATCGTGTTTGCCATTATAAACTGTTCAAACAAAATCCCTTCTTAATTTGTATGCATAGGCTTCAGCTATGTCTTATCAGGGGGGAAGAAGCACTCCCTGGGAGGACCCACAGCATAGGCTGGAGTACTGCAGGTGTGCAGAGGGACCATGTTCTGGACCATGGACTCAGGTTGCCTTCAGATGGAGGCTGGGGAAAGCTGAGGTGTTCCCAGGTTTGAACTGACTGAAGATTCACATAGGGTGCTTTCAGATCTGCTCACTGGAAAGTGTCCCACAACTTAATAAGCCAGAAAACACAATTTGGTGACTTGTCCATGACCTTCAAACTTGGTAGGCAAATTACCTTTGTGAAACACTAACAGTGGAAAATTTTCTAGAGAGAAGGTCCATTGATGAGAGATAGGCCAAGAAGATTTCATTTACGTGGCAGTAAAACCATTCAGAGGTAGACATTTCAGTGCTCCAAAATTTTTACCTTATCATAGCATTAAATAAGTTTTTGGGTTTTTTTCTGGTTGTTTTTGTTTTGTTTTATTTTCCCATGAAAAAGAATTGGTTTTCTGCAGTAATTTTAGCTTCTATCTTCAAAAACTGAGAGGCAGAATTGTTAGGCAGGTGAACTTCAGAAGGCCAGCACAAGTAGAAGTTGTAGGTTTTTGCAAAAAGGATTTTATTTTTTCAAGCACATAGAAACATTTTTTGGGGAAGGAAGAACTAACTCGAAGATCCTCTTTGATATCTCTGAAACTAGACTTGTTGACATGGAGTTTGGCAAGCTTTTGAGGAATTGTTTGATGAGTTTGTAAGATACTTTGAATCATGTGGAAATCCTTCAAATGGAAATCCTGCCTTAGTAAAGAAAAAGGAAAGACTATGAATGATGAAATATTTGCTTTGTGTGTAAGACGATGTACTGATAAATGTAAAGAAAACATTATTTTGTAACATATGATCCATTTTTCATGTGGAATTCAAGCATCAATAATTGGGTTTTTTTTAAGGTGATTAAGTTATGCCTGTGTTGAGAGATAGGAAACATCATAATGAAGACATATGATATGGCCCTACTTCCTCTTACATTGTTAACAGCAGTTAGTTTGTACTCACAAAAAGAAGACTGTACTTGAAAATGAAATACTGGGTTCAAGTCCTTGATTATGAGAAAGTGTAGATTAAAGAGATGGTAACTTTGATTACAGTATTGGTCCTCTGTAAATTAATGTTAAGTGTCTGAAGATTCATTAGGCACAAAAATGTCAAAGATGGAGCGGTTTTCATAATGCTGTTTTGCTCACTAAAAACTAACAATATGATTTATTCTTATAGAGAATTAATTTCTAAAAATGCTTCTTTCATTGTGGCAGTTTTGCAATGGCTGCCCCAACTTCTGCAACAAAATGAAAACAAATTAGTAAAATAAGTTTTTTTTATCTTTGGTGCCTTCTACAAGCAGTATCCATATTCCTGTACCCTAGCTTCACTTACACATGACATTGACACTCCAAAGCAGGACTGCAGGAAACAACAGAGTCTGAATGCAGCAAAGGTCAGTAAGTTTTTGTGCTGTGCTGGTTCTTCCCCAGTTTTATTAGAAACAGTTGTGTGAAAGTTCAACTCCTGGCACTCATTTATCTCCCATATAAAATTATCATAAACATGTGTGTGACAATAGTATTTTTCATGAGACTCTCTTGCAATGTCACATATATCTTTATGATGTTCATGGAAAAAAAATCATTTGTGCTGTAGCATTATGGTAGCTAGTAACAAGTTTGTAGTAAATAACTGTATAATTGCTCTTCAAATATAAAAATCATTAAATTAATGCAAAAACCTGGTGGCATTATGAATAATTCTCAAAGAATAAAAATCCTGTTTTCATGCATATGTTTATTCTCATAAAAAAAATAAGATCCATGATAATAAAAAAATAATCCTATAACTACATCATAAAAAGAGAATGTTTTTCTCAAGAAATTTTTCCAACTAATCAACTGAGGTTGTCTGAAAGTGTCATATTCAGTGCATCATAGTGTCTTTCATTCAGATATGCAGAACAATCATTCATTGTCATTTCTTGAACAGATTAGTTAGGGATGCCTCTTGTGTGCAGTGGTTTCCCTATCCCACAAAGTAATACAGCAATGAGATAGTATAGACAATCTATATCAAGCCACTTCTGATAAAACTTCTGATTTTAGTGGAGAAAAAGGCATTTCAGTAGCATGAAGGGGTTTTGGAAAGGAAGAGTCCCATAAGAATCTACATTATTGCTTTTTAAGTTCTGTGATTGCAGCTATTTATTAGCTCCAGGCATAGGATGTCTGGTGCAAGCCATAAAAAAGTCTCAGAGCTGTACAGTGAAAAATCTGTTCTCCTAAATATTTATTAAAGAATTTCATACAAAAGCCCATCAGCCAAAAGTTTGTATCATAATAAAACTTTATAAGTCTCAAGTATTTCCTATGTTCCATGGTAGCATCAAATTTCCTTGATTGATTAAATAGGTTCACAGGTTAATGATCTCTAAGAAAGCTTTGTTTTCTCATCACACTTCCAGAGTATTTGTTTTCTTTTATGTTCTTGCTTTAGGCTTAGTTATGAGATTGAAGAGAGAAGCCAAAATGAGGAACATCTGCCCAGGGCAGTCAAAAACACACTGCAGGCAAACCCAGAAACACAGGCTGAAGGTATGGACAGACCGGAAGGGAAGCAGTCGTGACAACTGAGTCACACAGTTCAACAACGTGCAAACCTGAGATCTGGATTGTATTAGTTATCCATAGATTAAACCAGAATGAATGAAATTCCTCAGACCTCCTTTCATGTCTGATCAGTAACAGAGAATTGGAAAAAATACTTTTAAATAGGCATGAAACATAAACAGTAAATATAAATGTTTCTTGCGTTGCCAAGAAAAAAAAAAAAGGGTTGTGTTTTCAATACTTGGAACCATTGACTAGCAGGGGCAGAAACACAGTGTTCTTCGGGGAGGTCATCCTGCCTCTGAAATTTCAGTATAAATATAAAGAAAGAAGCTGATGCAGGCTAAGTAAGAAAAACTAGAAACAGTTTCTTCTCTGAAAATTCGTAGGCAAGTTAAAGTACACTGAGAAGAGAATTTTGTTTCATTTGTTTTCTGCTGTCCTGCCATTGCCTAGTAACATTTTCAAATTGTCTACTTGGAAGCAGAATTAGTAGGAGGATGGATTTTCTTCCTTTGAAGAAAGCATTGTCTTTTCAGTGAAAAAGTGAATGCTACAGGTGTGAGCTCAATCTTGTCAATTTTCACTCTCAAACTTTTATGTTTAAAACTCAGTAGGTTTTATGAGGAATGCTGCTTTTGTGCCTTGTGGGGACTGCAGCTCAGCTGTTCGTATCCCATTGTTTTTTTCATGAATTTCAGTGAAAATGCAACACCCCACATGAAAAATTATAGCAAATTAGTGTTTAGTAGAAACAAATTTTCTTCTGGAAGCAAACCAACCAAGCACTGAAACTTTTCACATGGTATTGTGTGTTGTGTTCAAGCCTGTGATGTACAGAAAACAGAGTTCCTTATCTATTGGTTTGAAAAGGTGACCAAAGGCTCTTGATATGTGACAGCTTAAGAACCTCCATCATCAGATTTGAACCCACATTTGTTTTTCACAACACTGATATCAAAGCTTAGTGTAGGTGACCTCTGGACAATAAGGGTCTGTTATTTTTTTGTGGCAATATTAGCCCATGTGCTAATAAGCAGAAGGAGTAACAAACAATGATTCTGTGGAAGGAATTTGTGCTCTGTGTGGGACTTGATGGCTGAGAATGGATAGTTGTCACCTCCTTCCAAAGCATGAGTGAAGAGATCTTGTGGATTCAAGTGTAGGGTTGCTCAGGTGCTGAAGGCAGGCTGTTCTCTGAGTGCAGGGTGATCTGCTTCTTGTTCTAAGCCATGTAAAGTGCCGAGGTCTATAGGATATGGCTCAGCTCCCTTTCACCACAATTCAGCGATGACCCCTGCATTAAAATATTTGGGTGTTAGTTATTCTAGCATTGCCAAATATCAAAGACTTTGTGGAAAAGATGGTGCTGTAAGAACATCTAAGAAGAGATGAAATGTTGTTTTGTAAGCTCGGGAGCCACAACCAGTGCCATACAGCTGTATGACATTGTTGAAACAATCCCAGGGAGGTTACTGCAATAATAAAAAAGCTGTAAGAAAAGGGTCACCTTGGAAACTACAGTTATTGCTCCTGAATTCTTTTAAATTCTTTTAAAGATGCTGCTTTTTAATGGTACAGTTGTGTAAATGACTCCTCAGCTCTCCATATGGACAATGAGTCATTCTAATGTCAAATGTCCAAAGCCTGCAGGAAATTGCAGGTTTGTTGTTGCTGAGTCATAGTGGCATGTAAATCTTGTTACCTTCAGCTGGCATTCAGGAAGGACTGATATGGATCTCTCACTCCTCACATCTTTCCTCCTCTCTCACAGGCTGGGAGGACTGTAGATTACTTTGGACAAACCCTAGGGAATAATGACAGGAATACCCTCAGATGATGTTTATTTCCTAGTTGCTTCTTCAGGTCCTAATTAAAATTTAACTCTATGTGGAGAATAAATGATTATTATATGGAATGGGTCATTAATGACCTTTCAAGCTGTTCTGGTATTTCTATTAAAAGATCATTTTCCCTGTGACAGTAATGGAATGAGAAGTAGGAGAACTCTGTATGTCTGTTACATATGGTGTGAGCAGCACAACTTATTAAGCACCACTGAAGACACCAGGGAAAACAGCCTCCATTCTCATTATACTGATCTTAATAGTTTATACCTTTTTGAAGCACCAAGTTTAAGCCAAATTGTTTCATATCTTTCCTGTGGCCCAGCTGAATTCCATAATATTTCAGCCAAATAATTCAGTTCCTTCTGTAAACGACTGTAGGAATAAAGCTGCCACTTTGTTCATGTTAATACTTTGAGATCTATTTTGTAAAATTCTCCAGCACAATCCTGCAGGTGTTTTGTTTGGCAGAGGGATAGCTCTCATGTAAAACATAAGGCTTCCTTTATACCTGTGAAAATCATCCCAGTTTGTTTCAAAGTCTTAGTAATTATGTCAGTTGCAATTCATACAGGTTTGGGAAAGTTGTGAGAAAGCTACAGCTTTAGACTTTTTAGATATCTTTTACAGAAACTACAGATCATTGCAAACTTCTTTGTTACTTTAAGCTGTTGCTTTACTCTTAGCTGATCAGGTGTATTATGTGTACTTTTCCAGCAGAGTAAATATGTTTCTGTCACTGGCTTTGGGGAAACTCAAAAAACCTTTCTATGTCCTGGAACACTTCTGTTCCTATATTCTGATCCTATATTGGCTTTCTTTACCTAGAAGGGGAAGCAGCACAAAGTACTACTTGACTGAGAGAAGAAAGAATTGCAGAGCACTTCTGTTCATGCACTTCACCTTAGAGTCTTCACTGAAATGCGGGTTAGGTTCCTTTTTTGCATTTTTTGTAATGACTTTTGCCTCAGTCTCCTACACCTAGAGTTCTTATACTTGACTAGATCAATGTGCTATATGGATCACTGGAAAAAATCCTTGTCTTCTAAATTACACTGAAGCAGTACCAAAGAAGTGGGGATTTGGCACTGCTTTATCTAAGCAAACGGGGAGTTTTTCTCATACCCTCTTTGAATTCTATTTGAAAGGACGGTCAGGTACTTTTGGAAGATGCAAGTGTCTACAAAAAGTATTCATTCATCATTAAAAATAGCTACAGGGTAGAGGGAGTTCTTTGTGAGTGGAAGTCTGAACCTCTGAACTGGATATTGGAGTTTGCCAATCACACTGTGACTAGCTTGGCAGAGACAGAAGCATGTTAGGTGTGAACTGGCCCAATAGGGCAGTGAGGAAGATCAGTCAGAAATTACTTCTATACAATACCTTTATTTACCAATCTATGTCAATGTCGTTCAACTCATTAAAAAAAAAGCTTACAGAAATTCAAAGTGTGCTAAGTTATGACCTCTGGACTATGGCATAGAGGGGTGAGTCCCTCACTGCTCTTACCAGAGTTGCAGGAAACCATCTGGCAACTGAATTCTTTCAAAGGGTCATGGCAGAGATCATAGGAGCCACACATTTGATAATCTATGTGCTATACCATTTCTACCTCTTTTTCCCACATTGGACTGTCAAACTACATGTAAATCAGTACATAAATATGGCCAAGAAGAGCTCTTGAATCCTGAGGTTGACTGGAACTGCTTGACTCATGCTCTTGTGTGTAACAGCTTGTGCCTTCCCAAAATTGGTTTGGTATTCATAAACCATGTATTAGAAATGGTTCTAGGCCTGTGCTGAGCCCTCTGCCCAGGCACTTAATGGTGGAATGCCACCTGGCATGTGAGCATGTACAAAATGCAGTCCACTGTGGGCAAGGAAGGGAAATGGACCACAAGTGCTGTATTAGAGAGCCTCACAAACTGATTCTGTCATATGCCTTCAATCCACTGATCTGTTTTGCACATGGAAATTTCCATACCATTGTCTTGACACCTGTAAGATTTAGATAATCCTCATGGATTAAACGAACACTAATGACAATATATAAATCTATTTGTATAGCCTTGACCCAGTGTCTTTCAGTGGTCAGGGTAGAAATGCTAATTCTGCATATTAGAAGGCATCAGAGGCAGCATACCTACTCTTGCTTTGTCCAGTTCCTTTCTTCCTATAGGTAATGAGTGTTTAATTCACTGGCTCAGCCTCGAGGATGTTTGCTTGAAACAGTGTGACAAATGACATTTATAATAAATGACAGTGAAATCCACCACTGTTACCTCTCTCAAGTAAAGGTGCAAAAATGCAGCAAGAAGCATTCACTATATTCTGTACCGCAGTATGTGTTGATGCACATATTAACTACTTTTAACTGATATGGTTGTCTTTTTATAGCCAAGCCTCTTTTTCACAGTTTCAAATATAGTCCCAGTAACATACACTACAGAACAAGTCTCTCATTCTTTCCTCTGCCTTCTAGATGTGGACAGTATTATTACCTCAGTAATAATACACAGGTGTGTGGGAGTAAATCTGTTTTCCAGGACTACTGGGGTTTTCTCTATTGAAAACATATCCAGATTACCTGTAACTTTTATAAATACCATGCATTAGGCAGCTACATGTTTCCATTCTCCAACTGACTGAAAATCCTGTCATATCTGCTCTATAAAGGCTCTTACAGACAGTATGAAGGAGCTCAGAAGGGCACTTTAAGAATTACCTGATAACACTTGCTTTCTAGAAGTATTTTCAGCAAGATTTTGCTGTATTATCGATGAAAACATTTTAGTTTCCTTGAGAGAAAAAAGCATACTCAGTTGCTTTGCAATGTGTTCTAACTTTTGTTGCTGTTATTTGAGACAAGTTTGTTTTTTTGTTTTTTGTTTTTTTTTTTAATGAATAGATCAGTCATCCTTAATTCAGCTCTGACACAGCAACATGAGCAAGAAAATAGAGTGTGTGTGCGTCTTGTAATTAGTCCAGTCTTACTTGGTACTGACATACTATGTTGCATTTATATACTACATGTATAGCTACTGCATTATGTCATCCAAAGACACAGTTAGAGCTAGGTATTTAGGGCCTTCTATATTTTAACATACTTCTTACCTAAATCACTTACCCTGAGTCATAACTTTGAATTCTCATAGCTTTTTTATGTTGACATAGAGTGGAAGGATATTTATCATTACTGGGTTAAATCTTAAGAGTTTTTGAAAAGCGTCCCATCACCAACCAGCACCAGTTGTAATGGGATTCAGAGGTTGTTTGTTCCTGGTATCTGAAATTGCATGTTGTGTTCACAGAAGATTTAGAAAAAAACAACTTTGTAATCTAACTGCCATTTAAGTCACAGGCTGTTCGTGTCACCTGTTTCTGTGAGCACTGGCAAAGGGCATGAGTTCACACTGATGTGAAATTTCATATTGGAGTATCATCAGCAATAAGAGCTGTAAGATATCTGAATGAAACTTTCAAATAGCATCTATTTACCTTTACAAATTTGACACTAACTACTCAGGCCATGAAAATGAGGTTACTTAAACTGATTTAATAAGCTCATAGTGGTTAAAGTACAGATGGAACAATGCAAAAGAAACAAATGTCTTTTGGGGTCCTGAAATATTTCTGTTTCTATCTGTTTGACTGTATCTAATTTTCTAAATTTGGTAAAACTAAACACTGAGCTTTCAAGTGTAGCTCTTCCAAGAGTTCACTTCCATATCAGGAACACTAGTGTCATGAGTCTTGTAAGAATTTATTTCTAATGATATTTTCAACTGTGATGGCAAATTAACTGCATGGAAATGGGACTACGTCCAGCTGGAACACTGCTGAAGTACCTTAGAATGAAAACATTTAGTAGAACTCTGTTTAAGAATATATGAAGGGTGTTTTGGTTTTTTTTGTTTTGGTTTGGTTTTTAATTTTTTGTTTTGTTTTGTTTTTTCCCTTCAGGAAACCTTCTTTCTTATTTCCATTGGGTTTGGGGCACCACCTAGAGACACTGGATATCCATGCCTAAATCTGTACCTCACCTGACGTATAGATGGTTTGAGAAGAGGCTGATCTCATTTGAATTTGATGTTGGTTGCTGTTACCACATATTCCCTCCTCCATTCAGTTTCTAAAAGTGTTAAAAAAGTTCTGTCTTCATTTTAACACAAGGAGAATCACACTGTGAAATAGTGATGAACGTTGCAAAATGGAATTGGTAATCTCAGTCAGCTTCTTTGAGAAATTCCTCTATTAGTAAGTGAAGAATGAAAGAGTCCTGGCAAACTGTCATAACTCAGCTAAATACGTTGAATCATAAGTGGGTTTTAGCTATTATTTGTCTGAGAACAGAACTTGCTTAGAGATGAAGAGTGCATTGCAGGTTTCGCAATAAGCCTATTACAGAGCAAGGTTTACTAGTAAATCCCTTGGTATTTCTACTTTTCTGCTAGCTACTTCTTCCAGCTTTTCTTCTGCAATGGAGTTATCTTTTACACTGAAACTGAGTACTCCCTCTTGTCTAAATAATGTAAGATATTCCTATTAGTTGCAAATCAGGCACCTACTTTTATCACGGTTTCATTCTCGATTTCAGACGAAATCTTCTACAGCTGCTGGTTTACATAGACAATAAATCTGTGAGGATGGTGCCACCTAATGTAACGAGAGAACATGACAGCTATTTTCTGTTTGATATTGCTAAATTACCAGCTGGGATTGAAAGGTTAGGAATTTAGTACTCTTTTATCCTTTTGGTTTCCTCTGGTACTGGCTTTCTTTCAAAGCTTCCTTGAAAATATCATAGATATATATATATTTTAGATGAAAGCAGAGATTCTTAAATTGCCTTTTTCAGGCACACTGGGGCTCCAAGAGAATGCAAAAGCTTTAGTGACAGTTGTTATAATATTCTTGAGTGATGTTCATAATATATCTTTATGCTATTCCCTATGAGAATTCTAAAAGGCATGAAAATTTCTTAGGACCATTGATTCTCTATAAGTTAATCAGAACTGTATTCCAATTTCAGTGATTCCTAGGGGAAAAAAAAAAAAATGTTTAGGTTAACTTTGGTTAAACTCATGTAATTAGGCTTACATTTTTACAGCTGTGATCAGTTTGCTGCTGTTTCTTACGATTGGTTTAGATTTCTTGCTCCTAATTCAGAAAGCATTTGAAGACAATTTTTGTCAAAGTACAACTAAACATAGAATGAGTTTTTGCTTTTTCTTTATGTCTCACAGGCCAGATGTTGTGGGGACTAGAAGAAAGAGGCCCTTGATGCGTCTCTTTCTCATGAGTATTCAAGATACTGAAGTGTTTGATTTGGGATATAGTTACTGTCATTCCAATTATTTTGGTGAAATTCTCTAGCTGTCATTGGGTTCCTCCTGGTGTGAACGATCATGGTGTAATCCCCTTGTATTGAAAGAATATCATCCAAAGGGAAGGGACCCACTGCATCTATTCTATGCTAATAGGATTCAAAATGTGACTGGTAGAAAAGCTAGATAGAAAACAACCTCAACATAAAATATATCATTTTTACCAAGGCAGAGGTTAAACCTGTTGGTCTATCTGGAAAAATCTCTCACTAGTGTTATATATTTAAGCTTTTTTTTTCTTCTCTTTATCCAACCCAGTGATTTTTTAGTCATCTTACATCACACAGAACAATTGTAACAACAAAGGTTAGGCATTTTTGTCACCTCTTCATTTAGCAGCGGCAGTTGTTTGAATTAGAAAAGAATGATTTAGAAGAGGATGGGATAGGATAGGGTAGGATAGGATAGGATAGGATAGGATAGGATAGGATAGGATAGGATAGGATAGGATAGGATAGTCCTAGCTGGAAGGGATGTACACTCCAACTAGTCCAACTGCCCTGACCCCTTCAAGATTGAACAAGAGTTAAAGCATATTATCAAGGGTGTTGCCCAAATGCATCTCAGACACTGTCAGGCTTGGGGCACCAACCACCTCTCTGGGAAACCTGTTCAGTGATTAATCCCCTCTTAGTAAAGAAATGTTTCCTACTATCAGGTTTGAGGCTCTCATAATGCAGCTTTGAACCACTAAGCATTTAAGAATGATTGTTAATCGAGTATAGGGAACAAAAATACATATTTAAATCCACACAGGCACAAGTTGATTTCGAACCATATTACTGTACCCTAGATAAGTATACTTTATTGAATGAAAGAAGAATATATGATCTGTCTGAAAAACACAAATAATCTGCTGAAGAAAAAGGAATGAATACATATGAATACAAATAAAATAGAGTGCTCTATGCATGCAGACAGCATAGAGAAGAATTTACTTTCAGAGTGGAGAGAATTACTGAGGAGATAAAAACAAAGAATACTGGAGTTATGGTGCAGTAGTGCAAATACATCAAAAGACCTAGGTAATTAGGCTAATAAATCTTGGGACAAGTTTTAATCATCAGAAGTACTAAAGTAAGCATAAACACCCAATACAGAATTCCTCTTCAGATGTAGAATGATGAAAATTGTTCCAAAGATAACCTTAAAGATAATTTCTTCCAGATTTGTTTTAAGATTCCAGATGTTACCCGAGAAAGATACCTTTAGGTATTAGTACTGAATTTTACAGGTTTATGGTGGTGTGGGAGAGACTTAGTCAATGTCTTGTTTTGTCAGCCATGTAGTTGCCAGCCTTGGCACTGAGGAGCTCGAGTCTGTTCTCAAAAGCTCCTGAGATAGGTCTGGGCAAAACCCATTTTAACTTGTGTATCTGTACAGTATTGCATAGTGTGAATGTTAGCTGGCACCAGCCAGCTGGCACCACTTTGGAAATCTCCACATCTTATAAGAATACTCTAAAGTTTTAAAAGACCTTTTTATTTTGGAGTTTGCTGAAACTACAGAAAATATTTTTTGATTTAACAGCTAAAGGTAAGGAAAAAAAATTTCCTAGTGGGTGCACCAAAGCCTGATCCTTTCCTGGTTAAAATTATGTTAATTCAGGGCATATAGAAATTTCCCCATTTGAGGAACCAAATTGAATGGGAGTACAGTACAAGCAGTGAAAATTTTAACCTCTTTTTTTTTTGAGAATACGGGAAAACGTCCACCCTAACATCAGTAGGTAGAATCAGCAGTAGTTCTAAGTCATGGTGATGGTAAAGTTGTGTGTCTGAAGGTTGTCCTCAGCTCAGCAGTGCAGTGCTCCCCTGAGCTGGCTGTTGTTTGCCACAGCATCTGTCAGAGAAGCTGTCTCTTTTTTGTCTGCTGAAGAGCCACTAATGGGATAATGAGCAGTTTGCAGTTTCTCATTACCAGTTATTCATCATAGACAGTGCATACAAAGTATCTCTAGTTAAAGTATTAAGCAATTGCTTTTGTGATGTTCGTTCTGTGTTATATTTTTGAAGTGTCTAGATTTTTAGATTAGTATTTGATAAATGGTGGTTGAAGCCCAGCATATTAAAATTACATAATTAGGCAAGCTCGTGGTATCAGTTCTACACTTCAAAATAAAGGGATCATTTTGTGTAACTCTGTTTCTCCTCTAGAAAACACTCATTTGGGCTGTTCTTCTGAATCTCCCTTTCCTGTGATGCCACAAAGAATATTGCTATCAAAATATTAGTCTACATGATACACTCTTAAATAGAGTTTTGTAGACAATATAACCTGGGAAAACCCACTTTTTAGAACATTGATACCAATGTTAAGATTGAAACCATCTCAAGGCTTCTTAGCAAGGAAGGGGAATTAAAATTGGCTACACCTACCTGAAGGGTTTAAAGACTGGAAAAGGTGCTTCTGCAATGGAAAAGCAGGAGGGAAGGAAACATGGGACAAACATTTTGTGAAGAGCCTGAGAGATAGGTCTGCTCCAGCCCATCTATGTGCCAGGGGATGAGGTCAGTGGGATGACCACAGCATGGCTGTTTCTCACAGTTGTGTTCCTGATCAAGCAGCAGGCTTTGCTCCATAATTTTTGGCCCTTTCTGTCATGGCCAGTGCTAAACTGGGTTTTCAGGAATTTGGATTTCACCACTTATAACGTCTCTCATGCAGAATTTGATGATAAATGTAAAATAAATACAATTCCATTCATTTTTTCTTCCCTTCTCTCTATTGACAGAATACTTCTCCCTCCTAGAATGCCTTCCTCTGGAGTTTTTTGTTTGTTTGTTTGTTTGTTTGTTTTCTTTTTGCAAACTCCTCAGTGTTTCTCATGCAGCTGTAATAGATTTATCTTGATTTGTCTTATTTGCCAAAGGTGGGAAAACAATGAGAATTACTGACCAAGTGGTGCTCTTTGCAGTAGTCTGTGTATTGTGGTAGATGTGAAATGGGCTTCCATCATTTTCTGTATCAGATTCTCAGATTCTTCAGTCAGCACAGTTGTACTGAAACCAGCAGCATCTTGCAGGCATGTATTGGCAGAGAATGCCCTCCCTCTCCTGTTTCACTCTGTCCACAAAGAAAACCATGCGACACTTCTTTTAGGAAGAACTAATAAGTACTTGAAATCAACTCAAAATAGTTGATCCTTCCAGTGCTAATGAAAAGATGGTTTGTAACTAATGAAGTTTCCACTACTGGTGCCTCCAAAACTACACTGTTTAAGCAGAGGTTGTTCTTTCTTGTCTTTACAACCTGTTTGGCAGAACAGAACCGAGTAGAAAGGAATCCAAAGTAGTGATGTGTTGTACTTGCAAAACACAATTATTTTAAAAATATTTAAATTAATCAGATATATAATCATAAAATAATTTCTTCTGGATAGTATCCATGGTAGTTACCAGGCTTGATCTCAGGTTACTCAGGGCCTTGTACAATCAAATTCTGAACATCTCCAAGGATGGGGATCCAACTTGTTACTTCTCTGTGCAACCTTTGCCAGTGTTCGACCACCCTTGTTGTGAAGTGAGATTTTTAACCTGGATTGTGTCGTTTTCAAACAACAAGATGAGGTTGTTCATGCTTGCATTCAACATGGTAAAAATGGAAAGCCAGAAGACCTGTTTCTGTTTAGCCTCAGCTTCTCAGACTATTTGGTCTTAGCCCTGCTCAGAAGTGTTGTCCTTTTGGCATAGCTCATCCTAACACAGACTCACAAGTAACTCTGCCATGGCAAGCTGTAGGTCAGTGGCACCTGTACATTGCTTAAAAGAGGAACTGTGCCGTCGTGTCTATTGTTGTATGTTGACAGTCTGAGGCCAACGTTTTTGGAAAAAGTATTCTGAAAGCAAAATGCTGATTTCCATCCCATCTGTCTTGCAGGAGCCTGGTCCTATTGAGTACTGGGTGTTGATTTTTTTTTTAATGTCTGATTGACAGAATGTCAAATCTTATGAGTAAGTCTATTTCTCAAATACTAATAAACTTTAGTTGTTGCCTGCTCTTTCCTGAGACAAGTGGGGCAGCTCAGAACAGGACAGTTACAGAAATTGCACAGAAGGAGTCACAAATATAGGATCTCTGGCCTTTCAGTACCTCCAAAAAAAGGAAGGATTTTCAGAATCACAATTTGGGACTTGGGCACTTATATTTATATATTTGACTGTTAATGCCTAAGATTTTTGTGAATTATAGCTCCTAATGTATAGTCATCATTTTGATGGGATAATTTTAAGAAACTTTTGGGGTTTTTTTTATTGTTTTGTAATTATTAAAAGAATGCCAAACCTGAGTTTTCACATAGTTAAAAGCCAATCTGAATTTCATGTTTGCTTGAATTTATTGAGTGATGGCTTCTTGGGAAGAGTTGCTTTAGGCACACAGAGTATGGTCACCCTGTAAAGTTATGTCAGCTAAAGAAACTTGAATGAAATGGCAGTTAAACACAGTCCTTTGAATTCATATTAAACCTGATAAATAAAAAACCATAAGAAAGATAGGCTTCACTGTCTAATCTTTGAAATATTTTTAGAGATCTAATGCAAAAACAGACCTCTCGCTAGTCCTAATACAACCAGGTGCACCCATATTAATTAACAACATGCAAGCATCTAGAATAACAGGCTGGTGCTGCATGTCATTCCTGCAGTGTGCTGTGCCTTTCAAATCCCTGTTCATGTGCCTCAAAAACATACCACTGTTACAATGCCCAGCATAGGTTTTACCTCTAAGGAGCCTGACAATAGCTTCTATTCCAGAACAGAAATGGCTTGTTACAGGACAAAAGCCTTTTGTGAGGAGAAAAGTCAAGCAAAACAGTTTTATACTCAGTTGTCTTTGTTTCCAGGCAGGCAGGCAGCTAATAATGTGTGTTTGTCAGTTTATTACTTTAACTCTGTTCCAGAAAGCAGTGCTCTTGGTCATGACACTTTGGGGTTGCTCTTCATGGTTCATCATCTGTGTGGCCTTCTGGGAAAAGAACTTTACAGCAATTCTGTTTGAACTAACCTTTATTGTATCTGTGCCTATAAATATGGGATGTCTTTCTACTAGATTTTTACTAGGCCATTTCTAATGGTGACCTGAACTAGAATGAAGTGGACATGAACAAAAAGGAAGACCTTACTCGTCAGGTAAGAGACCGATCAGGAATGATTTCTGAGCAGATATACTGATATAAAGTGCTTTCTGAATCCACCTCAAGATTCCAAGTAAGTGCATACTTAATTGTGGATTATGTGCAAGGCTCTTCATGCATGTATGTTGAGCATGGTCTAATGCTGAAGAAAATGCAAGTCAAAGAAAGGCTTCTTGTTTAGGCTAAAAAAACCCATTTGCTTTCGTAAACAACTCTAATGCATTTTGACTTTGTAATGATTCAATTTATAATTTTATCAAGAGTAACAGAAATAGATGTGTAAAGTCTGATCCTATTAATATTAGTGGGAAAACAGATTGGCTTTGAGTTCAGTAATGTAAACTTGTGGAGCAGGGTCTGACCTGGATTAGAAAACGACACTCCTGAGTTAGTCTACTGACCTAAGTGGAGCTGCTCAGTTTCTTTGAGTGCATTTTAAAACAAATTCTAGTCCTGAATTTGTACTTCTGTGGTCCCAAATCACTGTGAAGGCAGGATCAACTTACGCATTTTGAAGCTCTGCTTTACTTGAGGGATTTTTATTTGTTTTTGCACAGTGCAGATGGCATAGTCCAAGGCAAAGTAATTGCAAATAATCTTGTCACAAGGACAAGTCTGCTGCTTTGAAGCAGCAAAAGAATAAATGACCTTGAGAAGTTCATGTGAAAATTGCATATGTAGTATGAAGGCGCTGAATGGGTGTAGCCCGTAATGGCAGATGTTGGATGTGAAAATATGTAGCACAATATTGTGAACTATCTTCATTTCATGCTTTTTCACATGAAGGATGTTAATACTCTTGAGTATATTTAAAAGTTTGAAAGAAGGAAGGAGGCTTTTCTTCTGCTCTCACCTTGTCACACATCTCCCTTGACCTAAGGCAAATTTGTGCTTCAGCTTCTCCAACTGCAAAATAATCAGATGTATCTAATATTTATGCCACTTTCATGTCCTTCAGTAGGAGGCTTTTGTAGCAGTAAATCACACTCAAACAGCCATTTCATCAAACAAGGTCACTGAGGGAGAAATGAGTCACAGCAGTATCTTGACAACATACTGTGATCTTCATGTCTGTGACTTACAAACCAACAGGGTCAGTTTATCAGCACACGCATTGTTTTAACACTGTGCCCAAGAGCCAAAACCCCTCTCTGTGCCTGGAGACACTACTCATGTAAATGTCTGTGTTGTCCTTTGTACAACTCCATGGCCAGATTCTTTCATGGTTCAAATCTTTGTGGCTGCAGTGACTCCAGTGCAGCTGCATTAACTCTCACAAGGAGATAATTTGTTTCTGTATCTCTTGCTCCTTTACTGTCTGGTTGCTGGGGGCATAGCTGGGCAATGCATTTCACCTGCCAGGGGGAGGAGCAGGGAAAGCACTTGGACATAGGACTATTTGCTTTATGGGCATTGCTGTGTGAGGTCTTAAGCAGTATCTCCCACTGATTTGGCTTCAAGTTTTTGAAACTCATTACTGCACAAAAAAGATTAAATAAACTTGATGTGCCAACTTGGGCGAGCTGTAAAGGGTAACCTGGTAACAGCCAGAGTTGGACAGAAAAAGTTTTCAGCATCTGGAGTTTTACAGCATTTGAAATACTTTGAAAAACTGTGACTTTTGAATTAGAACTGGAAAAACATTCAAACAATGTACATAATGTCACATGTCAGCATTACTTGAACAAGTTTTTTAGCTTTTTTTAGACTGGAAACATTTCATTTCAGTTTTTCAACAGTGTTTAATATGATAGAAAAAAAATCAAACCTCAGTGAAACAGTTAACTTTTCATAAATAAAAAATTCAGCCAACCAAACCTTATATATTTTATTTTTTAGTTTTCCATGGTTTTTTCTATTTCTTAGTTATATCAAATTTTGACATTTTTGTGTTCTTTACAAAATTAATCTTTTGTTCTTGAAAAGTCTATAGCAACACCTCAGGAATATAATCACAATTTGACCTGTTAACAATCACTTAAAATAATGGCTAAAATTGGTTGACAATCTGAAACAGAAAAGGAGAATGTGACTGAGACCGCAGTGCATTTTGTTGAATATTTGAATCACTTCTTTGGGTGGGCAGTAGAAGGAACTTTGGGTTATTTTGTTGACTAGATAAACTAAAGCTCATGCTAGAGTTGCACCTTGCCTCTTTCACCTTTTCCTGTGATAGAAATCCTTCTGCACCTATTAATCTAGAGTTACTCAGAGCATCTTTTAAACTAACTCCCGTTCTTTTTCCCCTTTCAAATGCTTTACAGTAAGTTTCTTTTTCTCATTTCTCTTCCTCTTTTTGTCAATACATTTTTGAGAGAGGTTTATAAACCACAATAGTGTTTGCAGTGTTGCCTGAAGTCATGACACAAACAAAAATTAGAAGAATATATGGTCTCATCTGCAGCTTCCAAATCTGCCTCATAGAATGCGACAGATAGATTTTCAGTCACCTATAAATTTTTTTAAGGCAAAAGTTCAAGAATTGCCCTGGATTTTCAGCTCTGTTTCACACACCAGAAATCTCAGTATTTGTGATTCCTCCCAAAGGCAACACTTTACATTTCCAGTGCTTTCAGTTTTCGGATTGGCCGGTTTACAGATGAACTGCCTTTTGTCAGTGCTGTCTTTCATGATATGGTTAATGTTCCACTTCAGAGCTGTACAAAGCCTAAAATAAACACAAACTGATGAAGAAAAATTGCTTTAGATTTATGTTTTCTGTGTTACCACAAGATATAAAATGTCCTTTGAATATAGAATCCTGATCACACACCAGAAGTGTCATGTAATTGGGTTAAGTAGAACATGCAATTCTATCTGCACAGTGCAGAAATACTTGCTTGCTGCCATTGTCCTCTATTCTCTCCTCTTCCTACCTGCATGGTGCCTTAATCTGTCTCTGTAATGCATAAATGTAGCCCTTATACTCACTGGATAGTCAGAAACATCCAGACTCTTGTGTATTCAGAGTGACACAGCACGTACAGAGTGAAGACAAGCAAGGTTGTTATTTGTATGAGTTGAGTTTATCCATAAAGGGAAATGAAGTTTGATCCACCCCTACTCTTCCCGCCTCTTGCAGGACTTGTGTTGGTCCAGCTTCACCTGAGACCTTACCAGGCACAAACTCCAGTGTAGAGGGGATTGATGTACCAACACAAGTTGTGGCACCGGGACAAGAAACAGAAATCAAAACTTGCGGGAGTAGCAAAACCTATGAATGGCAAATAACATCAGATACAAATTTAAAAAAAAATAAAATTCAAAATCTCAGATTTGTTGCATAATGTGACCCACACTGTTTATATTTTGGGCCTGATTCTTCTGGTGGGCATATTTGAATCGCTGCCCAAGCATTCACTTGCTAAGACGGAGAAGAAAGTTTCAAAACTATCAAGACCTCTGATTTAAGGTGCCAGTAAATATTTGAAAATAAGCAAACAAAAATTGAACACTGATGAAACAAATCTTGGGTAAAAGAACTTTCAAGGAGCCTGAATATCTACTGTTGCCAAAGAGCAACAAAAATGTAGGAACATTCAGGAAGGAAATTGAAAGTAGTCAGGACTTTTGCCATATTAAGGTCATGACTGTTTTGCCTTACTTTCAGCATAGCAGGACACATGATTCAATGAAATTAAGCAATGATTTGTAGCTAGCTCCTTGCACTGTATCTCTTTCAAGGTGCTATTTCGCTTAATTATCCCTGTCCTCTGTATAAAAAATGCCAACAACTTTCAAGAAATAAAAAGTTAAACAGATAATTCAAAAGTCCTGTTCCTGGGTGGTCTCTCTGTGCCCAGGTACTAAGCCTTTTCTGGTGGTAAACGCCACATACTCTACTAGACAAGGCAGTGTAATAGCTCATGCATATGACTGCGTTTAATGTGAAGAGCTGCTATATTGCTACCTTGCAACAAATACAGGCCTGTTTATTTCTCCACAGAAAATACTGTGAATGATTTCTAAATGAAAGTATCTCTTTGGGTCTGTAACCAAAATGAAGTACCAGAGTCTCTCTTCATGGAAAATAAACTCCTTGCAAACTACTTTAGACACATCAATTGTTAGAGATCTGTTTCAAATGAATTAACAAACTTACAGGTGATCAGCCCTTGCTCTGCTCATGCACAATGAATTTATTTTTGGTAAGGATTATAATGTGGGGATGGTACCTTGTGCTCACGAAATCCTTTAGAATAGCTAATTATGTAAATAGTCAGTTCTCTGACATTTTGCTTTTGATATATGAACTAGCCTTTGACTTCAGTATACAGGTGTTATAAAAAACGATGTGCTCAACTTTCCTTCTGTCATTTTACTGAGCATTTTTCAGAGACTTACAGTGGGGATAAGAGGCAAAAACTTCATCTAACTTTAAAATTTTAAATGGTTATCCGCACAGAGAGCGGAAATACTTTATAAAGCATAAAAACATATAGTGTTATAACTATCTTACTCTTTTGAAGTTATTAAAAGGAAACAAAAGAATTCTGAAAACTTCATAAATTGGAAATCAATGTATTTTAATAATGGCAACCTCTACCACAAAATATATATAAATATATATTTTTCATACTTTAATTGCAAGATATAATCTTTTTATGACTATAACTATTATAGCTGGAACTCTTCCCTAATTTCTCTCAAAAAAAACCAGTGTTATGTATCTATAAATTTAATATGATGAGTATTTTAAGATTTTTTGTGTTTTTCCATTTAGCAGAGATTGATCGTCCATTCCTACTGTTTCTTCCTCAGCTTCATTCCCTGTCTTGTATTGCTAGGGGAAGTGTTAAAATTCTCCATTATAATTATAATCAGTTTTTGTCTGCTTTGCTGTTCAGAAAAGTTCTTTCATTATGTTTCTATTCCATAATGATGTAGAGCTGTAGGAATTAGATCTATTCTGCATGGATGCATAGGTAGGGAGGGTTATCAACAAACATCCAGAATAATTTTATGGGTTATTATAGAGGGTATTATGGGAATAAACCAAAGCTCTAGAAGGAAGAAATAGACTCCCTAAAAACTCAGTGCCAAAACTGGGACAAGAAGGCTTTCTTTTGTGAATGTGCCTGCAACTGTGTTTGATTGCAAGTGGGCATCATGAGCATGTCACTGACAGGATATGTGCATGGGAGCTCCAGGCACAGAGTGGCTCTTTCCCCCTGTTGAGTACTTTCCTCACTGACAGGCATGTCCTGTGAACAACCAGAGCAACTGTATATACAGCATATCATGGAAATCTGGAGCAAGGGCAGAGAGGAAGGAAATATTTTTGTGAGTTCTGTGTTAGGAGAGAAGTCATAAGTCTTTTTTGAATAGATAATAATGGAAAATAGCATAACGGGAAAATAGTGAAAATAGGGAGGAATAATGTAGAAAAAGGAAGTGGTTGATGACCCTAATGGGGACCATGTAACTGTTTCCTTCCGTATGCACATTAGCTGCTGTTGCTTGTTCTTCTACGTGCTTTTGTCTGCCAACAGGAACCTCTTTTGCCTTACCCAGACTGGCATTCACTTTGCTTTTGTGCAGATCCCTTCTTCTGGAAATTCAGAAATTGGAGAAAGTACAGATTATTCCTTTGTGGAAAAGGTAAAGAATGGTCTCATTCAGAGGATACCCCTTGATTTCCTTACAGGTGTTAGTTCCAGCCCAACCCAAGCAAAACAAGGACTGTTAACATGCCTTAAATGCACACTTGAGTAGGTATTCATAAGCAGTGTAACAGTTTGTGATTGGCTATGGAGTGATGTATATTTTGGTTAAACTACATTAGGAGTCTTTTTTAAGACATTGTGAGATGGAGGAATCCTTCACTACCTTGATAGCATATGAAATAATTAAGCACCCACAATATTAAAAACTGTGGTATTTTTTTTTAGTTTGAATGTGTCTGCGTTTGGTTTTCTGTCCTTTACCCTGTCACCATCAAATTAACCACACTTGTGGTTGGATCAGAATACTTAGAAGGGATGATGATCCAGATACTTCTTGATATTCTCTGGGATAATGCAAGCACATTAATTTTTATAGCTCCTTTTTGCACCTTTTCTACCTGTTTACATCCATTTTAAAATCTGCTGCCATCAGCACATTATAAACTATATCAATGTCATATATAAACATCATCTTCAGGTTATTTCCTGTTTATACATTCAAATACGAATTTTTCCTTTTGACCACTTCTCTGAAAGTTCAGTTATTTGTCCAGATTAGATGCTGAAATTAATTTAAAAGCCATTTATTTTCAGGTTTCAGTCCTCACACTTATAAGAATTGCCATTGTTCTGTATTTCAGGGCAATAAATTTCCTTTATAAATACAAATACTTTTAATATGAAAAGGAATATACTTAAATGTAATAATTATTATAGTACAATTTTTCACATTTAAGGGGCACATGTTTGATAAGCGTCACACAGTGTACTATGTCTTATAATCTACTAAATCTGGCTAAAAACTATATTATGAAGGAATTTTCACTGATTTTGTTCTAAAACATGAAAGAATTCTGTGAGAACTTTTAAGAATCAAAATAGACCTCCATCAGCAAGTAATAATGGAAGTGCTACAGGGTAAATGCAGTGGTAGTACTCCATTGCCATGTCCTGTTTCATTCATGCTTATTATTTGGTTGTATATTTTATTGCTGGTTACAGAACACATCTGAAAGTGACAGTGATGAAGTTGATGGCAACAATATATGTGGTTTCAGAAAGAAAAAGGGAATCAAAGGTCCTACAAAGTGTCTTCCTCCTTTAGAGAATGAGAAGATGGAGCTGTCTTACACCTCAAAATTCCCAGATCCTTGTCCTCTTAAAAGAACCACTGGTTGCTCAGAACCGCCACCAGACCAGACTCTCCAAAACCCCACTACCTTTTCTCCAGTACAAAAGGACAGAGTGGATCATGACAGTTCCAATTTTGGCAGAGCTGTGGAAGAAGACACGTCTGGAGAAACGCAAGAAACACAGGAAAATGCTGACACTGGGAAAGGAATAGTAGGGGAAATGCATGAGGAAATAGACACAGCGGTCCACATGAAGCAGCCTGCAGACACGCAGCCTGTGAGGAGCGCAGGGAAAGGTGGCTGCACAGAGGCAGTGCAGAGGGAAAAAGACACTGAGCAGGCAGGGGGGAAGCCAGAAGAACGGGATGGGATGGAAGAAAAAGTTGTCAAGTTTCATATGACGAAGATGGGCTCCCTGGGCAGCGCTGTGTCCACGCAAGGGAACAGTTCTGCTGAGATCTTCACAGGGGCACCTGGCATTTCTAAACAAAGTCTGCAAGAGTTGAAAAACCTGCTGAGTGAAGGCCCTCTGTCTTCTCGTGGGCCCAATTTCTGTTGCAAGGCAGGTGGCACTTTTGCTCAGAAAAATTCAAAACCCCGGGAGAAAGTAGCTGACAAGCAGGGCCGACCCTTTGAGGCTTTTAGTCCCTATTTTGGAGAGGAAAAGCAAAAGTATTACAGCTTCCACAAGGAGCGAATGGGGCAGCAGGGCAAAACTCTCCTGGTCCTCAGCTCTGCCGGCTCTGATCAGCAGCAACCAGTGGGAAGCAACATGGATCAACTTTTTCTGGGACTACCAGCAGCTTCTACACCTGCAGAAAGCACAGCTCCTGAGGTTCAGTTTGACTCCTCCACTGGTAAGGATATTTAAACATCACCTGCTCTCCTGTTAAAGAAAATGCTCCTGTTTTTCTGTGCTGTTTTGTTAAGCTGCAAACTTAAGTCAGAGCTAATGCATGAGAGAACTGACAGCTGTGGTTTCTGTGTGACCAGGATGGATTGGAAGTTGTGCTCTACATCTATGATGCCCTTTTTCTTTTTTTTTTTAAAGCAAGGCATTTATGAAGCCCAGCTGCCTGCCAAAAACTACCATGCACAAGTGGTCATGTCTTTTTCACTAAAACTGAAATATTTCCCCATTTAAACTGAATGTAGGCAGCATTTCCCAAAAATCTGCTAGACACTGCAAAGCTCTGATGGCATCTGGCCTTCTTAAAATTTCCCTTTTTGGTAACATTTCCAGCAGCAGAAATTGTTCCTGTGGAGGGATGATGTTTTCAATTATTTGTCCTGTGACAGGAGTGGAAAGCAAACACATCTTTTATAAATTATAGAGGAAGAAAAGCAAATGAAGCAGAGAACTCCTACTTATTTTCATGCTATTCAGTAAGTCCATGTTGGATGTGTTTATAGAGACAATTAATTGGTACTAACAGGCTGTGATTTCTTTGAAAGTGTGAAAGCTATACTTCTGGGCTAGCTGGATCAGCAAACTGAAAGCTTTTACTAGCTATAATAGTGTAATGGGCTTGAGCAATTTGTTGTTCTGTTTCCAAGAAGCACACAAACAACAGTTTGCCAGTTGAATAGATATCAGGTGAATACCTTTCAATGAGCATCAGTCTGAGATCATACTATCAGCTTTCCAGAATAGATATCTTACTGTCTGACTTATCTCACTAATACAAGATATACTAATCTCTTTATTGATAAAACACTTTATCTATCATTAACCAGGTAACAAAAGATAACAGCAATTAAGTGCTTACAATAATATTAATTTATCCTGATTTTTTTCAATTCCCCTGTCAGATGTGTAGAAACATTGCTGTACATACTCTGAAAGCAGACAATTTGAATGTATCAACTGCTGTTTGCTACAGCAGGATTTCTCAGTAGATATTCTGTGTTACCAGGTTTGAACAAGTCTGAATAAGATATACATGAATGTTATTAGTGCTAAGTCAGAGCACTGCATTAGAAATACAAAGCTTCAAACCACTCACTGTTCATGTTTTTTAGAATAAGGAAGTTAGATGATTATTTCTCAGCCTACACTTGAGGCTGTTCCCTTTCCAGACTACACTGTTTTTCATATTGCTGAAAGGTTAGCAAAATGCATTGTCAGGTTTAGATTACCACTGTTTTCTCATTGTCTGCAATGTATATTTTAATACATAGGAATAATTATTCTTTGTCATAGCACCATTTACAAGGTCCAGGGGATGGATGAGATTAATTGTAGCTTGAATAGCAAGATTTCAACCCAGCTTTAGCCACTTAACATGAAGTAGCTAATCCAAATTTATCACTTAGTCAATAATGTCAGGCATTTTGTCTTCATAGGGGTGTTAGAAGTTGATGAGAAATTGACCTCTGGAGGTGGATGTGTCTTTCCACTCAGAGGAAGAAGTATCCTAATGATTAGTTTAAATCATTTATCTAACTCTAAAATGTTTTAAGCTACCTGGGGTTAATCCTGCTCTGTATCACTGGTGGTAGCAATGACTGTAAGAGAACTATAGATGAAGACTAACTATGAAGGGAGGTGGGAGAAAACAATCGAAAACACATTAAAAATCAAAAGTTTTGGAATCTCATGAGGCTTAGGTTCCATTTGGCTTTGACCAAACAAGTTATAGGGTTCACTGTGCCTTTTCCACTAATAAGTGGAATGCACAGAAATAGTTTCTTATTTAAGAAAAAATGTATGCATTTGAAATTTAATTTTCATTGAATATATTCAGTAACTAAACTGAAGAGAAGAAAGTTTTAGATAAAATTCTGCACTCTTTAATGAGTCTTTTTATAGACAATATTTCATTGCTGCCAGTTATAGTTTATTGAGATTAATGAGATCAAGTAAATAAAAGATATTTTATTTTTAGGACAAAAACATTATGTTAAATATTTCAGTTCCTGAAGTGCATGAAGTCTTGGATCTAAAGCTATCTTAAGACTGAGTAGATCTGAAATACAACCTCTTATAATTTTCAAGTTTTCAAATATTTAAACTTGCTCAAATCAGAAGTCTTAATACAAAATGTTTGGAAAAATTACACGAGGTTGTATTTCAGATCGACTCAGTGTTGAGATATGGCCAAAACAGGAATATACTCTACTGTTGTAAAAGTACACCACTAAGGACAATCTCTAGAGATCAGCAGTAGAAAGGTTAAAACATGTAGCTGAGCATCAATGACCAAGAGTCCTTCAGAAGATTCTGGTTACTTGGTTAACATCTCTCTAAAACAATAAATCTCTGTATTTTTTTCCAAAGTTCTGATTGGAAAACGTTGAAATATTCCTGCATGTGCATTTTGTCCATTTCTTGTCAGCTCTTTTGTAAAAGAAGTGCTTGGATGTGGAAAAAATATTACAAAAGAGGCAGACAGGTCAGATATTTGGGTTAGTATGAAAAATGTTACTTGGGCAGCGTCAGAGAAACTGGAGCTGAAACTAAAGATAAAACTCTTTTAATCTAAAGCTCTTTTCCATGGAATCATAGAAACTAACATGTGTAGCTAGTTAGGTGAATATACTGAGTGTCCTAGCATGAATTTAGAATTCTATTTGCCTAAGTATCTATATCTGATAATGACGTGCACTTCTGCAAATTGGTATGTAGTCATTACTAACCAGATGCTTCTTAAGATCTTCAGTGCCTGCATTCTTTGGAGATAAAGAGGGAGGATTCCAAACAGTAAAACTAAGAAATTTCCTGAATATAGTATTACATAACATTTCATAGTAAGTACTTTGACATGGACATGAATGCATGCATGTGCTATATATATAGAGTATATAGCGCATAAGGTAAGTGTATATTGAACTCTCTGAACTAGATCTTATCACATGCTGCTCTGCATGCCACTAAATTAAAATATTAATACTGTGGTAGCCAGAGAGGAGGCCAAAGGAAATAGCTTTGTCCGAGCAATGTGAAGCACCCAGGGATCATGATAAACCGCACCTTCGGTGCGTCATCCCCCTCTGTCACAGGGGTGTCACTGGGTTCACACAGCCAGGGACTGCAGGTGGCTTTGGTAACCACATTCACTGGGTATGGTCAGAGGGTCCTACAGAGCCTGGTGCCATGCTGAGGAGTAATCTCACTTGCGAGAGAGCTTATGAGACACCAGCACCTCCAGGTAGCTGTAGATGACAATGCACTGGAATCAGTCTGTTACCTGAGGCTTCAAATTCCCTTTGTATGTCTTGGCCTGTAGTTGGGATGAAAAAAGACTGTAGAGCTGGGCCCCAGAAGCCTGAATAACCCCAGAAGCAGGTCCTCTCAACAGGGCTTGTCTTCTTGAGCATACATCAAGTGCGGCCATGTTAACACGACCAACATGGGAGCAGAAATTGTTTGAGAGAGAGGGAAACTTCTGAAGAAAGAAAATATGTCTTAGCTATGGCTGCAGGCACCAGTGGCTACCTAGAATAATGAAGACTTTAACAAAGCAAATAGTCTAGTCTTGACATTCAAAGTTTGCTCACACACTCTTAAAAAATTTGAACTACCCATGTGGTTTCACTGTCCTCTGTGATCAGCTGGAGGAGGCATGTCTTTCCCCACTGATTCTGCTCAGTGAGTCTAGTCAGTGGCAAGGAAATAGAAATGGAGACTCTCTGGGAGCTGTAAGTGGATAATCAGGAGACATAAACAGTCACTTCATAGTCACTGTCTCTGCTATATTTCCTGCAGAATAACCATGTCATACTTTGGGACTTAGGACTGTCTTTTTCACTTGTTACCCTTGTGCTTTGTATTTTACATAATCTGTGCTGTTCTTGGAGCTCTCCTGAAGTGAAGAACCAAAGCCATGCTGTTCCTTCATGTTCTTTCTTCATGCCCTACTTGAGGTTCAACAATATTTTTCTGTTCGTTCCTTTTCTGTTTTGAACTCAACTTGAACATAGCAGGGCTAGCTGAAGTTCAGCTTCTTTCTAAACCTTATCAATTGCCCTTATTTTCTTTTGAAAAGTATTTAATATTTTCTGCCTTTTTCTTTCCTTTTCCCGCTGAACTGAGCTATATACAACTCACTATTTTTTTTTTTACCTCACAAGCTCTAAGAGCAGCTATTTTTCTTTAAAGCAAACCAAAACTCTCTAAGTCCTTTATCTTCCACACCAATAGCTGAAATCTTCCTGCTCTGTGACAGTGTATGATTTTCCATTTTTCTTCTTGATCCATACAAAGCAAAAATGCTCAGAGAGGATTTCAATCCAAACATTCTGATCTATATTGTCCTCTTTCAGGTAAGGTTCAACTCCTCTGTCTCTGGTATCTGTAGTAAGCTAGTCATCCCATGGTTCTGTGTGAGAAAGGTGTATTCAGACAATAATTCTTCCCACCCACTGGCGATGCATAGTTTTTTATAGTAATAATGCAATGTTGCAAAAACAGTTAAATTAGATCTAATGTAAGTGAAATGCATTCTCTGCTTGATTTCTCTGCTGGCTGCCTCTCCTTGTACAATATATTCACAAAGAGTTTAGTCCTTACCTTTGTTACTGTGCAAAATACCTCCTCTAAATAACCTGGTTTCCCATTTAGCATGATGCTCTCTCTCATGCTGGAAGTGTTTAAGGCCAGGTTGGATGGGGCTTTGAGCAACCTGGTCTAGTGGAATGTGTCCCTGCCAATGGCAGGGGCATTGGATCTAGATGATCTTTAAGGTTCCTTTTAACCCAAACTATTCTATGATTCTATGTTTGCAATATTGTGTATCTCAGTTCATGCAACTTTGCTCAGTGATTCCTTCTTCAAATCCAAAATTTCTGTTTGAGGGTGAAGAAAGATATGTCAGTCTAGCTTCATCACATTCAGGATTATGAGTTAGCTAGTTTCATTGAGTATTACCTCAATTTTCTTTCAGACACCTGCATGTCTTGCTTTCAAATCCTCTTGCCAAAGTGAAATATTTCCTATTTTTTCTATAAAACTGTGACAGTTTTCTTATTCAGTACAAAAGAACCATTTCTATAAAATATCCTGAAATGTGAAAAAAAAAAAAAAGAACCAAAAAAAAAAACCCAAAAACCCTATTTTATCTTTCATGAGAAATAAAAAACTTACTTACTTTGCATTTGATTCTTGATGATGTATCCCCTCTGGGAAGCTGTGTCATGTTGTCATTCAGATTGGAAAGAACAATTCATGGATGATTGTAGTTGTATGTTGGTCTCTAAATTTGCTGTAAAACTCAAGAAAAAGTTGAGCTTCTCATGATCAGGAGAAAGCCTGCTTTGCAGTTGAGTTTAAAAAAGCAAGAAGACTCGTGAGCCAAAGAAACAGATGGAAAAACATTGAAAGCATCACTATCAAAGAGATCAGGGAAATATTTTTACTATCTTCCATGCTTTGGAGTTTCTGGTATGCTTTTGTATTTACTCCCTCTTCAAGGTCCTGTACGGGAGTAAAAATATGAGGTATGAAACAGTTTTTAATGTACTTTACTGCAGAAATAAAATCAGTAAACCGTTTTGGAGAAACTTTTTTTTAGGTGAAAAAGAAATGTAAATTGCATCATATTTTCAGCTGAAGGTGCTGCTGTTCACTATTCACATCAATAGCAAATTCAAATGCAACTCAGTTCTCATGTCCACTTACCATGTCATAAAACAGATGGGAATAGAAAAGTTGGAATAAGAATGATATCAAGTATAGAAAAAGCTGTCATATAAGGTTTGAGATATAGAGGTTGCTAATGTTTGAAGTCAAAAATGAGAACAGTAGGTAACAAGCTGTACAAACCAAGTAAGCTGGCCATTCTTAAAAATACAAACCAGCACCCTGTAAGGAAGAGATGTATTTAAATTACATCTGACAGGAATTTCCATAGAATTTGGAAGACTGTAGATGTGTGATTACCCTGTGGGACTCATTGCCAGTGGGTATCATCAACATATTTTTGTAGCAGAGTTCAATACAGATCTTAGGAACACAGTGTTAGATTTCTAAGGTTGTAGAATAAATTAAAACAAATTTAGGTATTATGCCTTCTGCTCCTAACCACAAGACTACCCTTTAACTGAGGAACTGCAAAGCACATTACCTTCTGGTAGATTATTTTGCAAAGAATAGCATGCCATTCCTGTTAATAGCTGGTACCAAAGTCAGCTTTAGAGTGATGAAACACTGCCTTGACTGGCATAGCAATTTTGACACTCCCAAGTGGTTTTGTTTTCTTGCCTCTCTGAGACAGTAACAGCTGCCACAACGTGCCACAGAGCACAGGGAGGGACACCGTGATGCTGTGTGGGACTCTGCCGTGCGCAGGCTGTGACATGGGACAGGAGGAGGCTGCAAAGCAGCTGCGTGGCTGTAGCAGGATTGTATCAGGAGGGTGCATATCTGGCACAGCTGGTGCTGCTGGAGAGGCAGCGAGAGGAAGAGACTGCAGGAAGAACTAATAGAAACATGTCTCCTTCTCCAGTGCATGATTTATATCTGGAGTCTACCTGCTGGTATCTTGTTATTGCCTTATGTTCCTTTGGTGGTTGTGTTTCTCAATGAAGAATTTACAGTATTACTACATTGTTAGGTCAGCCTGTGCCTGTCATTGTCAAGTCCCCTGGCAATATACAGCACATTCTTTTTGTTTCATCAGTTTGACCCAGTCACCTCTTCTAGAGCTGAGGAATTGTTTGGTTTTGTTGTGGTGTGATTTAATAAGGGAACATGGGAAATGATTCCTTTGTACAAGGAGAAAACAAGGGATTGATCAGGGACATGTGCTTTCTTCTGCTGTGGCACTTTCTGTTGCTGAGAAGGGAAAGCTGATGTCAACTATTTGTCCTATCCCTGTATCAGCTGCTCTCAGCAATCTGAGTGATTCCAATATTAATAATATAAGAATGGCACCACTTTTCTGCTAGAAATAACAAAAACAACAACTACATTTAAAGTATTACTACTAATATTAATTGTTACATTAATTATATTTTTTAGATTTTTTTTGTAATAATTTTAGTTTTATGTTATTAAAATGTTTTAAATATGTGAAGGTATTTTGTTTGTATTTGTAGTTTTCTTGTACTAATTACAATAGAAATAAGAAAGATACTAATTGTTTCTCAGTGGTAAATTAAATGGGAGATACAGATAGAACCATAGCAAACAAATATTAAATTCTTTTCTGTGTCCTGCTGATTTAATGTAGATCTCCATGGATCTGCTTAAAGAAAGATGGCTGGCATGAATTTTTGTTTGATTTTTAAAAGGAAAACCTGAATGAAAATCTGAACAAAATCTGAGCATCATGTTGAATTTGCATGTTTCCATAGGTAGATTATCTGAAATTAAAAAGAAGATGCCATTATTTCTAGAGGCCCAGAAAGCTAGGGAAACAGTTATGAGAATCCTCTCTCTTTATATAAGTCTTTAAGACTGTGGTTCTTAATCAGCTAGGCCTGCCAACCACTTACTTATTAGCTACCTTATCCAGCAGTAACTAATGTTCTGGGTAATGACTATATGAACTGTGTAAAGACAGAGTACTGAGTTCCCTACTACACCTTTCAAAACTTTAATGATAATTGGCTTCAGAGATGTAGTTTGTGAGTGATTTATTTATTGACTACCAAGAAAATAATTTTGGCACCTGTGCTGGAGAAAAGTAAGTAGTCAGTAGTTATTCACTAGCTAGTACTTAAGAAATAAATTGCCTTCCACATTTCCAAAATGAATCAGAGATATTAACTCATGACAATATTTTTATCTATCCTACAATTTACAGAAAAATTATTTCAAGGGGAAAGCTAATCTGCAGATGATATAAAAGATGAACTCTAAAATGTATGTTTCTATTGATTCTAAAAGATTTTGGATAAAGCTATTGCAAATAAATAAGTATCTGTCTTTTGACTAGTGAGGTGTCTAGACTCATATATAGGCCAATTTAGATTAACACTAGACCAATATATACAGTTTAGATTCATCTTTAATCATAACAAATCCAACTGGAGAACACAAATTCTTGCTTCTTTAGTTAATTTTTGGGGGTTTAGTGTTCTTTAAAAAATTATAGTAATGTTCTTTTAATTTATGCTAGTTCATATAATGTAATTTTGTATTTAGTCAAATAACTTTAGCCAAATTTAGACAACAGATATATATAAAATTTGAAAAATTAGCTACCATTGGTAATATTTAAAATAATATTAAATATTAAATAAAATAAATTATATTAAATAAAATTAATTAAATTAAATAAAAATTAAATAAAATAAATATATTAGTCGCTTTATTTTTAAAAGAAACATAAACATCATTAATATGAATGTACATCACATTTCTGTTTTTCTTAGATTTATATGATTTACACATCTTAGAAATACTGATTTAAAGAATTAATTGGGTCTGAATTTATTTTGCTGGTTTTTCATGATTTATATGCTTTTATCAGAAAAATATTCAGTAGATGGAAATTTAACAGGCAACATTTCAGGACATTTCAGGAAATACTCACAGAATTTACATCAAAATTGACTGATGTCAAATGTTGCCAGCCAAACTTTATTTTGAACAATATAAAGACTTAAAAAACTCAGTGTGACAGGTGTTGGACAGGAAATTCTAGGTTCTTTGTAGAGGAAATTAAACATATAGATAATAAGGGATTGAGCTCTGCTTTTACGAAGGCAAGAGCCTCAGATTTCTGTCTCTGGAGTAGAAAAAAACCTCCTCTTGATACAAACTGCAGGAAGATTTTCAGAATCTTTAAAATTTCTGTTAATTTATTAAACAGCCACAGTCCATTAGCTGTTAATAAACTTCTAAATAATGGCCATGTTCATAAAGAGATCAAGTCTGGTGAATGCCAGACCAAAGGGAAAGATGTCATGTGGAGAAGTGGATGGGACAAAACCCTTTTCTTGCTTTTACCTATAAAATTTTTACTCTGTTTTCCTATTTACTTAACATTTCGTTCTGTGCTTTTGCCTGCCATTCCTCAGGAAGCACTGTTCTTACTTATCCTCTTCTTACTTTATCAACTTAAAGTATCTTCCTTGACATCGCAAGTTGGAGGATGCTTCAGTAATATTCAAAGTCTGAGAAGTCTTTGACTATGGATGAGTTTGCTGACGTGTCAGGGAATTATCTGACAGCCTTGTGCTGGGCCAGCTAGAGAGCCTTCTTACAGCCTTGCAGCTGTCAGGCCTACTTGCCCCAAAGGAGAGGTCAAAAAGATGTGTTTGTGCCTTCTGGCCGCTCCTAAGGGAAATCTGCTCTAGTCTGGGTAATTTGCTACTGGAAACATTAGGTTCACTCCCACCAACCTTCAGAGTGCCTCAGCATGAAGCTTTAGACTTCCACTTGAAGGGTGGTGGTGAATGGCTGCTTATGGTGATCTTTGACTGTGGATTTGAAAGATCTGCAAGAATTCTTCTGATCGTATCCTCAGGAAGAATGGAGGACTTTTCTCCCAGAAATGTAGAAAGAAATACTTTTTTTCAAAATTTTTTTCATATCTTGTATAAAATTTCACACTTGGTCTATTTAGTTTATTGTACTAAGTGGAAATCAATACTTTATGTAGTTTAACTTGAATAACAGCAATACATAGATAATCAGAAGAGAAGCAGGCTGAGAAATCAAGCGGTTTGTGAAAGGAAGTTGTAGTGCTCAGCTCTCTGCTCCATTATGGAATTATATTCAGATGTTACTGCTTTCATGTCAAGAAACTTATATAGTCCTACAGCTGCTGTGATGCAGTTAAGACGACATTTCCATAACAGTAAATCATAAATGCATAAACTTCCTTTAAAAATTGCTGCCTGTGGTGAAGGAGCCCGCAGTCCTCCTCGGGAGGTCTCAAGATAGGTTTAATAGAAGACAAGTGCCCTTTTTATCATGTTTCTGTATCCATGCACTTTACAAAGTCATCGAAGAATCATAACATCTGTGTTCTGTCAGTTTTCAGTGGGAAATAGGTATCCAGTTGCTATTGTGTTCCTAAAAAAACCCAACAAACCAGTTGAGGTATCTCTCAGAAATTCCTGGCTTTACCATGTGTTCTATTCTCAACTTGAAAAAGCTATAGACCACTAAAAGAAAAAAAAAAAAAAAAGAAAAAAAAAAAGGGGGGAATTTTATACAGGATTTCAGAGAAAAATACATGTGTTTATTTGCAAAACTGTTCCATGATCCATAGGTTGTTCTAATTTTTTGTTTTTACTCTCCGTGCTACAATTGCCCACTATTTTTAGGAGGATAGCCTGTATTCCAGTGTTCATTATTTTGTTTGACATGAACATTCCTCTTCACTTATAGCATCCAGCACAGAGTCTGATTTAAACGGCCTCGGAAATCCAACTCTCCTTCACCTGTTCTCTCATATTGAATTTATTAAGCAGCAGATGGCCAGGGACAACGTGCAGTTTGTCAGATTTGAATCAATAGACCTCCACGGTGTGTCAAGATCAAAGAATGTACCTTCTCGATTTTTTCATGTAAGTTTTTTGGTTTCTAGCTGTACCTTTATGTGTTTTCATGCCCCCATTCCTTAATTATATTTTTCCCATAGTGCAGGCAGCAAGTCAGAACAAATTATCTGTTCCCTCTGCTTGCTCATGTTCCCAAAGGGTCTAGACTTCTGTCATCATTGCAGTCATCTACTCCTCTGTTCCCCCGAATAGCAATCTAATTAAATAAAGCTAGTGATTTCAGTTCTTTAAAGTTCTAATAATCTCTTCTCTCAAAATTATCTTTTCAGGTTCAATGCATTATAAAAATTTGGTTTACTGACCATCAGTAAGTTGCAAAAAGAAAGAAGCAAACATTGAAAGAAAGAAAATGACTGAATGAATATCATTGTGGTATATGAGAAATTTTATACTTGTCGATAACAGGAAAATACCATTGAGTTGCACGATGACTTAGTAGCAATATTTGCCATAGTAATGATTAAGGAAGTAAGAATCAAATGAGGAAGCAATCCTTGTCATGTGCGTCCTTGATTGATCAGGCTTTTCAGTATATTGCTTCTGTGATACTTCATGTGCATAACTGTATTATACTTTCACTTGCATATCACTATGAATATTTTAAACTTTACTGAGTGATTGTAAAAAGCATATGAACATGAAAGGATGTAGAACACTTTTGTTTCAAGTTCCTTCTGAAGCCTAGGCTGTATTTTCATTATTTCCCTTTTAGATACTGCTAAAATGCAATTGTATCATCTAGGTATCATTTGCTCTCTCTGATTATAATCACTTGGATTATGTCAAAAGAAACTTTTTCTCAGTCACTGTAATTCTTGTGAAGGGTTGTACGTTAACTGCTGCTTCTCTTTCAGCTGCAAATGTCTAGATCAGCTTGTTCAAAGATAGCCTTTGTGTTGACCTTACTTATGGTCTGAGCAACTTGATGCTGTGACAGTCTACATTTTTGGACACTGAGAAAATGTGTATGTGTACACACATACATACATATACGTAAAGAGAAATTTTTGGGGTAGCAGGGTTGGAGGAAGGAGAGATGCTACTGTAGGATAATCAGCTTCAACCCCTTTTCAGTGCAAAATGAGCAGCTTAGACATCATGGAACAGAGTGCACCAGAGTGTGCAGTTGTGGTTGTGGGTGTCCCACAGGGAAAATTGATACTGGTGACTGTCAATTACTTAAGAGAGGACAGAATTTACTCGGTTAGTTAATCAATCAATCTATCAATTAATTAATACTAAAAGAAGATAATTGCATGCAGTTTGAAGTATTTCAACAATTTTCCATCTGGATAGGCAAAACATGGTTTTTTTCAGCTCTGAGCTTGCCCCTTTCTAGGTTTATTCTATCTCCTCTGCTCACTCAGATGGCAGTCCTTTCCCTTAGAAGAGTAAGGGTGAGATGTAAACATAAGCCAAATTTCACTTGATAGAACTTGGTGTAATTGCAGTTTTCATCAGATGTTTGAATCTAAGGTAAGTTGTAAAGGTGCTTGTTTGAAGGTAGACAATTCTTCCTTGGAGTTCTATCTGCATTTCATTTGCATCAGCTGAAGCTGAAGCTTTCTGTTCAAATGGAGGAGAAAGTAAAACTGAGTTTTTCTCCTTGGAGGTGCTTCCTTGCATTTTACCCCAAATTTATTAAGTCCAGAATGTGAGATTTTTCTGTTAAATGTTGCATCTGAAAAAAAAAGAAACATTTTATGGCATTTAAAGAGAAGTTACAGCCTGAATTTATATTTCCATGAGTCTGCAAAATTTGCACCTAACTGGTTATTCCCCATAATTATATAAAGACTGATAGATGTTGAACATTTTTTAGTTCTTTATGGAAATTAAAAAAATTATTGTTAGGGTAATTGATGCCAGAGATTTCATACCAGTCTTGCAAAAGAGCTGTTCTGCTTTATAATGACATAATAACTGGTTCTTACCCTCCACTTAATGATCACTGCATTTTAGTGTTCTTTTAGTAAAAATACCATTGTTCTTGCTGAGAATCTGAGTTCTATATATTTTACATATATAAAAATACCATTGAGCTCATTTGGTAATATATCATTCTGCTCTGTGTCTAGGAAAAAGCAATTCATGGTGTTGCCATGCCCAGAAGTTATCTTGAGCTGACACTGAATCCTAAAGATAATGAAATAGATTACATAGATGCAACTAATTTTAATTGTGACATAATTCTGAATCCTGATTTATCAACATTTCGAATACTACCCTGGACTGAGCAGACTGCAAGAGTGATATGTGATTCCTTCACCGTGCTGGGCAACCCACTAATGACCTCGCCGAGGCACATTGTCAAGAAACAGCTGAGCCAGCTTCAGGACAATGGGTTTTCTCTACACTCTGCATTCACTTATGAATTTTGTATTTACGGCATTACTGAGGTTGTAAATTCAAAGACAATATCCTTTCCTGCAGCTACAATACTAAATAACCATGACCAGACTTTCATTCAGGAGCTCATTGAAGGAATGTATTATGCTGGTGCCAACATTGAGAGCTTTTCTTCTTCCAGTGGGCCTGGGCAAATGGAGATCACTTTTCATCCAGCATTTGGCATAGATGCTGCTGACAGTGCCTTCACATTTAGAACAGGCATTAAAGAGGTGGCTAAGAAGTATAACTACGTGGCTAGCTTTTTCTCAGAATCGGGATTCTACAATTCGGGGGCTCTGTCACATAGCCTATGGGATTTGAATGGCCAGAAGAATTTGTTTTCTGCTGGTTATGGAATTGAGGAGCTCTCAGAGCTTGGAAAAAATTGGTTATCAGGTCTCTTGGCACACACAGCTGCTATCAGCTGCTTGATGGCTCCTACCACCAGTTGCCGTAAGCCTTATTCCAAATACAGTAAAGAATCAAAAGAGACTGTAAATGCAAAATGGGCATATAATGATAACAGCTGTGCCTTTAATATAAAATGTCATGGTGGAAAAGGCACTCAGATAGAGAATAAACTAAGTTCTGCTGCAGCAAACCCCTACCTGGTCCTTGCTGCTACTATTGCTGCGGGTCTAGATGGAATAAAGAGAGGACTTAGGTATGATGAAATGCTCGAAGAAGAAGAAGAAGATACCACTGGTGATCTGAAACCTTCGTCAGTCCCTTTGAAATTAGAAGATGCTCTTGTTGCTCTCGAGAAAGATTCGTGCATTAAGGAAGCATTAGGCGAAACTTTTATCCGATACTTTGTTGCCATGAAACATTATGAGTTAGAAACTGAAGAAATGGATAGTGAAAGGAATAAATGCCTTGGGTATTTTATTTAGAAGGAGCACTCTTGTATAGTGGTGCTGTGTAAATGCATACAGTGAATGGCTAAGATTCTTGAAATTAGTAATTATATTATAAAATGTTTTTAATGCTTTGAGATTTTTTTTTTCCCCTCTCCTTTGTATATTACATGGTGATTACACTTTATTGTTCCTGTACATTCAAGACAGTGCAAAACTGATATATTAATAACATAAACAGGATTTTTAAAAAAACAAACAAACAGAAAAAACCAAAAGCAAAACAGGTGTGATTTTTTTTTTTTAGCAGACCTGCTGGTTAAAAGAAGAAAAGAGAAGGCAAAATGGAGAGTAGTAACTATACAGCTGTCATAGGACTCTACAATGTGCAGAATAGTAGAATTAATGGAGACAGTGATGGGTGTGGGGTTTAGAACTGCAGAAGGAGGGGAATTTCTTGTTCAGTATGGTTATAGGATTTATCCCAGCCTATTCAGTAGCTGTTGGGTTGTTAAACCAGATGAATCTAAGTTTGATTTAAAACAGGATAGAACAATGAAAGTTGTAGGGAGAAGGGCAACTGAAGCTGTAGAACCTGAAAGCCAGTAATCAATATCTTCCTGGGCATAAATAGAAAAGGCATGAAGAATTATAAAATAATTTATACATCATGAATTCCACAGCTGAATGAAGTTTGCAAGAACTATAGTGAATAGAGATACTAAAAGAAATCAAATGATGGCTTGAGTAGGGAATAATTCATAGAAAGGCATCAGTGTCAGGCCATTGTGCAATAAAAAATGAGCTGGTATTTTGTCTGTTTTGATAGTTAATGGGTTAATTCAGAGTTGAGTGGCAAATGAGGGAAAAAAGGGCAGAGATGGCAGAGAATTTATGGCTTAACCTGTATTGGGAAACTTGATGTTATCAAGCATAAGGAAGATGACTGTGAAGAGGGGAACAGAAAGCACAGGTTAAAATGAGAAAGAAGGAGTGAAGGTGCAGATTCAGAGACTGTTAAATTGTGGTTAAAAGAGAGGAAGAGAAGACCCACCCTAAAATTAGAAATGGCACCTGGTGTAGAGAAAAATACCTTTTCTGGAATGGCAGTAGATGGATTTTAGATTTTCTCTTTGTTTATGTTACTGTTCTTGATGTCATCCTTTATTGTTAAAGATAAACCATGTTTCATACTCCACCTCCACATTAACAGTGATTTCTGATGTTCTTTATCTTGTCACAATATTTTGATTCATGTGTAGGAGTTTGTGTGTTGAAAGGGTTTGGTCATCAATGTAGTGAAGACAAGATTCAGACAATGCCTCTGTCAACTTGCAGAACAAGGAAGGTGTGAACAAAAATGTGCTAGTTGCTTACTGATGGATCTTCCATGTTTCCCCACACAGCATTGTACTTAAAATGTGGCACCTGCTATGCCAAAGTTTTTTGTGTGATTCCAAAGAAGAACTCATTTTATACTCAGTAGCAAGAGGAAATAAATAATCTAAGGAAACATGATGAATAAATTTCCTTGTCTCAGTCCATGGTTGGTGGGTGGATTTGATTCTCTCTCTTACTCACCAGACACATTTTTTTGCATGACCCATATTTGGACATATTGATACAGGCTGATTTGCATTGGCCACGTCTCGTCTTGAATTTAAATGGAACTTCCTTTTCTGAAAAGAATGCTTCTCCTTTGCTGCTCTAACACTTCTTCAGGGGCTCTGGAAATCTGTCATCTGTCTTCTCTTTCTGGTTACTTCCCATTTTCATTTTCACAAGCTCTTGGCAGAAGACACACATAAAAATTATTTCCTTCCTCAGACAGTTTACTTACCATACATATTATTTAGTTCCAGCAGTCACACTGATTAATAGCTATTCCTTGGTGTGGGCTTATAAGACATTTTGTCATTTGTCACAGATTTATGATTATCTGTCACTGTGTACAGTCACTTTTAAAGAGATAATATATATTGAACTTCTATAACTGAATTTAATGAACATGAAGTTTATTACATACACTACACGTATTATCCATATTGTTTTCTTATCACATTAGAGGAATAACATCAGACCTAAAACTCTTGCTGTATATGTCCAACTACCTGATTAGATGCATAGAAAGCCATTATTTATAAACAAAAAAATATCCAGCTGTCTAGAATTGGTGTTTTACAAGTTATTTTATAGCAAGATAAGGTAAATCAATAAGATAATTCTACATGTATTTTCGGAGTAGTACTCAATGACATGGACTCTTAAAAGACAGTGGCTATATGATTGAATGGAAACATTTCGGGTTCTGGCGAAAGAATGCTTTTTTTTTTTTTTTTTTCTATTTTAACAAGAAAGCTCACAAATGCAGGCTTGAAACTAGTGTATCTCAAACTTTGGTCAATATGTTGTTCAACACTGTTTCCTAAATATATTCTCTATAATAAAAATCAAATAACTCCACCTCCATGGGAAAACATAAAAACCTTTATTTCAAAATAAACAGTTATGAATTTTTAATGTTATGTGCATCCCCCACCAAATTTTCACATACATTGCTCAGAAAGGCAACAAGAAAAAGGTAACTACTTCATACTGCTCAAATAAAAGGAATTACTATTTAGTATTGTATCAGTAACATTTTTTAATCAAGTGTTGTCTGAAAATACTCTTCATTGTTCTACGCATTTGAGATCAATGTCTAGAACAGTGTTAATTAGATAATGCAAACATATGCAGTATTATAAATTCAAAAAAACCCAAACATTTCAGATCTGAACTTTGCATAAGATCCTGATGGTTTTCCAGGATCATAGAATTGTAGAACCATGGAATGGTTTGAGTTGAAAGGGATTTTAACAATCATCTAATTCCAAACTTCTTGCCATGGGCAGGGAAACACAGCATCCACTAGACCAGGTTTTCTTAGAGTCCCATGCAACCTGGCCTTGAACACTCCCAGGGATGGAGCACTCGTGCTTCTCTGGGCAACCTGTTCCAATGCCTCAGTGCCTTCACAGTAAAGAATTTCTTCATAGTATCTACTTTAACCCACCCTCTCTCAGTTTAAAGACATTCCCCCTTGTCCTGTTACTACATGCCCTTGTAAAAGCATGCCTTCTTGTAAACCCCCTTCAGGTACTGGAAGAGGCTATAAGGTCTGCCCAGAGCCTTCTCTTCTGTAGGCTGGACAGCCCCAACTCTCTCAGCTTGTCTGCATAGGAGAAGTCCTCTGGTCATCCTCATGGCTTTTTCTGGACTGCCTCTAACAGATCCATGCCCTTCTTACATTGAAGGCCTCAGAGCTGGATACAGTGCTCCAGGTGGGGTCTCATGAAAGCTAAACAGAGGGAGAGAATCACCTCCCCGACCACAGGCCACGATTTTATTGATGTAGCCCAGGATGCAGTTGGCTTTCTCGACTGCAAGTATAGGTCATGTTGAGCTTGTCATCAGCAAACAGCCCCAAGCCCTCATGATGCTTTTGCACACAAATGTTTCTGTATGTAATTCTGCCCATACCAGTCCTAGTACTTCTGTTACAAAAGTCACAGGATCCATCCCACCACGTCTCTGTGATGCCAATAGGACCATAGCCCTGCAGGCATGGGCACATCCCTAACTCCTCTTGTTGATTGCCCATGCTGTGTACATTTGCACAGAGGCATTTAAGCAGAGTCCCTTATGAAGCCAACTTACTGGTTCAATACTACAGTCAGATGTTGCAAAGCTTTATATAAGAACTTTCTGATATTAATAAAGCCTCTTTTAATCTTTTCACCTTTAAGCAGACTATATATTTATATCATTGTTGACAAAGTGTTGCTACTTTTCAGATTGAGCTATATCATGACTGCTCTTTCTACATGTTTTTTTCCACGCCAGGCTTTGGTTCCATAACACAGAAGAATTACAAGGAGCATTTCTATAAACTCATAAGCCATTTAATATTCTGGAAGGTACCTTTTGCAATGCCACCATGTTAAAGGCATTATGGAAGTTTGCTATTCAATATATGCTGGTAAATAAACAGTTGCTAGGCTACCTAAGGTTTTTGATCAATACCACTAATAATCATTAAATAATCATTCCCTCAAAATAGTGAAATACCTTTTTTTTTTCCTAGAAGAGATAGAAACCCTTATTATAATTAACATCTAGGGTATATGAATTTTTGTGGAAGAATATTCCTTATCACATAAGTTGTATTACTTATTTAGCATTTGCATTACTACTATACATCAAATAATCTTTTCACTAAAAAGCAAATTTATGGTCTTGCTTATAATGTGAAGTGGGAGTTTTTCCACAGAAAGTGTATCCCAGAGGTAGATATAAATTTAGGTGTTATTTTTCAAAAGTTATTTATTAATAACATTAGTTTATCTGAAACTAGTAACAAATATAATGAGAATTCAGTGTATCATTTCAGTGGAACAGGAAATAAAGTAAATTTTATGGAAAAATCTGAAAAGATGACTGGATAATTATAAAATATTTACATGTCAAAATGGAAGCATGTATAGAATAGGATTCAACAGGCATCTGTCCTGGACTCCAGCATTTGTTGTTTTCTCTAATCATAGCTAATGAAACAGAGAATAGGCATACTGTCTTTGAAAAAAAAAAAAACCAGACTTCAGTTGTTGCTGTTTTTACTACTTATGTCAGAGAACAAAATAAAATGAAAAAAAATGGTTTTAACAACTTGAAGAAATGTTCTGGAACAAATATGTACTTGAACAAGACTAAGTACGAGATGCTACACTGAGACAAGGAAGTGAACTGCCTCAGTATGTGCTTGTTCAGAGAGAAGTCTGGGTTGAGTACATTTCATTAGCTCAGCAATTTCTGAGAAGAGGCAGATCAGGAAACATAAACAAGGGTATAACTTGCCAGAATAAGAAACTGATAGTTTTGCTTAATTAAATTCTTCTCAGGATTTGACAATAAGGTGACACACTTCAAACACATGTAGATTTATTGGAGAAAATTCAGGGGACCAAAGCAAAGGAACATAAGTCTAGCCAGGACCTATTGACTGGAATAACTGAGTTACTGTGTGTAGCACAGCGAGAGAAGACAGGGTATAGGTGTTACTCATGGTTTTCAGGCATGTAAGATGTAGCTAAGAAGTAGAATATTATCTTTTCTTCTGCTCCATTGCAGTTAGTACAGATCAGAAGGTTTTTATCAAAGAAGATTTAGATTAAACAGTCTGGAATACTTCATAGTGTTAAGGAGAATGAAACTGGTACCAGGCAGATGTCTGTGTAAAGTGGCAACATTTTGATAAAGGACTCCAAAGTATAATTTATGATGCACCAAGACAGTATGTCCTGGTGCATGGTACCTACATGTTTACAGGTGTAATACGGTGGGTCGTTTTCCTTATTTGCTGGGGTCTCATGTTGCTGTGTGATAATGGGAGAGAGTGCTGGACTGTGCTCATGGCTGAGTTTATGGGAAAGGAAAATATTTATTGCAGAAGATAAAAAAATAGCTAAATTATTTTAATGGGAGAAATCTATCAACAATGACTGTATGCAAGGAGAAGACAGACCAGAAGATACAGACTAATAAAGCTGTCAGAAAACTGGCTTACAACTATAGTTAGACACATCATGTAATGGAACAGTGAAAATATATTGAAATACTATACTATCATTGCTCAGGTAAATTTTATGTTGAATGTATTCAATGAATAGTACCTCACACCCCCTGTACACAACATGTCTTGATCTATTTAGTGACACAGGATAGGAAAAACACCACAAAAGCTACAGAGCCCTCCACACCATAGCTTATTTTCAATTTGGAAAAGTCGTGCTTCGAACCAGGCTTCAGGTTTTGAGAGATATGAAAAGAGAATTTGATTCATTAACATTTCTCCAGCATGTCAAGCTGCTGATACCACTTACCGAGTGAATATTCAGATTTTCCTCTTTCAGGCTCCAGCCAGAGGGCAGCAGTACACTGTGCAATGTTCCTCTGGGATTTTGAGCTCTCATGCTGTGCTGAAAAACACCACATTAAAATATGCTCCTATATTTTATATATGTAGTTACAATATTTTGGAAAAAACGATACCGTGACAGCTGAAAGTTAATGTATGTCTTGTTTAGTTAAGCTCAATTAACTGTTGCATTTGCATGGCCTTTTCAAGAAGATGAAGCACCAAAAGACTCAAAATATTGTTTTCAATATTTCTTCACAACACTATCTAAATCTTAATTTAGTAAAAGACTTGTGTCTGTATTAGTGTGTATGTGTATGATCTTCATGTATTCTTTAATGTTGCAACAAAACCACAAATCATCTAATGGTAGTATTCAGTTTAAGGTAGGCCATTACTGAAATGTCTTTCACATTTCCATCTTATTTAAGTCCTTTTGGAAGTCTGCTTGTTTATAGGGACTCCAATTTCACCTCTACTCTTGTGTCATTTTTCCTGTCTGCTGGAGGAAAATGATAAATGTGTAGTGAATAAACAAACCCTAGACACAACTATTCCAACCCCTTTTTTACTTCTGAGCAGAAATACGACTTCACCCAGAATTTGAATTAATGGAATTTAGATACACATTCTAGATATCAGTCAGCACATGGGACAGCCATTTCTCAGTGGTTCTGATAACATATATATATATATATATATGGCTTTAGTCTGCAAGTCTGCTACCACAACTCACATTTTTCACATACTGAATTTCTTCACAAAGTTGCGGTATCAAGTCTTAACAATCCTTTTCCTCCAACCCTTTCTTTGCAACATCATCATGGGGTTTTTTGTTTTGGTTTTGTTTTGTGTTTGTGTGTGTGTGTGTGTGTGTGTGTGCGTGTCATTATTTGTTTGTTTTTAACTAAAGGGCTTAATTATGTTCAAAATTCTTCAAACGTTTGAAATTAAAAATTGATCATGCAAGGCTGTTGCAGAGCATTAATGTAGCTGCTCTGGAACTCTGCTGCTTTGGCAAATTTTAATAACACCATCTGTGGAAAACATACAAATGTGGTCCCAGGGTATGGCAGTAGAGGAAGTAGAGAGGAACTATTTGCAAGGAATTCCACTAAACACGTGTGTTAGCCCTGAGCAATGGTAGAAAGATGTGAAGAGGGCTGACCAGGTGAGAGTGCTTTGCACAAGTTCTAATTCATCACCTGAGAAAAACAGAGCAGCTCCAGTATGAAGAATGACTTGTTGAAGGTGAGAAATCACTTGGATGAGTTTGCAACTACAGAGCAATTTTTTTTGATTGAAGGTATACAATAACAATTGCTCAATTTAATCCATAATTTCAGAGTGCTTTTTGATTTCTCTGCTGACACTAAGCTCTCATCATAACAACATCCACAAAAAGAGCCTTCTACCATCTCACACTGGCTGTATTCTATCTTGGTAAATGTTCTGTCCTTAGTTTTTTGCTCCTTTATTTGTTTTGGTTTGTTTTTTTTGTTTGGCTTATAAGGCTACAGTATACCTGAGATGTAATCTGTCACTACATACAGAATTGCAGCTAGTACATAACACTTTTTTGTGCCTCTTCTATACACAATGTAGAGTGTGTAGTATTTTCTGTAGAATATTAAATTGAATTCAAAGCTGTTGGGCATAGACTCATTCCACCAAATTTTAGGCACTTAAATGGCACACCTCAGCTGGGATCTTAGCTCCCACAGCACTTCTGGCTGCTCAGTGGCAAGAGATATAAATCTCCAAAGGGCAAATAAAATATTTTATTCTATCGTGTACTATTTAAGTTCTAAAAGTTAAGGCTAGGGACAACCTTACTGAAACCTGCTTTCTTAGACATTGTTCAACAGTGTACTTGGTCCAGTTGACGTGGAGTTTGTTTTCTCTACAGAAGTCCATATGGTGCTGTGTTTTGGATTTGCGAGTAAAACAGTGTTGGTAACACATCAGCGTTTTAGCTGTTGCTGAGCAGGACTTACACAGCATCAGGGTTTTCTCTGTTTCTCACTCTGTCTCCAGTAGGCTGAGATGGACAAGAAACCAGGAGCAGACAGAGCTGTGACAGCTGGCCTAAACTGACCGAAGCGATATCATGTACCATATGATGTTGTACTCAGCAATAAATCTGGGGGGTTGTCTCTTCAAAGTAGCTATTGCTTGGAGACTGGCTGCACATGGGTCTGTTTGTGGGAATCGATGACTGTCTTTACATCACTTGGAGGGGTTTTTTTCCCCACTTTCCTTCACTTATTAAACTGTCTTTACTCATGAGTTTTCCTTGTATTTGCTCTTCCAATTCTCTTCAGCATCCTGATGGAAGGGTGAGTGGGTGAGTGAGCAGCTGTGGGAGTACTTATTTGCTGACCTCAGCCAACCCACCGCAAACTCTTATTTAAGTACTTGTGCTTCTGGCCCAAGACAAACTCAGGTGAAAGACAGTGCATAAGCTAAAAATCTTGGAGTTTTTGGAGGAGGGAGTAATGATGTGTAGGGTCAGTAATACTAGAATTTTTTGTGGAAAAGGTGGACAAGTCTGAGGGTTTGGGGAACTGGAAGATATGAGCCACATACAGAATACTGACTATGCCTGGGCATTAAATGTCTTTGAGAAAACTGTCATTTCTGTATGACACCTTATTAGTGGCTGGATTGGAAACAAATATGCTTTAATCCAGATTCTGTGCTCTGGAGGCTGTTTTTCGCATTTAAATATTTCATTGCCTGCAGATATTTTGCCACATAGCTGCATCAGTGGGTTGTTAAAGTCCAGCCTATTCTCTGTTCTCTAGCAGGACTCAGTAAGCACATCATGAGAGGGTCACAGCATAGTCAAAAAATGAAATTGTCTGTGCCCCCTGTAAATTGGAGCATTTCACACTGGAGCTAGAGTCACAGCTGCATGATACTGGAAGTGAGAAAAGAATCTCACAATGAAGCCACACCATAGGGTTCTGTATATTGTACAGCAAATCAATATAAATTTACAGCAGAATTACATGCTAACCTTCTCTGTAATATGTGCTAAATCATGGAGATTCACAATAGAGTTCACCTTTAAGCTCCCATGTAATATACAATAAATCACTAAGTTATAGCAAGGCCCATCGAGCACCTTGCTTTATTTGGGCTATTATTATTATTGCTGTAGTGATATGAGGGTATCTGTCATTGACTGGTAAAGTTAAGGAAAATGGTAAATCAGTTTGACTTTGAAGATGTATACAGAACGTGGCCACCTTTCACTGATTCAAATTTGTGCTTCCTTTGGGATGCTCACAATTCTGCTTGGAAACATGGTAGCTTTGCAACACACAGGGGCATCTTAACAAAAAAATGTTAAACATCAAAGGGCAGTGGGGTGGTCTCTTATGCCAGGTATTCTGCACATTTCTTCATTGCTGCTGACCTACTGACCTTGTTTGACACTGAAGATGAACTAATCCTTGGGCTCTGTAGGTTGCCTTAGCAGCACATGCATTCATTAAATAAACAGTTGAAAGTAACATTCAGTTCTCTTTTGGGGATATTTCCCCATTCAGTGAAGTCTTCACTAGGCACTGGCAAAACAGCATTCAGAGGAAACTCAAGAAAAACATCAGTTTAAAACTCACTTTAGTTTGTTTTGATGAGTAGCTTCAGATCATTTTGTTTTCCTAATATTTTCACTGAAATCTTAGAGGAATGCTTTTAAGGTTATATGTATACAGAACTGTTTGCACCCTAAATCTAGTATACTGAGGGTTGGAAGGGGAGAGGGAACATACATGCAAATGTACAGGCATCAATAAAACCAGAAGAAAGAGAAAGAAAAGCTGATGTTGATAATGGGAAAGCAAGAGAAAACATCCAACTGAATACCTGGCACACGACCCACCACAAATAAATGGTTGTGAAGGATGACTCTAGAGGCAGTTTCCAAGTGCAAGTTATTTTGGAGATGGCTTACAAATCTTTGCGAAAGTCAGCATGTTGATGCAGCTTCCCCACCCAGAGAATGTTTTTGACCTTGAAGTACACATAACCAACAGTGTCAAATGACATCATTGCACTGAGACATGGCTTACTAGTTATAGAAGCCACAGAGAGACCGGTAGTCGCTCAGGCTAATTGTAGGCTTCTCTGTAGTTACTACAGGCTTAAGTGATGAATTAATCTGACATTTTAAAAGGGGTCTGACTCTAAGCCCTGGAAGAGTCACCACATGCTATAGGAGCAATGTGTGATCTATCCTAACTCATCAAAGAAGCAAAACAGGCTGGTACTGCAATGACATCCGGCAGATGGCAGCTTTCCATGTGTTCAGCTGCTGTTTCAGCTGAGTCCTGCTGGATCGAAGAAGTCCAAAGATCCTTGCTCTGCCCCGTGGGTGTTGCCTTGCAGTTGAAATGTTGCCAGGTATCCCCTTGCCTCTGTGCTTGACTCCAGGAAAAGACAGTGTAGCTTATTATTTGGATCAGGGATCAGCCAAAGTCACTCACAGTATCAACTAATCAAGACATTGTTTAGTTTATTTCTTTCTTGTGTAGGAATAAAAGGGATTAATAGATTGTTAAAATCTAGAAACCCTACAGGTCATTTCTTGAAGCCTCTATGCAGTCTTTGGTTTGCCAAGAATTTTGCATGCCAGCAACATCACTGAGCTGTCATTTTTCCTGTTACACCACTCAAAACAAATGCTCAGTGCTGATTTCAGAAGAAACTGTGTGGAATGGCAAATGAAATACTGATGTCATCTTGTATCTGGGTTAATTGCTCAGAGGGTAGCATATGGTTGAAAGGTCTACGCTACCCACCTTGCTGTTTTCATGAACAGAAATAGAAGTTACTACCACTTGGTTATCCTGACATCAGGGGAACACATCTTTCCATTGATGCTGTCAGAAGCAACCATGAAACTCATACTGCTTGTATGAGATATGCTCTGCATTTATGTACAGCATTGGGCACCTTAAAAAATGGCAGCACAAATAACAAATCTCTTTTGTCTTATTGAAACCAGTTGATTAATCACACAATATCTGTTTTGCATTTTACTTGCTCTTTGAAACCACAAATCTTGGGAAAAGAAAGAGGTCAACTCTTGCTCTTCTGTGATAGCAGAGAGTGTTGTGTCTTTCTGGGTGCACAGCGTGACCTGGAAACCTGCTGCTTCACAAAATCATGACCTGGTGGAAATTAAATTAAAAGAGGTATTGAAACATTGGCTTTGTCAAAGATAATCCTGAAGGCAAACCCTTCTAACGTTTTCTGTCTTTCCACACATCCTTAGTGTGGCACTTCCAGAAGCTGATCAACTACTACATGTAAAATTAGTTTGTGTGAGCACCAGCATTTCTATGTTATATCACAAGAGCTTGTCTGTTGCAGCAATAAGCCTCAGAAGATGCTCACCATAATGTTTTTCCCTGTCTTTGTCTGTAACACCCTCATTAGTATGCGAGAAGACTGGTCAAACAGGTTCCTGCGAGAAAGGAGAAAGCCTCCCCTGCCTCCCTGTCCCCTGCCTGTCCATTGTTAACCTCTCCCTGCCCCCCGGTCCCCCATGTCCAGGAAGTGACATCACTTTCCCCCCCGGAGACCCCTATAAAAACCCATACCCTGGGAATAAACTCCTCTTTGTTTCCTGCCTACTCCGCGTGTGTGGTCCTTCCTGCTACATCTCGGGACCCGGCGGGCCACGTGAAGGTGGGACAGGGGCAGAGAGCATCCCCATCAGCTGCCGCAGTCTGTACACACATAAACAGAGAGAAATGATAATACATGGAGGGGACCCCAAATAATACCCAGCTCTGGGTCCTCCCAGGACCATCTCAGGATCCATCAGCACACCACAAGCCTATCTCCACAATCCCAGAGCAGAATAGAGCCCTTAGGCATGTGGGAACACAAATTAAGGATTCAGAGGAAGGAACACTGCCTGGGCCCCTCTCAGAACTGCTCCAGTAGTTCATAAGGTGTATATGCGTGTTCTGTGTGCATGTGCCTACTGGGTATATCTGCTCAGCCTTGCTACTGCTGGACTTTGGAATGAAGCTGTGGCAGCCTTGCCCTTCTTGGGCTGCTCGATCTCGCAGAGTGTAGTTTTCCCATACATCATATACATAATATGTTTTAAAAATGAGATTGGACAGATTCTTCTCACAGGGCCACACACAAGCTAAATGCTGATAAATTCAGAGCAAAATACATGAGGAAAGTCCATATAATTTGCTTCTACCATATAACATCTTATTTAAAGGGCAAGAAAATTTTAGATAATCAAATTTAAATTTGAACAGGAATGCCAAACAATACAAATCCAAGCTGGCAGTAAAACACTGGCACCATCTTAATTTTGTCTCATTCAGTAGGTGACTATCCCAGAAGCTCTGTGCACTCTGCCACCTTGTGAAGACACTCATCCAGCAAATCTCAGAGTACAGCATACAATTACTGAAGCACCAAAATTTTTCCCAAAAGCTCCCAGGAAATTTATTTCTTAGGTGAGAAAAGGAAAATGGAAAGACCATACAGCTGGCTATTTTGCTGTTCTTACTGGCCAGATTTCAGAGCTTAAGGAAGAAGATGGTACTCACATTTATATTCAGCTTATTTTTTATGATGACTGTAAGTATATTTCCAAGAGTCCCGAACACAGACAAGACTTTTATTTCAAATATTCTTGAGTAATGAAAGAAATTAGTCTGAGGTTTAACTTTGCAATGTTTCTTGCTGACTTGCAAAAACTTAAACTATTAATAATATCTATGTACCTTTTTTTTAGTAAGGCCAAATTATTTAATACTGTTTGGAAGAGAACCATAAAAATATTTTTTTCCTACAACAGTGTTATGAGTGCAGAAGGGAACATGAAGAAATGGATAATTAAACAGCATAGCACTAACCCTAAATAGTTAATAAAATGTAATCACCACCTACTAAGACAGAAAATAACTTCAAGATTATTTTTATTCTCATTAATTTCCTTCTGTTTTGGTGGATCCCTGTCTTGGAAACAAAACTCGTATTTTCTTAGTCTTCTGTTTGTGGATCACTGTGTCTTAAACCTGCTTTATTTCTCCTACACAAGAACAGAACTTTTTAATATTTATGTATTCTCTTATAACAATCAAATCAGAGCTATTAATTAGCACAATTATTATTAATTATTCTGTTACAGGTTATGTAAAATTAAAATGATTTTAAATATCCTCTTTTCATCATTCTTGCATGTCATTTCTTCTGTTAAGAGCTGTTCTGCCAACTAAGTGTATAACTGATGGCATTTTTTGTCTTTGTTCAGGATTTTGGATGAAATACGGCATAGCCATTTCTCTCCACAGAATACAGGCAGAGATGTATTTTAGTTCTGTCTGATACAAATGCTGTTTTGTTTAAAAAGACCACATTTCTTTCACCTGTTATAGCATAGACACCATTTAATTCTCAACCGACTGTGAACAGGCACTATGATAAAGGATTTAAATGTGGAGACTTCAAGAAAAAGAAAAAAACTAAGATTCTTAGAGAAAAGAAATCTCACCTTCAGTGATATCTGGAATCTTATTTATATTCGTGCAATGACCCCAAATAATTACAATATTCAGTTCCCTGAAGTATTTTCATCTGTTCAAACTCTAGTTTGTTGCCTTGTAAGATTTTACATTTTTAAAGGTGTAAGTCGGAAAAAAATGACCGTTCTGTTTTTTCAAAATCAGTACATAATTTTGCAGAGTAAATAATAACAATGAAAGTAATTATTAACCTTAATAGGATTTATTTTAGCTCATCTGATGTTTTAAACATGATTCCTGACATGGTAAGCTACTATCTCAGCTTTTGCATATTGGACCTTATACTGTGAAAATGTAAGGACACTTTTTTTCAGACAGTTTCATTCCAAAATCCTCTCCTGAATGCCTTCATTTTACATAACACTACCCTAAGGAGTGAGAAGACTCATTAGTATTTGAAGACTTGCCCCTTGCTCTACTTACCCTCATTGAGTCAGTTTCAATCCACCAACAAGAGTAAAGCTGCTCTGTGCTTACACCACACTGACCACAGAATTTAACCCAATAGTTAACCCTTAATCTGACCTTCATGTATGGTCTATTACTTGGTTTCCCCCGCACAGCAAACTGAGGATACACAATCAGAAGGTCTACTTCAAGTGATGGCTCTCAGGAAGGACAGACTTTGGCATACTCACCCCTTGTGGTACAGACCCTTGTGTTTTATGCTGTTCACCATTGAGGGAAAGCCCCAAGTCTACAAAACCAGCACTGAACAGATACCATCTGTAGTCTTAGAAAGCATTACTGTTGTCAGAGGTATGATGAGGACTGATTTTGGTTCTTAGAGGCACAGTAAATTACATTTTTCTTGTTAAAAGGTAAGTGAATATGATCCATGACTCATATATATGTTTGTGTTCCCAAGAATTAACAGGAAAAGAGTCTTTGTTCCCTGATATTCGGAATGGGAAAAGATTATGATGTACTTTGGCTCCTTTCTGGCAGCGGATGCCCAGGTTTCCATCCCACAGAAACGGAGATGAAGCAGAATGAGAGGAAGCTAGTGTACATCAATGCAAAGGTAATGGTTTAGAACTGAAGAAGGATCAATTTAGATTAGATATAAGAAAGATATTTATTACAATGGGGGTAGTGAAACATTGGAACAGGTTGCCAAGAGAGATTGTAGATGCCCCATTCCTAGAAACATTCAAGGTCAGATGGGGTGGGGCTCTGAGAAACCTGATCTAGTTCAAGATATTGTTCTTCATTGCAGGATTGGCCTAGATGAACTTTAAAGGTCCCTTCCAACCCTAACCATTCGATGGTCAATATTCGTCCCAGCAAAGACAACTCAGGGTGTGGCCTCGGTACTGGTGGCTGGAAGATCTTTTGCAATTACCAGTTTAGACATATCCCTGAACACCAGGTCTTTGCCTGAGGCACACTGGTAGCTGTTCCTTTACTAGCATATTCATCAGTCTTCAGGAGAGGGTGGAGTCAGATATGCTAGTTTTTCCATATAAATTGCAACTAAGAAGTGTGCCAATACAATATATCAACTTCCACATATAGACTAAGCCTTGAAAAAAGAGTCTCTTTCCTTTTCCCCCCCTTTCTTTTTGCAGAATTGTTTCTTTTTCAATGCAAAGGATTCAGTCCCTACCACACACTCTCTGCCTTCATTTAGCATGGGACTCCTTGCCTGAACTCCCTTTGGCAGACTGTTCTTGCTGATTTGTTGTTACAGCCCTCTTGGGATGGCCTGGGCTCCCATCATGAATTCTATCTTTGCCAGCTGTGCTATGACTAGGTGAGAGAGAAAGGGCTTATGTCTTCAGCTACGCTTTAGATATATGGCCACTGCCTAAAGTCTACATATTGCCTTACTGGCTGTAGCACTCCTGAGCATGTAACTGATTTCCCCTGTTTGCTTGGGCACTTTGTACTGTTCTGCATGACTCATAACTTGCATTGAGGAACTGCCTGCAGCAGTAGTCTACAAATCAAGAATTACAACTGGAAGCAGGGTGATAGTAAGAAATATAAGGGAGTGTTGTATAGAAATGCAGTTGTTTTTTACTGTATCTGCAGATGTGTGTCTGGAGGTAAGCAAGAGAAGCTGCAGTCACAAACAATTTGGGAATGAAGCTCATGGTCTCTAGTAATGAGTAAATCCTAACAGGCAAAGCGCAATAGAGATAGCACTTGGAGACAGAAATGTGTGGTTTACAATCTCTATAGCTATTTATATAATTTAACATGGTGGAGATGAAATTATATCCCTTCAACAATATAATGAATAGTCATATAAGGGTCCAAGAAATAAATACTGTAAATGCTTTGGATGAAAACTGGAAGCATCTCACTTCCTTGGGAGTTTTCTAGTGACTATTTCCACAACGTGCAAATAAAATTTGTCTATAAGGACACACTGTATTTGAATCTTCATTCAGGAGGCTGATGCATTTGCAAACTGTTAAGTAGCAGTGCTTCAGTATATCAAATAAATGCCTAATCAGTACCTCGGCATTAAGCAGAGCTACTTCATATTGTTGACAGAAAGACTCAGAATTTGTAGAGGCTTTTACGCTATTTTTTTTTTCCTAATCAAGAAGAAATAATCTGATGGGTTCATTCCTCATTTTCAACAGATATGTTACACTGCCTAAAGATGTATGTAACTTAGGAATGTCTGTTCTTACAGCTATACAAGGTATCTTTCCCTAATCCATCTTAGACAAGGATCTTTCATTTCCTTTCACTTCTCTTTTCCTTTCCTGAGGTTGTCCCAATTTATTTAGGCTTGAGTAGTTCTCATGGCAGCTATGCTTCCGGGACTTCTACATCCCTGGTCCTTTGCTGAAATCACAATGAATCAAGAAGTTGATGGCTTCTCAAACAAACTTTTCCTAGATTGAAATCCTTTCTTGTAGAAAAGCTAAAGGAAGCTATTTGAAATATTTCAGCAGATCAATGCTGTGGAAATACAGAAAGTTTCAACCATGGAGGGATTTAGTGATCAAAAGGAAAAGGCAAACATTGTGCAGAGTTAAACAACAGTTCTTGGAAGAGAAAATTTTATTTCTCACTCCAGTAAACAAGTTAGCAGCTACATTTAGCACAAGTATAAATTTCTGTAGGCCTTAAAAAGTAGCTCTTGTGGCAAACATCTCGTCAGTTCATTTGGGAGACCCCTAATATGCATATACTTTTGCAATGTGTGATGGCAACAAAGAAGTGGTAAAGCAACCCCAAAAGTACTCTAGCTTTCACATCCTTCAGTCTGACAAATAAAGAAAAAAAAAAAAGAAATGAGTGAGTACTCTTGCCCAGGGAGGTATCGAGACACCTCACATGAAATCTCACTGAACATTTCCTGCTTTTGTGAAGGGACATGATAATTAGTTTTAACCTCTTTCTCAAATTTAATGAAAGAAGTAATTTTTCCCTTGGGGCTTGAAGGGATCCCTTACCTTCACCAAAGTGTTTTCCTCTCACCTCATGCCAGGCCTTTGGCCATCTGTTGAGCCCACAGTGAGGGCTGCACTGTGCTCCCAGCTTGGCAATCCATGTGCAGGTCTTCCTCCTTTCACAGGGCTTTGCAGGAGTAGGTGGAAGCCTGGGCTGGATTTGCAGCTAAGTTTCAAGAGGCAACACTGTTATTAGCTCATAGACATGTACAAACCTTTTTCTCTCCAGCTGCATTCAATTTTGTAGAATATATAAAAATTATGGAAAAAAGTCATATTAAATTGCCCTAAGTTAAAAATTATTATTTATTATATTTTTGTTATGATATTTATACAAGACTGTGTACAGAGGAGACAAGCAGTATCTTTGATAAGAAAAGCTTCATAAAAGTAAACTAGTAGTGGAAGAAAAGAAGAGGGAAAAAAGAGGAAAATAATATTTTTGGGTGAAGATTGAGTTTGGTCCAAAACTTAAATAATTCTCATTTAATTCCACAGAGGAACTTGTGTAACTAAAATGTCCTGTTTTTGTACTATTTCTGTCTATGCATCCACCTCACTATTATTTGTGCAAGGGGAGTAAAACTGAAGTATTCTAAAATAATACAGCCAGTTGTGCTATTTGCTGAATCAATATATAGAAAGTATAACTACATTCGAAGTGAAAAGAGAAGGTATTTATATTGCATTCAAAATATGTAAACCAAAGCACTAAGTAGCTCTTGTATGGAAAGCAGAATGCTGCTTTCCATCCACTAGATAGAGCTAGGGGACTTTGTGTATCAGCAAAGTTCTTGGCATGGCATGACTGTCACTTCTGCCAGGAGACCTGGTGCTTCTCTGCACTAGTCTGGAAATGTAAACAAACACGATTTCAGACCTGGGTAGGTTTTTCTGTTTGAAAGCTCATTTTATATCTTATGTTGAATGCCATTTTGGGCACAGGGAAATAAAAAGTGGAATTTTGCTTCTTTTATCCTTTCATCTTTTTTTTTTTTTATTTTTAAGATACAGCTTATATATGTCAGCTTTCTTCATATTAATAGGGGTATTTTAGATTCAAAGATTACATCAGAAATCCCTTTTTGCCTTACCTGACAAAATAACTAGGAAAAGAGGTAATTTAACCACTGAAAAATATATTTTTTGAAATTTATTGTATTTCATTGTTAGAGTTTATTGCCTTGAAAGTAAGCTAATATTTTACAAAAATGTGAAATTAAACATTATGTTCTGAGATTTTGTATTTTTGCAAAATGTGAATTTTGGACCTTACAACAGTCGTTTGTGTTTTCCCTCCTCCCTCTCCCCCCCCCATCCTCCCATCAGTGTTATTGCTTTCCTTAAGAAGGAATAGTATAAGATTGAATCAGGATCAAACCAATAAAGCCCCACAGATATGAATCCAAAAAGTGTAGCTCCTCTAATGATGCAACTGAGCTAGGGAAATAGATTTTCATTGATTTTTTTTTTAATACCATCTTAAGAAGCTTTTTTTAAAATACCATTTACCATTACATTTTATTGAATTAAATAGAATGCTTCAAACAGTTCTATTTTGAAATTGTAATTGTCTCTTACATTCAACAGCGCTTTCTCAAAAGATACTACACTTGCAAAGGAAAGTGCTGGCACAATATAATTGCAATTAAGTAATCCATCTCTCTTAGGAAGGGCTGAGGCTGCAGGAGGCAGATGGAGGTGAGGCTTTGCCTGGTCAGCTGGCCTGGTCTTTGGCTTCAACTTATCAAGGTTGCAAACAAGGCCATGAGAGCAACTAGGGACAGAGAATAAAAAGTAGACATTTGAGGGAAAATGATTAGTGGAATGCTTGAGAAAATGCAATATTCCTATGTAACTATATTTGGGGGGTTTCCCCCTCCTTTGAGTTGATTGCTTGTGTTTTACAGAAAAGCTGCATTCAAATGCCTGAGCGGGGGAAGATGGAAATGGTAGGCATGAGTAGGCAAAGGGGCTAAACCCTTTATCTGTGGGTACAAAGAGAAACAACACTGAGTGATTGAGGAATCCAAGTCATCTCTGCAGAGCTGCATCATGCTACATTTGAGGGTTTTTTCTGCCTTGTCTTTTGAACTGGTTAGCTTTGGTTATCTTGCTTGCTCAAGGAATGATGGTTCTGTAAACAAGCTTGACAGGCTTTAAAGCAAGAGTTACAGCACTCAGAGTGCAGTGTTGAGGAAGACAAAAGCAGATTCTAAATTAGGATGGATTTCCATCTTTTTCCAATCTCTTCAGTGAAGAAGGGGAATGAACCTTTCATGTTTCCCATGGTAGGCTCTGCACATTGTACACTGTTTTTGATGATCATAAAATTCTATGTGGCTGCCATGTAGTAAAAGTGTGGTCCCTTACTGATAAAAGGAGAGAGCTTAATTCTGTTGTTCTATGAACACACATGTTTTCAAAATGTTTTCAGTTGCAGTCTCATGCCTTGCATGTGGTTAACTGGGAGATCGAGCAAGATAGCAAGAAATGGCCACTAAAGTTTGTATTCTCAGGTCAGTGTCTCTCATATTGAGATTTTTGCAAGAATTGCAATATTGAGTGTGTGAGAAAAGTTGAATCTCAAATATGCTTCCATTCCTGGTTTAGGCTTTCAATCTGGGACTTTATGTACCACTTTATCAATGATGCTATTCACCAAAGTACACTCACAAACCCCAGCACAGAAATGAAACTCATGTTAGTGCTATATAAACACTTTCCACACTCCATTCCTCTAGAGGGTTTGCCAGCGCAAATTTCCTTTACAGCTTTCTTAAAAAAATCCTTCTCTTGAAATAACCATGTGTACAACCGCACACACACGCATTGACTCCTGACACAGCAGAGGAATTGCACGAACTATAAAGTATAGTATTTAACAAAGAGCTAAGTATTTCAGTCACTGACATTTAGATTTGCAGGTAGAACAGCAAGGTAGGGATTCTAAATAAGGAAATTTACATCTGATCTTCTCTTAAGACATAACCTTCTCATGTGAGATGAGCAGTGGTTTCCCATGTCAATTTACTGAGACAACATATCCTTCTAGGCGTCAGTGCGTACTTACCTGTGTTATGGTCCTCAATATTTCATGAATGGGCTAACTGCAGACTGAATTGCTACTGCCAAGATCAGAGAAATTAATTTCTCTCTTTGGGGGCTGAGATGGTGATGCTTTTTTCACTAAGTTCAGAATTTACTTGTGTCATTTCCATGCATCTTTTTCATAGACTCAGCCCAGAATCTGATACTACTTATCTTAGTAAGACTCAGTGACCCTGCTGAACACACAAATTCTTTCTGCTGGTCCCAATTTCTCCGTGTCTAGACAGGCATAAAAGACTCTCCTCATTAGTTGTAAATGAGTGGTTCCTATGTCTTGTCAGGCTTACCATTATATAGACACATTGGAAATTTGGCTTTCTTTTATTTTCTTTCATGAACATTCCAAGATGCTTTCAGACACTTTTCCATGTTTTTCTAATTTTCTTATTTGGGGATGAGTATAATCCCAGTTACTAAACTGTGTAAGTCAGAGGACATTCTTGTGTATCTGTGGAAGAAAGCAGCAATGAAAAGAGTATTAAATTGATATATAGCATATTTTATTTTATTTTGCAAAGTTGTTTTCTCAAGGTGAGTAATATTTCTTCATCTCTATGTTTCTTCACTACTGAGTTCTATTTTCCTTTAAATCTAATTCAATTTTGAATTATCTTAAAAAAACCAACAGTATGGGAATCAATAACTCCCGGAATTCAGACTGAGGTGGTTTGAGTAATTTTTTTTCTCCATTGAACTAGTTCTGCTGAAATTGAGGCATGTGGCTGGACTATATCAGTTTTGGGCCATCCTGTATGAACTGGACATCAATCATCTCGTCTTACCTTTGATATACAAAATGTGCATGTCTACGTCTCACCTAGTTGTTCTAGTTCTTAGGCCTTCTTGATTTTCATGCATCTGACCTGTTTTGAACATGCTGATTTCAGGTTCAGCATTAAACTAATTGTACTCCAGCGTGCTTATTTTCTCTCCACTTACTATAAGGAGATTCCACAAGGTCTAGCTCTAATTCAGACATTCATATTGTAGGCATCTTCATTTGAACAGGTTAATCCCACTCATCTATCTACCTGTATATTTTATGTGGACATAACAAGTATAACATTACAGTCAATTGCTGAAACTGATATGTAAAAACTCTGCCAGTACTATTTCAGCTCCAGCAAACTCAATTTAGCATTTGTTCATTGCTGAATTATCCACTACACATGTAAGATTCCATAACTTTCCTTATGAAACCAAGTGTATTCAGAATTGAGACCTGATGTTTGGATCAATAATGGCAATTAAAATAAAAAGTGTGTTTCTATTTAGATTGTACTTGTCCTGTTAAATTATCCTCTACTGCACATTGCTGGAAAAATGTCAGACAAAAAAATAAAGTTTTCCAAATACTCTGATTTTCAGCTAGAAAAGGCACTTTTCTTCTTATTCTTAGTATTTTTAATTATTTGTAGCATTATACAACTGTTTGAACTTCAACGAAGGGTATTTACTTTGGTTATGTGTATCTTTGCTGTGGTAGTTAATCTAGGCTTTTGCAGAAACTGAAAAAGTTATTGTGTAGAAAAAATGCAAAAGAAGTAACTATTTTTGTCTTCCACCGTATCTTCTTTCAATTTTTCTTAATACTGTTATGATCTGATTATTAAAATTATTAGTGGAATGTCTCTGCCTGAATTAAGGTGCAAGCGAAACCATATACAGTAGTCAATAGTATGGATTTTATTTAACAGTAAATGAGAGATTGAAGAATAGAGGGAGATAGGGGAGAGGGTGAGGTGGGGAGCAGAGATAGAGAGTGACAGAGAAACAGATTAAGTAGAAAAAAGATATCAGCACTCCACAGAATCCAGTGACGTCCTGCTGGTCCTCCATTTCTGGTCTTCTAGGTGATTGTAGACTGTATCTGTCAAATGGTGGGGGAAGGAGTCCACAAAACTCCCATTTCATGGGGTTTATATTGTCCAGAGGCTAGGTGGAAATGTCCCCTGTACTTCCCCTGGATGATGTAATACTGAATCATGGGACATTTCATGAGTCTTTGGCCCCTTCTAAGATGTTTCAGCTGTCTCTTCTGTCAGTATGGTTGAATTAATCAAGGCCCATTATGGTCCATCATCTAAGATGAACAGCTCAGGCCATGTGTGAATGTCTTCAGTGTTACCTGGAGGGGTTTTCACAGCTGAGTCCTCATGTAAGGAAGGACATTGGCATGATAAGAAGGACTATTCCACTTTGCAGGATTGCCTCTTGTCAGTCTGCCCTTATCTGAAAATCCAATTTGTAGCTTTGGGTATGCTGGCCCTTCTGCACTGGGAGGCCACTCTGTGCATCACTGGCAAAAGAGCCATCCAAGGGTCTGAGCACCAGCCTCTTACAGCACCTGGGCAGTGACTGCAGGTGGTCAAATGTTGGCAGTTCAGTCTCTTATGGATACATTCTTCTCCTTTGACCCCGGATAGCTGGACAATCTTATTTCAAGGTCCTTTTGTGGAGCAAATTAGGAGGCATATTCAGGGAGGGGTGGGGTTCAGTAGATGAGCAGCTGTTTCTTCACAACTTGCTACAGTGGACAAAAGTCTTTTGGTGATCTTAACAATGTTTAAGCCATTAACCATTTCAATCTTTGACACATACCTTATACACTGATAAACAGAGATTTAAAGATCTGCATTTATTTTCTAATGTCTAGAATGTGAAGTAAACTGCCAAAACCTAAAGTGAAATTCAACCACTTTTTTCTTTAAAACAAAACTCAACAGAGGTATCCAAATAACCATGCAGTATGCAAGCTGCTCTTAGCATTTCCCTAGTTAAAGTCATGGGGTTCTTAACATCACTGTAGCAGAGGTTTTGAATTCCCTTTTAACATTATCACAACTTGTGTTCACAGTGTTTTGGCTCTGTATTTCTTATTTGTTTGGGAAAAAATTAGTTCCCATTACCCTTGTCACTCCAGAATGTTTGAGTATGGCTTAATGAATCATTATAAATATGCAATATTTCACCCATGAAACATAAGTGTAATGTTTCTCTCACAAGTATGAAAGGTGCATTGCAGGTTTTGAAGGTATTTTATTTAAAGGTGGCTGAGATATACACTTCATAGAGATGACCTACCTTAGTTGCTCTGTCAGGATTCATTGTGATTTTTAAATTCAAACAAGTGAACTTTCAGAAGTTGGCATTCTGTTGTGCCTGGGTGAAGCAAGGATGAGGAGGGTAGATGATGCCGAGGATAGACTGAGAGCAATCTGTGCTAGGATTTATGCTTTCCAAGTATTTGAACATCATTGTCATAAAATGGAGAGTAAATTAACTGTCCACAGTTATTAAGACAAAGTGTTTTGCAAATTGTGCCTTCCAAAGGTGCAATGCTCTGCTCCCAAATATGGTCATACAGAGTAGCTCAGGACTGTGAAACTCAGCAGTAAATCATTCTGTGGCCTAAGAGGAAAGTACGCAAAGCTCATTCTTTTAAAATGTCATGAAAATATTTTCTCTTTTCACTTTCCCTGTGTTTTTTGTTCCAAGAAGCTGCAAAGTGAGACATAAGCTGTACTGTGATGTGGGTGAGCCAACAAAAACATGAACAATGAATCAAAAGCCTTAGAAGAATGTACTTTAGTGACTGGCTTGATTGCAAATAGAATAGAGAGGTGTAGGATTCAGGAAGATTAATGCCCATTTTTCCTTTTGACAAAGACTATTTCTCATTCAATGAGTACATTTTACACCCTCTATTCCTGAGTAATTCTGGGACTTCAGTTTCCAAATGGACACTTTATAGAGTAGCAGGGAGTGTTGCACAATGTAGCACTAATGCCACTATTACACAGTATTATATTAAAGTAACATTTGCTTTAAAAATAATTTCTGTTATATTAAAATGAGATGAATAATCTATATATTAATTATATTAATTATATTGATAATATATATTTTGAGAATTATTCTTTCTTGGTGTATGTTTCTTTTATTTGCTACATTGATAATTCTAGTGAGGAGTGGGTTTTGTTGTCTTTTGTATAATTGAGGGCTTTTTAAAAAACTTTTTCTATTTGATGATAACTAAGGACTTTTCAGTATAATAACAGATAACTTGGAACATTTTTGCATACATATGGTGATGTATAGCATACATGAATTTCCTTTTTCCTTACTTTCCTTTTCCCTTTTTTGTAAACATTTCTGTGTCAGTCTTGCACACAATTTAAATGTTTCAGAGAAGAAATTGTTATGTTTGATTTAAATAATTGATTATATGATTGATTAAATTACAAAATAGATCAAATTATTTAATATCATGTACTACTATTTCTGTTGATATGGAAATACAATCAGTGAAAGAATAATCAAAATGATAATAAATTTTGATTAAACCTTACTTCCTGCTGTCTTCAAGAAAAGGCACTTACACAATCCTTTATTTTTCTGATACTGCAATGCATATCAGGATCTGAGAAAGTTAAGAACAGATTTCTTTGAAAATATAAATCTGCTACTAAAATTCTCATTTGCAAAATCTTTTTTGAACATCCTGTTTATAACGTGATGCCATATTCTTATTTGATGGGACAGTAAAGTCAGTATGTATTATGAACATTATATACTTCATGAATTCCAGTTTGCTTTTATGAAAAATCATTGCAGTTGAGATTCTGGAAGAACTTGAAGAAGTTATGAGAGAAATATAACTTGTTCAGGAAACAGACACATGGAAGAGCTATTTTTAACTACAGAACCTGCAGGGAAGAATAAGAATGACAGCATGAGAGACCTTACTGTGATTTGGTAGTGGAAATGGGGATTCTTCATCTGACATTTAAAAACAATACTTGATAATTGTGTGGAGGTGTTCAATTGTTTTGTCTACTACTAATTAACACTAAAACCCAGGATAAAACTCTCCTTGTAGAGGTACTGGGGACAAGAAACATAATAAATTTATTGAAAAATTTGATCTTGATAAGGTCTGAAAGTAATTATGTAGCACAGGTGTCTGCAATGTCAAGGAATTGAATGACAGACTTAAGGAGAGCTCTTTTCATCCTATGTTCCTTAAAAGCAGATGCATGTGTCAGTGACACTAAAAAAATTAAAATACAAAATTTCAGTCTGTTACAAAATTCCGTTGTTAACAAGGTTAATCCTAATCTAAGCTGTATTGGAATACTCTTCATCAGCTGTTTTTGAAAGCAATTCTTTTTACAACGCAAAGAAACCTCCACCTTTCCAGACCTATTTTTATATTGTACACACAGTTAATCCCTTATGCAGAGCACGACAGAGCATAATAGAGCTATTCTAACTGTCCATATTATTTATCACACTATCACAGGAGTTACATGATATGGGTGATACGATAGTCTACATAGTTCAGAAAAGAGCTGGTTTAAAAAGCAGAATTGGTTCCAGCTGGTCTAGTTGTCTGAGATTTCACAATGGACTTTTCTCAGCCTGCTCTTCATGGTGTGTTTCTGCCAGCATGACTTGCATAGCTTTCCAGACAGCCAACTCAAACAGTTCATTCTGCTAAAAAATAATGCAGAAAACCTTTTTTTTTTCAGTAGAACCAGGTAGGATGTAGCCATGTGCCTGATCTCATAAGGGCTTTTGCTGACACAAGAAAAAGACTGGGAACTCGTAAACAAGAGTAAGGTGAGATTAAGTTGGTTTAAACTAGTTTAAGCTTTCTACAGAGCAACTAACTGGTCTTAAAGGGACAAATTTTTTTAGATATAGTACTTCATTATTATTCTGACGTTTTATTTTCACCTTTCTCTTGCTACAAAGTGCTGAATTTGTTTGTAGGATTTTTGGTACTGAATTTGCTAGAGTGCTTGATATGCTACAGATACTGCCCATAGTTCCAATAATGCTGGCAGATATTCAGCTTTCTTTCTTTGAATGGGAGCTATATTCTGGTTTGTTGACAGTTTTTATGCATTTAAAGAGCAACATTAAATTTGGCATTGAATTGCCATTTTGTCTTTTTACTTTTTTTCCTACTTTAATCAGAATACAAATTTCAGATGGAGGAGTGAAACTATGGATACCTCTCATATGTATGAATGTCAGTAATTCTACAATTCTCACTCTTCAGAAAGTATTATTGCAGAATTCACACTTCAAAGTCCAACAGAGCTGGTTATTTACCACAGTCATTAGCCATAAGAATTATAATTACATACAGAAACCCCTTTACAGGACAGTTTTGTCCAGTTGTGTATTTTCCAGTTGTTTGGATTCATAAGCCAAAGCACAATGAAGCACCCAATTCTTTTCTCATCTGAACCTAAACAAAATACCAAAACTTTTTATCTTACACTATTATTGGTTAAGTAATTATAATATTTTAGATTGTAAGGAAAGGTGGCATTTATAACTGAGATTTTCAGCACATCATGCAATGAATAGGTCTCTATCTAGGGTTGAAGTACAGCAGAGACAAACTGGTAAGAAAAAAATCTTAATTGTAGAGACTTGTTTTCCCTATGACTGTCAAAACCTGACTGTGTTCAAAATAAAAGCAAATACTCTTATTGATTATTTAATAGAAATTTTAGATGTTATTGCTTAAAAAAATCTCATTTGAGTGTTTATTTTGCATTTATTAAAGATCAAATTTACAAAATTAAATTATTTCTAAATTGAAATGCCTTGTAATCTTATATTAATGTAGGATACTCTGGGTGGCAATTATCCACAGATATATACATAAGAAGTAAAAGTAAAGCATGGTTGGGTTTGGCCTCTAGATTTAAACTCTTACCTGTGATGCAGAGGCAGTCTCTATTCTGGCTTCATTTTTTTGGTATGACAAAGTAATGACAGAAAATATTTGTTCTTCATGAAAGCATTTCTCCTAAAGCCCACTGTAGAATAGAAAGACATTTTAAGTCACTAGGTCTAATTATCTATTAACTACCAAAATTCCCCAGAAACTCTATTTAGGATCTGGGATATCAATAGGAATGATTTTCTTTCTGTGTTCTGGAAGTACTGGGAAACTTTGTCCACATGAAAGTTGGTATTATTAGGGGTGATTCAAAGCAGAAGTTCTCCATATAAATTTTGATCCTTCCTGGGTATTTAATTTTCTAAAATTCTTGGATTTTTGATTCTTCTGCCTGATAAATATTCTGACAATTTATCAGAAAATTTATCAGACAATTTGATTTCTGAGTGAGAAGCATGGTTCAGATTTTTCTTCTATCTAATGTCTCTCGGGCTGACTGTGCTCTGTTGTAGGAGTGGTTTGTCCCTAGGGTAAGCTGAAGGTATTGCTGTAATACCCTCTCTGTCTCTGAGCCTATTTGCTATACATGATGGTTACCATGTTGCATTGGATAACCAAATTTGCCAGTTTTAAAACACACTCAGAAGCAAAGCACTGACATTCAAAGCTAATATCTGAAATCCATTCTGTCTTTGCAGAAGCCATAATAGTCACAAACCTTTTAGTTTCTTTATAAATAAACAACAAATAGCAGGTGGAAATTGTGCTATTTCAATAAATTGAAAAAATAGTTACTACTTAACACAGGGAGACTTGCTTTTGGCAAAACATATTGCCTAGTTTTCTCCAATTGCTCTCCCCAGCAATGGTGTTATAACAAAAGGTTCTGTTCTCCAGAGCTTAATACTGTCCATATTCCACTATTTTTAACCTTGTCTCTGCTGGACCATTTGAGCTAGGAGTATTATTTATTTATGGATGCAATCATGGTCCTGTATCCTCTCTGGTACTCGGGTACCAGTACTATATCTGTAGATATAGATCATATCTGCCATGGGGGGAAACTGCTCAGCTTGTGTGGTTTAAATCAAATATGGATCAAAGTGGTTTATTGATTAATTAATGGCACAGTTAACTGCCAATCAGTGAATTACACTGAATTACACAATCGATATTGGTGACACAGGCGATAAACCACCATCCCAGATGCTTGAAAAATGTGACTAGAACCCTACAGATTTCCAGACCCCCTTCTGTACATGCCCTTCCATGCACCCTTTTACCCTCTGGCAGTTCAGGCAATTTCCCTCCCTTCTGTGTGGTTGCAGGTGCCCTGCATGGGCACAAGCACAGATGCCCCACATGGTCCTGTGTGCAGGCTGAGCAGGACTGCCCCCACACCTCCCTGTGCTGTGAGTCCCTGGAAAATGCAGACTGCTCCTGCATGGGGAGCTGCGGAGCCTGGCCCAGAGACGGGAATGGCCCAGGGTGATGGTAGTGCCATCAGGGTTTTCCAGCTCCAAGGCTTCCCCATGCACCTTCTAGAAATTTCCATTTCTTTCACACTACTTTTCAGGCAGTTTCAATAATATCTTCATAATTTCATGGTTATTGTTCAAGCTGATCAATCCCAGAGTTTCTGCTTAGTATTATCAATTTAAGGCAAAGGTTCTCCCAGGGAGATTTGGCTGTCCCATCACACACACTGTTCCACACTCACACACTGTGTTGAGTGTAGGTGTCAAGCTGTTGGTAGCAGGGGGCTGCCTAGTGACCTCTCTCTTTACCTCCCCCAGCAGCTTTTTCATCTTATTTTTTCACTCTGTTGTGTTAAGGAGGAGGAGTGTTTTGGCCACATGTATGTCCAACATATTAGACACATTTATTTCTCACGTATGTGACCATTTATACCTTCTCTGAGTTTCTTGTCTATTAAAAAAAATTAATTCTTTTCTATTTTGAAAAAAACAAATACTTCTGCAGTTCACATTGTGAGGAAAATTACTGGTGTCCACTTCCTTGGACATGCTAATTGGCTTGTCATTCATAAAGACTGAAGAAATTATATGACACAGTATAAAGGTATCACACATGCATATCCCACACACAGAGAAAACGTATTTTTAAACTGGTGGTTTACAAAGTTTTGTATTTAAGGCATGAGTCCTGAATATCTTTCCCTTGTGTCTTTACTTTTGAGTCTGTAGCTTGATATATATTTAATTTTCTATGGACATGGACTTTCTTGTGCAGTGTGTTTTGTGGATGTTGTTTCTGAGAAATAATCAATAGACATGATTCTCCCATGAAAAGATATCAAGATGCAAGGTCAACTACAAGAAAGCATAGAGTTGGCCTTGAATGACCACCCAGCTGTTCTGAGAACAAACTGGGAGATAAGTTGTTGGTTTGTCTGTGTTTGTGGACACAAGTGTAAAAGAAAAAAGAACTGAAGATTTCATGTTCTCCATGCCCAACTTTACTACCAACTAGACGCAAGACTCTTCCTTTTGTCTGCAGTTTAAACCGATTGCATTACCCTATTATCCTTTACAACAACTACCAAAGTTGGACGTGTTGGAGGGAAGTGAGACACATCTATGAAACACTTGGGTACAAATCTGAACACATGCTGTGTATGTTTCTGTGAAATGGAAATCAGGCAACTGTGTCTTCTGTTCTGTGCAATTTTCAAGCAATATAAAAAGTTTTGAAAGAATATTTACATTTGAAGAACTGGAGGGGGCAACTGGAAAGACGGAAGGCTATATCATTTCATTGAGAGTATACTGATTAATTTTTGAATTTATTGACAAATGAATCATGTTGGCAAAGTAATCTTTGTTACCAATTCCGTTTTAGAAAAATGAGTTAAATTTAATTAATTGTCAGATTTAAATGTGTTTTGTGCCAGTGGTGTTAAAAATCACATATATGATTCTTCTGATTTGTATTTTAACTTTAATACACATGTCCCATTTTAATAGACTATAATGACTATTTACCAGAATTCTGTGGAAGGCTCAGATGTGGTTAGCAAAGTCTGATTGACACAGTAAAATTTTCTGCTTTTGCCAAAGACACAGCACTTAGATTATTTATTAGCTATCTAAAGGGAAGGAAACTTTACCAGGATCTACACAAGACATTTAGTTTCAGTAGTTGCAGTAAGGTTGTCTTTGGATCAAGGGCTTATTCCCAGGTTTTCCAAGGATGACAAAATTTCTCCTAGTCATGGGAACTGCTAAGTCTTCTTAAACTTATTCAGGTTTCTCACTGGTCTTTAGTTTAAGCTATGACCTTACCTGCTTGCCAGTCTTTTCCAATTCCCTTTGAGTCCTGCTGTGTCTTTTAACATCTGGATCACTCACTCCAAAGGTCTGGGAAATCTTGGAGTGCCACTGTGAAAACAAAAAGCTCCTTTTTGTTAGCTGATAGCAGAAGGTAATCAAAAAGTCCTTGTAGTCTAGTGAAAAAAGTCAGAGTCCTTCACCTGGAAACAAGAGCTTTAATTTAGCTGCAGCACTTGGAATATTTTATCATTTCTTTTCCTTAACTCCTTCATAAAACACATTCTATTTTAATTTAAAAAAGTAGATTGTCATTACTAGCCAGAACATTTGTCACTGCAGGCTTTCATTGAGTTCAGTGAGAAAAAGCAGTTGAGTGCAAAATGCAATATTGTTTCACACATCGGACTGTGGCATCATTTTCTTACTGACAGTAAAAGTCTTATGGTCCCATTAGCATCAGTAAAGAAAAAAGTGGTTCTGTATTCCTGTCAGACACTTTGCTGCCGTAGAAGGACTCCAATGCAAACAACAAGCAGTATTTTTCCACCAATTGAAAACACATTAAAAGAAATAAAATGGCCAGAGACATAATGTTCTAAGGCCACCAAGGCAGGTGCAACTTATCAAAGCCAGCTACCTCACTGAACCATCTATGTTACGATGACATTCTCAAAGCAAATACAAGAGCACATATTGCATGGATCCTTTGATATGTGAGTAGACATGTTTAAATTAGTAATCTCTGATGCAGAGTAAATGGGCATGACTCCAGTATTGTAATTCCAGGACAACTCCCACTGAAATCTCTCTACTCAGACCTGCAGAGTCAGGTCAGTACAAACAGATCAAAGAAGTTAATATTATTTGTCTGACTGCATCCCAGAAAACTCAATACAGAGCCAACTGAATAAACTCCAGACTTCTATTTTAACAGTGACTTTATAACTGATTCAGAAATAGTTCTTACATATGACATGTTTTCAGACACGTTTTGTGTATAATACCTAAACTATCAATAATAATATTATTAATGTTAAAATGTCAACAATGTAAATAATTTTAATAATGTTAATATTAATATATGCTAATATATTATTGTTAATAATAATTATTATAAATCAGAGCTACTGTGAAACATTCTGGAATCAAAGAGACAGTGTAAGGTAGAGGGCTTTTTGGTTGGTTGGTTGTTTGGTTTGATTTTTTTGTTTTGATTTTTTTTTTGTTTTTCAGTTTGGTTTGGTTTTGTTTGGGTTTTTTTGAGTGCCTTGCAGGCTGCATCTTCTCGTTTCTCCCAGGAGTGCAGTGCTCACAGGAGGTATTTGGAGGACGCTAATAAATTGCTCCTTTCTAGCATTACAAAAGCAGCTCGTGTCCCATGAAGCGGAGTTGTAGAAACTACTTTGCCTGTGCTGGCATTCAAGAGCACCCTTTTCTGTTCGACACCCTTCTTACTCTGCTTTTGCTTAACAGTATTTTTTAAAAAATGTTGTGCAAAACCACTACTTTTTATTAATTGTGTTATCATTAAAATACTTTTCTCCTAATAACAGGTAAAGCCAAAGCCTTGTACGTAAGATTGGAAATAACCCAACCTGGAGTTGGAATACAGAAATATACCTAAGTGTTCTGCTTATCAAAGACAGATGGTGAATGACCAAAACCCCCTCTGTTTTAGTCCCAATTAACAAAAAACTGATGAACAGCAGTACCAAATAATAACCTTTTAAACTAGAAGTCTAAAGAAGGGATACATTAAAAAAAGGATATGAGAAATACTTCCTGTAGAAGCAGGTATTATAAACACATGATTGCACTAAAATATGAAAGTATAAATGGTAGAATAAGATAAACTGAAGAGCAAGATGGATTCCAGGATATAACTTAGTGCAGGCTGTATACAGCAATGAGGCCCATGAAAACCCAGCAAAGCTTCCAAGTTGACCACCTTAGCAACTCTGAAATAAGTACTTTCGCCTATGCAGCAACCACCAGGGGAGGCCTGGAGGTATTCTCCTCTTTTTCCTTCTTTTTTTCCAGTCTATGGATTAAAGCAGATTGTACTTTGCATAATAGTGAAATGAGCAGCATTGTACTAACTGCTAGAAAAAAAAAGACTGCTTATGTAAAAACTCATTCCTCATGGAAATTAAATAGTTTCAATGGAATTCTTATAGGTCTAAATATGTCCCTGGCTATTTAGATCTGTTACGGTGCAATGTTTTAAACTTTTTAAAAATATAACTTTGTAGAGTCTGATGGTCAGGCAGGGCTGCACAGGAACAATTTATAGCAAGAATTCTGGAAAGTTTTTGTTAAAATTGATGAGAAGTAGAGCTCACAGATAAGACAGGAAACAGCTCTTGTCCTAATGATAGCATTGCACTTAGACACAGCGGGTAGAGAGAGATCCCACACAGATTTCAAAAGAGGATGTAAGTCCAGGTACAAACATACATTTCAAATTGCCATGGGGTTGAAAAATCACTATGTTTAACATTAACTTTAGCTTAATATAGACAAAGCTACCAGGCAGAACAGCTATTAACACCAAGCTGTGTTTCAGCTTTTAACAAACCTGAAGCATGCAAACATCAGTAATCATATCTCTGCATTTTCATCAAGTTGTTGTCAATACAAAGGAAGTTTCATTTTGCTGATATACATCCACCAGAGCAGGGCTCTCATTTAAATTAAAAATGAGTCATCTCATTTAAATTATCTTTTTAAATTAACAGACTCTAAATTCTGACTTAAATTTTAAAGAAAAATGAGAAACCAGCCCAAATAAAGCCTTATAAAGTTGCAAGGAAATGTTGCTGGTGTTGCTTTAGCGGAAGATCAGTTTTGCTCCTAGCAAGAGACTAACAGGGAGACAGCCCATCATCATGCCTTTGATTGTCTTTAATTTTAATTGGAAAAGTTACATCTTTCTGCATGCCCAAATCCTTTTCTTAAGTAGTATGATAAATTGAAATCTCTTTGGTTTTATATGAGAAAATTTTACTGAAGATGGCAGTTATCTGGCAAGAAAAAGCAGTTTATGGAGATGGACAAGGGTAATGAAAAAGAAGATCATGCACATACATCATTGTTGTTAGGGGTTAAATAGGATGTGTAATGACCTGTGAATGTATTACAAATGCTCGTTGATGCTGTGTGTCTCAACTTGGTTGATCCTTGCAGACACAAATATTCAAGTTTAGAAAAATATTGTCAGTAAGATTTAAGGCACAGAAATTCTTATGGAAGTTTGAAAAGTAAATCAGTATAGACTAGAATTAAAGCTTAAAAACATATTTTAAGTATTTGTCAGAAGAAAATCCAGATGCATGAACTGGAAAAAGTGCTCCTTTAAGTTTGTTTTACCACAAGTGAAAGGAGTAGAAGGATGTCAGAAGAAACTGGATTGATATTTATTCATGATGGTTTTTTTGTTGAAAACACATGAGAGAAGGCAAGGAAATAAAAGTAATTACAGTAAGTAGGAGGAAAGAAAAGAAACTTTATATAAATATGAAAAAATGTAAGCATAATTTTATAATAAACTGAAAAAACACAGTTTTTCATACTAAATGGAAGGTATAATAGGAAACCTGATCTTTTAAATCTTCACATTAATTTAGCTTTCAAACTACCCATTTCACCATTTTCTGGTTTTAGGAATTCATTTAAGAATCTGATATTCTGAATTAAAAAAAAAAAAAAGAAGATTCTTTTACTATTTGGTCTAAGTAACCATATATTATCTCACAACCAGCCATTAAGATTGTGTTTATTTATTCTGTTTGCATTTGAAATGCTACTATAAATGGCACTTGCTGGTGCACCTGTTTTTTCTCAGTAGAATATCAGAGGAGAGGAGCTCAGAAGTTTGACCCTCCTGTAGTGTCATTGCATGGTTCAGGACAAACATCTGGAAATGTCAAGCAATGTTGTTAGACCTACTATAATTGAAGGAAAGACTGAGTGGTTAGATTTCTGATGAAAGAATTTAACAACATGTTGAAGTTTCAGCTTAGCTAAAGAACAGCACTGCATTCAGCCTGGAGAGAAAAACCTTTTTGCTAAGGGTGCTCCCATGGCATTATCACCACCACCTTTAGCTCCTTCAGTGCCTGAGGTTGGTCAGGAGTCCCCTATCCTGGCCAATGGGAAAAGTGCCAGTTTTCTGAAAAATCAGATTTTTTCCTGAATTTGAGAGGCTGCCAGGCTGTGAACAATTGAAGCTACATTTCTTTCCTTTGCAAAACAGCATTTAAGTAACGTCAGCAAAGGTCATTTGCTGAAATTAAGTCAGTTAAATGTCTTAAATGTTTTTCAATCTTCTAGTCATAATGCCATGAGCTGGCATAATAATGCTGTAAAATGTCCATGTGGGTTTTGTTAAATATATTGTAGAGAACAAAATCTGCCACCCATTCATAGATGGTCTGGAACCAACTGTTCACTTTTGCTGTCAATCAGTCTAAAGGAAATGAGAATTTTGCGGATGGTGTGTGCTTTTCCAGGATGTCCATTGAAATATTCTGGAATTGAGAGGCATTTGAAATCTGGAACCATTTCTTGTTTTGATTATTTTTCTGGCTTTCCTTTCCATAGATCATGTTGGCAGAATAATTTGTTTGTTTTTACAGGTAAATTAATTATTTTCTGTATACAAATATATCTTGGAAGACAAGTATTCAGTTTGCTTGCTAGACTAAGAAGAAGGAGAATGTTAGAGTCATGCTCTGAGAGGAAGAACTATATTTCCATGTATCTGTACCCTCTCTAATATTATGATGGTCTTATGTTGTGGGAAGATTATTGAGGATAAAATCACAGAAAGCTGGGCAGTATTATTCACTTTCTAACTGAATTTATAACGGTACAGAAATTATAGGGTGAAATGCAGTTGCTACCTCCTGTAGCAGTACAGGGACAGGGTGCTTAATTGGGGTAATGGCCTGCATGTCAAATATATACATCTTACAAACTCAATATTTAAACATGTCAAGTTCATTTCAACTCAGAAAAGCCTGGATCACCAGCATGAATGTTATATTTTACTTGACTAGTCAGTCAGTTTGTTTGTTTCTTTTTCTTACCTATGTGTTAACTCCTTAGGATATTCCTATACCAGGGACTGTGTCTTCTTTCTGTACTATTTAATTGCCTGCTCATTTGAAATTATACATACACTTTACATATGTATGGTGTTATATCTATATTAAAATCTTAAATTCAAGAATGATGTAGTAGATGGAAATGACCTCACCTACTTCAGACATTTAATTATATCCAATTTTTTTAGAGAAATACTAATCCCAAAAGAGTTGTTCATCTACTCTAGGACAGTGGATTCAGATTCACAAGGAGTGCCTGCTTATAGAGAGACCCTAGGAGAGTAGCTCAACCTTCAGATACAAAGTGCAGGGGCAAATGCTGTTTGAATGAACAAAAAGGATGAATACTTACTTGCAATAACTAACACTGGTTTCACAGAACAAAGTGTCTTCCTTGATCTCATGTTTGCATCATGCTAATCTCTAGGAGTGCCTCTGGTCCAGGACTTGGTGTGCAGCGTGACCTTACAAACTGTTTTCTGACACAGTAAAGGGAATAGGTGAAAATGACTGAGAAGTGAGAAGAAGTGGCAGGAGACAATGGGAAACTGAAACATTTTAAGCTAATATTTTCTCCATATAATTTGATTCATGAAACTATAGCCCAGAGTGAAACAATTAACATGAAATAGCTTTCTTTATCATCAGTCTTATCAAATGTTGCTGAGATTTACTTCAAGAAATAAAAGGAGAAACAATGAGTTAAACCGAAAGAAAAAGTTACTGAAAAATAGTAATTCTCACAATATTTCTCTTTTCCATGTCTGATGAAGGAATTCTGAAAATGTATGTTTTTTAACAATAATGGAATAATTTTATTCCTAGTATTTTCAAATTTCCCTTTTCTTCATTCTTCTCACTAGAAAGCCTAGGAAACCTTTTACTAAGGAAAAAAGTAGATTTCATTTACATGACTTCTTTTCCTGTGAAAAAATTTCAAACTATGCAAAATAGGTTAAAGTAATGGTCATATTTTTTTCTAACTGAAGTTCTATGCTTTTCCAGTAAAACTAGTACAAAAAGTGAGGCACTGTACAAAACCAAACATTTAAAATTACATGTTCTAAAATGAATGAAGTGGAATTGGCCAAATTGGTTTTTTCCCTTGTGCAATTAAAAGATGAAACATTTAAAATTAAATTAAAACTTCTAATTTTCCTCTCTGGTACTTTCTCTCTTGTTTTGTGAGGCATTACATTATTTAGGATTTCAATATGTTAACACCGCACAGACCTGCACGTAGTGCAGGCATGCACTAAGGTCACATTGTGTTAGACCATACGTATTATTTGGAAGAAGAAAAACAAACCAGCCACTAAATCCAAGAAACTGTAACCTGAACAGTGAAAAACAGGCCCTATTCCTGTGTGACCTTAGGAAGGTCATTTTAATCTCTCCACGACTCACTTGTCTACTTACTTAATATGGAGACCTACTTCAATTTTCACTGACATATAAGATCACTATTTTACAGTTTTGATTTTTTTGAGATTATAGTTATGACAGCTTAATAAGAATTTACTGTCTAAACAGGTAGGTCAGCAACTGAACTGTGGCTCTTGAAGCTTTCTATCCCTTGACTACTTAAATTCCTGTTAATTTATGTCTTGAACATCATTATTAAAGCTTCCTTTTCATATGAAACCTAAATTGAAGTAGGATTTTTTCAGGGGAAACACATTTATTGTCATTATGCTCAGGTGGAGAATGAAATAAAAACAAAGTAAATGAATCCCAGATGCCTTCCACTTTTAGACATCTTTTATCTTTGATTCTTTAAAAGTGGGGAGAGTTACAAGTATATTTTCCATGTCCTGCAGAGTTCTGCACACAGTCATTCAATTTCTCAAATAATATTCAAATCAGTTTTAAGCCTTGTAATTACATTTTCCCCAGAAGTAAAGTAATGACATTTTTATCTTAATTTTACTTTCCCATCTATGAGCTTCATGCTGTATCCTTCACATTAAACTTTGGAATGTGAGAAAATTATGTAAGTCCAGAGTTATCATTGAGGAAATGTAGTTTGCTGTATCACACAGTTCAATTTAGATTAGGAGAATGAAAATAGTGTTTTGCAGAAATGAACAGAGGAACCTAGTTTTAAGAGTTAACATACTAAATGAAAATTGTATGCAGTATGGATGAATAATTCTGAAACATCTGTAAAGATGTTTTAAATGCAATCACCAATTCCCGCACCCTCTCAGCTTATTGAGAATGTGTTATCAGATCTTTCACTTAACCCATGACTTGTAGGTGGACTCACAGAAAGTGGTACTGTCACAAGTGCCAAGTGCTCAGCAAGCCCTGTTGGTTTCAGTGGCAACACTTCTGAATTGTCAGTCTTCTGAAAACTAGCTCAGTGAGACTCCACTTCTGTGTATGGTCTGCTTGGAAACTCTGCCTCAGTTCAGTAACTCTTCATGGAATCTAGGAGTTAGGACACAAGGACTAAGACCTTTATTCTGCATATATCTGTCCTCAGATATCAAGCTCTTTTATGCCACTGGAACAAATTTACTTAGTTCTCCACCCTCCTCTGGCCAATGGTGTGCAGTTTGGATCCCTTCATTTCAATAAAGAACGTGTTAAAAGATTCAGGGAAAGCTGATGGGAATGATCAGAAGTAGGAAACAATTTTTGTGTGAGGCAGGACTCACTCAGTGAGTCTGCTGTAGCTCAGACAGTGCTGAAGTTAAGGTGGTACGAGAGTGATGTGAGACACAGAAAGCGTGGTTAGAAGCTGTTCATTACCTCTGTCAGTAGAAAATCAAGGACATTGCAAAGTGCATTGCTCCCATGGAAACCTTTTCCAAAGGATTTTGTGGAAGCAAAAGATTTACATGGATTCACAGGTTACTGAAAAAATATTGGAAGAGAGGTCAGATGAGGAGAACTAAATAGCAATCCAGATCAGTCTCATGAATCCCTCTGAGAATAAAATAGGCAAAGGCTGAGTGGGAGGTATCAAAAATGTTTGTTTGTTCTCTTTTTGCTTTTCCCTAGACTTGTGTTCATGGCTACAGCTGGGGATAAGTTAATGAGGGATCATTTTTCTCATCCAGTATAGTCATTTTTAGATGACCAGAATTTGATGCAATGCTGTGTATTTTACTTCTGCAAACACTATTTCTAATCACAGTTGCATAAAATGGGAGTGATATGTGAATATAGCCAGGTTTTCTTTATTCTCTGAGACTACTAGTGTGTTTATTTACATTTCACAGGCAGATAACTTTTTGGAAAAAATTCATTCAAATATAAAAAGAATGCTCAAGTGCCTGAAAAGTAAAACATTTTAAGTGGAAGTGAATTTTCACGTCTTTGAATACCAAAATCCACAGATGTTTTCAAACAATGCATGGAAAAAAAGAATTGGACCTCTAAACCATCAGTCCAGACCAAATGACAACCTCATATTGTGCAAAGTGCTTTCCTTCCCTGTCTGATTTTAATTCAGCTCTGGCTATTTGTGATGAATAAATATACAGATATATTTGTACATCATATATTACTGCACATAAAGATATTATTACTGCTTATGGTACGAGTAAACAAAAATCAAGTGAGAGCTTGCAGTTGCAAAATGTTTAATTCATTACGTTCCTAGGATTATTTTAAAGAAGAAGTGTGTTCTATTAAAGACTGCAAAAAGACTTCTATCAATAAATTATTGAAAGTCCTACAGTCGACATCTGTGGTATTACTTTTGGGGCATAAAAGTACAAAGAAAGACATAAAGTCAGATTCCTGAAGTACACTTCTTTAATTTCTTGTTGCCTGGAACATCTGCCTTTTACCATAAGCTGAGTTACAAACCCTCTGTTTCCACAGCACACCATTTAAAAGTGAGTCAGTAAAAAAACACTGCTGGGAAACTTTAAGCATAACTTTGCCATATGCTGTCCAATTAGAGCATCTTCTTTGTTGTTCTCAACTCAGTGAATTCACTGAGCAAAAGTTTATTGGCAAGCTACCAGATCACTAGCAATTTCTTTTGTTTAGAGATATTTATAATTTCAATTATTTACATGCACTACACTTTAACTGCTGGAGGTATTTAGACTTCTAAATAGGGCCCAGAAGGATCATTTTGATAACACTCAGATGATTAGCTGAACAAAGGCTGTTTTTTGCTTAATTGGTTGAAGACACTGAGTCCAATAAAGTCCCTTTATGAGCTTGTCACTGAATCGGGTACAAATGATGTTGCAATATTACACAAATTAGCTGGAACTAAAACATCCCATGAAGAAGTTGTCTTTTTCTTCTAAGTGAAGTGTCTTAGTAACATACTCTACCTAAACATGGAGGCAAAGACTATTAAAACCAAACCTCTTAGGAGGCTGGGAACACCACAGAGTGAATCTAGTGGGTGACAGCTCTGCATCTATGTTGTCTCCTGGTTTTAGTTCACATCTATTTCATTATTTGCTTTACATAAAATTGCTGCACCTGACTGAGAAATTAGCCTTCATTGGTAGTTTGCCAAAGCAGGTGTGAATGATTATTGTGCTCTAGATAACAAATCTGAGTGACATACAAGAATGTCTTCTGTTTTCATGTCTATGGCCAGAGTAAGTCTTCACCAATAGAAAAAATAGAAATTAGAAAAAATAGACATTTTATGCCCAAAATTTGTTTTCCTATGAAAGATGCAGATTCAGCAACATTGACTGAAGTGCTTTCCAAGTGTGTTGATTCCTTCAATCTTTTTCATCTCTTCAAAGTCATGAAAACTTACTTTACTTTTAACATAACTTTACTTCTCCGCAAAGAGGCAGGAACATCATTTTAGCAAAGCACTCCTAGATAACCAACAAGTAAAATCTTGCTGGTATTATCCCCCTGCATGTGTAGACTTTATATGATTGCAGTCTTCAAATTAGCTGCTTAGGTTTATAGCTCATTTTGACATGACTGTTTTTCCTTCTATGCTGTATAATAATTTCATTATTTCCCATCTTCTTTGTATCCCTTTTTGATATTATACTTGGGTGAGAAGCTCCTTCAAGCAAATAGACATTGAAAAAAGTAGACAGTGGCTAACATAAGTGGGACCTTATTGAACAGTACAGAGAAAACTTGATTAAGGGAAGTGATTGGGGTATTAAGGCAGGTTAATATAAATATCTTTAAAATGGAGTGTAGAATAGCCAGCTGCTGTTGGCTTATAGTATGGTAAAAAGAGGAACTGAAGGATATGGTCAAGTTTTCTTTATGTGGGTGGTAATTTCTCCCTAAAAATCAGTTGCTTAGTGGTAAAGTCCTCATGGAAGTACAGAAAAATCCCTTAGAGCCAGCACAGAGACTTTGTGGAGATACAGGTCTCCAGAAGAAGAACCTGCCTACCAGAGTGAGGGGGAGAGAACCCTCTCCCACAGCCCCATCCCTTCTCACCTTTCACATGAAAGACTGGCATCAGCGGCAAGGATTTACTTCTGTGTGTGTTGCGTGGAAGGGCAGAACTGAATGTCACAGACACTCACAGCCTGTCTGCTACCTGAAGCAAAAACCTTCTGTCTTTTCACTGGTGGGTACTAACAACAGTGAGTTAGTCTAGTGCTATGGTACAGTGCATGTGCTGAAGAAATGGTCATCATGGAGACAAATTCACTTTCAATATGAAAAGGAATTTGAGGGGAAAAAAAAAAAAAGCAGATTTTTCTATTAAATCATCAATTGCACCATCTCCAAGAAGAGAATGGCTTAATAGAAAGAATGTAATGCAAAAAATATACCTAAATTTGTCTCTTCAAAATTAGAGAAATGACTTTTTTTTAATTTTAACTTTCAGTCTCATATTTGTTGCATACTGTTCCAAATATACTAAAAGGCCCAAGGGAAAAAAAAAAAAAAACCAGTGTGATTTTATTTGAGGATACAAAACAAGGCTTCCCAGAAATTTTAAGATTTTTAAAGCCATAACAGTCAGTTATGGAATTATAGTTAACTGATGTGATAGGCTTTGAAGTAAGAATGGTGTATCTAATGATGTTTTTGAGATTTATACAGCAAAGTTGATCACAATATTCCTAATATTTTCATGCAACCAGGACACCATTCCGTCTTTCTTTTCAGCATGCATAATTCAAATGTTATTTCTCTCTCTTTTATGCAATTCTTTTGCCAAGACTGATAGACCGTAGTCTTTTCAATTTCAATATCAAAATCCTCTGCTGGATTTATTTTCCCTTTTTCTCTTGTTCATTTAGAATATGGCTGATCTTGTTAAAGACTGAAAGAAATGCTCTTACAGCCAGAGCCTCATGAATAATGGCCTGGGTTTACACAACAGTAACTCAGTTAGCTCTTTGAAAAGTAAAGATTAATAATCATGAGGACTTGGAAGTTTTCTGTAAGTTAATTGGTGCTTTAACACTGCATAATTCAATAATATAAATGAATGGAAAGAAAGGAGAAATAGCTCAATAGCCTTGGTAATGTCTTCAAAACAATGTTTTCTTTTTGTCTTCAGCCTGAAATCCAGCCAAAAGTTGTAAACCAAAGCTAAAACATAATAATGGTGTATGATACAGTGTTTTTTTATTTAACAACTATCAGGGCAAAAATATCAGGGCTCTTTGAATAAATAGCAGTGCTGTTGTACTTTGACAAGTGATAAATCTTGAAGTGCCTGTTAGAAATTGACCCTGGCACATCATCATTTGCAGCTGACTTATATTTCAGTGATGGGAACAACAGAAAGAAATACATCCTCAGATATTTCCTCACAACACCTTGCAGGGTGGGAAAAGCAATGCAAGATGGTCACCACAAACTGCTCTTTGATAGCATGTGAGGGGTTCTCAGCCTGTTTCCAGTCCCTGCACATCTCAGCTGCTGTAAGGAGAGCACAGGGAGAGGATAAGGTGCACAGCTCTCTGGGCAGTCAAGTCTCTGTGAGGTTGAAAACAAGAATTCAGTGTCTTATTGATCTTGTATCTGCCTCACAGAAAAGTGTTGGTGTGCTGCTGGGCTGCCCCTGGGGATAAGTGGGTAACTTAGGATGCCCAACCCCATACAAATGTCATGAAGCCCTTATCTATCCAGGGCGCATTCTGTATAGGGAAATTTCAATCGCTGAAGTTCAATAGATACTGGTACCTACTGAGCTGTGCAAAACCACCTGGGCTTTGATGGTTAAGTTACCTGGCATCTGTTTCAGATTTAAGCTACATGGGAAACACAAGGTAATTCTTCTAGTCCTGTTTGCTTTATTGTTTGTGCTGACTGCTCTCGTACTTGTGCTATGAATGTACTGAAGTCAGGTCATCAGTGAGGTACATAATGGTAAAAAAGCATTAATTTCTGCTAAAAAAAGATTGGATTTTATTGGCTGGAGACCTGGATTCAGATCCTTTCACTCTGGTTACATTTTAAACACAGGTCTCCCATTTCTGTGAGTGCTCGAGCTGCCAGAACATAGGATGTTTCTGAAATTTTTTCCGTTGAAACCACCTAGTTTTAAACAAATATTTGAGTAAGTAAAAAAATAAATAAAGAAGTCTGCTAAGGTTGTGCTTAGTGTGCTCTTGCATGAGACCAGGATGCAAACCCAACAGGCACTGGGTGGTCTTGATTTCCTGTTCCTCACATGACACTCATGTCTCAAAAAAGCAACAGGGGAAGGAAACAGAGCAGATGCTCCCCAGTCTGGCCTTTGGCACCTAAGCCCAGGAGATTACTCACAGTTGTGACATTTCCTAGTTAGAAAGATTTTTTTTGTTATTGGTAATAATTGGAGTAAACTTAGACTCTTCCCTGAGGATCACGTTCATGCTCTGTGAAGAGGCAATGGGGACATAACAACCTTGTTAGCAACGATGCTAATTTTATTTAAAAAATTATTTTGATCCAAAACCAGTCACCTTTAAAATAGTCCAAAGAACACATAATGAAATATCTGCATGCATAATATTTCATCTACATGATCTAATCTTTAGATTAAAGAAACGCATTCCACTATCACTTCTATTGAGCAAGTCAAATATGAGTGTCTTTATATTAATTTAGAAGGTGAGGCAAGTACTTTGCAAGTACATTAATGCTGGTTTTGCCCTTGAGTGCATGACCCATGTGGCAATTTGGTGGAGGAAATACAAACTCGTGTTTTTTATGGGTTTCATATTGCTTGCGCATCCTTCTAATAAAACTAAACAAACATATTCTCAATCTGATACACTACAGATTCAGTGAACTAATTAATAATGGCACAGGGTGATGCTCATAACTGTGACAATCAGTCACAATTTAAACTGAATCAATAAATCAACACATTCAAATGATCAAGCCACTAATTAATGCAGCAGGTAATCAAGTTAAATTACTGTGTGTTACTCTTGCATTATAAAATTTTAAAGAGGATTCACTTAGCACTGATTTTAACAATTCACAGAATCACAAAATCATAGAATATGTCAAATTTGAAGGGACCCACAAGGATCATCAAGTCCAACCCTTAGTGCTGCTCAAGACGATCCCCAAGATTCACACCATGTGCCTGAGAGTATCATCCAAATGCTTCTTGAACTCTGTCAGGCTTGGTGCTGTGACCACTTCCCTGGGGAGCCTGTTCCAGAGCCCAACCACCCTGTGGGGGAAGAACCTTTTTCTAATATCCAACCTAAACCTCCCCTGCCACAACTTCAGGCCACTCCTTCAGGTCCTGTCCCTGGTCACCACAGAGAAGAGATCAGTGCCTGCCCCTCCTCTTCCCCTCATGAAGAAGTTGTAACTGCAATGAGGTGTCCCCTCAGTCTCCTCTTCTCCAGGCAGAACAGACCAAGTGCCCTCAGCCGTTCCTCACACAGTTTCCTCTCAAGGCCCTTCACCTTCTTTCTTGCCTTCCTTTGGACACTTTAAGAGCTTAATGTCTTTCTTGTATTGTGGTTCCCAAAACTGCACACAATATTCCAAGTGAGGCTGCCCCAGTGCAGAGTAGAGTGGGACAATCCCCTCCCTTGATTGGAGAAGCTGATATTATACTTTGTCACTGTAAACTACATTCATAATTAAAAAACTTAATTTTTCCCTCAAATCAGCTAAGAACTAGGTCCAGCCCATCATAAAATTACATGTATTTTCTGACCCATTTACATACAAATATGCAAAATTACTTCATTTGTTGAGGAATTAATCTTTATTCCCCATTACTGAAAGACATGATTAAAGGGAGGTTTCTTTTAAAAAAACTGGAAGAAACCTGGTTTCTTCATATTTAGGTGCAGCTCTTTTAAGATGTACTTAACTGCAGAAAGTTATCCTCTCTATATCTTTGCAGACAAAGGAAAGAATGTGTTCTTGCCTAAAAATCCAGGAATGCAAACTTCTTAGTATTGAATATAAGGCCCACAGAACCCAAACAAACTCACGGAGAGGAATTCCGATTAGAAGGTGTAAATTTAGAGGGGATAGAGCTATTTATTTAGCAGGCAGAAGTGGAGTTGATAATTTTTATAACTTCCATGCAGAGTGGGATTTTTCAAGTTTACTATTTGGTGAGAGATATTTGCATTTGAATGAATGAATTTATGCTCCCATGTTGAGTTTTAGAACAAAGATATCAAAGTAGTATATGCATGTGCAGCTGTTAGAGTATTGGTTTTGCTACAGATGTTCTCATGGAAGCTCTTAGAGAGAATGTCAAGCACCTTTATAAATGTTCAATCTCTGATCTAACAGCTCCTAGCACTCATTTCAAAGCTGAGATCTACACAGCCCATGCAGGCAGTGGAGGACACAAAGTGTGCTCAGTAGTTTGTTGCCTCAGCAGCCAGGAAGAGAATTCCAGCTTTGGTACCATCTCACTACTTTCTTGGGGTGGAGGTAATCTTGGATTTCAGGATCACGAATTTTCTGGTCCCCATTTCAATGAACCAGCTTAGTCCATAGGTCAGGGTGGCCTGACTAAAGTCACTCCATTTACACATGAAATGGTATAATCTGTGGGGTTTTTGTCCCCCTTAAAGACAGTAGCTCTACAGATAAATAGGGTTGTTTTTTTCTTTCTAACATAATGCCCAGTGGAGCAGAGATACAGAAAAAGTCTCCCTTTTCAGGAAATATTTACCTAATCTTCTACATGCAGGAGCTTTAAAAGCACTCCCACTAGTTTTAGTCAAATATGTTTACAAAAAATATTTCCTATGCTATACAAATGTCTTGGAGCAAAAAATCGTCATTTTGGCTCTGAGTTATTAGTCACTTTTGAGCATTTGATTACATATCTTTGTAAAATAACAATAATTTATGCTCTCAACTCAACAGCTCTCAATATTTTAACAGGAAGAAAGAATGCATGGTTCTATTCACAGCTGAATGCCAGGTCTATAAATTGTTTAAGCCTGAATTGCTATAAGCATTAGAGTAACAAAACACTAGATCCTATTTGGACATTGCAACAATTTAGATTAGAATTCTTCTGATAATATTTCACACATCCCATAGCCATCTATATGCTAATGTTTCCAACAAATTATCAAATGTTATTCTACACAACCTTTTTTCCATAAATGACCTGTCATATTCATAATGGCATCTGCATTTGGAGGCAGTTTTTATTTTATCTAGCAAAAACTGCAGGTCCATAAAGAAACTAATTATATAGTTTCACGGTTGATAATATGGTTTCTAGTTTTATGACTAGCAATATGCAAACTGATTCAGTACAAAAAACTATTCTTAAACTCAAGGGATTTTCAGAGAGCTGGACCAGTTTTGTAAATGACAGAGAAGGTTTCATAGTTGTTACTCTAAGGCATCACTTTTTGAGCTTTACTGACAATTTGAACTAAAGTTTCTTCTTACATTCCATGCTTTTGTCCAGTATTTCTGTTTCACACCATATGCACTTATACTGCAATCCCCCAAAAAACTAGAACTCATATGCAGAACAAAGATAGTTTAAGACTCCCAAAATTACATCTTAAAAGAAGAGGAAAAAAAAAAAAAAAAAAAAAAAAAAAAAAGATCTGTCCTGGTCTGGAAAAGATCAGGAAACAGGGCCATAGTTATTAGCTGAGCATGAGCTGTAAGGTTTTTCTGAAATCTTTGCATCACTCAGATTCAATTCAAACAAGTAGCTCCTTTCTCAAAGGTGTAATTATACTCTCAGACAAGTTAACATGATTAATATAATTTGGCACTTGCACATCTTTTCTTCTGGGTATTGTCAATGTTTAATTACAATATTCAGAAGAAAACATTTTTATTCAGCTCAAAGTTTATAGAATATAAACATTTCTAGGTAAGCATATTTTCTCTTAATCCTTTACTGATAAATTTTGACAGATTACTTTAAACCAACAAATTCTGTCTTTGTCTGGAAAAGATGGAATGCTTGGAGGATACTGCTTCCTTCCAAAGACTTCCACAGAATCATGCTGAACCTTCAGCTTCTCCTTAGTCAGCTTTACTACCGAACCCCAGAGCCTCCTGGTAGAATAACCTTTATCAGCTGTAACTTGGGGTATTCCCCTGTAAGAAGTTCTTCCTCATCTGTCATTAAGATATTGAAATATCTCTGTCAATTCTCTTTCTTTGATATGGTTTCATTTCCTATTGACTTCTCTGCTATAGCTCTCTTTGGATATAAAATCATTCAAAATACTGTGATAGAACTGGTTTGATTTCTGTCTGTTAAGGATTGAAGTTTGTTTATTCAGGACAAAGAATGAAAATAAGAATGAGGGTAGATCAATTTATCATTACTTAGTAGTCTTAGTGTATTCTGAGCCAGCCTTATGCTACTTGGTAAGATGATATTGTTTGATAAATCAACATATGGTAAGTATTTGTAAGTGATGCTTTAGATTTTCCACATGCTTTTCAGTAACTGTGGGAATAACCCATTTTGAATTCTTCTGAATCTGTGAAGTCTTAGTTCTGTAGCAATCCTGAGTGCATTAACAACTGATAATACAGATACAAATCTTCTACATGTTCCTATTTCTGACCATTTGCACAAGACAAGCCTGCCTTTATCATTTTATCATTATAACTTCTACTCTCTGCTGAGATGCCAACATCCAGGATCACTTTTATGAGAGTGGCTGATTATGGGTTTTGTTACCTAAATGTTAGTATAACACATAAAAAAGTACCTCTTGGTAGGAATTTATCACTTTACAAAAACAACATTTTTCTTTCAATTAAAAAAAATTCATAAATTGTTAATTCTCTACAACATCCACAGCACATAAAAATCAAGCACAATATTGCCTCCCTAGGGCCTCCAGCTGTTACAGCTGCAGGTGCAAGCATGGAGTTGCACAGAATCAAAAGAATTTTTTAATTGAAGTAGGTACCAAATTTGTAATCACTATTAATTATTATTCTGTTCCCCAGCTATGGAATGTGCAGTAATTAGGCCAGACTAAATCTATTCCATGGGAAGTCTGTATGCCTGTTTGTAAATCTGGTGTCACCTGCTGATTTTGGGGCTAGTCCTCATGCTAAAGTCTACTCTTATTTTCAGATTTGTGCAGTCATACACTTCAATGACTATCTCCTAGCTTAGAGGCTCCAAGGCACTTTCTTTGTTATACACTATCTATGATGAAATTGATGGATGAAACCTGTGTCTCCATATAATAGAGGCATAAAAGAACTCATTGGTCTAATCTTTAACAAGGTAAGAGATTTCAGCAAATGGTTAATATTCACAGTGCATATTTTAGAGATTTTGGAACAAAGAACATCAATAAAATGAATCTCATTGCAGCCATCACAAATGTATTCTCCTTCCTTTCTTAAGACAAACGATTTATCAATCATTTTGAGTTCAGAGTCTTACCCTGAGCTTTGTGTTGCAAGCTAACTTGTTTCTATTGTGTCTTGGGGAATAGTTGGAGCAAAACAGCTCACATCTTGCACTATTTCACCTTCTTTTCTACTCCTCCCCAAAAGGAACTGTCAAAAATCATTCCTACTGAAAACAAAACAGTCTAGCTTTACTTCCCTTAAATACACTGACAGGGTAGATAAGACCAGAAAATTAATCCAACATAATAGGAATCTGTAAGTACAAAACTATGCTCTTGAAAAATCAGTTCTAATTTTAAATATGAAGATTTTTTTATGCATAGTAATCCACATATTTAGTAACTTCCCCCCTGATTATTTAGAAGACTAAATGATGGATCCAAGAAAAAAGCTTAAACAGAGCAAGATAAAAGGAATGGATCTGTTACAGTATTTTTCAGGAAGCAAGTGGGTCAAATAACAGTGTAAAGGTGACTGCATCTACATCAGCTAAAATCAGACAAAAATATTTCACATCATACTTAAAAATGCTGTCACATGTAATACTATTGTTTGAGGGATTATTTAAATGAGGAGAGAAAAGAAGCAGAGTAACAGAAGGATAAAGAAATGTGAAAGAAGCTCTGTGTGAAGTAAAGAAATCATCAGACAGAGAGAAAAACCCCTATAAATCCCTTGTAACAGAAAACTAGTTACAGATAGAGATGTAACAAAAGACAAAAGGACAGAAAGTAGTGTACTTGGAACTGAATAGAAATACGATGGGACATATAGCGTGATGGAATTCTCTATTTTGTATTCCTTTCACTTGAATGGTGCACATAATTAATTTCCCTTTTTTTTAGATAAGGGTTTGAATGTTCTACCTGTATTTCCTGTCTGACTTTCCCAATAATTATTAAAGTTTTGCTTTACGACTCCTTCAATTTAAACAAACATCAAACACATCCTCAGTTTTAATACATCTAAGAAATATTTTTCATCACAATTCAGTTATCCAAATATCTCATTGTCTACAACAGACACTTGAATTTTCAATGGGAGGAAATAAAAGTGCAGGACCAGCCTCTGATTTCTGCCTTCTGATCTCCAAGCCTAGGGATTCCTGAGTCGGAGGCTGCATCTATATATTTGTGTTTAATAACAATTGACAGATTCATTTTCTTCTTCTGACATCAGTAGCATCTTGTAGATTTGAATTTTATAATTTAAAGACACATTGTAGAAAAACTATTTTTTTGCACATTGTAAATCTATTCTTATTTAATCTTGGGTTATGATTAGTGACAATATTTGCCTAGTAATTTATTCATGAACTTCATGATTTTGTATTCTTTTAGGTTATTGCCCCCTGTTTGTCTGCTTCCAAGCTGAAAGGCCCTAGACCATTTTGTCTAGGGATTTGTCTAGTTTAGAGAAAAGTATGCAGACGAATGATCTCATTGCTCTCTACAGCTTATTGAGGAGGCGATGTGGAGAGGCAAGTGCTGATCTCTTCTCCCTGATAGCCAGTGTCAGGATGCATGGGAATGCTTCAAAGCTGCACAAGAGCAGGTTTAGACTAGGTATTAGGAATCATTTCTATATCAAGAAGATAATCCTACAGAGATGATCAATGCCTTGAGCCTGTTAGTGCTTGAGAGATGTATGGACAATGACTTTAATAATGTATTTGACCTTTTGGTCATCCATGGAGTTCAGATAGTTGGACTTGATGGTCATCCTAAGTCCCTTCCAACTATTCTATTCTATTCTATTCTATTCTATTCTATTCTATTCTATTCTATTCTATTCTATTCTATTCTAGCCTTATCCAAGCCCTTATGTTTTTACTGGTGTATTAGCTTCTCCATTCCTGACTTTATTATATCTGGCAATCCTCTTGGTTCACATTTTGCATTCACTTCTTTCATCATTAAACTCCATGGTATTTGTTCTTTTGTTATATCTGCTTCTCTTACAGAGAGTTTATAAGAAATTGAAATCCCACATAGTGGGGGTGGGTATTCAAAACTGTTAAAAAAAATTGTAGACATGGCACTTCATGATATGGTTTAATGGGCATGGTGGCATTCAGCCAAAGGTCGGACTTGATCTTGGAGGTCTTTTCCAACCTTAATAATTCTATGATTCTGTGATAAGCTCTATGTCAGTCTGCATGCTTGTGTCCAAGGTTCAGTAAGGAAGATAATGGCTGTATTTTGACATGCAGTGTGCTCTGGAAAGATGTAGCTTGAGGAGGGAGGTTGGACCAGATGACCCCACCAGTGGACCCTTCCAACCTTACTCATTCTGTGATTTCATGATTCTATGATTCAGTTGTCATCACATGCCAGGCTTGCCTGTAGCCTGAGTACTCGCTTCAGAAGTCTGTAGTAATATAACAATTCCAGCTCTTGCTAGAAGTTCCTCACTTCCCTTTAAAACTTGTTTTGAGTGAAGGGAGGATGACTGATAAGTCTTTGTCCTTCTCTGTGTTCCAGTCTGTGGACCAGTCTGTATCATCGTACTTACATATTGAGAAGTTCTCTTTTATTTTAGTTTTTTTTAAAGTTTTTTTAATCCGTTTTCTATACATTGCCATCTGAATTTTTCTCCAAAAAGGTCTAAGTGTGAGGATTTTATCCTTTATACACCCCATACCTTTTCTCCTCTCTGGCTTTTTTCTGGATGAAATCACAGGTCTCTTTTACCTTAGATTTTGTTAATCATCTCTCCTCTTTCCCAGATACTGGAGGTCTGCTAATGATCCAGAGGTATGAAAAAGTACATAGGCCATTGAAGGTCTATGAAGACCAAGCATTAATGTATGAAGCATGGTTTATTGAGTGGAAAACTACAAGATCAGCAATTGTTAGTCAAAACAGCAGTGCAACTGCCCAAAGAGAGCTGCAAGGTGAACCATTTGTTTCCATCAGTGGAAATTAAAAGACAGGCAATAGTTTTGCTCTTTTCTGCTGTTGTATGTGGAGGACATTTTTGGGATGAGTAGTTATCCTGCATACATATATATATATATATAGGCATGGATGAGAAGAAGCTGAGGGAGAGACTGGCAACTTGGTTCAGGACTCTTATTAGGGTGAATAGAAGTTGTACTGATGCAACGGAGAACAGAATTTTGAATTTCAAAGTGTGTTTAAACTGCTCTTATTTTATGACTCTTCAGATACTGTAGAAATCTTGTCTATGTTTATTGGGCTTAAAAATTACCACCTGTCCTGGAATGTGGTTTAGTAGAGCAGTTATTTGAATACACAAAATAAGTGCACAGTTTAGCCTGAGCAAATAACAGCTCAGAGAAGACAAAGTCACTTTCAATCATAATATTAAATGTATACACACAGTATTCCAGTATGTACTATACACACAATATTCCAGTATATACTGTTGAGTCATGGTGCCGTCAGGTTCCTTCAGAAGACCAGGCTTGAAATACAGCATTGACCTGCAGTAGGAGTTAAATGTCTTGCAGTAAAACACAGCTCAGAAATCCCCCTCATCTTGTGGGGGGTTTTAGTTTGTTTGTTTGTTTGTTTGTTTTGTGGGGGGCGGTCTGTGTTTTTTTTTTTTATTGGTTTTTGTTTATTTGTTTGTTTAATTTTTTGAAATGTGCATGGGTAAAAATTCCAATCATCCAATTAAGTTACACCAAGGATTATTTCAGACTTTCATTAGCAGTTACTGCAAAAGTATTTTGTAAGCTTTTTAATGCCTTCATCTAGTGAACGATTACACCACATAACCATAAAGAGACTCATTTTGAATTCTTACACTAGCAATATTTCCATTAAAATCAATTGGCATTTTGGCCAAATAGGCTTGTCAGGTCAGACACAAAGCTACTAATAGGCTGTGAAGACTGACAATATGCATGCTATTCCCATTACAGAGCAACTGATTTTGTTTAAATTCCACTTATATTGTTAAAGATAAAGATAGAAATTTAATCTAGGAATTAGAAATAATTTCAGTCTGATCAATATTCACATTATATCAAAAAGGCCTATTTCAGAAAAGTAGCATATTTCTATTCAAAACATGTGCAGCCTGAGCTGAACTTAGGGCAAAGAATGCTTTGAGATCCCCAAAGATGCTACAGGGAGAAAGTATATAGATACATTCCCAAATGAGTACTTAAGTACTATTTTTTCCCAACCCTCTGGCTTGAGAGAAAATTATTGTACAGTCCTTCTTTCTCAATACCAGCACTTGGAGATGTTCTTTGGCTGATCTTTCAATAATTGGGTTTATCTTTGAGACTCAGTAATTCAAAGGATGTGTGACAAGGTCAGCCAGACATTGTATATATACATACTTATATATATATATATGTTTCTCTATTTCCTTGAGAGAAGTAGGATAGACTATAACAGTCTTCTTAAACATATCAAGAAAAGTCTGCTTAAAACGTTATTGAATTTGGAGCAGTCAGCTGTCACCTCAAAGTCTTACAACCCATTTATGATGTAACCTCACTTGGATGAAAAATGCTATGTATTTTATATATAGAATAAACAACATCTCATGTAGATGGTGATTTTCCTCTACATCAGCCAAAAGTCAAGATGGAGAGAACACAGTGGGAATCTAGCTGAAGAATCTCAAATAAATAAGAACACCTTTGAAATTCTGTCATCAGGCTTCAGAAACCTTTCAAGCATCAGATTAATGTTTATTCTTCTGATAAGAAAATAAAGGAAAGATATTCTTGTTATGATGATTTCTTGCTGAAAAGCTTGACTGAAGTATCAGTGCCATTCAGGGAAAATCCACAGTACAAAAATTACAACTAGCTAGGTTATAAAAGAAATCAGAGCATTCAAAGTCAACAAAACTGTCTCCTGTAGATGCTAATAATTAAATTTCTTTTATCTGGGGGAAGAACTGCTGCCAGCTTCCTATAATGAACTCAACATCACCCCAAGCCTTTTAAATGACTTTTACAGTCATGCATCAAAGCTGAAATTATAGATCTTGTGTATTTTACGATAGAAGACAACAGCGTGCATGCATGATTGGACATCAGAGGAGCCCTATTTGTAGGGCAGCTCACCAAAAGAAAACAGTCTTAAAAGAAAATTTACTCGACATATTAACAATTGTGAATTAAATCACAGCAAAATAAGTTGCACAAAAGCACATAATGAAGAAATGACTAGACGAAGTCAAGATTAAAAAAAAATAGAGTCTCAGAACAGAATTTAAGCTTTTAGGAGTGGAATTTCATATTTAATTTTCTTGCTTTCATAAACATCATCAACTCACTCAAACAATGCAATATGGTGTTGCCCTGTGACCACTAAGTTCGTGGTGAAAGGCCTGGAAAGTGCTTGCCTTGACACCTAACTGAGTTTCTCATGACTTCCATGCTTTTAAAGCTCAGCTTCTCAACAGAAAATTCTGAGACACTGCATAAGAATAGCTCAATTTTTGTATCCCTTATAGAGAATATAGGGAATCTCAGATTTAGGGACAACCCCATGGATGAGGTTGTATTATAGCTTTTTACTCTGCAAACTGAGATTCCCAAGCAGTCCACCGTATGTGACAATGGGAAACAGTCCATTGTCCTGCCCCCAGCAAGCTTCTCACAAAATTACAGGTTTAATACTGTGTGTTTATGTTGGGCAATAGTTGTACATGAAATTAAGGAATCAGTATCAAAAAGTCACTCCTCATCCCTGTTGAGTGAGTACTGTTTAGTACTTGTTAAATCATGAAGCAGTCTCTTTTTTGCCTCATTGAATCTGTATTTTCACCTTGTTTCCAATTTTTTAAAATGGACATTTGACTTCTTTGAGGCAAGGACTTTATTTTTTTCACATCTAATGCAATAACATGCTAGTGTCACTATTTACACTGATGGTGAGATCCCAGACCATTCCAATTGTCTGCACTGTTTTGATTTTAGTGTTGCATTAAATAAAGCCAAATGTAGTTTGTTTTGCACAAGATGGGGAGCTGGTTGCAAGACAAGAAGGATTTTCATAACATGATTGATACTCAGAGTTTATTCCTCACTTCTTTTGTGCTAAACATTGTGTTTTTTGAGTTGTATCTGTTGGCTTCTAAAGAACAACGTTATTGACATCAGATAAACTATATCTAAGTGACTTTTTCATTAAAATATCAAAATAAACCAGATTTCTCTCTACTTTAACCACTTTCCTGAGATACTGCCTCTGAAATGGCCTTGTTTATTACAATATTACTCTAACCTTTGTTTTATTGTCTCACATATTTACAGTATTCTACCCACAAAAAGCAAGGATGTGACTCCAATGGCAGCTTTTTCTTTCTCATAAAGAGGTTAGTAAGATGAAAGAAATATAGAGAATACAGTATATTAAGGGGAATGGACTCTAACACATACATAATATGGCAATGTTTTGGCTGTATTCAGACCCAAAGAAATAATTATTTCTTCACAATTAGGACTTCAAACAATGAGATAAAGCAAACTGTTTTTCAGAAAAATGAAGAACTCATACTAACACAGACCAGAAAAGAAAGTATATCACAATGACTGTAGGGTCTTCCACTTTTTGTTTTTATCTTTACTTCACATCTGCACCTCATACATTTATTCTTTGGACTCTGATTCTATGTTTAGCAAGAACTTGCCTTAATGTTTTGTAGCAGTCAGGTAGTATAACATATCAGTAGCCTAACATTTCTAATCATGAATCACCTAACAAGCCCTCTCTTTTCAGTTTGACTGTTAATGGAAATATATGTTTAAAGTGCCACTCTAGCACATGAAATTACAAGGATGCCTTTGTTACATTGGTTTGAATTGTTGAGAGTAGATTGTAATGATGCAAAGACTGGGGATTCAACCAGGTTTAGTCATTGGTCCTTCAGTGGCCCAGCAAAGCAAGAAATTTGGTGTCAAAAATCAAATTTTTCAGGCTATGTGTTGAATAACATGAAAAATGTGCAACCACATTGGAGACAAATCTGCTCAGAATCTTTTGTTTTCCATTCAACTATGCAGCATGTTGTTTGGGTTTTTTTTTTAAAATTTTCCTCTTAAACACAGAGTTCTTTTCTCATTGTTGGTTTTAAAGCTTTCTAATTGGATACATTTAACCAGTTACATTTTTGGAATGTATACATACTCCTACACATATATACAGACTCCTTTGACATTAATATTAGGTGCTGTACGTGACCTACTGGCAAATTTGTAGTCCTTCAACATTGTAACTGGTATCACTATTTAGATTTAAAGTAAGATTTAAAATAACAATTTTAGGCAGATCACTTGTCTGTCACACTAGTTACTTCACTGTAGTTATACTAATCTTCCTCCATTTGTAGCTGTCACTCTGTCATGTTGTACTAACTCTTGGATTTTCCTTTTTTTTTTTTTTCTTCTACCTACCATTTACTATTGTTGCTACCAAAGGAAGTTCTCAAAATTGGTATAATTATTATTTTCCTTTTGAGTTAGTTTATCTCAATGAGACATTAATTTTCCTCATTAACATGATACATGAGACATTTCCTAGCAATAATTTGTATTTCACAGATAGAAATCAACCACATTTTCACTCTGTACTATAAATCCTTTCAGCAAGACAAAACATTCAGTGCTCCTTTTTCCACAGTAAGAAGCAGACTAACAGATTTTGTTCCTTTGCAGAAATGAAGTGATTCTTGTACACCTGAACAGGTGCATTGACATCTTACATCTAGTCAGGATTTGCCTCTTTTACCTTCAAGGAAGTCTACTACTTCTCCCTGCATTACAATTCTGTCTTTCTGGTAAGAAGCTTTCCAGTGATGTTTCATATGGCACCTAGGGTAGAAGATTTTGTGTTCCAGGAATTGATGTTTTCCCACAATGAAGTGCATGATCAAAAGGTTCATGCTGTTTCTTTCTCCTAAGTGCACAAAAATGCGTTTCCAGTCTTCTACCCTTCTTTTAATGTATTAAACATATTTTTTTCCTAGAGTTTACTAAAAGGATCTGTAAGCAGCTGGGAAAGGACCTGTAGGCAGTCATTCTATGTACTCTGCAACTCCAGGGCAACTTTACAGAAGGGAAAGCATGAGAAATTATCTCAGTGCTCCACCAACATCAGGCAAAGAGCTGAGTCTTTACAAGCCTTCTGATACAATCCCGTATGAACAGTCAGAAAATCACAGAATGATTTGGGTTGGATGGAACCTCTAAGTGTCCCCCTTTCCCTTTTCAGTGACAGCCAGGACTGACCATGTAGACTTTCTTTGAGAGGCTCTCACAGCCTCCAAGGAGAGGGAGGCATTGCTATTTCCATTGTGCAGATGGCAAATTGTAGCAGTCTGGAGCTTATTGCTCTGTGCTGAAGGGGGAGATGACCTCAGAGACCCTGGCTCCAGGCCAGCACTAGAGGTACATGGCTTCTGATGGTTCCTCTAACCTTAGTGGGAAGTGCAAATATTTCCCCTTCTTCTTATTTCAGTTGGATACTCAAGTCAGTAATAAAGACAGATTAGGAAGAAGACTATGAATGACAAATTTCCTTTGAAATGAGATGTTGCAAGGTGATTACTCTGGGGAGTATACATACCGCTAAACCCCATATACTTCATATACCCATCTTATTTACAATTGCTTTGAACACATCTCAACGGAAAGGGAGAATTTATACAGTTCATACTTCTCATGATTTGGCCACAACATTTTTAAAAAGTGCTTGGGGCCCCCCACGCCCCTTCAAGATTATGAGTATTTCTTGTTAGATATTGAGTACTTTGGGGTAGGTCAGGACTAAAGTTATTTGACAACATTACTGAGGAACTGCTCATCACAATAGGAGGCAATCTCTATACAGCTGCAGCAAATTTAACTGATGTTAATTAGATTCAGTATTAATCTAATGGCAAAATTTTGTCCTTGAAACCCATAAACCTTTTGAGTTTTCAGGGAAAGTTTCTGTTGTGTGAAACACAGTGGGAATGGCAGGTCTGAAGAAAAATTTATAGAGTTGTTGATATTTTTACTCCTCAATCTAACACAGCACCATACCATGGAAATTGTTTGCACTCTGTAAATGCGGATCAACCTTCCTAAAGCAAAGGAAATAACTGTTTCCCATTAAAGGCAAGAAAAGAGATCATGGGTAACAAGCTAGATATTCCTAAGGATGAAGGCTGAATTTTCATACGACAGCCAAATAGAATGTTTCTTTTCTTCCTAAGCCCACACTGAAACACAGATGCAATGCCAGCTGAGGTCTGTTACCTTCACCAGTGTGCCTGTCATGAACGGCAGCATATGGAGGCTGAGCCTGGACACACCTATACCACAGTACTTCCTAACACAGATGCTGTTAATTGGTAATAGAAACCTAAACATACAAAGCAATTTCCCATCTCTATTTCTTTGCTAGTTTGTTTCTACACACAAAACTTTAGCATGTCTCTTTTCTACCTGAACAAATCTTTATTGTCTTGAACAATTAAACACTTTTCCAACTTTATCATTAAGTTTGACCCTATTTTTACTTCTGCTGATTTTTTTGTAGTTCTACAAAAACTGTATTCAGAGAACTGACATAAAAAAGAAATAAATACACCACACAGTCCAACAGGTAGAGGAGTCTATATGATACACATTTAAAAAGGACAACAGTTGCCAGTGAAAATTCTTGTCAGAGGAAAGATTTGTTAGTGTGGTTCACTAGTATTAACTAAAGTGTTTTTTCTTTTTACAGGGAGTGCTAAAGATTTTCAACTAAAAATATAGACTTTATGTTTCTTACCCAGCAATTCCTTCCATTTCAGAATTGGGTGGCTGAAAGCTTACATTTGAATTGAAGGCCACTTTACCACTTTTCTCTTAGATTTTTATGTTTGCAGGGGCAACGGATCAACATACTTTGACAGCTATTAAACAATAAACAAAAATTCATGTTCTGAGATGTCAGTTTTCCACATCTGTTAGAATGAACATTAACAAAGTATTCTACAAATACAGTACACTGACCTTACGTGCTTTTCAATATTTGAATAGTTATCCCTGGACAAACACATGACCTAGTTAAGAAAACAACAAAAACAATATCCAAAATACAAGTTGGTGGGACTAAACTAAATAAGATTACTTTTAAATAGAGAGTTTATCAACTGAATTCACAAATAAATAGCCAGTGAAGAAGAGACTATTTACATTTGTAGGTGAATTCATTGCATATTTTGCTGAGTTTCTGTAGTTTGTTCATCATCTTGAATAGACAAAGTAACAAGCACTCATCTACCTGTATGCTTGAGTAGATTAGTCTCCATAATTACATTTCTGTCTTGCACAGGGGCACCACTGGATAGGTTTATCTTCAAGCTTCTACTAAATACCCTCTTAGAATGACCGGGAAAAAATCTTCACTGTTTCAATAATTTACAGCTTATCTCACAAATACTGTAAAATATTACATAGATCTTTCCCAAGAGAGCTCTGGGAATCACACGTGTCCTGCCAGCTTTTGCTACAGAGTCTAATTAAACTCAAAATTAGAGGTTTTGGCGAGTTAAACACATCCCCAATTAATAGCACTTCTGAACTGAAATGCTATTATTCAACATTGTTTTTCTCTCTTAAGCAGTATTATAAGTGGTAAAGTCTCAACCCAGTCCTATCCTTAATAAGGCTATCACTTATAAAACCAAACTTGACTAACTTCAGAAGTACAAATGACTGTGTGGGGTACTCTGTTACCTTATGGTAAAAACTCATTATAATTACAGCTAAAAGTATACAGAAAGTGTGTTGCATTAGCTGAATCTTTACAAACCTGTATACAGTGAATTCAATAGATATTTTTAAATTCTTTTCATATATATTTCTCAAAAAAAGCATTCTTAGAAGTGTAATACCTGATGACAAATAGTTTTGAAAATATGTCATGCTTTCGCTATATCAGTGACGCTAGACAGAGTGACACACTGCTTTTATGTACTCATTTACTGTGGCCTTTTCTTTATTTCTGACACTTAGAAATGTTTTAGAGCTGTTAGTTTAGTATTTTACAATTTGGTTTTGAAAGTTCTCATTAAGGCAGGTCCTGACTTCAAACAGATTTTTTTCTTTAATCAAAATTAAGCTAGTGCCATGTCAGGTAGTATGTATTCTTGTAAGCAGTGTGTTACAGTCATTGTTCATTCTTTTGGTTTCATGCAATAAAACATCTCTTTCAAGTGTCAGTAGTACAAAAAATCTTTCCAAAGGCTTCTAAGATTTCCTTTAATCTATGTGTTTGTTCTTCCCTTATTACAGCTGGTGTGCCCTCACATTTGTCTCCCATTTTACTAAGCCACCAAATTGTAATACACATATCACTGAAACAGAAAAGCATGGTGGATTTATCATACTGATTAATCCATAGCTCTGGAGTTTCATATACAATAAAGTGACAAAAAAGAAATGTTATAAACATATGTATCTGGAATTTGGCTTGGACAATATAGAATATTAAAATACCAAACCAGTAACTACCAGTGGTGGGGTAACATAATTCAAACTACGCCACACAAAATGAAACAAAATCCCAAACATTAAAATCAGTTTTCAGGTGAAATCATGACTTTGTGGCTGAACCTTTCAGAATCATGTGATTGTATTTCATATGTTGTAAGTTCAAATGAATATTTCTGTTGTCTGGACTATTAAACTGGTGCATCTCTCTTTCTGAAAACTTTAAAAAATCCAAAATTAGGCTCTAATGTGTTATTTGGCAACAGAAGAACAACACCAAAACCAAATTAATAATTTGAGTGAACTTTAATCTCTACCAAATGATAGTATTTTCCTGACAGGAAAAAGGAGAGCATATTCAGAAGGCTTATTTTCTTTATTACCTAGTAGAAAATACTCAAAAGGATAACTACAGACAATCCTGTTTAAAATGAATCATCTTAAATTTCACATTAATAGGATATTAACAAATGGAAGAAGTATCCAAAATGGAAGAAAAAAGTACTACAGATTTTTGTGAAATTAACTCAGAAAGTTAAATATATTGTAATACTTATTATATATTTTTTGATTTTCAATTACTATTAGTACCTAAATTTAAATTCATAGATATTTTTGGTGATTAGCTTAAAATGTTGTGTTCCTAAATGAAAAGAAAGCAACAAAATCTTGTGTGCATGTATAACTGTTGCAATGGTTTGCCAGTGCTGAGTCTTTTTTGCCAGAAACTTTACCTTTGCTGTGAATTTACATTAGTCTCATTTGAAGATGTGATAGTCTCCAAAAGAATATGACAGACACTTATCATTTTATCACTGTCCAAAATGCTGGGCTATCTTTTCTGTTTATTAAGTAGTGGTTCTTTTCAGGTAAGCACAGGAACTAGAAATAGTTATTGATTTTGTTACTGATTTCTCACAGGAAATTAAAGGCTTTATCTAAAGTACATAAATCTCAGGTGGGTAAGATAATTAATGTATCCTGAGCATGCTTTAGAAATGCATGAATACTAAGGTAAAGTGGTCAAATCTGTTTGAAAGGCTAGTCAGATTTATACATTTTAATGTCCTACTGGCAGCTATAAAAACCTGGCAAATCACAGTTACATGTAAGTATTTTTTAAGCTATAAAAATCAAATGAGATGCATCTGTTCCAGAAAAAAAGGCTGTACTTTGTACTAATATCACAAAATTAAGGAGTACCTTCAAGCATTCAGTTGCAAAGTTATCAGATGTCATAACACGTAGATGATATTAGCATGCAAGAATTGTTTCAGCAATAATGTAGTTTACAATTCAACAGCCACTAATTGGCTTGAGTTGCAGAAGCACTCTTTCATTTCCTGATATCCTGATATCTTGAAATCTTAAAAGAATAACATCTTTTCTAGACCTCAAATCTGTGAGGATGGTGAAACCCCACTCTTTCCTGGAAATGCTTTTCAATTGCCATACTTGATCAAAAATTTTCTTTATTCTGATTTCTCCTTTTATAAATTAAGTCTACTGTTGTTCATTTCATGTTGACTAGGGAGATAATTTATCCTAGTTCACTTCCTTACATCACCTTATAAAACTGTAAACTGTTCTTTCTCCATTCATTTTTTAATAGACTGAACAATCCTTTTCTATATATCCTAGTTTGTGAGCTTTTAATAATTTTTGTTATTCTCATCTAACCCTTCTGCTGTTTGACAATATCCGATTTAAAATGTGGCTTTCATGCTGAATGCAATGCTTCAAAAGTGATGCCTTAAGACCTGTATTATATAAAATTCTAGTATAGCACTTTTAGCTCACTAGGCACCTTTGTATTAGATTCCTAAAATGTTGTTTAACATTTCTTGTCAGGAATTCCACTGAACAAAGATTTTAGCAAGGTGAAAAACATCATATCTGTAGAAAATGTACTCAGAATAAGACATAGCAGGGTCACACCTTTTGATACAACCAAGTCAAAATTACTCAGGAGCCTTGAAGCCATTCCAAAGAGGACAGAGATCATGACGAAGAGAAAGGCAGAAATGAAAGGGTGGTTGTTTTGTGACCACTGACTCAAATTTGGGAAGCGTGTCTGAGGTGGGTCCAATGGGAGGGACAGTTTCAGGGATGAGTGTATCCAATGAGGTGAAGTCCAGATATTGTAATTAGATGATACGACAAAAATTGTAAAGGTCTATACAGTCAGTATGTGTAACATATTTTGTGCACCAAAGTTGCCACAATTAAAGAGCTGTTTTCTACCTTTCTATATCAAAATTGTCCAGAGAATTATTTCTCCAATATTAGGCAACAAAAGAAAAGAAATGTAGCAGAATGCCAAAGCAGCTTTTTACATAAGACACTCTATCTAGGTAAAGACTTAGCAGCTAATGTATTCATTGAGGTAAGCTCCCATTTCAGCTCACAGGCCATGTACAGATAAGGTGATCATTACATAATATTTCCTTGATGACTTTGTGTTTCTGGTTTTGATGAGTAATCCATTCATCATCTGGAATTAAAATATCTTGAATACATTCAACCTCAGAAATACAATGGAACTGATTCAAATGAAGGAATGTCACTGCACAGAACCAGAGATTTTACTTAAGTTTTGCATATGAAAGTGATTATTTATATGTCACCAGAGAGAAGAGATTAGTGACTGTCCCTCCTCTTTGCCTCACAAGGAAGTTGTAGTCTGCAATGAGGTCTCCCCTCAGTCTCCTCCAGACTGAACAGAGCAAATGAACTCAGCCGCTTCTCACACAGCTTCCCCTCAAGACCCTTCACCATCTTCACTGCCCTCCTTTGCACACACTCTAAGATCTTAATATCTTTCCTCTGTTGCAGTGCCCAAAACTTCCCACAATATTTCTGGTGAGGCCGCCCCAGTGCAGAGCAGA
>JAWWEW010000112.1:89059703-89092061 GCA_035583185.1 Anabacerthia variegaticeps
GAACCAGAGATTTTACTTAAGTTTTGCATATGAAAGTGATTATTTATATGTCACCAGAGAGAAGAGATTAGTGACTGCCCCTCTTCTTTGCCTCACAAGGAAGTTGTAGTCTGCAATGAGGTCTCCCCTCAGTCTCCTCCAGACTGAACAGACCAAATGAACTCAGCCGCTTCTCACACAGCTTCCCCTCAAGACCCTTCACCATCTTCACTGCCCTCCTTTGCACACTCTCTAAGACCTTAATATCTTTCCTCTGTTGCAGTGCCCAAAACTTCCCACAATATTTCTGGTGAGGCCGCCCCAGTGCAGAGCAGAGTAGGACAATCCCCTCCCTTGACCAGCTGGCTGGAGATGCTTTGCCTGATGCCCCCCAGGACAGGGTTGGCCCTCCTGGCTGCCAGGGCACTGCTGGCTCATATCAACTTGCCATTGACCAGAACCACTAGGTCCCTTTCCATGGCACTGCTTTCCATCATCTCATTCCCCAGTCTGTCTGTACATCCAGGGTTGCCCCATCTCAGGGACAGAATCTGGTACTTCATATGGTTGGTGATTGCCCAATCCTCTAATTTGCTGAGGTCTCTCTGCAGGGCCTCCCTGCCTTTGAGGGAGTCAATACCTCCTCTGAGTTTTGTGTCATCTGCAAACTTGCTACAAGGGATTGAGCTTTATGGTGTGTCAATACCATAACTGAGGAAGGTTAAAATAATAAACTAACAAACAAACAACATGTAGGCTGAAAGGATCTTTCTGCTTTTCCTTGCTGGCTACTGACTTGGTTTGCTGCCCCAATGGTCTGCTCCTGGGTGGTCAGAAAGGAGCCCTTCATGCTTACACTTCCTGTGTGAACAACCATGAGAACTGTCATGCCATGCCATCACTACCATGCCATGCCCTCATTGATGTGCCATACCCCTGCTTGTCTGCTCCTTTTCATCAGCGTCCAGGCTGCTCAAGCTCCCTGAAACTGTTTAATTCTCCATTGATTGCTCACACCATCGCCCCCTCCTTGTCTGGTTGGCTGCCAAGGGCTTCTGACTCCTCACAAGGCTGCTGCTTGGTGCTGCCTTGCTGACTGAGGCATGCCCAGGTTGCGCACTGGAACAGGCTCCCCGGAGAAGTGGCCACAGCACCAAGCCTGCCAGAGTTCAAGAAGCATTTGGACAATACTCTCAGGCACATGGTGTCACTCTTGGGGATGGTCCTGTGCAGGGCCAGGAGTTGGACTCGATGATCCTTGTGGGTCCCTTCCAACTCAGCATAGTCTGTCATTCTGTAAAACGATAGATTCTGAATGCAAACAAAATTCAGCACAGAACTAGACCTGCTAAAATATTAATGATCATGTCTATATTTTCTTTTTTTTCTTCATCTATATCCTTAATTTCTTACATCATAATATGTGCTGCCTTTTATTTTGTGTGAAGAAAAAGCCCTATTAACATTATGAAGCAAGCATATTCAACAAAAAGGAAATTAAACAAACTTTTGTCTTGATATTCACTTTAATAGTAATATGATTATGGTTTCCATTTGTTGGGTTTTTTTTTAATCAACTCACATCTGATCTCTAAATGGAGATCAGATATTTGCAACTACCTAAAAGTTTATTGATATTCAAGCGCAGTAAGTGTCTGCTCATTATGCATCTTGACATATTATTGTCAGATAATCAATTTAAACACCAAGGAATCTTTTAATCTACACAGTATATGCATTATTGTAAAAGTGTCAGTTTGTTTACTATGCTAGATGATCTGAAATGTTGTCTCTTCCTCTCAAAGGTCAGTTTGATATTCCTTTCTTTTTTTGCAAAAAATCTACAAACTTTTCACACAGTTGTGATGTTGTTTCTGTCTTTCATTTTCAGATCAACAAAAAATGGTATCTGTAACGTCACCTGAGACACATCAATCTGTACTCATGGCAGATATATCATTTGTGAAACCAGTTCAAGAAAACTGTCAGGTCTCATTGGGAAAATTAAGCTTTCTATTAGGGGAATGAATCATAAATGACAAATATTGAATGATAGGTTGGAAGAAGTTATTGTTCGTGAGCTGCATCTCAGCTTCAAGTTCCTTCTCACTTCACAATTATAGTAGTCAGTTCTTATCACTCCTGTAATTTATATATATGTTTGTTTGTAAAAGTCTGTTGTGCTGTTCTACAGATTTAGGACATGCTATAAAAAATTATTTGAGATATTAATATTATTCTGATAAGAGGAGAATAAATTATAATTCTCAAACTTTCATTTAACAGAAGCAAAGAAAGAAGTTTTATAAATGATCATTTGTCTTATTAGATTCTACTGTTTTTCTCCTTTCACACTTGCGTGAGAAGATGCTTCTAATGGCAGGGCTGGCTAACCTTTCACAGACTGATACCCAGGAGATGAAAATGTGCAATATCAGAAATACACAGGTTTTAAAAGAGAATAACTGATTTTAGTACTCAAATGCTGTTGCATGGATTACTAAAGAATTAAGAGTCTTGTGTGTGAACCCCAAGACTGACTAAAAGACCTCTCTAGACATACCTGGAAAAGGGTATTTTGGTAGTCTCGAAAATGTCTTTACACCTGACAACCATCTGACTCTATGCATACTCATAAAGTGCATTCATTTAAATTCTGACACTACACAGGATGCTGCTGCAAATAGCAGCCTCTGAATCTGCTCTAAAAATCGTAGTGGTAATTACATCTTGATTTTGAGAAATGGTGACTTCTACTGACAACATCCTTGATTCTTCTGGTTTTTTACAAATTTTACGACTAAAGGGAAGCATTGCCTATCCTTTTTTAATGCTGATGTATTAGTGGAAATTAAGTAAATCAGCCCCTGCACTCTTATGAAGAAATTTTATTCTAGTCTCATTAAAAAAAAACAAACAAACAAACCTGAAAACTCAAACCCCAAATCACCCAGACTTAGAATGTAGGAAAAAAACCAAACAAAAACAGGAACTTGGAGCTAAATTACAGTTCGGTGAATGAGCTAATGATGACTAGATGCAAGGTAGCCAGTGAGGCTGAGACAAGAAATGCCTGGAGTGACACTTCAGAGTTGATTGGTCAAAGTGTTAAAATTAATTGCAGCAGTAAGGCTCCTTTTACCAAAGGATGAGATCAGAAGGAACAACCTCTGTAGTGTTAGGCTGGAATTTCTAACTCATTCTTACTGCAAGAATTTTTTGGTGGCTCAGAGTCATACTTAGTTGATCATTTTCAAATAGATAAATTCTGTTGCAATATACAGACATAGCAGTAACATGGTGAAGCTATCTCTGAGAATCAAAGACATGTTAAATTACATTTGACAATCTCATTAGCTGTCTGCAGGACATGCATTTACATTCCAAATATCTGAAATGTTGTAAACAGCTAGAGTTCTCTTTTAATAATTATACTGTCAAAGGAGCATTTGTTCCATTGCAGAAGTGGAGAATTTACTGCAAAAAGTCTTCTTAATATATTTGTTCTGGCATAGTAGCAAATTAAGGATGTGAATAACATGTAAATATTTAAGAATAACAGCATTATAAACAGATATCTTAGTAAGCAGATACATATATTCATATGTACATATACAGTATATATATAAAGGGAGCAAGATAACAATATCTGAAAAAATGCTAAAATCACATTTGTATAAAAAAATGTTATGAGCAAGAATGATGATTGTCTGCACAATTTTAATACTGCCCTCCTTCTCTACTTGCCCAAAATCACAATCTTAAACTATTTTTTTGCATAGTAGTTTCTCACCATTGACTCTTACCACATTGATATGGTAGGTAGCTATTAATCATTTTCTTCATATTGCCAACTAATGTGCATCCAGTGGCTTCATATAATAATAGGGCCAGAAGACTAACCATCCACTCTCTCAGTTCCCGCCTTAGAAAGACAGGGGACAGAAAATAAGACAAAAAAGTTCATGGATAGAGAAAGACAGGGAGATTGCTTACCAGTGAGCATTATGGGCAAAGCAAGCTTGGCCTGGGGAAAATTAATTTAATTTGCTAGCAATTAAAAAAGATAAGGATAGTGAGAAACCAAGAAAAAACTAAAATAAAACCTTTTGTTCCACCCATAACCTTTTTCATGATGAAGTCTGCTCCCTCACTTCATTATGCATGCTATACTTCCTGATTTTGAACCTGAAGTGAAACATTAAAAACTCCTACTGTTTAATACAAAACACCAGCACCTGTCCTTCATCTGGCTCTTACAAAAGACTGTGGATGGGAACCATTGCCAGCTATTAGCTTCAGTTCAGCTTTGACCTGCAGTATACATAATATGCTATAAAAGATAATGTAATGGGTACATGGCATTATTATGTACAGCTAGAAGTTATCCCTAGCAGAAACAAATTCTTCGACAACTGTCAACAACTGCCAAATAGAGTTAAGTGAGTCTGGAGAAATTACTAGAATAGCTATAAAAATACTTCAGATTAATAAGAGCAGGTATAGAAAAGTCTAGGCTACTTTTTAGTGGTCTTAAAAAAATGTTTCAAAGTATAAGATGATTTTTAATATCCATACAAATGAAAAGTGCAGCCAAGACAGGTTTAGTTGCCAGCTTTGTAGATATAATTAGATTCAGAAAAGGCTATGTTTATTCAATGTCCAGAAATGTCTGAACACAAAAAAATTTTATTGCTAGCTGAGCAGGCTAGAATGTTTAATTAAAATTCTCTTTTACTGCTAATATTAAATTCTTTTTGTTACAATTCCTTCCAAGGGAAATCACAAAACTGTTGTCATACAAGAAACTTAATCAAATAAATTAGGAGCTTTTTAAAAAGAACAACTTTTTGCAGAGCACTTCAACCAACACTGACACAGGAGTCTCAGATTTACTTTTGCTTTTTTACTGTGTGGTCTAAAGAGAGATCTAGTAAGGTTTTGTTATGTGCAAAAAATATAATTCAGTCCCAGAGAATGATATTTATAGGAGGTCTAGTGGTCCCATTCACTCTCTTCTACACAACAGTTCGATGGATAAAGCAGTCACCCAGTAGGTAAAGAACTGCTTTTATTTTTGAGGAGAAATAAAGCTTCAGTATCCTGACTCAAGGCACATATTGCAAATGGGCCCCTCAGGGTAAAAGAGCCACATGTATTTCTGATGTAGAGGTTCACCACTGGACAAGGCACACACATGGAAGGCAGACTGAGCTCCACTCCTGCCTCAGTAAACATTTCTGTCTGATAATTATCGCCCATATGATTTATAAGTAATGCTATTAGGCAGATCATTCAAGACTGAGACAGAAGACTGGCCTTTTCAAGAAAGTATATCAAATGCTGCATTTACCTCTGATGGTCTCTTTCTGGCCAAAACGTTCCTGAGGCTTTGATGTGAAACACTGAATAGGATTGATGAGCCTATGACAGTGGCAGAGGTTGGGGTTTTGATGTCAATCATAACGTTTCAGAGCTTTGTTACTACAAATGCTTGCTGAGAATTAAGATGAGCTCTTTCAGGCTCTGTTAGCAGAATTTATACCAAGGCCAAGTTCCGAACCTTTTTTCAAAGGACTCCCTACACTTTCGAGTGTATACAGTCTTCAGATGTTTACAATTAAGTGTGTGTAAGACATCTTGATAACAAAAAGTGTTTTAAAATGACTGACATAGGAAAGATGGGAAATTAATCCTTCTAGTACCACAGATGACTGCCTTATTTAACTGATACTTCAAATGATGGAAATCCATTGTTATTAGCAAAAAGTAGAACATACATTAAAAAGGTTGTAAACTCACTCATTTTCTGTTCATTTTCCAGCAGCCTGATACAAAATAAACACTGATTAACAGGGGTATAAGGAAATAAATTTTTTTATACTGAAAAAACAAGCCCCAACAATTCACTAGGTCACTGAAAAAAAGGTAATAGGGTTTTGCTTAATCAGTCCTATAATTCTGCAAGGCAGGTAGCAGGATCTACATTGAGATGTGTTCCATAGAGACATGCAGAGTCTCAGAAGAACAGGCTCTTGGCCATGCATTATTTACCCTTTTTTTTTTTTTTTTGTCAGTGGACTGTAAATACAGATTTGAACCACTTAATAAACTTGAGACAAAACCATTTTTGGATATAAAGGAAGAGGCATGCTAAAGAAATGTCAGGTGAGTGTCTTTTATATTGAGAGTGGAGTGGTTTTGTGCTGGAACAGAGTACAGCATCTCTAGTGCTTGAAGGATGCTGAGACATTGGAGCATGTTGGGAAAGACTTCTGCCACAGTACATGCAAGACAGAGACAGAGAATTATCCAGACTATACACTGTGGAAAAAGAAATCCCTAGAAACAAGACCACCACTGTGACAACTTCCAAAGGACCAGAGACTTTATAATTCAACATCATCTGCGTCTTTTATGTACACGTTTTCCCCTGTTTAGATTGTAATCCCTAGAACGCCCCGCTCACATGTGAAAAGACTGTTCCTTTTTTCCCGGGTATCCAGTCCCGCCCCCTCCTGACCTTACTGGATGTATCACCTGTCACTCCCTATTCCTGGGTTCCCACTGGGGTTTGGTCCTCCTGCTCTGTTATTAGCCCCGGTGCTCTCCAAAAAACACCACTCCCCCTGAACCCTTACCCAATCACATCCTACCTCCCAAATCCTGCCCAAAGGGCTTAAATGCCCTGGGCACCGGTAATTAAAGGCTTTTCTGTGACCACTCAGTCTCAGATTGGTACATCTCTTCACTCATGACCATGTGGGGATTCTGCAATCCCCTCCAGACCCCAGGCGGCTGGGAAAGTAGAGGAGCCAGCTCCCCCTCACAGCTGTTAGGTTCAGAGAAGAACCTTGAGAATGATGAAGGGATGAAAACACATGGCTCCCACTGAAATATATCTCAAACAATTTGTCTAATAAAAGACAAGTCTCTGGGGGTGACCCCAGCTTAATCAATAAATAATTTCCTGCGAATAGAAATCTATTAGCAGAGAACTAGCAAAGAGGGAAAGTAATTGCCTATAGTAAGCATTCAGCAAATGGATTCTTCATCTCTAGAGAATATTTATAAATCTATACTGGATATTTTGTTAAACAATATGCTTGAGATCAAACAGGAGTTAATTCAAGGGTTTATGTAGCCTGCGTTTTGTTGAAGGATAGACTAGATGATCATGGCCTGTAACAGAATCCAATAACCTGTATTTTTCTATTGACTAGACGAAGTCATAAAATCAACGAAATTCTATTAAGGAGTTAAATCCTTTCTCTAAAATACTCTGACTTTTTTTAATTATTATTATTGTGGGAAATAATTATACAAAAGTATTGCTAATGACAAAAGTAAATTTTAGATTCTCTTTCTTGTCTCTGTCTGATACAGAATCTATATTAATGACTAGTAAGATTTTACTGGCAGCAGTAACAGCAGTAATTAAAACACAGATCAGAATCCTAGCAAAGTTTTAGTCTCTATGAGGATCACAGCATTACTGTTTATGAGCTACACAGCTTTTTTTATTTGTAACAGGTGTCATTTTCAGTTTTAGTGCATTAGAATACAAATTAATTGTATTTCAGAAAGTATCTGTTACAAAGGTGTATAAAAGAATAGAATGGTGTGGGTTGGAAGTGACCTTAAAGATCATCTTGTTCCAACCCCCCTGCCATGGGCAGGAATATCTTCCACTGGAACAGGTTGTTCAAGGCCACATTCAGCCTGGTCTTGAACACTTCCAGAGATGAGGTATCCACAGCTTCTTGGGGCAACATATTCCAGTATCTCACCATTCTCACAGTAAAGAATTTCTTCCTAATATCTAATCTAAACCTATTCTCTTTCAGTTTGAAGCCGTTCTTCCTTGTACTGTCACTACATGCTCCAGTAAAAAATCTCTCTCCATCTTGTAGGCCCCTTTCAGGTATTGGAAAGCTGAAATTAGGTCACCTTAAAGCTTTCTCTTCTCCAGACTGAACAATCCCAGTTTTCTAAGCCTTTCCTCGTAGTAGAAGTGCTCCATCCCTTTAATAATCTATGGAATCCTATGGAATTACTAAAGAGATAAAAAATATTTCTCAATCCTTGCAATTTTTTTCATCCGGTTAAGTATTTAGATTTTTCTGGAGAACATAAAAAATTGAACAATGATGATTGAGATTGCTGAACACTAATATAGAATTAATAAGAAATTGAAAATAAAGAAACGTTAATTGCAGAAAATGTGGGGAAAAGTTTCCAAAGCAGAGGAACATACCTGTGGGGAAGGATCTAATTTTAATTTTTTACTAAGAAAGTAAGATTGCATATTTTTGTTTTAATTTTTTTTTTAATGTTGTAAAATTACATCCTTGAATAGCATCAGGGATGTTTTCTGTCATCTTGTCATGTGGAGTCACTGACACTTTTACCTCTTTTTTGCCCATTTTGTTTTTTAGAATCTCTTCCTTTTATGACTGAAAGGCATTGGTTTCTTAAGACTGTAAACAAGTATGTGAAGAATATGTATTGTTTTCCGACTGTGTTCTGTGTTTCAACTTTCTTTTCTATCTAGGTAGGATGTCACACTAGAATTAGGGACAATAATGACGGTTTGATTGGATACTTGTATTCATGGAGCAATTAACTGATGTGAATGAAGCTGTGCCTACATGAAAAGTTCAACCTGCTCAGATTTGATCAAAGATACATTTTGTGTACCTAAATTATAAATATGTATGATTTAAACTAAAACCACATTGGTACTCTGAACAGGCAGATTGTGGTTTCTATGGCTGTCTTTTTTCTCATTACTGTATCTGTTGGATGTACATTGTTGAAAAATACTTGTGCTTATCTCCTCAGTAATAGATAATAATATCCTAAGGGTTCATTTGAAGACGTAGATGTTTCTTCAGTATTGTATGCTAGAAATAAATGTAAAGAAGTGAACATTGATTCTGGATCATATACTTGCAACAAATCAATACTCCTGAAGATGAAGACATTAATTTTTTTTCAAATCACATGATATTTTTAAAAATGCATTAATTTTAGATTTCTACTATAAATGGTGCAATATAAAACTGATTAATTTTTTTTTGTTTTATTTAAAATATATTTTTTTTTCTTTTCTGTTGATGTCAACTTTGTTATGTGGTGGATGGATTTGCCATCACAATTTTTCTTCTTAGGAAATGGAATGTGTTTCAGCTAATAACACATGTATTATACCTACCTTAGAGTCTGAAAGAAGTTAAAAGTCTTCAAAGCTTCTCTTCCACATTTATTTGTTATGAGAAAGATGATAGATATGTGTACTTCCCTGTGCTCAAATAAATCCTCACTTTCTGGACAAGCTGGTAATACATTCTGGGCCAGGTAGGAAAGTGCTGAAGTCCATTTTATACCTTTGTCATTCAGCCCTGAGAACTGGTAGATGCATTTTATTGGAAGCAATACTAAGAGAGGGCAGTCACTGTACAATGCATTAAAATGCAGCAAGGTGCTTATTTTGCATTACCAGGCTGTAGTCCCAGAGCCTCAGAAGACTGATAAGTAATTAAGTCTTTCCTTGCAGTCATCCTAAGTTTCAGAAGCCTAACATATACCAAAGAAGCCCTGGAGAGATTTATTGGCTGGAGAGAGAAACTCAGACAATACAATACTATTTACCAAGCTAAAACCTTTCTTTTGAGCAAGATTATTTTTAAGGAAGGTTGACTGAGAGACTGAGGAACCTCTGTCTTTCTGTGGACAGAGACTTCAAATTAACACAGTTAAGTATTTCCTTAAAATGCTAAATCACAATGACAGAAGGGTTCTCAAGGAGTTTTGTCTAAAATTTGGAATGACTTCTGCATTAGCGTGTTGCTTCCTAGTATGGATATCCAAAGAAAGACACAATTCAAGGAAGAAGAGATGGTGGAGGGAAAAGAGGGAGACAGGAGAAGAGACAGTTATGCATCCAGAGTTTCGTACTGCGGGTACAGTGAGTAGCAGGAGGAGCTGAGGACTGGTACTGGCGCTCTCACATGGTGGGTACATCCTCATGCCAGTTATTGGTTCTCCCTTATGTCAGTTGGCTCAGATCTGAATGGCAGTCAGCTTTTTGAAAATTATATACTAGAAAAATGGAACTACCTACTTACGATTAGTAGTGTATTGCAGTTGAACAGTATATTAATACCTGAAACATAAAATATTACTTATTTGTTAATTCCTCCAGACATCAGTTCTGTTTCACCAACTCCAGAAGGCCACAGAATCTAAAGAGCTTTGAAATTTTCAGCCCTTGTGTTTTCTACTTACCTGTTAGGGCTGAAAGTGAGATTCCAAACCCAACTATTCTCAGTATAATGATCCCAAATCTGTCTTCATCCAACCTAACAGCAAGATGTAACTCTGATGATACTCTTTGGTGTAGAATTTAGTCAAATATGTTAAAATAAAACTTCATTTTTCATATCACATTCTTTCCCTGTGCATCAAGACAGTCAGGAAGACTTATGCAATGTAAGCAGAATGTTTCATGCTGGGTCTACACTTATGACTGAAGAACTATATTGGCTCTTGCTTTCTGGTACATAATTTGGCTATGTTTAACTGTTCCCAGGGAAAAATGTTGGAGTTACTGAGACACTTTTATATTCCATCTGCCCTAAAAAATTTTATAACCTTCATAAAGTTAATAAAAATAATAACAATATTTTGCTTGTCATTGGATAAGTTTAACAATAGTCTTTAACAAAGACAGCATGTCAGTCTTTGTTGGAGTAAAGATAAGAGAACAAAGCCATTAAATCTTACACTTTTCTCTATTGTACCTGCACTTCTGCTGGCATAAGCAGAAAAAAAAAAAAAGCAGAGAGAGCAGCTTTTAAATAGATCGACTTTTCTTTCTTGTTGAGCTGGAAATATGTTTGCTTTTAAAATTGTTTACCATGTGTTATCTTACATAGTACAGTAGTCGCTTCCAAGGTCGAGAAGCCCTACTGCATTTAGTGAATGCTGTCTGCTGTGGATGTTCCTGGTGTAAGTGGCACACTTATTTATGCTTCCATAAGTGTACAGTTATAACCATTTGTTTTCTAATACATGTTCAAAGCAACAGAGAGAAATTAAAAAACATCACTCATGTAGCATACAAAGTGGTCATTTTGGTCCCTAAGAGAAAGGCTTTCATTTAGCAAGTCAGAGCAAAACACAGGGCTCAGCAGAAGGCTGAATAGATTTGTTGGAGTTTCGAGGAATCCTTTTGATACAAAAAGGAATCCTGAATTACTGCCTCTACAGTTTGTAAGATCAGTGTATTTTCCAACATCTGTCTTCTTACTGCACTTAGAATATAAATTGAATATACATGAATCATATGAAGCAATGATCTATCGAAGAAATGCAGGCATTTTGTTTGTATACAGATTTGAACAAGTTGCATTATATGAATATTCTCTTTGGCTGGCTTTACTGTAAATATGCAAGTCAGGAGGCAGCCTGGGATTTGGTCTGTCACATAATCCCAGCACCAATATACACTTGTTTCTAGGGCAACTATGAGTGACTACAAGACAAGAAAGAGTCAGTCCATTGGGGACACTAAATAAGAAAACCATGTCTCATATTTCTTTTAAACTCTACTTAATGCAGTAGCTCAGACTGAGCTATAGATCCTGTGAGCTGTTTTTTAACACTCCAATGCAATGCTTTGTCTGGACATATGGAAAGAATATTCACAAGTATTGTTTGGTTATATTGTTCTACCACACTGCTGACCTACTTCAGTACACCTTAAATTTTTCCTTCTTTTTTCATAGCACAGGTGTTGAACAACACCAGAAAAAAAATAATAATAAAAAAAAAAAAAAACAAAGAAAAGAAAAAAAAAAGGAATTTCAGATTTATTTGGAGTACAGTGCCCACAGTAAGGAAAACCAACTCTGAAAATGGTGTTGTCTGTAAAAAGGACTTCAATGACAAACATGCAAAGACTATCTCAGAAGCAAACAAATTTATTGCTTGTTTATACACTAGGGTTTTTTTGTCCTTTCCTTTTTTCCCTTCTTTATTAATGAATATTTACTATTAGAAACCAAGTAGCCTAACTAATAGGTAATAGTCTCCTGTGAGTCAGATAGCAATTATCAGATTATTGGACTTGCATTAAGAAAAAAAATTACAATGACCTTGGCTGATACAATTATTTATTTCTAGAGACTACAGATGTTTAATGATTTTAAAAATGTAACTACTTGGCAATCAACACCATGAAACAACCCTTTTCTAAATTCTAGGCCAAATTATCTTTTTAACTAAAGCAAATAAAAATATGCAAGAATTAAATATTAATTAAATATCACCTTTTCTCTTAGATAGCAAACATTATGAAGGGAAAAACTGATAACCCAAGGGCAGGGGATGTGTACGTTTAAATGAACCTTTTTAAGGCAAAACATACCTTAAGTGACCCCTAAGTTTGCCACTGTCTTTAGTGTCAGCCTTCATGAAATCAAACAGTAAATATTTTCCAGGAAGGAATCAATGTATTGTATATACAGATATAATCAGAATGCACTTTCCTGTCTTCTGTGTTCACTGTGACTGCTACAGTAGATTTTACTCTGGCTAAGTCACTACGGCTGCAATACTTTGTGTCAAATGTTTTGGAAGATCCTTAATTTTTGATTTAGACCATAGGTCTGCATCATCTTTCTCTGTAGTCTACTTGACGGCAAGTTTGGTGTACTTCCTCAATACTGACAGTACCTTCAGGTGCTTTAAAAATTGAATCAGTGTGCAGCATGATGCCTTAAAGCAGACAACAATAGCAACAACTGAAAATAATTAGAACAATGCCTAGAATGCCAAGACACTGTTGTTACTGTTGTTCATTTGTTGTTACTGGAGGAACTGATTAAAAAGATCAGTATTAGACGGCTTTTGCTCTCAAGAGAGTTGTTAGGGCTTGTTTGCAAAGAACTGTGAAAGTAAAAAGCCTCTGCAATGCCTTTCGTAAAGTCTGTTTTGCTACTACCTGAGGTTAACAATGTCAAGTTCACTTTTGCTTGCTCAGGAATTTTACACTAGTGTAAAAATCTACAGACCTGGTTTTCACTACAAAGGTAAAAAGGAGAATCAATGTACATTTCTTTTTTCATCAGGGTTGAGTATGGTTAAAACTTGGGAATTAAGGGAGGAAAAATCTAAGTGGTGAGGAAGCAGGAAAAATGTTCAGCTTGCTTTATAAACCTCCTCCCCAGTCCCCAGCCATATTTGAGCATTGCTTGTCCTTCCTGAGTCTGAACAGAAATGAAAAGGTAAGGAACTCTGGAGCGTATTCATGCTATCTGAATTTAGGCACGATTTAGATGCTTAAACTTACCATCCTATTAAATCTGAGGTGGATGCATCCAGAGGAAGGTCTGCATTTGGGGTATAGTGAGTGTGTTACTTAGGATTTTTAAACACCCTCTGGAGATTCATGTTGTCCGTGTTCAAGTATTAGAGGAGTAGAGAATCCCATCTTAGAAAATTTACCTTGGTGCTAAAGTTATCAACATGAAAATCCTTTCATCTCTCTTATTGCACTGCATGTTTGCCTGGTCCTTAGTTTAAGTTCAGAGCACATTGAGGGTTGCCTACACTGACTGCACTTGAGTCAACCTACAAAGGTTTGCCCCCAAGCTGATCCTTAACCAAGTGCTGTGCTATGCAACTCAGATGTGCTTCCAGTTTCTGATATATCCCTGGAATGTCATCATGTTTTAGCAACACTTTTCTCTCAAAACAATTCCTTAAGTCAGGTCAGCTGTCTCAAGGCAATTTTCAAAAATTTTATGTACATTGAAACAAGTCCTGTGTGAAATGCAGCCAAAAGGTCTCCCTGGCTCATGGCTGGGTATGTGTCTTGTAGGCAGATGAAACTTGACATTTCAGATAATATTTGTGGCTATATTAAGATAAAGTGTTAGAACATTTTATATAGTTAAAAGTGCACTCAAATTTGGTTGTTTTTTTTTTTTCTCTCAGAACATCTGATATGCTCAAAATCCAGTTCAGCACCTGTGTTATAGTCTTAAATACACCCTCTGCTACTAAAGGTGCTTCTAATATATGTACGGGTTTAGGTATCATTTGCAGGTCATTGTTTCATTGTTTTATTGCAGACTTTCTTTCTACTAAATCTTTTGGGGACTTCAAGTGACAGTGTCACCATAACTAATTCCAAATGAGGATATCCAGAACCTTACATCAAAATGTCAGCCCAGTCAGTCATTATTCACTGCAAGAATGGGGCAGGCAGCCATAAACATTTTTGCATTAATTGAACTGTCTAGGTATTTGGTGTATTTTTTTTACATTCTCAGTCATGATTACAATGATAAAATATTAGTGATTGTCATTGCTCCATATTTCAGAATAAACTGGATTAGCAAAAAAAAAAAATTCTTAGTCTTTTATGGTTAATAATTTAGTTCTTTCTCCATGTAGAAGATCATTCCCTGTGAGGCACAGAAGACAGCTTTTGTCGTTCATCCAGAGGGATCAGGGCCATAATTTATGGGTGTGTGGAAGGTTCTTAATTATTTCTGATTACATTCATATTTTTTGCTTGTTACCAATAAACTCTAAATAACAATTTGTACAATGGAAAATGAAACAGAAGTGATTTCTGGAGTGCCTGTAAGACAGCAGATGCAACAAGCATAAATCTGGCTGCAGAAATTTGTGTCAGTTGCAAAGGTTTTTCCTGTACAGACCAACAGAAACTCACATATTGCACACCACAAACACAAGTGAGATAAGGAGAAAAGCAAGCCCTGTGCTCCATATGGGCAGGGGCAGCAGTCCTAAGTGAAATATGAGCTTTTTCTAATCCAGAAAAATAACCAAAATGGCTGAATTCCTTGCACTTCCGTATGCAAGTATGGTGGGAGATGACTTTATTAGAAAGCCTGAAGATGATTTTACAGACCTGAAAGCAAGTCCATTTTTTTCTGACTACATTGTGTATAGTCTAACAAATGATGTTACCTCTCAGCTGGCCTCTTGACCTACAGCCAAATATAATTCTATGGGGTATATATTGTAAGTATTACAAAACACTGCAGCAGATCCTCCTGTCATGCAAATCAGGATGAGAGTTGTAGCACAGCACTATTTTATCCTATCTGTGGTCAAGGCCACAAAACTTTTTTAAAACAAGAAACTAATTTTTCTTCTGCCTCCTGCTATAATCTACAGCTTCTGTGGCTATAAATTAATCATATTCCTTTCACTATAAAGTCTCTGTTACACATTTAAATACCCTGTGGTCATTTTATAACATTTCATTTTATTTAACTTTGAGTTTCTCATCCTTATTGATGTTCGTATTTTATTTATTCACTTGAGTTCAATATTCTCAGTGAGGTCCTGGATCTTCAAAAGAAATCATCAGTCAAAACAGAGTTCAATCAAATCACATTTCTGCAAATTGTCTGCCCAGGTTAAAATAAAAACATTATTCTTATCTATGGATGTGAAATGGAAACAGGCTTATGAAGAAACTGCTTTTGGAAGCTGAAAGTAGAAAGCTGATGATTCTTCAATTAATATTTTCCCTTTAAAATGATGATAACTTAAAACTACCTCCTAACCATGTATCTAAATTAATTTACTATATGTCACTTCTCTGCATCTCACATATACTTGAGAACACCCCCAAAAGAAAGCTCAAGTGAGACAACATTAACCTTTGTCTGGTAAAGCTGACAGATGAAGTGTTCCCCTTTCGTCAGTGAATCCTCAAAGATTTATTTAAAAGATTATGATTTTTTACTTTACGGTCTATGGAGTTTCAATGTTGCAAATGTCAGAACATATTTATTGAAAATGCAAGAAGTTTTAGCACTTCTACATCGAATAGCTGCTAAACCCTTCAGTGACTCCAGGCAACAGCCTGAGAGTGAATGAATCACAACCCTGTTTGTGAACTCACATGAAAACTGACACTTACTCCTAAGTGTGAAAGGCCAGTTTTGTTTTGGTCTAGTTTCATTTTCAGGGGTTAGCAGAGGTGCCTGGACAGGGTGCTAGATAATCTCATTTTATTGTAAATACATACAAAAAGCTTTTGACATAAAAAAAGAAATCACTCTAGGAAAAAAGTCAAATTAAATATGTGAAAATAACTTTTTTTTATTCTGGTAAAATGCAGGCACCTTCCTCACAGTCTCTGCCTGGATCTTTTGGTTCATAGACAAACCCTTCCATGAGTGAAATAACATGAGTGATATCTCCAGGAAGACATGAGCTCAAGGGTAACAGGTCTTTAGCCTAGCTACACAGTATAGGCAGGTTATCACCAGGAGTGGCTTGAATAGCTATGTGTCCTGGTGCTATTTGTGCAAGGACTTGGACAATGACGTGGAATGCTCCCTTGACGAGTTTGCAGATGCACAAAATTAGAGCAAGAAGCTGATATACTGCATAGCATGGTTTACATACAGCTGGAACTAGACTTAAGAAAGGGGGTGTTGGGAACCTCCTGAAGATCTATGAAGACAAAGCATCGCCAGCTTGTCAGGGAGTGGGTGGGGGGGATTTTCCTGTTCTGCTCTGCACTGGTGCAGCTTCACCTTGAATAGTGTGCAGTTTTGGGCACTGCAATATAAGAAAGATATTAAGCTCACAAAGAGTGTCCAAAGGATGGCAACAAAGGTGGTGAAGGGCCTTGAGGGGAAGCCATATGAGGAGTGGCTGAGGGCACTTGGTCTGTTCAGCCTGGAGAAGAGGAGACTGAGGGGAGACTTCATTGCAGTTACAACTTTCTAGTGAGGAGAAGGGACAGATGCTGATCTCTTCTCTGTGGTGACCAGTGACAGAACCTGAAGGAATGACCTGAAGTTCAGTCAAGGGAGGTTAAGGTTAGATAATAGAAAAAGATTCTTTACCCAGAGGGTGGTTGGGCACTGGAACAGGCTCCCCAGGGAAGTGGTCACATCACCAAGCCTTCCAGAGTTCAAGAAGCATTTGGATGATACTCTCAGGCACATGGTGTGACTCTTTGGGACAGTCCTGTGCAGGGTCAGGACATAGACTTGATGATCCTTGTGAGTCCCTTCTATCCTGGCATATTTTGTGATTCTGTGAAATGTGAAATCCTGCACCTGTGATGGTATAACAGCACACAGTTGTGTGGGCTGTGGAGTCAAGTGCCTGGCAAGCCACTATTCAGAAAAGGTTGAATACTAGTCAGCCATGTGTCCTTGTGGCTATGAAGGTTGCCCACATTCTGAGCAGTATTAGTAGAATTGTTGTCATCAGACTGAGAAAAGCAATTATTCACCTCTACTGAGTATTTGTGAAGGCACAGCAGGAGAGCTATGCCCAGTTTGGGACTGCTTTGTGTGAGAAAGGCTTAAATAAACTGGAAAGACTCAACCACAGTGACTAGGACTGGTGTGCATAATGAGAGAAAGGACTGAAATAGTTGGGTTTGTGCAACCTGAAAAAGAGCACGCTGACAGGAAAGCTAATTGCTGTCTTTACGTGCATACAATTTTAGAGACATCAGGCTCTTTCTGGAAAGGGACTGAGAAAGAGGAAGCAATAGTCACAAACTGCAGCAAGGGAAATTCTGACTAAGTTTCAGAAAAGCAATTTTAACACTGAACCATGTTGCCTACAGAGTCTGTGAAACCTTTAGCCTTGAATATATTCAGTACTTGACTGGGCAGAGCCCTGAACAACCTGAGGTACCTTTGAAGTTTGTTTTTGAGCAATGGGTTCAGCGTCAGAGCTTCTTTTCAACCTAAAATACTTTAGGGTTCCTTGAGTTTCTGGGTGTGAATGACCAGGTAATAAGTGTCTAATGGGTACTTTCAATATTTTCTGGTCTGGGACAACTTGCTAAGTAATCACATCCCTGGATAGACAAGACTATGCCTGTCTAAATAAGAACACCTCAAACACAGAGGAACTATTTCTGGTTTAGATTATTCTATTATACAGAATATCTCAGCCCTCAATTCCCTGACTAATAAAAATGTGACGATTTTGACTTTTGCCAACATCATGACACTCTAAACAGATAACCAAATGTACACAGGCTGATCCCCATAATCAGGCAGCTCTATAGAAGTTAACAGAAATTAACAGGGGACAAAAGTCTGGTTTCAAGAGCTCATTAAATTCCAAATTTCTTACCTGAAGATAATGATTGCATAAGGAAAATTAATCAGCTTCATGATTGAGTACTTTCCATAGAATACCTTGACAGTTTTACAGAAAAGTTTTTGTAGTCTCTAGACTGTCAGCAGCATATGCATGTAATTGTGGGTATTTTGAAGTTATTTACCAGAGCTTTTTTATTATTTGTTTTTATTTTTGTTTTGAGAATGCAGCAAACATACAAGAAGCCTCAACACTGCAGACAATATAGCTATAGAAAACAACTCTATTCTCTGATTAGGTTTTACAGGGTTTTGTTTGTTTGCTTGTTTTTCTTTTTTTTCACAAGTACCAAGAGATCGCTGAGTGAAATTTATTGTTCTCTGATGGGTACTCTCCAGACAATAAAGGGAATAGATTCTATTCTGAAATCAATGTTTGCAATTTTCTGCTTCTCATTCAAACACAAAGAACATAGTCTTTTGATTCACGAAACCAATTGCCCAATAGTTCTTCAATTTTATTCATTCACTTGTATTTGTAAACAACACTTTATTTTTTTATGTTAATTTCAGTGAGAGTAGCTGTTTCATTTGAAAATTTTAAGTTGTAGACTGTCTTAGGATAAAAGAAAAACTCAGAGGTGTCATGACAAAATACTTTCCATAAGTCTTTTCATTGAAGACAGGCCATGTATTAGAATTGAAGTAGTTCTCAGATACATTTTTTGGGATTAACTTTAGGGAATATAAAAGGGTTAAATGGATCTGTACAAATTTACAACAGTTGACAAATTGATCTATGATGAATCTGACTATTTACAGAATACAGCTAAAACTAGAATGCACTTTTCACAATTTTCTCAGTGATCAATGCCTTTAATAATGTTATTTCCACACTTCAGCTTTTTCAAAAAAAAAACCAAAAAAAAAAAACAAAAAAAAACAAAAAAAAACCCCAAAAAAAAAAAAAAAAAAAAAAAAACAAAAACAAAAAAAAAAAAAGAAACTCCCAGAAACTCATCAATCTTTCAATCTTTGAATCTTTGGCTTAACAGAGGTAAAACTAGAAATTTATTGTCTTTGGTAGAGAAAAATGTATTTGTTTTTTTAAGAAACTAGTTGAGCAAGGCAACTAGGTGATGAAGTAACTTGCTGGTCTAGAAGGTGTTCAGAAAAGCTGAGGAAATCTTGTTGATCAGTGACAATCACCATATTTTAATATTTGCCAAATTTATGAGGTTTACCTGTTTTGATAGCAAAGATTTCTGTGAAGTAGTTCTATGATCATGACAAGATCAATAAATTTTTCATGGGAAGTGATGTAAATTAAGCAATTTATTAAAAGGTGTATGTATGTATATATATTGCTAGCCTTAAATAAGTAGGTGGATAAAATAGGTTGAATTATAGAAGGACATATTTAAAGACAATTTCCCTAGGGCTTTCTCTAGAATAAGACTTTCAATGATGTGATTTCCAGGGTTACAGTTGCCTGAGCAGCTGACCTGAGCAGATTATTTGTTCTGCTGAAGGATGGTTTCTTCCTTCTTTCCTTCCTTCTTGCCTTCCTGCCTTCCTCCCTCCCTCCCTCACTCCCTCCTTCCTTCCCTTCCTTCCCTTCCTTCCTTCCCTTCCTTCCCTTCCTTCCTTCCCTTCCTTTCTTCCTTCCTTCCTTCCTTCCTTCCTTCCTTCCTCTCATCTCTTTCATTTTTACTCTAAGGGAGCAAGAACAGTTAGGAGTAGGATCTCTAAGTTTTGATCATAGAAAGATGGTAAATCAGTTGTTAGTGTCTAGTATTTAAGTATTTAAAACTCATGTTTGTTCTTGACTTTAACTTTTTATTTCTGTTTATAAACCGGGGGAACATTTGCGTCAGAGTTGAAATCCTGTCTTTGTTAAATCCAGCAACAAAACACTCACCCAGGATGAGGTACTTTTAGCTCTGCCAAGTGGTACAGCAAAACATGCAGGTCTAGATTTAATACTCTGGTAGTCTCAGAACATTGCTCCAGACTTTGACAGGCAAAATCTTAGCCCCTGGCGTTTTGTAGTGCAGAAGCAAATTCCCTGGCTTAGAACGGAAAACTATGACCAGAGGTGAAATAGGGCTAATATATGCTGACATTGCCTCCTGTAACTCAAAGTATGAGAAACAGCAAAAGGAAAGAGGAGATCTGAAAGTAAGGAGACTTCAGACTGTCCATAACAGTATTGCTGAATTCCCATTTGGAGCACTCCGTATAATCTCACAGCATGGTAAAGTAAATGTTGAGATCAATGTGCTAAGTGTAAATTTGTTGAAAAGTCTGCAATTCTATCAGAATCATGAAAACTGTCATACACTTTTCAGAATACTGCTTTAGTCTTTGATATCACAATTATCAGAATGGCTACTGACATTTAAAAGTTATTTTCATTTATTCTCAACACTGTAGGCCAGCTGGTAGTAGGCAAAGGAAGAATTCTGTACAGTGGTGTTTTTTCCAGGCTGTGTTCTTGCTATAGTTTGACACCACCTGTGAAAAAATCTATGGCTGACAGAACTGTTTGTCAGCCTTTCTTGCAGCACAATATTTTACAAAACTCTATTTTAGTTCTTGGTTTTATGAAGCAAGAATCCTTGCAAATGAAATTAATAATTAAAAAAGAGAATCACAAAATAAAATCTAATACAAGCTAACCCCTCTCTTGAACTCCAGTGACAAACAACACTTCTCTTTATCTCTTCTCACATGACACACCACAGAGCCACCTTGGATGTAGTTGTGTCAGGAGCAGGACTAAATGACTTGACATATGTTAAGACAGAGGTTGTTTCATTTCCTGCTTGTCATGGACAAATGATTTTTGTAATGATCTCTCCGTCTCATGCTTTCTGAGATATTGCTTGGGACACTGCATAAAGGATATGCAGCTTTAAGACCTTGGCATGTTTGAATATAACTTCTAATCTGAAACCCAGAAGATGTGGCTTTAAGCAAAATTTTTCTCCTAAAGCTATAGGGCCTGTTGTGGACTGCCTAGCTTGGTAAAATATGATGTATTATATTTTTATACATTTATGTTTAAAATTGAAAGGCTTATAGATGCTTGTCATTACAGGTAACTTGATTGTTCTAAATTCTGGATACTATAAAATTTTAATCTTCCTGTAGTTAATGTGAACTTGGAACTGTTAAAGTGATAAAACTTTCCACTTGGTTTATGGTCTTTGTTATTGGTGATAACGGCTTGATTTTGTTTTTTCTGAAACCTTAAAGGCTCTGGTGGACAATAACAGACACATTAGTTGCCCCTCCATTTCAAAGAATAAAAAGAATTAAATGATGATCATTTGTTATCATTATCTTCAGTATCTAGCAGTGTAGCAGAAAGCTGACTTGAGTTTCAGCATGAGCAAAGAATGATAGATCTGCTCCATTAAAGACAGGCTAGAAAAGAAAGCAAAGACTTTCTCAGTGTCTTTCTTGTTCCAGGGAGACAAGAGTCTGTACAAACCTTGTAATAAATACAAATCACCTCTTTTGCAGTACTGGTTCACCTGTGCCAGACAAGGCCCTATCTTCTGCCATTGCAGGGAAGCTGCAGTCTCAGGGAACTTGTTCTTTCTCATCCCTTCAGAATAATTACTTTGGGAGGCAACACAAGCACACTGTAGACATGCTATCTGGGGACTTATAGTCCTCCTGCCACAGGTAGATTTATAAGCCAATAGAGTCTTGCCTGTAAGGTCTTAAGGGCTGTAAATCCAGTGTAAATTCTTCAATCAGTTACAATCACATTATTGGACACAGAATTTAGCTACTGTTGTGGTACTCTGTGCTACCTGTTTGAGAAGTGCAACTCAAACCTGTCTGGGAAATATCTTTGCACCCCTTTAATCCGGGAGTGTTTCATCATACTCTGCAGTGAAAAAGCCAAGGTGTCTGTTGAACACACAGCAGGTCTTGGGGTATGCCTTGTTACATGGTGTGACTTTATCCCAGTAACACCTTCTCATCTCTATCTTTTAGTTATATAGGAGGTCTTGTTCACCACACGAGAACACTGCCCTCAGCCACCACTCTGACTTACACAGCTCCTTTCAGCCCTTCAGTGCTTGAACCCAGTACTTAAGAGTCAAGATAGGGCAGAAGACCTGTATTTCATTTTATCAAATAAGAGAAAAGATTTTTAATTCTTGGTAGTAATAGTGATTGAAAGGACCTATCTGTAGAGTGAATTTATGTGTTTATGTGTTAGCCTAATGTGGTTTTATCCTTTTTTAATATAATTAATCTACTATACTAAATGCAGTTGCCAGCAAATGTGCAAGGTGACAAAAACCCTACAATCTAGTGAGATAGAAGGGGAAACGTGAGGTAAAGGACGAGGAAAACAGACAGAAATATATAGAGAGTATAGCTATATATTACCATATAACTTCTGGAAGACAAACTTGCACTTCATGAAAATATTTATGTAATTCCAACTGGGTAACCATAGTAAGGCAATGGTACTTCAGCGTGAGATCAGAGCAACAGATGACACACAGGGTGAGTTCATACTGCAGTAATGTCCATTTGATTGTATATCTGTTTTGTCCATGACTTGTAGGTGGTCAGAGCTTGAGGATGAAGAAAGAGAATGAAGAGGTGAGTTCTCATCCTGACATGAAGAAAGGACAAAGCTTTAAAGACAGGACATGTTCTCACAAAACATGACTGTTCTTACTTCAGAAAGCAAGTAGATCATGCAAACTAGATGCTTAGTTGCTATGATTATAAATTCAAGATTTTAAAAGAGTTATGCTCATTTGCTCTGCCTGTTCCTTTGTTAAAGCAAAGCACTCTCAGCACAGTTGGAAGATACCAGAGGAACTGATTTGTCCACTACCAGAGCAAAGCCATATATCTAAAAATTGTTTGTTTGTTGTTTCTTATGCTGTCTCACAAAAAAAAAGGGGCTGAGGGGGAATTCCCAGAGAACCAAGTGTTCTTCGCCACAGCCTCCCCAGTCCCCAACTTTTTCACTAGCCATGGAATAGTTGCTCCCATATCCTGCTGACTGCTTCAAATGTATGAGTCAACACAGGCAGGCAACTGGAACAACTACAGACTCATGGCTAGACTGCAAAGAATAAATTTATTTCCATTAAGTCTCTAACCAAGGGATCCCCAAAGAAACACCCAAACAGAGGCAGCCCCCATAAAAATTCAGTCCATGCTAGAAGATCACTGGCCTGCTGTTCACACTAGCTTATCAAGAGTTATTCCCAGCTGCAAGGTCACTTGAACATTTTACATTCCACCTTGATAGTCTTTTAACCCATTCCTCCTAACACGCTCTGTTCATTTCTGGAAAATTACAAGAACCAGCTGCAGAGAAGTTCTTTGTTATCAGGAGAGAAGGTTCCTATCAGCAGTGTGTTTCGTAGCCTGTTCCATATAAAAAGGTAAAAAAGAAGAAGATTTCAATAAAGGAAAATGCATAAGAGACTTTTCAGAGCTTCATTTGTTCATGCTACATGAGTTTTCCCCGCTCTCTAAAATACTGAAAACCAGCTTAAGACTATCAATACACTTACCCTGTTCCCCTGAATTTGTAAACATGTACACTGATAGTTTTTGTTTTGGCTAGAAAAGAGCAGAAGCAACAACAATTCATTAATTCTGTAAATCTAGTAAGTAATAAAGTCTATTTTAAATATTATGAAAGTGATGCAAATACTTGGTTTTCAGTTCAAAGGCATATCTTTAGTTCATCTCTAAATCTTAAATTTGCTTTCTTCTATTCTTTGTTAACTTCCTTTCTTTCTCTGAAGCTGGTCTGATTTTTAGCATCAAAAGATTCAAGCTTCAGAGTGTCATAGGGTTCAGGTTGTTTTGTATACACACAGCTGTCCCTAAGGTTGGTTTCATCTTTTAGACTTCTACCTTCTACGACAAAGCACAAACACTTTAAGGCAGTAGTCTAATCTCCATTTTACATAATGCATTGCTGATAACAGCCTGAAAATGAGATATTTATGTTTTATGCACTAATCTCTTGATCACAGAGCAGTGAAATGCTTGAGATAAAAAATATTGGAACACAAGCACAGAGCTGCCCAAGGGAAAAAAAGTGAAAACCATTGCACAAAAAGCAAAAAGTGATGCATAAGCTGAAGATCACCCAACAAAGAGAAATTCTCCTAATATGAAAACACTGTAGTTAATTGGTTGACACTAGAATTTGGAGACTGTTGTGAAACGTGCAGAGAGCCCAGGAAGGAAGCAGTGAATTCTTAGAATTGTAAAATAAGTATATCAATAGGCACAAGATATAACAATTTTGAAAAATGAGTATGAAAGAAGGAAGTTGTTACAGTGCTACTTAATATATTATGAGAATAAGAAGCTGGCTGCTTCTAATAAGATGGCAAGAGAAGAAAGTGCATAAGTAATTCGAAAGGATGAAAAAATGACACAAATATCATATTTCTCAAAAAGTATCAAAAGTGGTGTGACTGTATTTTTAGCAATGAACTTGTTTGATGTGCTATAGAGATTTTTAAATATCCAGAGCATATAAAATATATCAAAAAAAAAAAAAAAGGGAAAAAAAGAAGAAGAAACTATTATCAAAATTAGAGTATTATGGGAAACGTTGGGGCTTTTTCCATGAACAGTAGCATGAAGCTGAATTACTGAGAATGCAGAGAATTGCTTTCCCCTTCCTTGTGTCCCTCTCACCTAAGGAAGAAGATTTTTGACTTCCCTGATTTTCAAATCCCATCTCCATAATGGTCCAGTTGCCAAACATAGCCAGGGTCTGAGATTGGACTCCTTGGGAATCCAGGATCCTGGCTGGCAGATCAGTCAGGAGGCTGAGGAACAAATTGCCTCTGGATCAGGGCTTCTCAGCAGCATGTTAGGCAGCAGCTGGACAGTGAACCAGCCAAAATCCCTCTTGGCAGAGAAAGCTCCTCAGACCACTGCTGGCACTGTCTCTTCCTGACAGTACACTTTGGTGTTGATGGTCTTACATATTCTGTGGAAAAACCACTCTATTAGAAATTTTTTCTGGCAATATTAATTCCCAGTCAGCATTCTGAGTTGCATAAACATGGCTTTAAACAGATATGAAGGACAACGTTCCTCATAAAAGCAATTGGAAAGATGAAAGAAACAAATGGGAGTAATACTTTGTAAAAGAAAAGCAGTGAAATATGCATAACCCAAATATCAAGATATATAAAAAACTGCTGTAAAAAAAACGGGCAAAACAGTTATTGCAAAGATCAGCTGTGCATTGTGTCACCAATGGAGACAAATAATATTAGATAAAAGACAAACTAGTATGGTCTGTGTAATGACCTCGGAGAACTGCAAGGGTATTCTTACAAACACTGCTGACCACCTTTTAAAGGAGACAAAATTTATTCTGAATAACAGGGACAAGAACAACACACAACCAAACACTTCAGTACCCTGTTTCCCTTCTAACTCTCTCTTTGTGACAGCTGATTTTGTTATCCAAAAACCAGAGTGCACTTGAATGGTGGCTGACTTTTTATTATTATGAATTTGTATCAAAAGAACATTATTCCTTTTAAGAACATTGTTCCTTTCCAAGGTGATTGCCTATTTTGAGCAACTTCTTTGTAGCTGAAGTAACTACAGTAAATAGAAAATATTTAAAATCAGAATTCACTGTCAGGTAGAAATTTTCCCACTCACTTCAAACTGAAGAAATAGACACACTAAAATAAATTTTTGTGGAATGTTACATGAACAAATCCTTGTTCTTTATATTTCACTTGAGGGGCACAAATTAAAAATAGCTTAGAAGATATTTTCCGGGCAACAGACAATCAACTTCTTATTTGCATTCACCATATATTTTAGAATAACTAACCCTGTAGAAATGATTATTTGCATGATTTTGTCGAGTTTCCAGACATTTGCATGGCATTAGCCCATTTTCTTTGCACAGTGCTCTAGTTAACTGACATTGTTTCCCGTATCAGCAAAAGTACTTACCTGTGTATAACCAAGAAATAACTTACAAGATCAAATACTATTAAAACTAATCTGACTAAATTATACATATGTTTAGTTTCTTCTTATGGGTATTTTAGAGCTTTGATTCTTTCTCCATTATCCATGTGGTTATTTTACAATTCTTAAATATTTTGAACTTGTTTAAAATTGTTTAGTTACATATGTATACTCTGTTATTCTCCTAATTAAAAATTAAAAGATTATGTGTCACTAAATAAACCAGATTTACTTGTTGGTAAAGGAAGAAAAGTAACTGAAAAACGTTTATACTATCAGCACAAAATATTGTGAATTTAAGTGCTAAAACACAATGTTTAATTCAGTCAAAAGAGACACAATATTCAACATCAAACAAGGATAGGTGTTCAGCTTCTCATTAGGTTTCTCTTCAGAGTAAAATTCATAGTGCCTCTATTATAAGAAATTAACTAGATATTTAAAAAAAAAATAAACAAAGAACCCCATGCTTGTGCACTATCTCTTCAGTTCTAAAACCTACATCATAGGCCAACAAACCAGTTACCAAAATGAACATTTAACTGCCTGCATAAAGAGGATTTCAGTTAAAAAAATATGTCAAAGCTTTATTGTTTCAGAAAGTAATGAGAAATGACCTAATGAGACCATGAAAAAAGATGCAGTGTAAATGAATATTTTTGTGATGCTGCCTAAAATATATTTAATTAGTCAAATTAGTCCTTGCAGATGGATATAGCTGTAAAGCAGGGCAAATTTCTGTTATTAAACTGATAGGTAATTCATTTGTTATCTTTCCCTTTTCAGAGAAGGAGTCATCAAAATACAAGATTCTTCTTATAAAACACAGTAACATGACAATATTAAGCTATACTCACCCTTGACATTCCAGATAATATGATCTCCACTGTACTTTATCTCTTCCCCTTTCCCTAGGATCTCAGGAGACACACATAGGATTAGTAGCTCTTTCTTCCACAGAGCTGTTAGCATCTATGCCCTGTGTTTGAGACAGAAGGAACACAGAGCTGGGAACTGAATTACCTATTCACCTGCTTCAATTCCTGGCACTACACAGTAGAAAAATACTTCTTTTCTCTCCTCAGACTGAGTTTTACAATACTCTATGGTGTAAGCATCATATCTTACCAACAGGGTTGCAGTTTTTCTCCATAGGATGTTTCACTATCAAAAGTCTCCTGCCCTTGTTTTTGTTTTGCCCTTGAGCAGACTGCACCTGAATTACCCAATGACAATGACCCAAGCTCTGTGTGAGATCCCCAAGGACTGGCACAATGCAGAGAGAGTTCCTGCACTGGAGATGGTGGAGTCTGTCCCTTTTAGAAATTTCCAACTTTTTTTCAGTCTTACCTCTGTCCCATGCTACAGGCATTCAGTGTGTATAACAGTAAGTGGCCCAGCATTGTACCGTGCTTAAGCCCAAAGCAATTGCTGGAAAAGAAGGCACCTCACTCCTGCATGGCATCTCCCAGAGGGGAGGAAAGCCACTGGTGAAAAACCTGTTAAACTGCCACTGTCATAATATAGACAGTACATAATAAATACAAACACAGATACTGCACTTCTGTAGCATCAGGATGTAGTAGAGTGAAAAAGAAAGGAGGATGTGTTTTGAAAAGTTCTGTTCAGCCCTGCTGTCTAGGCTCAAATTTGGAAAAGGTGAATATCCGCAGAGCTTAGGTTCATCACACATTATATGTGACAGCTCTTGTAATAAAAAATTCTCAGGGCAATGACATTAACCGTGCTGAAGCATCTTAAGTTAACTTCAGTGACCTTTAGTCTCTCCTGATCTCTTAATCTCACTTGATAGAATGACATATAAGAGCATACTTCCTTTCAATGTAAAGTTTACAAAAACTTTGCATTGTACTATATTTGAACAATTTATTCCAACCACCCTGACAGGGAGACAGTCCTTCAAAATGTTAGTATATAGTAGATTGGCATTCAGATGTTTGTTTGTTTGGTTTTTTTCAGGTTTCAAAGTCAAGTATATATTTTACAACACAATTGGTTTACTTATCCGTGGTATTTGGGAGCCTGGGATTTGGTCCACTGCTCACAGTAAGTTGCTTCTATTAGCAGGAATAATTCTTCATTTATCCAAGAGTAAGGAAGACCACATAGGCTGAAGACCCAGCTCCGGGCTTGCTTAAGTTAACCATTGACTTGTGCAGGCATTCAATCAATTATGCAGAGAACAAAAGTTGGTGGATACTAAATCAAAATGAAATTTTAAAATGTATTTTAACACTGTTGGCTCTGGCATAGGATTTTAGTACAAGAAATGAGACTGTTGCCTCTTTTCCAGTGGAGTCACCATCTCACTGATATTGTGCTGTATTTCCCAGCTGCAGACAGAGTAGGACTGACAAAATTCAAACCTCACTGAACTTTCAAGTCCCATTAGAAAATAGTAAGACTCAGAAAACCTCAAACCTGAGCTTTCTTTCAATCTGGAATTCAAAGAAATGCCATTTACTCATTAATATTTTAAATTAGCCTCCTCTCTCAGCTAAAAGAAATGCCTGGGGTCTCTAAATGATGAATCTTGTAAGATAATGCTGCATGACAAAGAATTTAGACCTCTGCTTTCCTCCATATTTTGATTCTTTCTAGGAGGTATAACTTTAAGATTGGCAGTAACATATCTGAAAATATGAACAAAAATCAGTGAAGAATATAAAGATTGAACCCAACTGATTTTATGCTTCTGGTTTTATTCAGTCTTGTACATCCATGTGTGAAAATGGTATTCTTTTTTTTGGTTAATTATACATGAACAGCTAGCAATGAAAACACATATTCATTTCACTGTGTGAACATGATTTTAATTTCATGTACAGTTGTTTCAGAGGATTAACTGGCAATGGAAATGCAACAATTTTTCAAGGGAAAACAGCAAGTTTTCATTTCTAAAGAAATAGAAAGAGGAAAGATAAGCGTGGTGGTATTGATTTGCTTGAAGTTTTTCTATTTGTTTGCTTATAATGCAGTTATCAGAACTCAGCAAAACCAGACAAAGATATGAAATGAAGGAACAAAATGAGCTCTTTCTTAAGGACTTTTCATTAATCAGTAAAGTCAATATGGGCAAATTAAAATTCCTGCTCAGTACAAACTTCAATCAAAATGTGTACATTCACCTCAAAAAAAGTAATGAAATTGTCAGCATAAACAAAATTTAAATAGCCTTTTTTTTTTTCCCCCTGGATTCCCCTGGTTTTAGCAATGCATTTCTCTTTAGCTTCCAGCAATCCATAGGCAGTTGTTACCAGCCTTTGCTGACAATTTTCTAGATGTGTATTAGTTGTACAAAATGAACTTTTTTCCTTTAATATTTTGAATGGTTTTCCCTCTTTTCTTTTTTTTTTCAACAAAAAGGCATATAAATAAATACAATTGAAGAAATTATACATGAGAAAGACCTATCATGCTTTTTATAGCTCCTTTTTCTTTCAGTTACTCACAAAGTGTAGTATGTTTTTATTGGACTCATTCTCTAGTGTACAATTCATTAGTTTGGATTTGTTCAGTGCTGCTCTGAAACAGCTTGAGCAACAAAAATTCCACCTTTTTCTCTGACCCTCTAAATAAGCTGAGGTGTGTGCACTCACTGCAGAGCAGGTTTTTGGAGTGGAACCACTGGAACTCTTGTGACTACAATCCAACACTCTCATTGCAGATCTTCATTTTCCCTAACCCAGAGGAGCAGCGGGTGTGTGTGTGTTGGGGGGGTGTAGTAGCATTTTGCTTTGGATCAGAGTGGCACCAAGGCCCACATGAGATGTCAACCCATACATGAACCTGGTCTGGTGAAGGGCCAGACATGGCCTGGTGTGTGTCTTTCACAACAGAGGAGCTCAAGTCTTTTAGTAATTGCTCATGTGGCCATCCCCCCACCTGCCTTCATTGTGAGCATTCCTCAGTGGACAAAGGGGCTTTGGGTTACTGAACAAAGCAGAGGTGAACGTTTCAGAGACAAAATATAATTGGGCTGTGTGGTCCCTGACCCCATGGGTAGTCCCCTCCCTATCCCCTACTGCTCCAAAGGCAAATAGATCTGAGTTTTTCAAAAGTATTTCTTACTGAGTTGTTATATTGTTGAGCAGGCATCCATCACTTAACAGGAAAAGAATTAGCACAAAATGTTACAGTTTGCCAAACAAGTGGTTGGCAACTTACACTTATCTTTCAAATTTAAGTAGGGTCACACTACCATCATTTATCTTCCTTAGTAAAGAAAGGGCAGACGGGGATTTTAATGAGATTACAAATATGTTCTTATATAAAAACTAAACCCATTGTAATTAAATTTTTAATTCCTACTGGAGAGTGAGGGGTTAATATTTTCACATTATCATCCCTATTGTTATGAAATAAATATGGAAGAAAATACTTTTATTATTAAAACAAAATATCATGAGATTAATGACTCATATGAAATCTCATAAAATTAGTTGCCATAAACCAGATTAAATGTAATACAGATTGTATGTGGTTTTGTAGTTATCTGATTTACATTTTCTTTTCTTCTTCAATATGCCTTTAAAGTAATGTCTTTGCAAGGTTCCAAGTTAATAAGCTATCCTGCACTCAGTTTTACTGGTTTTTTCTATGAAGAACTGACAGATGCCCTAATAAAGAATGGACAGCTGGTTTGTAGACAAAAAGGCACAATCAATTTAGACTACAGTTTAAAAGTACATAGAACATCTGTACTCCAATAATGACTTTTAGTAGTTTTTCATCTTGCACATCATACCATTTGAAATATCCATAGTTAAATGTGCACTTTGTCAATGAAATCTTCCCTGTGGATCATTAAAACAAGCAACTTGTGTTTTTTGTAAAATCTTCTCAGACATGCTTGGATAGCTGTTTTATTTTGGCTTGGGCTTGTGTTTTTCATATTTTATAAAAAAGATGAATGAAAATTTTATAAAATTAGATGAACACCTAATGAATTCCAGCCTACAGGCATTCACTCCATGGAGTCAAGAACTTTCAGAAAGAATTCCTATAATATTAAACTCATTATGGATGTCTGGTCTTCAGCACCAACTGTTTTGCTGTACAGCTCCTTATCTACTGTTTTGTACTGAGTGTTAAGAAGATGTACTTGAACTCAGCTCAGACCAAAACCATGGCCTTGCACACGGGTGGTGAGCATACTGAAGAGTGTGATAAAGGAGGAAGTTTGGACCTATGTTTAGTGGATTCAAGTGGATGGGCTAAGTATGCGTAAACTCTGTTTATTCAGTCAAAATCTGCCCCTACTTATCTCAGCATGTGGGCATAACATTTTCTTTCCTAAGCTCATCTGAGCTGTTTTTGACAGGAAAGGATATCTTCAAACTTCCCAGGCTGATACCGATGGCTTTATCCATGTAAATTGAAAAGTCCCTGAGAATATCCTTGCTGATACAGGACACCACATGGTAATCACCACTTGAAAGACAGAAATCACCACTGTAAGCTATCCACAGTTTCAAGAATTACATTTAGAGTTTACATTAAATAAAATTAGTTAGTACATAGAGTACTGATAAACTATAAAAAAAGATCCCACTAGTTTAGGACAGCCCCACCATGGCATCCGTCTGTGGGGATGAATGCTTCATTCTGTTCTGTGCAGTAATATAGCTTTAACTAGCAGAACAGAATAAAAGTGATTGTGTCCAACCCAAACAAGGCAGTGGGGGCCTCCAAAGTCTAAGGAATTAGATTTCTAGGGAAATGAAAGCCTGAAGTCTCTTAGGTGAAGGAGTAAAGTGATTCAGGAAGTGGAAAGAATGCTGGTTTGGTTTTCGTAAATTTAGCTACATGATATTGGATGCAAAAAACAATGAACTCAACAGAGATATGGCTTTATGACATTCCATAATTTTCTCTGCCTTCCAGGTTAGCCCCTTCTAGTTTCACAGGCAATAAATTGTGATCTTGTTTTTTCTTTCTCACAACTGACCATCTTATCAACTATCCCTTGGCTAATATTCTCTCAGATAACTGCCAACTTTACTTCCAGGCACTTTAGACTCAATGTTTTCAGTCTGTATTTAGTTTGGAAAGATGTTTGGTTTTGTCAGGTCTGAATAAGAGTTTGGGCTTCAGCAAACTTGTCTGCTTTCCCCCCAGCAACATCAAACTGATGCCTAAGGATTTTATGTATTTTTGGTGTGTATTTTATGGATTTTTAGAGCTGTAAAAGTAAGGGATTTCT
>JAWWEW010000112.1:89093689-89114008 GCA_035583185.1 Anabacerthia variegaticeps
TGCTAATGGTCTAAAAGGGTATAAAAACTGTAACTTTACGGGGCTCTCGGTCCTCCGTGCTCGGGGGAACCCTGGGGATTCAGACCACATTAAAGGTAATATCTTATCTCCATTAACCTTGTGTAGAGTGTCTGTTTTGCAGGATTTCGGGCATCAAAACCATCTAATAATAGGTATTATTCCTCCCCACAGATTTTGCCTTCCTTCAAAGGAAAGAGCAGAAGTGCGTCATGTTGACAGAGGTGCTAGTAATGAAAGTTGTATGCATGTTTGATATTGATTATTAGCTTTGATGAATTGTTAAATTTCACAAACTTTATTACTATCTTGTAATTACTACAATTCTTCATGACCCATAAGTGATTGTTTAGTTTGCTGGTGTTAGTTGATATGAAAACAGACCAAACTGGCCTATTAACAACAGTTTAAAAAGTGTTAAATACACCGGATGGGGCAGGAAGACAGAGGGATTGGCACCAGACTTCTAGAAACCAGCCTCTTTCTATTGCCACATCCCTTTGACCATCAAGAAACTAAAGTAGTCTGGTTTTGAAGGACCCTCTGCTTTAGCATCTCACAGAATGTATTTCCCAAATCTTCAGGTTGTTCCACTAATGACGTGTCCTCTATAAAAAATTAATTTCCTTAGATATAAATCTCAGTGAGAGAAGAAATCAAGTTTTCTAATAAATCATTAATTGTACCTTATTACCCCAGACAAAAGTCAGAAGAAGACTGCTAGTAAAGGTACATAGATTAGTTTCCTATTTCCTTTCATTCACTAAATGTTCCTAATTATTAAGACTTTGAAAGAAAAAATTTCTTTATATCAGATACACTTGGCCATTGAATGTGTGATTTGACAAGGTGTCAAACATGCTAGCTAGCATGTGCTAACTGGTCAATAATTGTTTGATAGTCATCAAATTACAGCTATCTTTAGGATGAGCTTCCAGGCTGTGTATCTCATATAACCAAAACCATCTCCATGTAGTTCCAAGTCCTTGAAGAATAAGTCTGAAGACTTTCTTACTTTATTGGCTAACTCTGCAGAGTTCCTCATGTGATGTTGATTCATGTTATCAGGTGGCTTCATTTTTGGAGGTACCCAACTCTTTCCAAGCACTGAACTGAGTTACTGAATTGTACTTGAGTGATAATAGGCCGTCTGGTTTTTCCAGTCCTTTCCTTCTACTCTATAGATAACATTTTGATCCTAGATGCCCAGTGCAGAGTTCCAGCTGCTGCCTTGCGAAACGAAGCCTTTTTTCTCTGTACTATAGCTAAGACTGAAGCCCAAAGTAATCCACTGGATATAGATTAGAACAGTTATGCACTGGATATGTGAATTAGAAAGCTGATTTGAGCAGTGTTCAATGAATATCCTAGTGTATATCATGTTAAATAATGCAGTTGACATGTCTGAGCGAGTTAATTTTATAGCTGGTTTAATGAATAGAAGAAACCATAGATTTGTCATCAATGGAACGAAAACATTGACTATTGAAATAGCAACTAAATAAATGGATGCTGATTTTATTGAAACACATCTGTGTGCTTTGGGTCTGACAAGGATTAAAAATGATGAAAAATAACTGCCTGCTGAGAAATGGGTAATAGTTATTACTTTTCCCAACTAGATCACCATATTCTTTCTAACATCAATGAATTGAGAAAACTACATTATACAATTTCTTTAATCTCCAAGGAATGCAACCTCTGAATCCAGATTAATACAAGCCTATTAACACAGAATGTCATATTGCATCATGCAATCAGTGTGGGAAGGTATTAACATAAGGACACCTTCTAGAGATTCTTGCAGAAACCATAAGCAAAATTTCTGCATCTAATTGGCTACTCAAATAGAATTTTAAAAAGACTGCTAGATGAAAGAACATCGAATAGGCTTCTAGGATGTCAACAAGAAGTAAAGCAGTATAGCTAGAGGATATCTTCAGTTACATTTTCTCTATGACATTCCAGGAATAAATTATAAAATATCAGACCTTTGTGACACTCAAACTCCCCAAAGAGTCTTCTAAGGAGAAAACCCAGTTTGTCATTAGAGTTCCTGCAAATAAATTCCAAGTACTGGGGAGTCATAGCTTTTAAAAACAAGAATATAAATAGTACCCAGGTATTCCATAATAAATAGAGTTTCATAACAAATGTTGTGAGTGAGTTTGAGTGAAAATTCCAGTTTCCTAAGTTCAGACAGAGACATTTTTGTTTGTTTAGTTTTGAACGGGCTAAGAGTCTTTGGATCTCAGTGTACTTAATCAATCTGTGACAGCAAGGTTCCAAAATGTAAGAGTACTAAACTTGTTTGTTTAGCTGTTTAAATGAGGATAGTGGCTTGCAGACCTAAGCAAAGTATTCTTCCTTCCTTTCTAGCCTTCATAAGAAACAAGGCAGTATCTTCTGGTGGTAATTTCCTTGTTTGTAAATTAGAAAAAAGAGATGCAGCAGCAGGAGAACCCTGCAGGGTTTCTATCTCCCAGATAAATGTAATGTGGAACATAATTGCATTTGCAGAGAGTGTAGGCTGTTGTAAAGGGTGTTGCGAAAATATGGGCTGCAGTGAGTTTAGACCATAAAAGATGCTTAAAAGAAGATAAGAATAATAGGACGGAGTCTCAAAACACAAAAAAGAAAACAGCTGGAAGCAACAGGACTGTGTTTAAGTCCTCAAAGTCAATAAAGCACTCAGCTTTTATTCCCATAGGCATCTGAAGATCTTGGCAAAACTGACTTCTCTACTGGATCAGAAAAAAGTAGATAAGTAAGTTATGTTTTCTTTCTTTCCATCTGCTTTTGGTAAAGACCAGGAAATAAGCTGCGCACTGAGAAACTGAGGGTTCACCTGCTGGTGTGATAGGAACACTACTGTCCTCTATCCTACCTGTAATATCTCCTTCAGTGGGCCTATCACTGTGCAATGGAGCATATACCCCTTGGTTCATGAGTATATTTGTATTTAAATTCGTTTTTATTACTGCGTTCACAGAGTGCCCACAATGGTGCCTTGATCTTGGACAGGATACAATATGCTAGCATGCTGCTGGTATAAACTGGGCCTGTGGAAGTTTGAAGGAGACTTCAGTTTTTCCAAGGAAGTCCAGAGTATGGAATTCAGTCTTTGAAGACTTCATTGAACCCTGAACTTCCACTGAAAAAGTGACTTGAATTGGTTTGAACTGTTTTGAAATTTTCTCACACTGAATTTCGAGAGGATACTTAGGTGTGCTTGATATGGGGAGACACAGTTTTGATGACTGAAGGGCAAAGAGGTAGGGGAATCCCACCCCCACACCTACTGTCACACGTTTATGATGCACATCATTCCTCCCAAAAAGTGGAGAAACAGTGAATAGCACTGTGATGACTGGCCCATGTAGAGGTCTAACATTAATGATATTAGCTGCTTGCTTTACAGAATACTGAGTTGTCATTCAAGGACTGACCCCTTACTTTCAATTCTTTTCACCTTAGTTTCTTCATACTCATCCTGTCCTATCTAATCTTTTGATCTCTTTGTACAGCTAAATGTTTTGTGCTATTATATCTAATCCAGAGATGACTTTGAACGTCAGTAGAGAGAACACTACACTCTGCAAAACTGAACTGAAAATTCTCCTCAGGACTACACAGAAAAATGGTCTGAAGAGATATTTCATTTTCTTTTTAGAGCTGTGAACTCTGTCAGAATAAATGCTCCAGTGGGCCTGCTTCTAAAACTTTTGAGGCAACTACTTTAAACTATTAGCACTGGTATCAATGAGAATTGCCAAAGAATTTTAGAATGAGTGTATTTTCATCATAGGAATGTATGGACAGTATATATATTTTTATCAATGCCTGTTAACTGCATTGTAAAGTACTAACTAAAAACAATTATTGCTTTTATTTTAATAGATTCTATTAACCTTTTTTTTTCTTTTTGCAATGATGTATATTGATTTTTCTTAGTAGATAAATCCAAGTTGTGTTTCACATTTATTTTATTGATTTAACTTAATATGAAAAGGTTTGTCCATATATACAATGTGCTGTTATTTGCTTAAGTATTTTCCACATAAGTTGTAGTATGCACTTATCAAGACTTGATTAGAAATGTAACATTAGTTCTTAGATTTCTATTGCATATGAATGTATGTTTAATTGAAAAATACTAGCAAAATTGAAATTAATGATTAAATTGTTACTGATTTTCATAGCGTAAGATTTCATTTGCCTTATATGCAATATTTCATTTACCTCTGCTAAATATGACATGTAGTATTTAGTAAGAAATATTTTAATTTCAACATCAGATTGAAACCCATATTGCCACTAATATTTGTGAGAAGTACTTAAATGCAAATAGTCTCAAAGAAAGATTGAGTGAACAAAAACCTCAACCACTGGTTAGTTTAGAAAATGACTATTTCATATTTACATTCCCAAACAAACATACAACACCTTAATTAAGACCATTTTCAATGTTTTTCTTTTTTTATACAAAAAAATTAACTTTAATTAAACATCAATTTAAATTTTTATTACTTTCTTCTGTTCTAAAAGAATATTTTTTTTTTAGTTAACATGTAGAAAAAATTAATATAATTCCTAAATATGTCTGGCTGAATGTCTGCAATATTACATTGGCATAGATGTCTACCTTTGAAGCAGCTAGTTCTCCCTTACACATTTTTAGGAATATGTAAAAGGTGTTTAGAAGCATTCACGAAAGAAGCTATTTTGGAGGGCCCTAAGTCTGCATTATCTACTAACTTGCTCAGAGTTGCATTACCAAGAAGAGAGGCGCAGTGACACTTTGGTCATATTCCATTATCCTTTTAATATCAGGCTAATATTAGAAACAGAAATGCATTTGCCAAGTGTCTTTCAAGTTGCATTTATCTGCCCTTACCTCTTTTCCTAGGAAGCATTTTTACAACAGTCAGACTATTTTTTTCTTCAGTAAGTTCCTCTTAACAGCAGAAAAAGAGTGTAGAAAGAGATTATAACACAGAAAATGAGCTGAAAACGCAAGTGCATTTTCTCTAAAGGCTTTTTCAATCTGATTTTATCAGGCACAGGAAGCAGCCAAAGAGATGAGAATTCTCTCATCTTCTAGAAGCAGGATCACAATTAATACGTGGGTCTACTGTCTGGTGGATCTCGGAGTGCAAATATTTTCATCTATGGAATGACCTCTATTTTTGTTCTACAAATTTAATTGTATTGATTTTAGTAACATAATGCTGTGCCTCTTAAAAATAATTATTGTGGTATAAGAATAGCATCCTTGTGTGGCTTTAAACTTTTTGCTTTACCTTTCACTTAGGAAAATACATGCCTGTTTCATTTATGGCCAGTCCAAGAAGCCACATGTGATAAGGCTAAATACTGAAGCACACAAGTAGGACTGTTAACCATGGTGGTCAACGACTACCATGATGTATGCAATATGCATACCCTTACAATGGATTTGCATTTTTAAGGCTGTTATCTGTTCTCTTAACTATTTGCCATCCTTACTATTTTTGCTTATATAGAGGTCTCACCCACACAATATTTTAGGTAATGTTACACTCAGAAGTGATTGAGTGATTAAAGCTGTGGTCACAAAAGAGTTATATATATATATAACTTCTCGGGTTTTTGTATGTACCTTTCATCTGCATTTAATGTAGAGTCCCACATATCTTAAGTCCTTTTCATCTTAATAGATTCATTTGATTACTTTTGAAATCCAATATTTGTGTTTTCTATTAATAGTCTTCTTCATATGAAATCTACAGCAGGTTTGGTTTGTTATGCTTATGAAAATGGTTTTGATAGGTCATTTTTAGGTCACTGTGCCCTGGCCAGACCCCTCTCAGGAAAGCAAAACCTGTTATTTGTGTATTAAATGCAAGGGTATATAGAGGAAAAGCAGTTATCTGTCATCAAGACAGTCAAAAGTCATATGATCTGTGTATATTTCTAGGAAAAATAACCCCTGGTTTAGCTAAAAGCAATATAATAATATCTTATTTTGGGATGGTCTAAGTACTCAGGGTTTCCAATTCCAACTATTTCTAAGCAGATAAAATCTTTTACTAGATATTAAAATAGAGATGAGACAACTTTTCTGATTTAGGGTAAGGTCCTAAATTTATGAAGTTTCAGCTCAAGACACAAATGAGTTTTGCAACATTTTAGTTAACTTTAGAGTTTTTGCAAATTTCCACTGGGGTGTGTCTAGCTCAACTATTCTATTTTGAAATAGGAATGCTGAAAAAAAAAGACAGACTAGGATGTCTGTTCCATTTCTTTCAAATTGAGAAAGTTTGGATGTTTATCCAGGCTCCTGGATTTTTTTCTTCACAGAACAGATATAAGCCTCCATGCACTTTCAAATGTGTCCATCAATAGCTCATTTCTTCTAAAATCTTCCACTTTGTATTTGTTTTCTATAACTTAGCTGAACTGGAGCTCACTGTGGCTTAACAAATATTAAGCTGTAAATTTGAGGAAGGATATTACAGTTGTTGTACCAGCTCTCTCTTGAAGCTTATGGAAGGTCACAGAGGAACAAATAGCCTTGTCTTAGCATTATACAGTAAGTGCTCATATGAATATTTGTGTCTTTGTTTACTACCATTTACAAAAATGGATGATGTTTTATTCCCAGCCCAAATCCATCAACTCTTTTAAAAGCTCTATTCCTAAATTGTTGTCAGAACCATACACAGGCAGGTGTACTAAAGTCTGCACACTAATCTCTAGCCACTTAACAAATAACAAAAACATCTCTCCTGGTTTCAACTGGAACAGAGTTAATTTTCTTCCTAGTAGCTGGTACAGTGTTATTTTGTGGATTTTGTATGACAATAATGTTGAGGACACACTGAGGTTTTGGTTGTTGCTAAGTAGTGTTTGCTGTAAATCAAGGATTTCTCAGTGTCTCATGCTCTGTCCAGGAGAAGCTGCACAAAAATCTTGGAGGGATCATAGCTGGGACTGATGACCCAAAGTGGCCAAAGGAATATTCTGTACCACAGGACATCATGCTTAGTATGTAAACTGGGAGAATTTGGCCATGAGCTACCTCCCGCTGCTCAGGGACGGGCTGGGCATCAGTCAGCAGGAGGTGAGCAATTGTATTGCACAGCATTTGTTTCTCCTGAGTTTTAATTCTCTCTTGCTTTTTGTTGTCTTCATTTTCATTAGAATTACTATTGTAATATTTCAATCTTCTATTTCAATAATTACACTGTCCTTATCTCAGCTCACAGATTTAAACTTTTCTTTCCCAATTCTCCTCCTTATTCCACTAGGGAAGCGGAGCAAGTGGCTGCGTGGTATTTGATTGCTGGCTGGGGCTAAACCACACCAACAGCACACTAATATTAACATTAGATGTAGCACACTAAACAAAGATTTTTCTGAATAAGAAATCTCCTTTTCAATTTGCAGCCCTACAGGTATATATCAACATCCTGAATGTATTAATGCATTTTAGAAATTATCCTTAACCTGAATGTTACTACAACAGGTACATTTCTTAGTAGTACTCCCAAGTCTCTATTTCTATGCAGTTGGATGACTTTTGTCTTTCCAAAGCACATATTTTATTTAACTTTACAGATTAATAAAATTTCTTCCAAAATAAAGATAACAATTGATTCTTCAACAAGAATGTGCAATGGTTTTTAATGCGGAAATATCTTTTTTTTCTATATATGTTTTGTTTGTTTTTTGGGTTTTTTTGGCAGCAAGACTGCTTTATTGCTGACCTTTGGTTCATAAATACTTTTTCATCATTGATAGTAACAGAACACAGTCTTTACACCTTTGCACTGTTTTTGGAAGACTTCAGGACTGAGGCTTGTCTGGCTTGCTTGATCTGAACTTATTTTGACCTGTATAGATCTTTGTTTTTACTTGGTTTAGCTGCAACAGCAGTTTTGCTGATGATGTGTAGCTACGCTTAATTTGTTTCACTTTTGCTTATCTTCATATGGCACACCCATAGTTTTAAACAGATGGCATTTAGAAGTAATTATTCTATGTAGGAATACATTTATGGCTCTAACATGATGAAACAGTGTAGAGAAACAGAGACTTGGTATGACAGTGGTGGCCTTGAGAAGTGGAAACAGGTTGGTACCAGAGACTCAACATTTAAAGAAAATTTAAAGAAAAAGAAACCTAGATTTGGATTAAAAAAAAAAAAAAAAGGGTAGCAAAGAGAACAAAAAGAACGCATAAAGAATTTGTAAAATATATTACATGTAGTAAATTCGGCTATATAGACCCTGATTCTATGACTTGACTTCCCAGCTTGACCTCAGTCCTAACTCATCACTGGGAATTTGACTGGGGATCTCTGGGCTATGCCTGACCCTGCCCTGTTCTCCTTGTTCTGACCCTGTGGCACTGTTCCCTTGCTGGTGAGGACATTGTCCTGTCACCTTGCTGTCACCCTGGCTCCCAACTCATCTTCCCAGGGAATCAACCTGCTCTTGCTTCTCCCCGACAGACACCTTTCAGATTTTAATTTGTCTACAAGACAGAGCTCCTCTTGTCAAAGAGGTATCTGTTATTTTCTGAAGGCTGCCCTGGGCATCTGTGGTTTGCTGAAAATTTCATCTGTTCCCACTACCGAGGTATTCTGGGGGTATAATTTCTTTCTCTACAGCTGGAAGCATGCGCTCCCTTTAGTTATAACTAATGGCTGATGGCTTTACAGGAAAAGTGATGTTTCAAATTCATTAATCATTACAAAAGGTGAACATACAAGGCAAATTCAAGTTACTGTTATTTGCATAGATTCCTGGGAATGAACATCCAGGGCATACTTGTCAGCAGACAGATCAGATAGTCTTGTTGCTCACAACAGTGACAATTAACAGCTCTCCATCAAGGTCTGAATCTAATGGGGACACCTTATGCACTTAGGAATCAACTCAGAGCAGTGTGAAAAAATATACACTAGGCAGTGTTGGTGGGATGACACAAACTTGTGATACTGGAGGAAGAGAATGGAAAACATTTTAACTTGCTCCAATTCTGTCTTCATTCTGCCATAACATTGGCTAAATCTCAGAATGAAATTGTCTAAGCAGTTGATCCTAAAGTGAAAATCCTGCCAACGGTGCCAAACATTACTGTCAGGTCAACAAACATGGAGAGACCTCTCTACTCCTTTTTGATGTGTTATCTAAAAAACGTTGTTTGTTGTTAATTTCATTCTCTGAAATAAAATTTGCTGCCACACAAGAAACTTTTTTTATATGGCTAAGACAGTTAAATATAGACTGTGGCAATAGTGACAAGAGATTTTAATAGGAGGGAAGTGTATAAAATGACTATCCATCTTCTTATAAAGATGGACCAAGAGACAAAATTTTTAGTCTTGAGGGATTGCTATTTTACCTAAGCAGAAGGAGCTTTCTAAGGATTAAGAAGCCTCAAATCCTCTGAGAGTCTCAACTGAAATGAGAGTAAGTACTTTGTCACCTGAATTTCTGAGACAGTAACTGATAGCTAGAGTGAACTCGTGGGCTGTGAAGTGACATGTTCCACAGCCTTATAGCTGATGGTACATTGTTTACCAAGTGAAAATTTAAATACTGACATTTAGGTTCAAGAATTCAGTTGCTTCCAGTCACAAAGACAATCTACCCAAAATTTGCACCAGGAGTGGAACTGCCATTAGGAAAGCCATACTGCAGTTTAAGAGCACCATTAGACTCTATGCCATTTTGATTGAACTGTTATCACAGCTCATCTGGTTTCTTGTCATCAAGGCACTATGCATAACTTCAATTTATGCTGAAGATTGAAAAGATTTTTCCTAGATGTTCATAGTCTATAAGCTATTTAAGATTAATATAAACAATATTTTTCATCGAACAATTTCCTGCAAACTATCTCATAGAACTATCTTTATATTTCCAGGCCAATGGATCAGAGTGTTCAAAACAGTTGTGATGAAAACACTTTTGAAATTATTAAACATTGTCAGAAGTTGTATTAGTGATAATTCAACTTACATTACAATGCTTTGCCATTTAGAATAATAATTGTGATTTAATTTCCTCAAAGGTTTTTTCCTGAGTTATCACAGAGAGAAAACGATAGGCAGAGAGGCTGAACTTTGAAAAAACAAAAGGATGGTCTGCCTAAAATTTCATTGCTATTCTAAAATTGCTGTTACATTTCTGTCTTATAGTAGTTAATTAAATATCATTATTTGGGTTGGGGTCTGAGGGGTAACTTAGATGTATTTATAGGTAAAGCAGCTTTCCTGAAATAATAAGTTATTGCTGTTTCTTCTTCTGTGTCTATTCTCCTAAGCAGTAGTCTGCCAGACATCCTGGTCACCTCAAATGCTGGGGACATTCAGAGCAAGTTTGTGTCCTGTCCTGACCCCCAAAAACTGTGCATTGCAGTTGCGAGTACGCTTTGTTCTGACCTCTTGAAGTTTTCTCATTATACTGAGAAGTCAGTAAGGGGAAGATTCCAGACAAGCCAGTTTCTTGACAATAACAGCCCAAAGAGAAAACTCTGTAATACGTAGTTAGAGTATATAACAAAGGTATAGCTGATAGAGGAGGTATTGATTCATTGCTGCTTCAGCTGCCCGTAAGCTTTTTTTTTTTCTTTTTGTGCAGTTACATTCCCTGCATAATGTCTTTCCTGTATATCTATTGTCACAGAATACAGAAATAATGATAGAGACATGAGATGCTATGAAATCTGACAACACATAAATTACTTTCTAGGGAGGATTATTTGATGAATAGACTTATTGGAGGGAAACTTGGCTGTGGTGGATAGGTGTATGTTAGTTCTACCGGTTAAAATGACTTAAGTTGTCTATGAGACATTACCATAGAACATTCCTTCCTGAGAAAATTAAGATATCTTCAGATTCATCATAGCTGACTAGCAGGAGCTGAGTGTTCTATAGTCTGAAAGTTCAGGGAAACTTCACTCTGAAACAATTTGATGGGCAGAATATGGCTGTCATCTGTGACTGAATGTTTTAGACTAGCAAGGAAGGTTGGTGACAGACAATAACCTTATTACCATTATACAGAAAACTTTAAATAAATCATAGACTACCCTAAGCTGGAAAGGACCCACAAGAATCATCAAGTCCAACTCCTTGCCCTGTAAAGGACAACTTCCAAAATCATACCATGTGTCTGAGAACCCATCATCACAGCTGAAGACCAAAGCTATGAAAGCATTAAACATCTGTTCCTTGCCTATGTCCCTGTCAGTGAAGTGCCTATCCTCATCAAGTAATAGGTCAATATTACCTCTGGACTGCCTTCTGCTCTACGTGTTGATAAGAAATTGAACCAATCATGAAAGGAAGTGAGCTGTAATTTAAGTGGACATAGTTTATGGTAAGTGAGGATAATTTATTTTCAGATCTGTCTTCAAGAAATCTGTGTCCCTTTTCATCTCAATTATAGATAATACAGATAGACAGTCTCAAGTCACAATATATTGAAGACTAAGGAATAAATTCAAATTGAAAGACTGACTAGAATAAAGTAATTTAAAAACATTTAATTACAATATTAGATTTTTCTATAAGCAAACAGAGCTTCTTCACTTTCAAATACCTCAAAATTTCATTTCAAAAGAACATTCAGACTTGCAAAAGAAAAAAAATCCTTTTGAGATAGGTGATGCTGTGATAAATCTGGAACAAAAACAAGTGAAGGAGGCGTTACTGAACCTACTGTCAGTAACATCTCAATTTGAAGACTTAGCTAATATTTTTTAAATGACATCACAGGATTTTTTTTCAGTACATTAGGTTTTTTAGTTTTTTAAATTTTATTTCTCAATGTAAAAACTATAAAAATGTTGTCAACTCTAGAACTCCTGGTGGTTGTAGAAAATGGCTGTTTCTTACGTATGTATGGTTAAAATGGCTTAACAGTATTTTTGGAAAAATGGAATCCACTTTCAATTTTCTTAAACTAGCTGGAAAATAGAAAGACATGACAGATGTGTAAGGGTTACACCTAATATACTTGATCTTACATCATTGTAGATAACTGGGTAGATGACTCAATTACGTCACTTGTAATTATACATTTCTATATAATACACACTTTACTGCATCAGTAATAGAATATGTATAGTGAAAATACATAGTTGAAGCATATGTCTGTACACATTATGTACAGATTAAGTAAAATACCATTAAAAATGCCATAGCAGAGAGAAATCTTTCAAAAGCTTTTTCTGTATAGCAAATTGTTTAATTTTTTATACACTTAACATTACAAACAAGTTACCTTGGAAAGAAAGTACATTAACTATATCTGAAATACAAATTTCTCATCATATAAATACTGCATGGGTTCTCATAGACAGTGAAAATTATTAAATAAATTGCCTGTAAATTAAAGCACTCTGTAAGAGTGCTACTTTCAGAGACAATTTTATTTTCTTTACTCTTAAATTCAGCCAACTAGGACTAGAAATTCAGCCATTCTGGAGATAAAATTTATGTCCCAAAAAATTTGAAAAATAAGTGATTGTGCTTTCTCAAACCACTCATAACCCAAGGCCAGTCACATAAAATGCCAAAATGCACTAATGACAAAATCACATTTTCACATTGAGACCTTTCCTTTTGTTTTTTTCCTTTTTTTTTTTTTTTTTTAATGCTCTTTAATCATTATTTGAAGAGCTAACAATGATGGTCTTCATATTTTAATCAAGATTTCCAATCTGCCTCCCATTCAAATAAATCAAGGAATGATTTCTTTCAAGGTCTTTGCGAGGCTGTAGCGAAAAAGCTGAATCACTCCATGGTTAATTTATATAATACAGATGATTTTTTTAGCACCATAAGGGTGAGAAGTATGAATTATTTTCCATGAATCTTGAACTTTCAGGAGTGATTCTTCTGGTCAGATGAATCAGACTTGGCTCATCTGGCCCTGTGAGACAAACACGTGCCTTGGTACATAAAAGAAGTCAATACTCAAATTTCAGCTAGGGAACACTAGCCTCAAGTTTTGTAAGAAAAAAACAACTAGAACTGTTCACGTTTTGCTGAAGTCTCTAAACCAAATCAAATAAATGTAATTTTGCTGTAAGCTGACATTAAGTTATTTTGGTAGAGTGGAGAAGACACAGGGTTTGGTTCCTGCTGCAAAGATTATTGCAGTATTTAGTCTATGTTTATTTGATGTTTTACCCTGCATGGATTTGTTAATTTATATCATGATATCTGTGTTGCTTTTCTGGCACAGAGATTCTTTAACTCATTAGGCAAAGTGAAACGTCCTTCATGGAAGGGAAACAAGAGGCTTCTGCTTCTTCCTTTTTGACAATCAGAATATCCCAGATCTTGAAATACATAGCCTTGGACCATGTATAATGAAATGCAAACCATATATGACAGATCCCAGAAAAGGCTCAACAACTGAGCTTTTACATTAAAAAAAAACAATGTTCCAAGCTAGGGTGGTACCCCTTGCTAGAGCAGAGGAGGAACAGTGAGCACGAGGTTAGTAAAAGGTTTTTCATTCCAACTTCTCATCTCAGCTGAAGATTTTAGGTTCTCTTCCTAGAGATTTCTCCTCAGCAGTTTTGGAAAGATCTCAGTCTTTTGAGAAAAAAAAAAAAAAAAAAAAAAAAAAGATGATGTTTCTCATCTGGCTTTAAGAAGACAGAATCATCACCACATAATTTTATACCAGATTACACAGTTATTAAACCAGTACAACTTTGAAGTACACTGTGTTTGTTGATGTAATACCACAATCTAAACCTAGAAAGAAGAAAAATTACCCAAAATGTCAGATTCTGCTCAGATGATGTTCTTTTTCTGTTATGCTTTTACTCCCACACACATGGTCTTAATATCTTCTGCAAAACACTAAGAAGGCAATGATATAGGGCCATATATTCTCAATTGGCTTTGGTCTCAGTGTTCTGCAAGTTCTGCAAGGTTGCCTCAATTTGTAGTTAAGACCCTGGAAAAAAGTGCATGTGTGAAATCACTGAGTTTAAAATTTGTGACAGGTTCACAACAACTTATATGTCTTCTGTGGGAAGTATGGATCCTGTTCAAGGGTGAGCATGGACAGAGAGCACTTAATATGGGATATACCTAGCTCTGTGCAGTGATGTCAAGACAGAAGTAATTTCTAATGTGGATGGAAGCAGAACTTTAACAATGTCAAAACATTAGTGCTTATGCAGAGTAACAACCTGCCAAATTAGACAGCTACAGAAAAAAAAAATATTTTAAAGATTTCTTTTGTGGACATAAGCATCAAAAGTGCAAATTAGTCTGATTTCAGGGCTTATTGTTACTATAAAACAATCTTTTCTCCTGCCTGTTGATCTGGTATAGCAGAACTCCCCAGATTCCTCCAACCATAAGCTAAGCTTTTGTTTACCGTTGACCAAGATGATCTGAGCAGCTTACCCCATCTAATGGGGAAGCTGAAACTAAGGATATTCAATCTAGGAAAAAAAATTACCCTATAAAAATTACGTTAGATCACTGATTTATTTTTAGGTGTGAGACCCACAGTAGAGGTGTTTTTTATTGTACCTGTCAGTGTACACTAGGAAAACATCTGCGGAGAGGTAAACCTTAAACAGTAAGCCATAGAAACTTTTCAGGCTCTGCACTCTGAAGGACCACAAAAGAAACTTGAATGCCATATAACCTTTCTGTTTTCCAAAGTATTGAACATTTCATAAAAGGATGACTGCTCTTAAGGAAAAAGGATTACAAAACCAATGAAGTGCTGTTACAAAAATCTATACAATATACTTGTGAAAGTGCACCTCATTATGGAGCATGACAGATAATTCTTCAGTGAAAAAGGCACTGCTGTATAGACTGTGAAGATACATGGATTGCACAGACCAAATTTTATGTGAGATGAATCCTTCCAACAAATACAGTCTGTGCTTTGCTCTTTCTTCCATGAAAGGTTCTGTAACAAGGAGGTATTAATACAATTAATTTGCATAGGGGTAGTTTTAAAGGCTGAACTTTGTACATTACAAGAACATTTAAAACCCTAAGTGTCTTGATTGTTTAAAGAGTACAGGTACCTACCAGTATTTCTCAGCAAATGGTTTATCACATTAAGTTTATTTAAAAGTACATTATGTATCTCCATATTTGAGAGGAATTTATGAAAGAATGAGAGATGTGATGTAAAAGGATATTCCAGACAAACAATTATAGAGACCAAAAAGTGCATGGCTTATTTTATGAAACATGTAAATAATGTCACTCTTTTCCATTTGCATGTTTGTATATATATATATATATATATATATATAAAAGTTCTTTATGCTCACATCTTGAGCACAAAGCATAAACTACAGTTTATATAAACTAGGTTGAAGTGTAAATGCTCAATTTTACTGAAGTTTGTCAACTAAATATTTTAAAGTGCACACTATTTAGTGCAGTGCATGTAGGAAGCGAAAGAATTACACAGGATTAATGAACTCCATTAACAATAACTAAATTAGCTATGCCTATTTCAGTTGTAAATATAATATCAAACCCAATTTTTGTTTGCTATAGGAAAGAAGATATTGAGTTTCTTGTAAAATAGAACTCATAAAAAAGTAGTTCAATAGAACATTTGGCCAGGGTCTCACCTAAACAAATAGAAGACTCTAAGACAAGTAATGAAATTATGTTTTATGAATCTTCTGGAATAAACAGAAATCAGAAAAACAGAAGTTAATCAGTCTAGAAAGGTCATAAATAGATTTCTACTGTTTGGAGGCTTTACATTTTTCTCAGATTCCAGTTACAGGAAAAAAATCTATTTTTTTGTGGCTTTCTCCAAGTCTATTCTACCAATATATAAATGACTGTATATTGGTTTCATCAATCATTGTGCAACACAAAGTAATAGCATTTAAACTGTAAAACAGCATGCTGCAAAAAGTTCTTACTTGGAAAGTGAAACAATTTCTTGAGCTATTTCTCCTGGATTCAAGATCATAAATTAACCAGACCTGCACTCATGATGTCGGCTGGTTAATAATACAGTTCATTCCCTGTTTTCTGGCAATTATAACTCATTCTGTAGTGCAAAAAGGAAGTTTCCTCTTGCGTGTTTCAGAGTTTTAGGACAGACATCTGATTTGCTATGACTACATATAAAACTGAAGTGTAAAGTATATATTAAGAAAATATAAGGAATCAAAAATAATATATAAAAATATAGGAAAATTGTCATTTATTAATTTTCATTTTACTTGCAAGGACAAAAGCAACACCCTCAAGAACATTCATGAAAATAGAGAAAAGAAATAGAACAGCACAATTTCATCAACTTTCCAGGAAGAGATTTTTAGAATATTCATTTTTCAATCTCTCTGAAAAGAAATCATAACAATAAAAAATAACTGTCAGATTTTTTAGGGAGTAATACCTTTTTTTTTTTTTTGTTTTCCTTCTTCAACTTACACCCAGTGTCCTAGTCCTTTGTCCTCTGGTCATTTCACACCCAGGAGTCTCACTGACATTATGAAGTTGAATACACAGAATGAATTAGAGAAGCTGTTACAAACTGATTCCCCACCCCCATCCCCAGTCCCTCCTCATTCCTTGGGCTGGTAGAATGCTGACAATTCAGAAATGAAGGAGTGAAGTTGAGCATAGGAAGAAGGGAGGGGTAGGATGGAGGTGTTTCTCTGTTTCTCACCATCCTACTCTCTTTTTAGTTGGCAATAAAGGACAATAATTTTCCCCAGGCTGCATCTGTTTTGCCCTTGACAATAACTACTAGGTGATCTCCCTGACTTTATCTTGACTCACAGGCTTTTCACTTTATATTTCCTCCCGTTCTGTTGAGAAGAGGGAGTGAGAAAGCAGCTGGCTGGGCATCTGGCAGCCAACCAAGGTTAACCCAGCACTAAAACAAAGGAGACTTTTCAGATAAAGAGAATGCAGAGGTGCAAGAGCATCTGAAAACAGGGAGCAGGTTCCCAGACAACCAAAGAGCGCTTCAGGGCAAAATGGCAATGGTCTTAATTATACGGCCGGTGCAAAGGGCAATGGGAGACATCTGGATTGATGCTTTTGAGGCTTAGGCAGGCTGCAAGAACAAAACTGAAAGCGGTGATGGTTGCAGTTGAAGGAAATAACCCAATACTTAAGGCAGGTCCTTTTTTCTCACAATCTGTTTTCCACATTTCTCCAACAGCTGCGTCTTGGAAACTTGTGTGGCTCTCCCTGTCCCATAACTTGCCCCAGCTCCACTATGCTCAGTCTCAGATTGATTCCTTATAACCTTCCCTCATCTTTGTGAACTTCTCTCCTGCAAAATTTTGTGTTATCTGCTCCAGAGATATTGTATTCCAGCGTGAGCTATTTTGATCTCATCCCTTGAGGAGGGAAGGGTTAATTCAATTTTGCCTACGTTGAATTGCTGCTGCTAACCCTTAATTTCTCAGCACTGTGGTATAGATGGCTCATTCTAGGATTCTTTAAAACAGTGTTGTACTTTTAAAGCTTACTAAAATTGCAGAAAATATTAATAGGCTATAATATCCATTGGTCTATACTTATGTGCCACAGAGCAACCATGTCCACTGTTCCTCATAAAATGTGACTATGTTATTGCAAAAAGCATAACTGCTGGAGTTGTATAGATTAAATTAGTGAATCATGAGCATAAACACCTGAAGTATCTTACAGGTGCTGTCAAAAGTTTTTTCAGTTTATCATGTTCTATTGTTCTTTCTCAGTCCTGTGAATGATTTATGACATTTTGTAGAACATAAGAGATTAGAAGTCCATTGGCACACTCCTCTCTTAGTAGGCAGCATCCTGTACATACCAATGTTAGCAAAACAGCTAGCAGAATTTTATCATGTGCAGAACTAATGCAGTGTGGAATTTACAAATCTATTAAGGGAAAAAAATCTGGGTTATGGAGTCAACTTGTATTTTAGATGATGAAAAACTACTACAGTATACTATTTATGGCTTTGTGCTCTTGGTACTATATTTCAAGACAGCAAACAAATACTCCCATTAATTCACCCTGAGGGAGAAGTATACAAAATAAAAATTGAAATGAAAGGTGAACTTCCATGTTTGACTCTGAAAAGCTCTGTGAGAATAATAGTTTTTGAAAGCACATGAAATTTTGGGTTCTTATATGAAGAGGGATTTGACTTTGTTAAGGGACCAGGGTTACTAGTGAGAGCCTATTTTTCTGATGAGCTTATGGAGTTACATTATTTGAAAACTCCAGATATCCACATATGTATGAACATAGATATGGTGTGTTCCAAACACAATAAATGAAGATATTAACTACAGAAATAACTAAAATCATAAATTTTTATGTCCCTTTCAAGCTTAAATGTTGAGGAAGTTTTCTTCCTCCTTCTGAGCCACTAAGTAGGGTGTAAAGCCCAGCTTCAGCCATTAGTTTTGGACAATTCCAACCCATCAAAAGCATTCTTGTCTGCATAGTAGGGAAAACTGTCCTTTAGTTGATAGATAGATAGAAGGACAAAATAGGAAAAGTAAAAGTTTTATGACGTGATTGTTCCTGTTTTTTCTCATATCACAGTCAACATCAACAAAAAGTGTTATGGGTGTATATATAAGATTACAGGTAGTGCAGGGGAAGGTAGATTTTTTCTCCACCTTTCCCCCCTTTTTCTGGGAATCCAGAGAGCTGGCCTGAGCCAGCATTGGTAGCCTGAGAAGTTACTTCCCCTCATGCCCAGCACCTTGGTCTCTGCCTCCCTGATACTCAGCCTGGATCCTTCACCCTCAGCTGAAGAGATCCCAGAGGAGAGGTTGGTGAGGAGCAAGATCTATTACCTATTGCTGTGGTAAGTAATGGAATTTTTGCACAAGGCATCATCCCCAACCTAAAGCTGATCTCCTTCCATGGGCAGACCCAGGTGGAAGTGACTCTGCCTTTGGCTGAGGTCTGGCAGAGGCCAGGCTGCCTCCTTAGCAGGCAGCCTGCTGCTTGTAGGAGCAATCTTCAGTGGGCATTGACTTCAGTGTCACACAGCCGTGACACAAAGTTATCTCAAACCTGAGAAAGGCATCAGCACTTTGATTAAAAGGTGAGCTACATTCTAGGCTGACTTACCTGAGAAAATCCTTGCCTTGTTCCCAGAGAGAGACTGCTACCTTTATCTCTTGTGCCAGGTGGTGGTGATGGTTTGTTCAGATGGCCTCTTTCAGGTTCTTCTGCTAAATCAGGCTGGAGTTTTTTGACACAAACTCTAAGGGAACTAAGCAATGGTTATTACCCTAGTTTTTAAAGACCTTGTTTTTCTCCATAGCAAACCGTTTGAGTTGTTTTTGAAAATAGTTTGATATTTACTCAAATGAGAGCTTTAATTTAACAAGATTGCTTCAGGCACAGCAAATTAATATAATCACTTCTCAGTCCTTTAAGATATACCTTTACAGAAAGCTATCAGCTTTACAAGGCTGAAAAGACTGCATTATTGTCAGATTGAATTAACGTTACTTTTTTAAACTCACAGCAGTCCTTGATTTAAAAAAAAATAAAAATCCTTAGCAGGGGTATACTAAAAAAGCCCAAGATTAAAATTCTCTGGAAATTGTAGAACTCACATTCCTGAACTTATACCTTAACAAAATAATTGAAGGGAAAACACTACCAACATTTATTTTTGTAGGTATTTCTCTGGGATTATCAAGCAGAGGTAGTCTTGGAATTGGAATAATTTTAGAAGCAATTCAGCTGGAGCACTTTGCTGCACCAGCAGTATTTGCTCTTGTTTTCTACTCAAAAAGGTGCTAAGAAAATAAGAAAATAACTTCTTTTTGTGGAAGATCATAAGGCTGTGTAAGAAATGATGCCCTTAGCATCTCACAGTAGTAGCTAAGATAGACTATTATCTTTCTCACTTATAATTTTCTCTGATGGCTCAGGACAGTGTTTTGGCAAAGTGAATTGAATTGAGTGACATTATTGTATTGAATGATAACATCCTTTATCATTTGAGAGGGCAATAACAACAAAAAATGATGCAAGTTTGAAGGATTTGGAACACAAATACATAGGTCTTTATCCTGCAATGTGCTTGAGTGGGAGCAGAAATCTGGTTTGTTAGAACTCGTTGCCAGGCTGGAACAGAGTAAGAAGGACCTGTACCCTGAATTGTCTCTCAGCGTGAAACTGAAAGATGACGTTTGAACTGCTTTATATAATTACAATGTAATGTGAAATACATAGTGGCAAAAAAAGCTGACAAAGAAAGAAAGTATGTCCTAAAGATTGTTTTGTGTGAAAAATAAAATGAGTT
>JAWWEW010000112.1:89114108-89159332 GCA_035583185.1 Anabacerthia variegaticeps
TCTAACACAGTTGAAAGAAATTAATGGAAGAGGCAGATCCCAGGAAAACATCACACATAGGCTTATTACTTGTAGGGTTCTTGTTGAAGATTGCTTCTCTTGGTGGCTTTTGGACTGTGTTAAAGCAATACAGAAAGATTATGGGTTTAGCTTTTACCAGCATAAATCATGTTTCACTGAGCCTGGAGAGACCTCGTAGCTCCCTATGGCTCTGTTCTTTGTATCAGTTTTGTCATTACCATAGTCATAAACAATAGGCAAATGCCATTTGAATCAGTGTGCTTGTGGCAGAGGAAGGTGCCTAAGTTGAATTGAATTAACCTGCTGACAGCTGGAACAGTCATGCAGATTAAAAAATGGGCCAGACAAGGTGGCTGGCCTTTCTAGAGCTGTGAAGGAGGTAACTAATGAGCAGGAACTTGACAGAACCTTTGTTGCAGAGGGTTGATGCAGTTCCCTAGAGATATCCAAACGCTGTTAGGCAGCTAAAAAATCTATATAAGAAAGAAAGTGGGAAAGCAGTCAAAGGATTAGCTTGACAGTGTTGTTAGGTAAAGAAGGACAGAGTAACATAATGATTGTCTGGATCAGAGACAGGTGTGGTGGGTGGAACCTTGCTGGATGCCAGGTGCCCACCAAAACCATTCTCTCCGCTCCTCAGCAGGACAGAGGAGAGAAAATATAGTGAAAGGTTTGTGCGTTAGAATGAGGACAGGGAGAGTACCCTAGTTACCGCTATGGGAAAAACAGGCTCAACTTGGGGAAATTAGTTTAAATTATTACTAATCGGACTAGGCTGAAGAGAAAAAAAATCCCAAATCTTAAAAAAACCTTTACCTCCACCCCACCCTCTTCCTGGGCTCAACTTCACTTCTGAATTCTCTACCTTCTTTCCCCGGAGACACAGTAGGATGGGGAATGGGAGTTGTGGTCAATTCATCACAAGTTGTCTCTACTACTCCTTCTTCTGCAGGGGAGGACTCCTCACACTCTTCCCCTACTCTGGCGTGCAGTCCCTTCCATGGAAGATAGTCTTCAATGAACTTCTTCAAAGTGCTTCTTTCCCATAGGCTGCAGTTCTTCATGAACTGCTCCAGTATGGTCCCTTCCATAGGATGCAGTCCTTCAGGAACAGGCTACTCCAGCATGGGTCCCTCACCGGGTAAGAAGTCCTGACAGCAAACCTACTCCAGCATGGGCTCCTCTTTCTTCATGGGTCCACAGGTCCTGCCAGGAGCCTGCTCCAGCACAGGCTTCCCATGGGATCACTGCCTCCTTTGGTTATCCACTTGCTCTGGTGTGAGGTCCTCCATGGACTGCAGAGAGATCTCTGCTCCATTGTGGACCTCCATGAGCAGCAGAGGGTACAGCCTCCGCCACCATGATCTGCACCATGGACTGGGCGGGAATCACTGCTCTGGCAACTGAAGAACCTCCTCCCCTCCTTCTTCACTGACCTTGGTGTCTGCAGGGTTGTTCCTCTCACATATTTTCTCTCCTCTCTTCCCGCTGCATCTTTTCCCCCTTCTGAAATGTTATTCCAGAGATGGACTCAGCCTTGGCCAGTGACACGTTCATCTTAGAGCTGACTGGCATCAGCTCTGTTGGACATGACTGAAGTTTCTAGCAGTTTTTCAGAGAAGCTACCCTTGTAGCCCTCCAACTACCAGAACCCAGACTGGTAAACCCAATACAAAGAAGAAAGGGTAGAACTGTTTTCTGACTGAATGGTCAAGAAAAACTTCAGAGAGAGGAATGCAGTTGTCATAATGCAGACATCTAAAGGATGATGAAAGATCAAATAGGCTTTTTGTTGAAAATGCTGCTGTTGTTTTCTCAGTATGAGATAATAAGTTGCTCTGGGTAGGAGTGAAAGAAAACTTGCGAGGGAGTTTTTGAGTTACTGCCAAGAGAGGATTACACACTCTGTTCCTTCCATAGACGCTTACTGCATGTTTGGTACATCTGCTATGCTGTTAAATAAACTCTTAGATTTTAGAGTCCACAATTTCTATGACAGCAAAATTTGAGATTACTGCCTTATTGTAAGTAGATCCACTAAGACCTGGTTAAAATAAGAATAGTTTTGAAGGGTCTCCTCTGAGTCTCCTGCCTAGCTTGAGTGACACTGATCATACCCCACATATACTGTGAAATTTCATAATCTTCTTTTGGCAGCATCCATCTACTGTGAAGATTCTGCTGGATCGCTAATGGGATGGATCTGTTCCACTGTATTAACCAGATAGTTCTTGAAGAAAAGGGAACTTCATTAATTCAAATCACATTTTTCAAAGCGAGAAAAGAAAATGCTTCCTTCTAATAACAAAATCTTACCTGAGGAGTCAATAGCATTAGCTTATAATTCTTTGTTTTAAAATCATTGCTTCAGACTCTATTTTCTCTTTTTCACATGTAACAATAAAAAGGAGAATTTTACAAAATGGTGACATGTAAGGCAAACTATGGGTGGTAAACTTGCCAGCAAGATGAGTGCCACACTTAGAAAAGAAAAATTAAAGAGATATAGATAAGTAAAAAATTTATTCTGTCACTTATGACTGTTGAAGGCCTTGTCTGCATTTTTTTTTTTGCAAATCCTGTTTGTAGTACTTGGACACTGATACATGTTAATCTCCATGTGACATAAACTTTCAGGCTCAAGATTTATAGATTTAAAATACATGACTTCTGGACCAATGCCTTATCCAGTGCCCCTTTTTATTGTTTCCTTTTCATGGAAGGTGTGAAACAGTGTGAGGGCTCAGAAAACTTATCCAATTTGTAAATCTAATAGGTTTTGCACAAATAGTACTTTTTTTCTTTTTCTACAGTTAACATTTACTTATTGTGCATATTGTAAATCCTGAGAAAATCTTCCCATTTTTGGATGCTAGCAAAATGGGGTTGTAGATTGGATGATCAAAGGAGTCTTACTTTGACCAAGTACCACTAAGAACAAATGAAAACAAGATATAAAGTATTAAAAAGTTCTCAGCTTTAATAGGCTAAGTGAGATCTTAACTCTCTTGGTCCCTTACCTGTTTCTGTAGAACTCTAGAAAGGTGTGTACCCACAAGAAGCAAGGTCAAGTGACATGGGAAGAATTCAGAGATGCTGCTTGACATTGTAGGGAGAAAATTCTTGTGGCCAAAGTCCAGCTGGAGTTGAAACTGTCAGAAATGTGGGGTTTTTTTCAAATACATGAATGGCAATAAGCAGTACAGAAATATCATTGGCCCATTAGAGAGTGAGGATGGTTACCTCACAAACAGGGACAGAGACAAGGCGGAGGGATTTATTGCTTTCTTTGCCTCTGTCTTCAACACAGACGAGGGACCAAGGGGCTCTCATTGCCCTGAGCTGGAGGACCATGGCTGTGAGAATGATCAACTCTCAGCTGACCCTGAAATTGTGGGGGACCTGCTGCTCCAGCTGGATCCCTACAAATCTATTGGGTCTCATGGGATTCATCCAAAAATCCTCAAAATGCTGACTGATGTCATTGCAAAACCTCTCTTGATGATTTTTGAGCAGTCTTGGGAGTTTCCAGGTGACTGGAAGTTGGTGAACGTTGTCCTGATTTTCAAGAACAACAAGAAGGAGGACCCTGGAAGTTACAGACCTGTCAGTCTCATTTCAGTGCCTAGTAAAGACATAGAGAAGAATATTCTGGGAAGTATTGAAAACACCTGAAATACAAGACATTGCTCAGAGCCAGCACGGCTTCATGTGAGTAAAGTCCTCCTTATCAAACCTGATTTCCTGTTATGACAAGGTAACCCACCTAGCTGAGCAAGGGAAGCCAGTTGATGTCATCTTTTTGGATTTCAGTAAAGCTTTTAACACTGTTTCTCACAGCATCCTTCTGGTCAAAATGTCCAGCACAGCTGGATAAACACGTCATGTGCTGGGTGAGCAAGTGGCTCACAGGATGAGTACAGAGGGTAGTTGTGAAAGGGGTGACATCAGACTGGTGACCTGTCACTAGTGGGTTCCGCAGGGCTCTATCTGAGGCCCTGTGCTCTTCAACATCTTCATAAATGACTTGTATTCAGAACTGGAAGGGATGCCAAACAAGTCTGAAGATGACATAAAATTGGGAGGTGCTGTTGACTCCCTCAAAGGCAGGAAGGGCCTGCAGAGACACCTCAACAAATTAGATGATGGGGAAATCACCAACTATATGAAGTTCAACACAGGAAAGAGATGAATTCTGCACCTCAGATAGGGCAACTCCGGGTGTACATACAGAGTGGGGAATGGGATGCTGGAAAGCAGTGGTGAGGTGATTGTCCTGCTCTGCTCTGCAGTGGTGTGACCTCACCTTGAATATTTTGTGCAGTTTTGGGCACCACAATATAAGAAAGACATTCAGCCAGTAAAGAGCATCCAAAGGAGAGTAACAAAGTTGGTGAAGGTCCTTGAGGGGAAGCCATATGAGGAATGGCTGAGGTCACCTGGTCTCTGTTCAGCTTGGAGAAGAGGAGACTGAGGGGAGACCTCATTGCAGTTACAGCTTCCTCATGAGGGAAAGAGGAGGGGCAGGCATTGACCTCTTCTCTGAGATGACCAGTGACAGAACATGAGGGAATGACCTGAAGTTGTGTCAGGGGACATTTAGGTAGGATATTAGGAAAAGGTTCTTCATCCAGAGGGTGGTTGGTCACTGGAATAGGGTCCCCATGGAAGTGGTCACAGCACCAAACCTGACAGAGTTCGAGAAATGTTTGGATAATTCTCTCAGGCATATGGTGTGACTCTCTGAGGATGGTCTTGTGCAGGGCTATGACTTGGACTTCATGATCCTTGTTGGTGCCTTCAAACTCAGCATATTCTGTGACGTTCTTTGATACTGTACTAATTTATAGAACTCATTTTTTTTAGCTGTGCAGTATGACATTTTACTGCTAACAGGTGACACCAAAATGTCTCCAAAATTCAATTGTGGTGAAAATAAACCTTTTCAATAATTTTTTCCAATTTTTTTGTGTGTTACAGATTGTATTATAGGCAGACTTACTGATGTCTCCAATTTACAGAAAAATGTTCAATATTACTTTTAAACTAATGTAATATGAACTAATCTGATTAGTGTGATTTTTGGGTTGTTTCTTTTGATTGGTTGGTTGGTTGATTGGTTGGGTTTTTTTAGGGAATGGTCTCAGAAGTGGCATAATGTGACAGAAGGATAATATATTGCCTCATACAGCCCAATGGAATGTAGTATGCACATCAAGGTGTTGCCTTGCTGAGAATCTGTCAAGAAAAGTACCTAGAAATACCAGGTCCTTGTTCCTTGTCCATGTCATGGGCTCCAGATTGAAGTGTATTGTTGTAGAAACATGTAATTGTAACTGAACTTCACAGAATTTAAAACCATTTCTACACTGAGCTCTATAAGCTAAGTTGAGCTATTTGCTATTGCAATAAATCTTGCCTCTGGCAAATTATGTTATCTCATGGCAACATCTTGAGTCTGCTCTGTTGAAAGAATCAAGCATGCATCAGTGTTCCTCAAAACCTGCTTCTGATGTGGAAGACACCCAATGGCATAACTAACTTTTGAAATTCTCTTGAATACATTCCATAGATAGGAAGACTGTAACTCTTCACAAGGAATACTTTTCCAGACATCACATACTGCTATTTTGATTTTGTCAAAGTAGTTTTAAATGTAATTTTTTGTGTTTCAAAAAAGAAGCTAGTGACTGTACAGTGCCAAAGTATGATGACACTTCAGCCTTTCCCAAAAATCCAGGTTTGAATATAAGCCATTGGAGTTATAACTCTGAATTTTAGATAACTAATGACGAAGTAGGCAGGAAAGGCAGCTCCAGAAGACTGTTCAGTGTAAATAAGGTCTGATTTGTTGTTTGGTGATATCTATTTCTTACCTGACTACATGTGGGGCATAACTGATAAATTACAAACACCTGAGTTCAGATTTTAATGTCAACCACTTTATACTTTCGCCTATATCATTAGAGAAACTGAGGAACAAAACATGGCTAAGAATGGACATAAAGTCCATGAATCTCTCTGAAACACTTTACTTGCAAATTTGTTGTTAACAGCACTTAATTCAGATTTGGCTACTGTAAAATCTTTGCTATTAAATCTATCCTGGTTTCTTCTTGTCATCTTGCTGTCAAATTACTTTTGGCTGAATCAAGTTTTTTATTCTTTTGTAATAGCCATGCATCCACAGTTTCCTTCTATTGCTTAAGAACTTTCCAGTCTCCTGGCAGCTTTAAGAAATCCCCTTAATCTCTGGGACTTATTATTTGGTTCTAGACAATCAAATCATTATTTATCTGTAGCATTTGATCTTTGGCACATTTTTCAGTTGTGGATTAAACAACTAAAATGTCAACCAAAACACCCCTGTAAAGTGTGACATCATCCTTCTTGGTTATTTTGCTTTCTTACTTTGATTTTTAATGTGTCTTGTCTGCTGCCTCCTACTTGTATTTAGCTATTGATTCCAGTAATCCGGATGATTAAAATGCTTTCAGCAACTTTTCCTAATAATGTATGAAGGGCTGCTGTTATCTGGAGACACAGTAGTGTTAAGAAGAAGAAAGTCTTCTGGGAAATGTGCCTCAGAAGAGAAGGTGTATTAGAGTTCCTGTTCCTTTGGATTTCAAGCTCTACCTGCAGATATAACATGTCAGCCTTCTGGGAAGCAATGGACTAAGACCAATGGGGGAAAAAAAAAAAGAAAATACAGAAAAAATTAGAAAAACAAACAAACAAAACCCAAAACCTAATACACAAACAAGTAAAACAACAAAACAAAAAAACCAACCAAACCAACAAAACCAAAACCAACAAAACTGAAACCTAGGAGCTTTAAAACATCTTCAGAAAAAACTTACTAGAGGATGTTCATTTTAATACAGCTTCAGAAGAGAATGCTAGAGGATGTTTGCTCAGGACTATCCTTGGCACGGAATAGAGGTATGCACATAAGCATGGAATGAGAGAGTTGGGGGTTTATGATTTAGAGTTTCTAGTTCTTCTTGTGCACATTGTAGGAAAGATCCACCAAGGAAGTATCTCACTGTGCACAGAAAATGCTGAAGACTTGCAAGTGCCTACACATGCTGGCAAGTAATAATTGCATCATTTTATATTGGGTTTTGATACAACAGGACATACTTGGGGTGTAGGAGAAAGACTGGAAACTTTTATACTGTATTAGCAAGTCCTTCCTTATTCAGTCCTACCAGGTTTGGCATACCACAATCACTTATGTTGTATAATCTGACATACTGACATAATGAGAGCTGATATGTCACCCTAATGATAGGCTTATTCTGAAAAATGGGAAAAGACATGACTCATAATATCAGAGCTAAGATTACTATGGCTTTCAGTAAAATGCTCTTTCCAATTAAGATCATAGTCAAGCTGTGCTAAACATACATGTGTGTGAATATGGTCAGTCATACTACAGGCTTTTATAATTACAGCTACATTATGTAATCTCATGAAGAAATTTTTCAGTTTAGTAGTAATGCAGCCAAGTAGTAAGGAATGTAAAAAGACATACAAAAATTGTTATAAGTACTTAATGGTCAATAACGTATTTGCAGTAGCTTTTTAAAGTCATCTTATGGAGTTCTGTAGTGAAAATCCAATATTATGTTAAATTAAAAAAATTATTAAAATAACTGAAATGTCAATTCATTTTAAATCTATGAAGATCAACCAATCATCTGCAAAGACTCCAAGGTTATGTATAGTCAGGTTTGTTTATCCACGCAGAACATTATTGTCATTTTTCATGGAGAGCATAGATGTGCTTACAGTAAATCCATGGCCATTTATTGAACGGATATGTCATTGTTCCTTTGTGCTATCCTGTTATCAACATGGTAGAAATACAGCAAATTATTGCAATTACTATTATGTTACAGTTGAAATGAACACAAATTTTGAAAAGCATTTTATTCATCCCTTTTGCCAAAAGCTTTTAAAAATCTTTTATTGTCAGACTGTGACCTTGCAGAACATGATTGACCCTCTGAAAAATAGAAGGTGCACATTTTCCTTGTCATACTGCAGAGCCCTTTCAACTCCTATTATTGTCAGGGACAGGCAAAGCTTTTTGGTGTTTTCTATGTAATAGGTCCTACATGAAGACCTTTGTAGTTTAAGTTGGGCATTGCAAACCTAGGAAAACTCCTTACTGGGTAAGGGATGTACAACTGTATCTCTGGGATCCATTTTTCAACTGTTTTTCTCATAGGCATTTTCAATTTGCCATGAATTTATGCATAGCTTAACTTTGCTTAACTTCAACTCTACTATGCATGTTTACTTTTTTTTTCTTCCCAAACGAAAAGCTGGACTGGGCAGTGTAATTTGGCTGCTTACCCTGTAGTAAGCAGGGATTATCAGTGATTTTTTTTTTTTTTTTCTAAACAGGTTGCATCAAAAAGAAAGTTTTTCCCTCTCAGACTGAAATTATAAAGAATAAAACAAATTTATTAAACATATGAGCCCTTTGTGACAACGCACCCTTCAGGGGAAGGAAGCACCTAGGATGTGTAAATGCTCATGATCAAAAGAAAATACAACAAACCATTAGTAATTAGTAAATTACACACTTGGCATGAAAATTGGAAAAATAGTCCCTGACCTACTATATAAGCACACTTCAGTGGGTTTTGGATAAACAGCTGGGGTTTAAGGAAGAAAGACAATAGAGGAAGATATGAATTAAAGAAAGAAAGACAGAAAGAAAAAGGAAAAGAAAGACGGAAAGAGACAGAAAAAGAGATCACCAGTCCTGGTTCCATCATTGATCTGCCTGGTAAGTGTAGATCCAGCAGTTTCGGTCCAGCTGATGAGATGTCCAGTGTCCTGGGGACGCCGCCTGGGCTGGGGAGGGTACCTTTTTATGGACAGGTTTCTCCACACTGAGTACAGGTTTCTCGCTTTCTATGTAAAGTGGTTATCATGTGCAGTCAGTTCTTTCAGGCCTTTCTGGTCATGGGTCAGAGGGATTTGGGGGTCTTTCAGGGTCTTAATCACACCCTCTAGTCCATACCCACCTCTTGGCCTCATTTCTGTGCTCAGACTGTACTGTGTTGTGGTTCTTTCTCGTGGAAAAGCATGGCCCTATCTCTGCCCAGCCCTCCTTCTCCAGCCAAATCTTGTTCTTTCTCAGAGCATGTTAATACCAGTAGTCCTTGGTTATTACCAGTTGTTGTCTGTTATTCCTAACAGTCCTTGGTTGATTCCAGAGCCATCTGGCTGTCAGTGGCTGAGACATACACATTAGCCTCTTATCTTCTGAGAGGAGAGGGCTCAAAGGGTCTCACTTTGGACTGCTGTTTGTAGGGTCTTTAGAGAGTGGGCTTTAGTCATAGTAATTTTCCATTCCAGCTGCAATTTGAGTCAGTAGCTTTCTTTGAAGGTTCAGTAACAAAGATATTGTTCCACTTGTGTTGTTATTCAGGAAAGAAAAATAAGTTTCCAAGGCCATTCATTAAAAATCAGGTGCTTGCTTGTTAGACACCTCTTGGTTCCTGGGACCAGACAGTGTTTCTGATAACTTCAAGGGGGATTTGGTCCAGGTGCTGCTTCATCAAGGCCAAGGCCTAACAAGCATTTCTTAGATCATACTGAAGCCCTGGGAGGGGAGGATGCACCACCACAATCCACCCTGCAACTAAAGCAAGTTTCTCTGGGCCTCTACAATTCATAAAATTTGAAAAGTAACCTCATAGTCCTCTGGTGGCAAAAAAGCGGAAACATTTTCTGAAGAAACCCCTTCCTTAAAAATAAAGAATTATAGTTTTGTCAAAATTAAGTAAAAATCATGCAGCAGGTACAATGATGTTTTTAACCACTAGAAATTCTAGTCTGGACCAACAGAAGAAAGTGGGAAGTTAATATAACACTTTGTAGTAACCTGGATCCTCTCTCTGCGTAAAATTCAGGCTGGAGAACTGGAGAGAGGCAGGAAGCACACCTCTGTCAGAATGATTGATTTGCAGAATTTTCATGTCAGGGATTTGATCATACAGTTTTTCTGTTTCTCAATAAATTTTTTACAGAGTCTTAGTTTTAAATTTGTTTTGAGCATTAGAGCACTGGTTAAATTATTACAGGAAAATAAGAAAAAAATGTATACATTGTATTGATGTATTTCAATATCTATTGCATGACCCTGTAAAATATAAATGATGTGCCATTAAAAAAAGGAATACAGCAATTTTACAGCTTAACTTTGCCTGTTTCTTCTACTTAAATATTGAAAGAAATGTATATGTAGCACATTATTGGAAGGAAAGAATAAAATGTCTTTGGAAAAAATCCACATTAATTTTGATTTCTTTTACAGAAGAACTTAATTTCACAGATTTTTAGCAACTCTGAAAGTGTTTGATCAGTACAAAATCAAGCAAAGTTAATTAATGATTTCAATTTCAAAGCACCTTTGATCAACTGAAGTCAGTACATAGGAAGGCAAACTGCTTTTCATTAATGACTCTTTTATCATTTCTATTACAAAATGCCTTTAATTGACAGCACATATTTTCCAAACAGTCTGTATTATTAGATTAGAACTCTTGACGTTATTCACATCTGGGTACATGTGCAAAAATAATTAAATTTAATAATAATGAGAAAAAAACAGTAATCCATCATACTACTACTGTAGCATGAACAATGTCTGAGTGGGTGCCAAATTAAAAAATGAATCCATAAAAATATGCCAGTTACTAGAACCATAATAAAATCTGAGCTTCAGTTTAAATTACTATGAACCACAATCCTCTCTCTCAATCTCACTGAGGTCTTCTGATTTCAAATTGCACCTAAACATATTTAAGGTGACTAGTGTTGCACATTAGCTTTAGAAATCACATTGTAGCCCTGACTGAAACAAATCTCTGGACTCTTCAATTTAAAGTTCCTCCATTTTCTGTGTTATTGCCTCAGCTTTATCGCAGTGTTCAGTATGACCTGAACTATTTGTCCAAACTCATTGTTCATATACCAGCAGCTTCCTAAGGTAAGCACAGTGTGATTCACTTCCTTAGACACTGCTTTTTGCATTCTTCTCATCTTTCTGTTCCAAATGTTCTCATTTTTCAGGCTTTAGAAACACGTTTGACGCGTAAGTAGGGAGATCTGAACATTTGGAATATTTGTGTGTGTCCTGTGAAAGGTATTGTTCAACACACAAACAACTCCCTTATCCAGAGTTAAAATGGATTGCTATTGTAAAAACCAAGAAAGGCATTGTATAAATGTTGTTTCAGCAGAGCAGATGCATGCATCAATGTCACACTTGTTTCGCCTTTTTCCATATGGAAGAAGATAACGTATCTTGGTAGACATGCGTGCATTAAAGACTCAGTATGACCAGTTCATGAGGTCGTTGATAATTCATGTGTGCAGCGGCCTCAGGAAGTCTCCACTCCAACCTCCTCTCAAAGCAGGGTCAGCTAAGGGGTCAGGCTCAGGAGTTTTTGCAGTTGGGTCTTCAAAACCTCCTGGAGGGCAGACTCAGTAACCACTTCATGTAGCCTGCCCCTCCATTTTGCTTTCCTCAAGCAGAAAAGGTTTTTCTTTGTAATCAGCCTAAATCTCTGTGGTTTAAAATCATGTCTGCTCTTTCTCAACTTCCTGCATGCACCATGGAAAATAGTCTAGAACAGTCTAGAACTGTCTTCTTCGTAATCTTGTAGCACTGGCAGGCTGCTGTTAGATCCCCCTGAAGCCATGCCTTCACCAGACTGAACAAGCCAGGCTAGATCAGTCTTTCCTTGCAGGGCAGCTGCTCCAGACACAGATCTCTTGGTGGCTTCTGCTGAACCAGATCCAGTTTATCAGTATCTCTCCCATGCTGGGGGACCCAAAACTCTGAATAATCCCTTCCCTCAGTCAGCTGACCATGATCTTATTAACACACCCCCAAATGCTGTTGGCAATTCAGCTCACCACCTACCAGGACTCCCAGGGCCTTTCCCAGAGAGCTGCTCCCCAGCTGGTCAGCCCCAGTATGAATTCTTACAAGGAGCTCTTCCTTCCCAAGTGCAGTATTTTGCATTTGTCTTCACTGAATGATGTGAGATTAATCTAGACCAATTGCTTCAACCTGTATAGATCCCTCTGAATGATTTAAATAGATTAATTGCCCCATCCAGGTTACTGATGAAGATGTTAAACTGGTCCCACAGCAGACCCCCTGTGGTTGCTGTGGTGGGTTGACCTTGGCTGGACATCAACCCAGTGTCCACCAAGACACCCTATCACTCACGCTTCCCAGCTGGACAGGAGAGAGAAAATAGATGGAAAACAACTTGAAGGTTGACATAAAGCAGTTTACCAAAACAAAAGTAAAAGGTTGCACTTACAAGACAATGAGAAAACTCCAAAGATTTTATCCTCTACTTCAGCAAGCAGTGTCTGGCCACTTCCCAGGGAGCAGGGTTTCAGTACACATATTGGTTGCACTGAAAGGCAAATACTGTAAATAATAAATTCCCCCCTTTCCTCCTCTTTTTCTTAACTTTTATATCTTAGCAGACTTCGTATGGTATGGAATATCACTTTGGTCAATTTGAGTCAGTTGTCTTAGTTGTGTCCCTTCCCAAGACCTTGGCCAATGCTCAAGCTGTGTCAGTGCTGCTCAGCAGTAACCAAAACACTGGTGTGTTATCAACACCTTTCTAGATACCAACGCAGAGCACAGCACTGAGAGGGCTGCTATGGGAAAATGAATTCCATCTCAGCTACATCCAATACAGTGAGATTCTGCTCCCACAAATTTTAGCTTCACTTACACAAATTAATCACAACAAAGACAACAGAAAATAGTGAGCAAAATGGGATATCTAGCAAGGATGGAAGTTATCTCATGTAATCTCAGTCCTCTAATAGCTGTGGCTAGGTTAGGCAATTACTTGCACTTCTTTTACAGTCAATGGGCTGATACAGACACTTTCTGAATATGATTAACATTGCTCACTAATCTCTTTTGGGAGGTTATTCACTCCATCAGTTCTCCACACTGGCAATAAGGGAAATAAAAACACCAATTTAGCTGGGATGCTCAGGTTTTTAAGTGACCTTTGTGAGAGGGAATTCATGTCACATTAACTTTTCAAGGTTGTCACAGGATTTCTCAGAAGGCAGTGGAGTGGCCAGGGAGAAGGATGGCTGTCTGACCATGGACTGTAGGTGGCACCACTTCTACACAATAATAAAATTCTGCAGTTCCTTGGTAAACATCTTTGTCAGCAGGGGCAAGGATGCTCCCAGGCTGTAGGACTTGGCACAGAAAGCGTGTTTAAGGTCAAACAAATTTTGGATGCACAGGTCGTGAGAGTATGATGAGACCTAGACAGTGGAGCATCAATCATCATGCTGAAGACCAGAATCTGGGTCAAATCCAATTATCTGCAGTGGGTAAGAGAGCTGGAAGCTCTGAGAAGCTGGAAGCACCTTTATTACTTTGGAGTTTCAGGATAAGCAGACATGTGTTCTGTCCAGTTTAAAAGAAATGAACAGATAACAAATAGATCCCTGTAGTACCTTCGGATAGTCACCTTTCTGGACAGCAAAAGCAATATGGAATAGTCACGTGCTGACTAAAAAGTACCAAAAACAGAAACAAATTTTGTTAATATCAGATGAACCTGAACCACAATAAAAAGTTTGTAGCTGCAGGACCTCAATTATTTGTGGAAAGTAAGTCAAAGTATGTGTGCTTCTGTAAAAAAAAAAAAAGCTTCTCAAATATAATGGTGATGGATTTTTTTTCCAGGTAAAATAAGCTGTTATTACTGATATGTATCTTTTTCTGTTAGCAGTGGCAAGCTTTATGAAATCTGTCTTCATTCAAACCCCATTTCTTGACTAAAACTTCATGTTTCATAGTGAGAGACTCCACTTCCAGAATCAAGCTTAATTAACATGCTACAGTCACATCGAAAAAGGTTGCTGTCAATTCAATACAAGCGATTCTCAGCTAAAGGAACTAACATGTCTTGTTTAGTCATGATGATAATTATAGCTGTTGCTTCTTTTATATGGCAGACACTTAATGGAGTTCTTGCAAACTAGGATGGTTAGGTGCTAAGAAAATACAGCTCACAATCTAAGTGGGAACTTCCCCATTTTCAGGTTCAGTGAAAGACAGTGGATACTTGTCATTTTTGTGGCAAAGGTATTAACTGTACTGAAGAACAAAATAATGACATTCTGCACAGTCTCAGGTACACTCTGTTCACAGACTTTAAGAGTGCATTCAAAGCAAATGTATTCTAAGTTCTTAAGAGAGCAAGACCCTAGGGACACACATTTTTGATGGTGATACAAAAATCTCGAGGGACATGATATACAAAAGGCTTTGTATCCTTACCTGCAGTGTGTAGTTAAGGGAGGCAAGCTGAAACCTTCTATTATGTAGCATGATCACATTGCTGCAGTCTTGCACAAGGCTTTAGGAAGAATAAATTCAACTATGTTGACCTAAGACAGCTGCAGATTGCAAAGAACAGCTTCATGTCAAAGAAATACAACTTTCTTCACCCCATTGCTTTATTCGGAAACTTTCTAAAAGAACTTTAGTGAGCCTCTGGACTTTGAGAAATTACTGGAAGCCCTTTTGAAATGATCCTTCAAGGACTACAGGCACAGGTCCTTTGATACGTTTAAGTAGCTAGTTCCTCTAGCAAGCGGTGGGAAACAGGGACTGAAATACAGTCTACAGTCCTAAATAGCTTTGTACATCTGAGCCACATGTACTCACATTCACCAAAGAAAGTCAGTAAAGCTCTGTCACATTAAGAAGGATTATAGTACTGCAGCTATGCAAACAGTTGGAGACAGTCCATCTGCTACTGCAGTTTAATACAAATATGGTACAAACTTTTGTAGTGACTTCAGATTATGAAAACATTAAGAACAATTATATTCAGTGCTTTGCGTACTATTATTGCTTTTGACAGCTCACAAGGATAATAGCCACGAACTAGACTTTTGCTGGTCCAATCTCTCCCAAATCTCCATAAATTATTTCCACTAATTCTAAAATGTTGACAACTTACTGAAAACAGTATGTATTAGACAACCTATATATAGAAAAGAAATAAATCTGAAAATACTGCAAAGGCATAGAGAACTCAGGATATATAAAAAAACTTTAGTGATGCACGGTTAGACTTCATAATGAAATGTAGGATATTTAAGGCTGTTCTGAGGTAAGGCTCTGTCAAAATAATTATATTTTAAGTGCTTAGACTAGAAAAATTTTGTTACATATACACTATTGGTTTTACAGTGTATCATTGAGTCAAAGCATAATCAGCACAACAATACCACAGTCAAAGCAAAATTTAGCTAATGAAGTTGCTTAGGAGTCATTGCAAACTAAAAATTGTTTTAAGTCCTACCTTTCATTTTAAAAAGTATAAAAGCATTTCCATCTTCTCATTTTCAAAGAAAACCATGAAGATGTAGCCAAGCACAGTCGAATCTGACAAATTCCATTGAAAGCACGGAGTAATTTTCCAACCTGTGAACTTTTTTATACATGTTCATAGGCTGGAAACAATGAGATGTATTGCAAGAAAAGAAGGAAATCCAACTCACGTTGCCCTCAATGCAATAGCTGCATGGTAATTTTACTGCTTGACTAATGTAGTAGCCATAAGCTTGTCTTCACCACACAAGAACTAAGTTTGTTCCACACAACTTAAAAAAAAAAATAGTGGTGCAGAGAAAGGAAAAGAAGGAAGGATTGCTTCTGAGAGTTTAGCAGTAAAAAGGTCTATTGTGTGAGACAGAGCAGACAGTCTTATTTAGAGGCAGGTATACCTAGCCAGGGTCTGTGTTGTGGTTTAAACCCAGCCAGCAGCCTGGCCTCACTCAGCCACTCACTCACTCCCCTATCAGCAGGATCAGGGAAAGAATCAGAGGTGTAAAAGTTAAAAAACTCATGTGTTGAGATATAGACAGTTTAATAGGTAACAAAATCCTGCACACAAGCAAGGTTTAAAAAAAGGAATTGATTCATCACGTTCCATGGGCAGACTTCCTCCTTCATCTCCCCCCAGTTTATATACCGAGTATGATGTCATATGGAGTGGCATATCCCTTTGGTCTCTTGGGATCAGCTGTCCTGGCTGAGTCTCCTTTCAACTTCCCATTTATCCCAAGCCCCCTTAGCAATATGACAGTACCAAAAAAGACCCTCTCTCCATATGTAAGCACCACTTAGCAATAACAGAAACATCTCTGTTTTATCAGTGCAGTTTATGGTACAAATCTAAAACACAGCCCCACACTAGCCACTTTGAATAAAATTATGTCAGTCAAAGCCAGCACAGTCTTAGATCTTTTGTTTTGAAAATCATCCTTAGAAATACTTATGGTGTGAATTGAACAAAGCATTCTGAACAATTGCACAGAAACTTACTCCAGTTTCTTTTTTTTTTTTCTTTTTTACCCCAGAAAATATTTAGGAAAACAGATTGTTAGAAAGCAAATCCCCAAATTTTATCTCAGAAAATGAGTCTTGCTGTACAGGTGATTGATTGCCTGTGACTCTTAAGATCTGTGAAGTGACTGTTAGGGAACACTTATGGAAACTGCTGGTGAACTCAGATAGCACAATGCTCAAGTTTGAACAGAAGACAAAACAGCAATACTCCATTCTTGTAAAACTACTATTCGATTTTTTTAAAAAATATTGAAGACCATTGCTTTCACATGATACTCAAAATGGAATGGTGCCCCAGTGTCATACTTCAATGGGGTTTTCAGGCTTCTCTGACCTGGCCGAACCAGGATTGCCAAGAGCAGAACTACCACTGTCACATTCTGGAGCAACTGCTGTGAAATTTCCTCTAGAAATATCAAAGCTGCTTCAGTTTTAAAAGATCTGGCAGAAAGATACAAAACTATGCAGTTCCATTTCTCATACTCGCTATTGTCACTAGTGCAATCTGCAGCAAATGGCAGGGGTGGGGAGGAGGTAAGGAAGATGTTTTATCTTTGTCACTATATTCTGCCCATGTTTATTTGATTGTTATGGTATCAATTTGTCAGTGACTGCCAAAGACTTTTAACCCTCAAGACTCGAGTTTGATCATTCAAAAAAGTCATTTTGGAAGTAGTCAGCAAAAATATTCAGTCATAGTTCGACACCTGCTCAATTCCTGCTGTCAGTGCAATGGCCCAAGAAATGTCTCAATGGTAAACTAAAATAAAAATGCTGATTCTCACAAAAACATCCAAACCCCACTGAGATATGAGGAAATAAGAAAAACTGGGAACTGCACATTCTCAGTCTATGTAATCTGGAGGATAAGGAAGGCCTGCCTGAACCAGAACAAAAAAACCAAACCAAACCAAACCAAAAACACAACCCTGTGAATTTCAGTGCTGTAAAGCAAGTTGTTTTTGTTTCTTAAGTTTCTATAAAATAAGGCTTTGGATGAAGCAATCCTTTTTCCCTTCTGGTCATAAGATTCTGGATGCAACTCAAAAGCAGCCAGTTGCAATAGGTCAAATGAAATGAAACCGATGAAATGACCTACTGATGGGATGCTGTGGGAGACTGAAATATTAGGAATTAATGACTCAAACAGTTGACCATTTGCAAAAGCAGCAGGTGCTTTGCTAAGGCCAGGTTTGCACACACCCTCCACTGAAGGGAAGGAGGAGGGATTTTTGTGTGTGGTTGTGAAATCTCTGATCCACATAAAATAGAGGGGGTGAGCACCCACAACCAGAGAATGACCATGACGAACCAATTTTTGTGTAGTAACAAGCTGGGGTTTGAGCCAGATAAGGGAAAAGGTCTATAAGAACCAATCCTGCTAGGTGGGATAATGTTTTTTTATCATGCCAATGTCCTCCCTTACACAACCGGATCAGGTGTAAAACTGCCCCCTCTCCCCATGTCACCAGGGAAGTCCCGAGGCATTCACACCTAGGTTTCAGGGTATTCATCCCTTCTGATGGGACATAGCTCTTATACACAAAAATTCTTAATATATCTCTGAGTCACTACTAAGTTCAAAAATAAAAAGAAAACAAAATTTCCTTGAAAATTAAATGTCAGACCACTGATTTGTATTTTTATATAGTTGTCCTCTTATAGAGATCCTGGGACGATGGGTGGGGAGGAACCAAACCAAAAACCAAACAAAACAAGCAAACAAAAAGAAACAAAAAAAACCCCACATACAGAAAACCCCAAAACTTAGAAAGCTGACGGTCTAGAAATCATTGCACTCATCTCCAACTTTCAGCATGCCAATCAGTAGCTTGAGAGAGTCATGCTGGTCAAAACGATGCCAGGAACCACATTAGCAATTTTAAAACACTGACAGTCACCTGCTTATGGTTGGGATGCTACAGTGACACTGATGAATTTGCTGCTACAGAAATAGTCTGTTAATCAGCAGTCTGCTGGCATATGGATATCCAAAGCATCCTGGACTGTGCAGGACAGATTCTGTCACTTTCAATTACACAAATTATTTTGATCCTTGAGCAACTGTAGTAGCTTAACAGAGATTTCCAGCAAGACTTATAAAGGAGTTTTCATGCAGACTTTCTTGTTTCAAAAGTTGGTAAATTTTCTGTTGACTTATCCTTGTGTGGCCCCTTTTATTTCTTCTTTGTACAGAACAAGACACATTATAAGGAAGAGCTGCATTTCCTGAAGTTTTGTAGCTCTGATTTCATAAAAGATTTATAATGATTTCATAAAACTAGACACATAGTATTGAAAAATATTGATTTCTGAATTTTCATCTTTTTTTCCCCCTCTCTTTAGTGGTTTCGAGACCAAAGCAGCTCAGACTTATTGTCTTCCATGATTGTTACAGAAAACTGTGTCAGGGTATAATGTATTTCATTTGACATTGTCAGGGTCACTCTTCCTAGGAAGAAACTGCATGCTTTAACTGCTTATTGTTGTCACTTGAAGGTCATTAGGGAAAAAACCCAAAAACAACAAAAACAACCGAAAAAACCCCAAACAACAACAAAGAAACAAAAACAAACAATAACAAAAACCAAACCAACAAACAAAAAACCCCACAACATTACAAGAACTATTGTCTTTATTTAGAGACCCACAAAACATTACGCATTCCCATATTAGGGCTTGTTCAGAGTGGATCGAAATTTCTTCTGGATGACACACCTGTGTAGTTTTCCCTTTTAGTCTTTTACTAGTTCTTTTTCTAATTAAATCAACCATGTGTGCTTTACAAATGTTATCTCAAAGGCTCATTGCCACTTAACAGTTGCATCATTTAAGATTTTGGAACTTTGAAGCATTTTTTTGCAGTTGTATTAATACTGGCACCTGACCCTTCTGAAGCAGCATCTGAAGCCCTGGGGGATGTCCTGGCAAGACCACTTCTGGGACATCACAAATCATCTCAATTTACAGAACAGATTTTGTGCCTTTATAAAAAGAGGCTCTTTGGGATTTACATGTATATTTGCAAATGTGTACACTAGCTGTCTCGAATCCTGTTATAATCAGTGAAAATCTAGTCAATGCAGTCAATGAATTCAAAACCCCAATTAAATAAACATCAAAGACCTGGTTAAACAAATTCATTTACTATATGATGGCAACAGTGGGGCCTTTTCTACATAAGGGTATCTAAATTCAGATGCTTTCATACAGAACTGAATTCTGTCCTTAATTAAGAACAAAACAAAATGCCATTGTGTGACACTGGAAACTGCATTTCTGGGGCTGGAACAGCATGTGCTGCCCATGCAGGCACTATAGAGGCTCAGAGTTAGCAGTCTCCAGCTCTCATCATCATATTTTCTCTGGGGTGTAAATTAGTATATATTTGGTGTTCAGCTTGAGCTGGAAAGGGATAATAGTCTGAAAATAGTAACATTTTTACTGCGTCTGCCTATATGTGGTACAAGACCAAAAGGAGAACACCATTTCGGATCTTGTACTTTCAGCCCTGCCCATATATCTGGTTTCACAGAAAGTATAGGAAAGGAGCACACAAGAATACAATAAAATAGTATCACAGCTCTAGTCACAGCTTCTTCTGATGCTCTAATTGCTTTCTTGACTGTGCATGTAAACAGCATGTGACTCACTGACCTTTTGCCAGGTGTCTCAGCCTTTCCAGAGCCGTGATCCCTCCAGCAATGGCCACAAACACCTGCCACTTTCACACTCTGGAGAGACAACACTGTGGATGTTGTGAGACCTCAAATGATAGGGAAAGCGTGATTTTTTAACTCCAAGTCAAACAGCTGCACTGCCACAGAACTGCCATATAGTAAGCATTTCACTTATTTTCCTTCATGAAAATAGTGCTTAGTATCTAAATCAAACTCCTACTCTTCAAAGAGTTAAACAAACCTTAACTAATTAATCCATATAGCATCCTGTAAAGGAGGTGAGTAACATTTTAGCTCTCTTTTTTAAATTCAAGGACTATAACTGATCTGCCAAAAAATGTAGTTAGTATTATGTAGAACATAAGTGGAGATCTCTGTTGTGCTCTGATGATTTGATCACTGGCAACTACAACAGCTGTATCTATCTTCTGTTATACATTTTTTCCAAGGTTTGAAAACAAGATTTTCTTTGAATGCTATTTTAAGAAATAGAGAGATGTAAGATAAAACTATGAAATGTAATAAAATATGAAATTAGGAAAAAAATTTTAAAAAAAAATTGTATTAAAATATATGCAAATATTTTAACATTTAAGGCAAATTTTTAGGATTTTTACCACTATCTAATAATATATTTCCCAAATATGTTTCCTGCTTCAACAAATCCCTAATTTAGGTCCTTGAAAAAGATAGTTGATAACTTAATAGAAGGTGTGTGACCTGCTGCTCTGATTCTGCCCAAAGTTAAGACCTGGTTTAATGGATCGTGAATCTGAGGTAGTGGTACATGACAAACCCTTCTTTCAGAAAGATTGGCGTTTATGAATTTTCAAGAATTGGCTAGACAAGGCAGCTGTCTAACAGCTGTAGGAAAGAAAGAAAGGATTACAGATGAGGGATGTTTTCCCTGCCTTCCACTCCTCCCAGCTATTCACTACACTGGCAAGCATTCTGTGATTAACCACCATTTCTTAAAGGCTGTTTTGACAGGTTTCTCAGCCTTCAAAAGTTCTAATATTTTTGTTAGGGAAAGATGGAGTGGCCCTTTTTGCTTGGTATTCACCTGCCTGTGCAGACAAACTTACCCCCTCTGCCAAGTTCTACGGGGGGTGGAACTATGCACGTCACTTAAAATTATCTTATGAAGAAGTCAAAATTAAGGTTTGAAATATATATGTCCCTGACGATACCTACTTTACACAAAAAAATGGAGTCTGTGATTGTAGCAGAGCCCAAACATTACATTTCCTGATTATTTTCATCAGATAATGTCTGCAACGGCTGAGGTACTATTGAAAAACAAATGGCTCACGACATATGGCATTAAGTGACTTTTGGCAAACCTATAGAGCAAGGCATATGGCATACGATAACCTTGAAGGAAGAAGTTTCTCCTTGTATCTTGTAAAATGATATGAAAAACTGATCTCTGAACCTATTTCTTGACAGAAACTTGAAGAATTACATTGTTTGCATAGTATGAGGTTTTCGTGTTTATTTTACTGCCCAACTATGATTGCTAATTATGTCTAACAGGCAAACTGAGAACTATTTACTGGTGTGTGAGCCAAATATATGGATATGTATATAAACAGACACCTTGTCAGCTTGTTTTATATATTCCTATCAGTTGAGGGTACTACAGCATCTCACACACCTTAAGTAAATCTCACAGAGATTTTACAAGTAACAAGGCACACTTAAATTGTCCAAAGGGCATGTCTTATGAAAATTTTGAACAAGGGTCTTTTGGTTTTAGGTAAATGCACAAGTGCCAATCAGTATCAAAACAGTGAATAAATTAATTTAAGAAAGAAAATGCTATATTTTCTCCTAGACTTTTGTTTAAATATTGCTCTAACATAATTTTCTGGCAATTTTTTCCTATTTTCTCTGCCCATTGTATATAGATATCGATTATGCATATATTTCAGTACTGAAATAACTCCATATGATACAACATCATTAATCAGGATTACAGTTTTACCAAAAGAGAACTAGAAGTATTCAGACTGTTTTATCATGAAGACTTTATGCTACAGTCTTTCTGCAAATTCCATACTAAATTAGTTACCGAAGTTGTAAATAAATCTCTTTTACTAATCAATATTTTTCTCTCAAATAGCCAGATTTTCCAAGTCAAGGACATTATTTTGATGTACCATGATAAAATAAAAAGGGTGTTTAATGACAGTTTCAAGCCACATGTAGTAAGGATGTTAATCTTATAATGAACTATCCACTTTTCATTGCCAACAGAACTTGAATAAAAATTGAACCCTATTTTTCCTAAAAGTAAATTAAATTATAATCTTGGCTTTCTCGAGTTTAAAGAAGGCTTCTGGCATATCAGGAATGAACATTTGGCATCTTGCATTTTATAAACCTAAAACTATCCAGAAATCATGTTGTGTATTTCCTTAATCTGGAACAGAATAATTTCGTAATCTGTCTCACAATGGCACTGAAAGTGGTTTTGTAGTCTAGAATGACTGCTTGCATGGCCAGAACAGTCAATTGGAAAGTCAGCTTATTTCCACCTCAATTAAAACCATTCCTGATTTAAATCTTTGTGGATTTACAGGTGAGAAGAAGTTTCTGGTTTTTTTTGTTTTCAGGGTATTTTTGAAGATGTTAGACTCAGTTCGACATCCTGAATAGCAGTTCCTTCCTTCATGCAGCACTTCCAAATATCCTAAGACTGGGCCCACCAGTAGATCCAGCCAACTGACATACACCAATGTTTACAGAGTAGTTTTCTACAGCCCATGGGATGTCTGAAGCTGGATACAGAAAACCTGAGAGCACCTGAACTGGTAATTATTTTAGAAATTTCAATTGCCTTCATAGGGAATTTGTCTCTTATAATAAAGACCACCTAAAATTAGTAATTGTGTTGGTTTTGGCTGGAGTAGAGTTATTTTTCTTCATAGTGGCTGGTAGATGGCTGTGCTTTGGAAACAGTGTTGATAATGCAGGAATGCTTTAATTATTACTGAGCAGTGGTTGCACAGAGTCAGTGTCTTTTCTGCTCCTCATCCCACCACACCAGTGAGGAGGCTGGGGGTGCACAAGAAGCTGGTAGCAGAGACATCTGAGACAGCTGATCCCAACTGACCAAAAAGATGTTCCATGCCATATAGCAAAAAAACTAGAGGCAAGGTTGGTGAGGGAGCCACTGCTCGGGGACTGGCTTTGCATTGGTTGGCTGGTAGTGAATGACTGTTTTGATTTAATCTCTTGTCTCTCTTGGGTTTTATTTCTCTTTGTTGTTTCCCTTTTCATTACTTATTATTGTTATTTTTTTTTAATTTTGTCTCAATTATTATACTGTTCTTATCTCAATCTGTGAGTTTTCTCATTTTTACCTTCTAATTCTCTTCCCCCATGCCACTGAGGGACAGGGGAGTGAGCAAGAGGCTGTGTGGAGCTTAGTTGCCAGCTGGGGCTGAACCATAACAGTCATATAATCTAATCATTCATGTAAACTCTTCTTTTAGTCAGTGTATAAAAAGAAAAACCTCCAGGCTTTTTTGTAAGGCAGATGCAAAAGTCAAACTCAAAAAAAACCCTGAAAATTTGGACCTGACAACTTCTGGATGGATAAAACTATGTCAGAATAATCTCTTATAGATCATTTATTCATCATCAAAGAACAATTTTCAGTAGCTTCTAAAGCTAAATCTGCATTTGACCTTCAGGGCCAATAGAACAAATCTTATCCCATGTCCACAGAGCCAACAAGAGCCATACGTGTACCTTTAATAGACTCTTGGTTTGGGGCTATGCCATGCTACTTGTAAGCTATTGAGAAAATGCTGAACACCCTCAGACTCTGTAGAGGCTAATAAGGGGCATGGGTCATCCTTATCTTTCTGGTCTAAAGAAGATGAAAGCAGCATTTCATCTTATAGACCTTCCTAGCTGATTATGCTGTGCATTTCCATGGGCAAAGTTTTCACCTCTCCACATCACTGGGAATTGTGTCTTCAATTTAAATAGAAACAAAACTACACTGTAACCATCTAACTGACCATATTATTGCATGTATATTCTAGGATACAATAGGAATAAGTTATCAGATTGGTTTGATCCTATTTGGGCTATTTTAATGACATGTAGAACATGTACAAGCATTCTTGCAATGAACATCTAATAATTGAATTTAACAGAAATTAAAATTAAACCATCATAAATCCAAATTTATTTTTATTAGATTAATGTAATTTTCAATTATTCATTAAATGTCATTAAAAATAAACTATACTATTCAAACTCCAATTGTATCTTGTTACATTGATGATTTTATAATTAAAAATGAAAATTATTCTAACAGGAAGGAAGTTGTTTGCAAAAAGGTGTTAAAATTGATTTTTGTTAGAGTAGCACACCAAATACATTTTAATAAAGCAGTCAAACTGGGATTGGGCACAAGATCTGTAACAAGCACATTTCAAGACTAGCTCCCATTCTCCAAAAATAAATCTCTTGTGTTGTTTTCAATTATGAACTGACATCATTAAAAAGAAATGACCTTACACGCTCTTGATTCAGATCACGCAGACTTTATATGAAATTTCATATTACTGCTAATGCATTGCAAATAATTACCTTATTCAGCTTCTCAGAGGTTAAACAGATTTTTTTATACTTCATAAAGAAAAATAAACATCATCATGTAGACCCAAGGTTTTATAGAAGAAATTATGTTGCGCTTTCTCCTCTCAATTCTCCCATCAAGCTTGTTCCTGTTTAATAGAAATTACTTGCAGACCTTATACGTGGACAGGAAATTTATATAAATAGAATTTGTATATCAAACTGATTCACTTTTTTATTTCTGTTTCAAATCTACCTACAAGCTTACCTACCCACTCATATCCATCACTGATAACACTCTAGTTCATGTACAGTCATAGCTGATTCTGACAGATGGTTGCACCTGAAAAAGTCCAATTCCAAAAGCTGGATGCACACAGAGAACCCAGAAAGACCGAGGAGCAAAAGATGTCTCCACCTTTGAACCTTCTGGATCTTGTGCTTTTTCTTCCAGACTGTTCCCAAGGCAATGTGTCAGGAGACCAAATCACGGTGCTGGACAGTCATAGGAGAGGATGGCTGAACAGCAGTGCTGGTAAGGTGCTGTCTCTCCCCCCTGCCCCACAGCACAGGGTTTGGGAAGTAGCACTGGGAGAGAGACTGATGCTGCCACCATCGCTTTGCCTTTGCATTCCTGAAATCTCCCTCTGCATGTACACCTCCATCATAGCAAGATGCCAAGTTTCACCAAGTCACCCTGGTGAAAGAAGCCTGGCCAGCTCCTCTGTTCTGTTGGCAGTTCGCTCACATCCTGCTTATTTATATATTTTTTTAATTTATGCACCCAGCACTACACATACAGTGCATGCTAACTTCCTAATTATATAATATTGAATATTAGTTGATACAGTAAATTATTTATAGTGCCTTTGCTGTCTCTAGTGTTTGCAAGTGTGACATATACTAACACACACGGGACCACTACATCTATAGCCTGGTATGTCAAATTACAGCAGTCTAACTTAGAAAATGGATTTCTGTGTGTAAGGCCATGAACGGGCTATAAAACAGAGAGGAAAGAGATCTTTTAAGTTAACAGATTTGGAAGCAGAAAGGCAACTCATACAGTTTTCCTCTGACACAAGTTAAAACCAGATTTTTAATGACTTTTTAAATAAAGCCTTCAAATATGTATTCTTCATAAAATGAAATAATCACTTAATTCAAAATACTTTTTAACTGTTTTAAAATAGAATCAGCCCCTAACTGGTTTATGCCTATTATTTGCCCTCTGCCTTTCTCTGCAGTCATTCTACAGTAACTCACTTAAAATCAAGACAGAAGGTAAATATTGTTACTCTAAGTGTGAATTTCACTGGTTTTATTACACATTTATAGCTATTAGAACTGGAGTTTTGTGCAAATTAACACTCATTACTTTCTTATTTATCAAAGAAATAACTTTCATTACTTGATAAGATGTCTGACGTTTTGAAAGGTAAGAGCTATGTTCTGTCATAAATAACATCTTTAAGTCAGAACAATACTATTCAAATCAAGAGAAAAAAAGAGGGTTGGACAGAAAAAAAAATCACCTCAATTCAAGGGCAAAATAAGAAACAATTGACTGGAAAAACCTTTCCACAGCTTGTATTAGCAAAAGGGTCTTCTGGGGGAGATTTGTCTGTGCTGGTGGGGATCAAATCACCTGTCAGGTTTCTGAAGGGACACATCAATCAGATTTGACACATTGCTGATTGCTCCATTAAATCACCACTGTGGTCCTGATTTATCTCATCAGGTTAGGTGAATTTTTTTTTGAGGAGGCTTGAAATGGTATGCTATTTTTCAAATTTCTCAATGGAAGTGTCTCCAAATAAAGGTTTTTCATTGAACTAGCCTAATGGATAATAAAACTCTATCCTAATAACAAAGTATTTTAGAACATATACTTTTTTTCTATTTGGGATGTTGAACTAGGAAATTTTTCTTTTTTTTCTTTTATTTTTAACTTTTCTGCCTCTATTCCTCTTTATTATTTTTTCTGTTTCTCTTTTCTTCTTCTCACCTGTCATTTCTCTCATTTTTTTCTCCACTAAAAGCTACATATAGTATTTGAAAAATCAGAAGTTCATTTCCTAAAATTCTCTACTAACTTTTAGGTCAAAGAAAAAGAAGGGAAAAATCATACAACTCTAGAGAACAATAAAGCTTTTAGAATGCAGTGGTTTCCTCTGACAGAACAGCTCTAAGAAATTTATGACTGCACTATGTTCCAGGATTTTCTATTAATATTTTGCATGTGCACCCAGAGCTTTGGATGTATGAATATTTAAGCAATCCAAAGAAATGAATAAATTAAATTATCACTACTTTAAATATTTCTACTTTAAATATTTCTCTCTTGACTTTTGCAAATAGGGATATGTTAGTCTCAAATCCATATTTGAAGAGATTATGCTCATACTTGATGTGACACTGGGAAGATGACTTACAGTAGGGATGACCTTGGTACCCCTTAGAAGGAAACTTGAGAACAAATCTGTGACCCAGAAACATCCTGACTAGAAGTTCTCTGGAAATGGACCTGCTGGTGATATTTCAGAATGGCTGCTTCCCTCTTGAGCCAGCATAAAGAGACATCATGGCACATAACATTTCCTGGGCATTGTGCTACAGTTAGCATATATAATCTATATTTCAACATCTCCAAGAGATAATTAACTTAAAATCCCAGTCTCATTTAACAACCACTAATATTTCTCCATTTACTGATTCACTTTCAGACTTGAATTAAAAACAATGGAGAACATAAATAAAATTAAATAAATAAATAAATAAGTTTTGGAAGCTCTACAAACTGGTTCATATGTCTTTTTAATCAGTGGCCTTTCTGAGAGGCTGTCCTTACATCCACTGTGAGTAAACTGTTGATGATGAATCAGGAGTCAGCGCACACAATCATTATGGATACAGGGGACATTGACATAAGATGGTTTAAGGTGTGGATAAAGGTGGTAATTGTGCAGCAAAGCAGTCTGTCAGTCAGTAGTTTCCCTGCTCTGCTTTTGCCTGAGATAAGGACTGGCACTGTGGGTTTCTTATCTTCATATCTCACTTCTCCTACAAAGTAAGATCACATATATATTCCCCAGAAAGGGTGTGCACAGGAGAGATGCAGGAATTATGTGTAGACTGCTCTGAACACGGAAAATATGCTCAACTTTCTCTCTAACATCTTTCCACCTGCCTGTCACAGCAGGAGGGCTGCATCAGGTTATCTGTGTATGGCTGATGGTATGGTAATTCTCAATAGGCATCTGTGCCAGAGATTGTGCCTGAGCCCAGCCAGACTGATTTCCTCTCTAAATATTCTCTGTACTGCTCTTGGTGGGACTGGTCTTGAATCCAAACTCTTTTATTTGTTTGCTTGTTTGGGGTAGTTGCTTGTTTTTTTGTTTGGTTTTTGTGGGGTATTTTTGTTTGGTTGGTTTTTAGCATGGATGTGGTGTGTCAAGCTTCAGATTTACAGACTGGAAGACAAAGCAAGTCAGAGGGTCCCTGAGACATTCATTGTGTACCTACCATGTGAGAAATGAATGAGCCAAAACTAGGGAGTCAATTAGGAAGGCTGTACACACAGGCACTAAAGACAGACCTCTTAATTGAATGAGTAATGCATGAAGCAACAAGAGCTGCTTCTCCCCAGGAGGTTTATTTTTCAGCAAATGCATCACTTTGCATAAAGGTAAGCATTGCTGCAACTTATTTAGTAGACTAGCTTTCCATTGTGATAATGGTCATGTCCCATTGAGACGGGCTTATGGAATGAAATAGAAACCTGAAAATTATGCAGATTGTTACTGCTAATGGCACAACAGCTGCCATCTGACTGCTTTTGACTGAAGTTCTGTTTCAGCACATTTTTGCCAGCTTTAGTTGGACATACTGAAGGAAGACTGCTCTGCTTGTGGAGTGTCAAGTGCTGATCATAACACCTGGACTACTCTGGATATGGACTTGGTTTCTGCTTCACCACAAGCTAAATACATTGATCGGTTTTTAAATTTATGCCTGATATTTTGAAGAATTTATTAACCGTTTTGAAAAATTTAACATTGAAGCTTTTCTTCTCATCTTGAAAAATCAGAGAAAACAGAGCAGAGCCATCATATATTAAAGACAGATATATGTCAGGGAAGAAAAAAAATGCATATTCTTGTATCTGCTAAAAATCAGTGAAGGTGTTGCATCAGCTCCCTCTATAAAAAAGTGCTAAGTATAGAGAATGCCAATAAATGCCCAACAGCTTCTGTGTCAAACTTAATACAATTTTAAAGAGTATCAACTCAGTTTCCTTTGTGTCTGACACATACCCTTACAAGAAACCAGCTCTTTACAAAATTGACTGAGCACTATTGAGATCTTAATTCTAGATTTCAGATGAAATAGCCTTGAGGCTTAATTCAATATAATGCATCTGAGAGTCCCCAAAAGACAGAACTCTGCCCTTTGCTTCATCAAAGAGCTAGCCTGAGGGGAGGAAACAAAGAGAGAGTTACACATGGTTTTATGTCAGCATTTTTGTCTCCTTGTGTAAGGCAATACTTCACTGGTTTTAGTGCAGTTTTCTTGTCATGAACTGCAGACCTATTCTCATTAGATAAAAGAATCCAACATCTAGAATGATAAGGAGAATATCCATGCATAGTCTTGTTCTATTTTTTAATTCGAAACATCATAAGAGGGAGCACATTCAGGAATGTAGCTTCAACAAATAAGTCCCTGAACACTTAAAAAAAGCATGAAAAAGTGGTATTATTAAGAGATGGTTAAAGACTTGAACAAGGGATTTAGATTAGTTATAGAGGCATTGGTAGGTATTTCAACTTCTTCTGATATAAATCACTGAAAAAATGGACATGTGGTGCTACATTATCCTTGTAGCATGGATTCTTGAAACTTTATTCTAAGGGTGTATAGGTTTGTGAACTTCAATTGCTTTTATCTCCAGCTTTCACACTTATAAGACGTGTTTGCATTTTAAATGATCTGATTTTCACTTGAGATTTGTTTAGTATTCACTTTGATGTCGACACTTTGGCTATGTCATTTGCGTTCTACATACTCCAAGGAATTAAGCCATCACTTTGGTATATAAAATGTTTAAATGACATATGAAATAACTCCTGGAAGAAACTTTAGTTGTGCTCCAGTTTGACATTTCAGCTGTAGCTGCTAGTGTATACCAGTACAAATTATGGGCAAGTCCAAAACAGTACAAAATATGGGCAAATCGAAATGTGCAAAAGTATTTTGTTTGGAACTTAATACAGTGGAAAAGAAATAAAAGAAAACAACATTTTAAGTGTTAGTTATGACAAAAATACAAATTGAGAAAAGTGTTTTTAACTCTTCAAATCAGTACTTCCTACTATGATATGCCTTAATTTTACAACTTCCATCTTCTAAAGGATAGCACCTTATTTCCCTTTTTTTGTGTTTCTAGTCTTTATCACAAAGACACAATGTAATAACTGCACCATATTCATACATGGAATATTATTTATTCTACTTCCTCTTAAAGAGCTATATTTAACTGGAAGCATTAAATCATGATGCTGATGTAGACTAGACTGATTTGGCTGGTGTGTCACACATACAAATTGTTGTTTCCTTTACCTTTGTGCTTACACACTCCCTTATGTCTTTACATAATCATAAAACTTCTATTAATTATTTCCTTTTCCAGCTTTGCCCACTTCCCACCTTCAACAATTCTCAATTCAGCTTTTCACTCTTTCAGAGTAGGCATCCCAGTTCATTCTCCTTCTTCCTCTCCCTCTTTGAGACCTCACCCACATACACATCTGTCCCACTAGGGTTCATCACAAAAATTATATGAATTTATGAGGCTTCAGGTAAATTTGGTGGAACTTGGTTAGGAGGTACATTTTATCAAAGAGAGGACAAGAGAGTGGGTAGTTGTGAAAAGAGACAGAAAATTGACAGTGTAATTACAGAAGCCATGTTTGTTTGGGAAATGAGAATAAAAGTCTCATAATTTTAAAGACTACAGCAAGCACAGTTTTAAAGGCATATAAACGGTATCTCAGTGTAGCCCATTTCCTACTCCTTTAAGTTGAAAGATTTGCAGTACAAGAAATAAAACACATAAAGAAGAATGTTGATAAGACACAAATGTGCTTTTACAGATATTGCTAATACCAGGTACACTGCTTCTCCAGCATCAGCTGGTACAACAGGAGCTATGCCTCAGGCTACTAATTTATTTATTAAATCTTAACAGTTTCTCTATCACAACTGATTTGATACTTTGTGAACAATATAAATAGCAAAGATACCTCCTGACATATCTGTTTATTCTTCAGTTCCAGACAATGAAATCTGAATTTGAGGAAGAATGAAAGCTTGTTTTGTTACTGGAATTTTTGTTATATTTCTGTATCAGATAGGTAGAAATAATCTATTTGCTTTCACCATTTTCATTTAACAGGGATATTGGAACTTGTAATGTTGGACAGCTTTCTTGAAAGTGGAAGAGTTCACAGTTTTCACCACTGATGGCTGCAGTCTAGAACTCTTTTAGTCCTGAAAGCCAATATATCTTACCAAGATTGTCTTCAGGACTTGGAGATCAGCCTTGACACAGAATAACACAGCTGCTGTCACCAACACATCAAGAAACTTTTAATTCTTAACATAGGAGTGTCATGGTTCACTACATTGTTCTAAAGTTAGTGATGGACCCCAACTATGGACATAATGTGATGTTGGGAACTCGAAGTATGGATAGACAGTCGTATTTCTAAATGTTCTGTTAATCTACAAATTTCTAAATCCTCCCATACTAATACTGTTCTAGCTAGTTGGGTTAGAACCCTGACAGACAGTGTCAGAAAAGGTGACCAATTCTTACCTCTCTAACAATGTGACACATGGGACATCACAAGCACAGGGTAGGTTAATAGGTGATTAATCCTAACCTGTTCAACTCTGTCCTAGAAAACATGCTTGTTCCACTTACTTGACTAGAGCTGTGTACTGCATGTTGTCTTTGTCATCTTCTCCAGCAAACCTCACCATTGTACCCTCAGCTAGTTTGAAGATGACACCAAAATGGTAGGAGTGAATGGCATGCCAGAGGGTCAGCCTGCCACACAGAGGAACCTTTGCAAACTGTAGAGATGGACCAACAGGAACCTCATGATGTTCGGCAAGGGAAAGTGTAACATCCTGAACCTCAGGAGGAAGAATAACCCCCTGTCACTTATCTATGCTGAAGACCAACCAGCTGTGAAGCAGCTTGTCAGAAAATAACCTGGGGGTCCTGATGGACACCAGGTTGAATATAAGCCTTCAATGCACCCTTACTGGAAAGAAGACAAACTGTATCCTCAGCTTCAGTAGACTAAACAATTGCCAGCTGGTCGAGGCAAGTGTTGCTTCTCCTTTATTCAGCACTGGTGAGGCCACACGTGGAGGATTGCATCCAGTTCTGGGCTTCCTGTACAAAAGAGACATGAAAATACTGGAGAGCATTCACTGAGGGGCCACAAGGATAACTAAGGGACAGGAGCGCCTCTCATATAGGGAAAGTCTGAGAGGTCTGGGATTGTTCAGTGTAGAAAAGAGAAGGCGTGGGATGATCTCATCAACACATGTAAATATCTGAAAGGAGGGTACAGAGAGGACAGAGGCAAGTTCTTTTCAGTGGTGACCAGTGACAGGACCAAAGACAATGAGCACAAACACAGGAGGTTCAGAAAACACTATTTCACTGTGAGGATGACTGACCACTGGGCCAGGTTGCCCAGGGAGGTTGTGGAGACTCCATCTTTAGACATTTTCAGAAGCCATTTGGTCAAAGTCCTGAACAATTGGCCCTAGATGGCCCTACTTAAATAGAAGGATTGGATCAGATGATCTCCAGAGAACCATTTGAGACCCAGCCATTCTTTGGTTCAGTGATTTTGGGAAACCTTAAAACTGATTCAATTTGTCTATAAAACCTCTGTATTAAAAAGTACAAAAATGAGACCTAACTCCTCTAGGAAGCTTGAATTTGTGTTTTTTGCTTGTTCTCCTCTTCACTCAAATTCTTATGGAAATCACACAAGATCAGCTGATAGACCAGGAGTCTCAGCAAATACATCACCACTAACTCCAAAGTGATCCATCCTCAGTACTCTCATTTTGATAGTGATAATCACAGCTCAGCGTCACGGTGTTTGGTCCTCCTTCCCATGGATGTCTGGGCCATTCCATGCCCTCTATTCATATTTAGCAGCAGTCAGGTGGGACAGTACCTTCCTTCTTGCAATGGACTAATGCAGTCAGTTACTTTAACCTCAAGGTCTTTGTGGTGTTCTGCAGCTCTGATTTGATCTACTACACTGTACTGTGCCCACTAAGTTATGTCAGCCAAAGTTGACTTCTGTCAGCTAACTTGTGTTAGCTCTGATGTTTTAGTGCTGTCTACATCATCTAGCTGTTTCAAAATGAGTAAAGGCATGAATGTCTTAAATGAAACTACCAATAAGAAGACTTCACACAGTTATTCTGGGGAAGCTGAGGTCATCTGTAAAAGCTAGCCTTATTTATGAACAATGAAGAGGACTGTATCTTCCAAAATATAGCAAATACTTACAGTTGGTCATTTAAAGATTAAGATAGGAAATTTAGGTAAAGGTATGTTTCAAACTGAGTACAAGCAAATTGAGAGCAAGCAAAGTTAGGAAGAGAAAGCATAATAGTGCAGTGACTTAAGTGTTATGTGGGTAACAAGAACCGATATTTCAGTTGCCTTAATTACACTTTTACCTAAGCTATGGAAAAAACAGCAACTGGAATAGTAATACAGCAATCTAGTTCTTCCCCTTGTTAAGTTACATCCTGACAAAGAAGGCCATTTTTTCTGTTACAAGTTATTATACTTCCTTTCCTCTCTAAAATCCTACTATGGCACTGCACTACAAAGAAAGGCTGTTTGTACGGCTTTTTCCAAGGAAGTCAGTCCTTAAGAGACAGCTTCATGGGTGCACTCAAGTCATTACTAATGAATAAATCTAAAGTATTCTTAAGTTTCAGCTTAATTTAAAGAAGATCCATTTGTATACTGTGTAGTATTTGAGAAACTATAAAGTTAACAACCTGAAAAAAAACTAGGAATGCCAGCAAATGTTATCTATGGAAGAGACATCTGAGTAACTGACAGGCTGAGAGCATTAATTGCCTCATGCCTCATAAATAAATAATAGGCACAGGCATTATAACAGCTATTATTAATAAAAGAATCGCTTTTTCAGAGAAAGTAAATTCCCTACTGTCTACCCCAAATATTTATTAGAATAATGCAGAAAAGTGTACAGCTACTTTCATGTTAGTATGATTAACAGACCAAAACATTTTCTAACTCAATAAAAAGAAACTATAGTCTGACCTTCAGCGAAACTCATATCAACTCCTGCAGAGTCCCATTAAAGTATTTACATTCTTCATTGAACTCTGAAGACTTTTAAGCATCACAACTCATCCTCTGCAACAGCCAACCGTCAGTGCCCCATCCAGAAGTGAATTTCTTCTATTGATTTAGAGGCTCAAAATTTTAGTGTACTGAATGAAGTTTTGCTTTCATCAAAATAAGTGAGAAAAATACCATGCTAACTATATATGTGCAATCAAATTGCTAACAGTTAACCAGTCCTTGAATTCTACACCTACTGACATACAATGCATCCATATTTTCACTGCACGTATTCCAAGAGTTCGGTGCTGGCATCTGATGGTTTCCTTGGTGAAGCTTCATGAAAGTTGTTAGAGAGGATTCAAATGTTATTTCTTCTATCTATGTTATATTGATGCTGGCATTGTACGAGAACAATTTGTAACTAATTACTTAATAATACATTTTTTTAATGGAGCACAAAACAACAGACTTGACATTTTGATTGCCTCCTTCAAACATTCATTCTGTATCATTTGTATTATGCATACTCCTTGAAATCTATTGGAGAAACTATGTCTATATTTTAACACTGGACTGCAAATCTCAGACAATTAGCTTGTTCAAAATCTGGATCAAATATTTGTATAATAAAATGACTAGCTTTTGCAGAAATTTTTCAAAATGAATTTGTTTAAAAGTGTATGTGCTTGTCCATACTGGCCATGAAACTTGTTTTTCTTGCTCCCTTCTCATGAAATCAAGTAATCACAGGACTTCATCACTGGCAATTACAAAGCTAAATGGCAAGTGACAATATTTCAAATATTATTCTCATCCATACCTACAACAAATATCATTCTCTCTGCTACTGCTAAATATTTCAAGGTAAGAGTGTTCCAGAATTGGAGACAGAATTTGGCATCATGAATAAACAAGAGATAATGAAAGGATAACATCATAGCCCTCCATATGGGATCTATAAAATCATATATGAGGTGCTTGGGAAAGATCTCCTTTCTTAACCTGTGACATTATCCACTAACAAAAGGAATCAATGCATGTAGTGCTTGTGGTGGCATCTGCCATATACCTTTTGATGCTTTCTGTTTACTTTTTTTAAAGAGACAATACTTTGAAAAAGAACCTAGGTTATTAAACACTTTTAATAACAAAAATCAAGGAACATATTGGTTTTCTTACACTGAACAATGAATATTGTATTGCTGTTGGTAAAAGTAGGTATTGAACATTGTATCTAAATTAGGTCAGTTCATTGGACCTGATGAGGCATTCAGAGCACTGAGAGATCTTCACATCTCTCTGAAAGGAAACAATAATTTTCCTGGCAAGGGAAGGTTTGGGACTGTATTAAACAAAATCTCACACAAAAAGAGCACCTCTGCCAACGTAGAGATTTCATGGATCTCTTTTGGAACTTGTAAAAATTTGCATGTTCTCTAACTCCTCCTAAAAGTGGAACAGCTTGTACCAATTAATGCTGTTGTCAGCTCTTCCTGAAAAGAGAGGTGTAATTTATTCTAGCAAATCCCTTCCATGCAAAGACCAGCTGTTCCATCTTGCCCTACACATAAACTGTTGGACAGGAATTTGAAGCAATTTTTGAGGAATGATTTTATCCTGTCGAATCCAAAAACATTATGACTGGGCAACTAATGCCAAAGGGAATCTGGATATTCAGAGAATGTCTGGATCATCAGCACACAAAACTATCCCAGAACTTATAAATACAGTTTCATTTTTTTCCTGCCAAGTCTGTGAGCACACATGCAATAGACAACAGCTTAACTCCTCAGGCATGTACAGGCTACAAACCTGTATCAGTTACTAAAGGCTGAATGGATTAAAAAATTACCCTACTGAAAATCATCCTAATGAAAATCACCTGAATGACAGTTTGGAGAAAAAAAATGCAAAAAACTGTTATATAGGGGTCTATATATGTATATAATCATATATAATATTATAAAGCTGAATACAAGATTCATATGCATTATTTTATGTAATATATTACAGTTTAATTATAAACTAGGTATTCCCCCACCTTATTTTATATATTTGTGCTATTAATGGCATTGATAAGGTGTAATTTTTCTGACCTAGCCTGGACTGTCAGGACAGACAATAACACAACCTGTTCTCCAGATCCCTTGAAGAATTGTCCCAAGGCACTGAGGTCCCTCTTGATTGTCTGCAGCCTTCTTGTTGGGTCTTCATCAGTACTAACCTGGGAAACCAGTAGCTGGTAATAACCAGTGGGCTGTACCAGGCTGGGAAGTTTCTTACCTAGGCCCCAGGGAGGCATCAAACTTCCCTATGGATTGGGTCTGGTCAACTGCTCCTGCAATGGACAGGGACATCTTCGACTAGATGAGGTTGTTCAGAGCCCCATACAACCTGACCTTGAATGTTTCCAGGGATGTAGCAACCACCACCTTTATAGGAAACCTGTTCCTGTGCTTTACCACCATCATTGTAAAAAACTCGTTTCTTGTATCTGTTCTAAATCAACCCTTGTCCTATTGCAACAAGCCCTGCTAATGTTTGTCCCCATCTTTACAATAGGCCCCCTTTAAGTATCGAAATGTTGCATTACATGAACAAGAACAAGAAGGAGCAGACACATAAGCAAAAGGGATATTGGATTGCTCATATTTAGTTACAGTGAGACCAAACAAGAAGCTGCTGCTCAGCTAAACATATAAAGCCTACTGACAGTTTTTGCCACCTGAGATGGTAATTGTCCCCCTTGCTTATGGATTAGAGGTGATGTGAGAGCAAGTTTATTCTCTTAAAAAAACCAAACAAACAAACAAAACAAAAACAGGAACAGAAAAAAACAAACCCACAACTAATGCAGAATCATGACAAATTCATAAACTGTCTCATTTTTATATAGTCTCACTAGAATTATCTACACTTACATTTTGTTTTTGAACCCTCCTAACACTTTCCCCTACTTCCCCAAGATTCATAACAGCTGATCCCTACAGTGTCAGCCACCCTACAACAAAAATGTAACTATTCTTTACATCTTTTCCTGGAAGGTCCAGCTTCTGTGTCTGTTTTTAGGGTTGTGGGATTTTTAGCAGAGAAAGTTACTCTCTGGCAACTATCTTTTGCAGAAAGTTTTTCAGAGACCTTTTGAATGCCTGACAAACCACAGAGCTTTCCACAGAAGAGAAGAACCAGCAAAGCTAAAGGTGAAAGTATTCTAAAGTTACTAGTGCCTCAGTAGATCCAAGGTTTCCCGTGTATTTTCAAAGCACAGCCAGAGCCATATTACTAACCAGAGCCAATTGCTGACATCAATAGTTTCCAAAACTTCTGTGTTCTTTGAGGATAAACACAAGGAGAGCTCCATGCCAGAGATAAAAGGGTTATCTAGAGTTGCTCTCCTTAGCAGCACTGGGGTGAAGGAAACTATAGACAATTTGAGAACACTTTCAAAAGATACTACCTTTTTTTTCAGCCTACATGTCTCCTTCATCACAGCAATGGCTTTTATCTTGTTCTCCATCATCCTGAACTTGCAAAATCCTGCAACAATGAAAAGAGTCTGCTACAGAATATGAGTTGTTAGTTAGTCCTTGAACAAATAAAAGCTATTCCCTAAGAGTTCTTCACTGTGCTCCATCTTTGTCCATGTAATGCTTTGTCAGTCTTCGTTTTTCAGCTTTATTTCCTCTTGTCAGCTATCTTAAACCACTTACTTGCATGAACATTATTCTTTGCATTTAGCCTCTCATTTCATGTATTTGTCATCATCTTAAAGTCATAAATGTTGTTTTCATTAGTAAATGTGTGAGTGGTGCTGTAATATGCCTTTTTTTTTTTTTTTTTTTTTTTTTTTTTTTTTTTTTTTTTTGTGGAAAATCATTTATTTATGTTACTCAGTTTTTGCAGAAAGACAGTGTATGCCTCTTCCAGGCTGTTAAGTTTCCAGACTAACCATGTCTTCTGCTTATTGTCAAAAGGCTGTCGTTAGAGAGAAAAGCTTGTTTGGAAACAAGTGGACATAGCACTTGTTGGGCAATTGTTTCAATGATTTATAGAACAGCCTAGGAGGAAAAGAAATTCAGTTTTACCAAATCCATTAAAGTTGCCCATTGTCTAAACTCAGTTCCTTGACAGCTGTTCGTACAAATTTGGCCTGGAAGCCAGCATTGAGACCAGCACGGCAGCCTACTGTACTAAAACAACTCAGATTCTGAAACCACAAAAGCTAATTTTTTGTAAGGTAAAGGAAATAGTGATATTTCATCCACTTCTACCAGCAGAGGATGTAGCTCTCTTAATCAAAAGGAGTGAAGAATCTGGAAGTGAAAGCAAGAAAAACAAAGGCAAATGACAATTTTTCATGACAGAAAAACCTTCTATAACGTGCTGAGTATATAGGTGATATACATTTATCGACAAATTTAACATTCAGAGAAGACACTGTCACAGTGTACCTTGATATATTTAAAGGAACTGGAGAATCTGAGCATATTTGCATAGAAATAAATTTATTATGTATGTGTGGTTGCAGTAGTATAAATTCTGCTGCACTTGGAACACCTAAAGTGCAGTTCTTAGGCTGCATGAGTAGTTTCACTACAATCAACAGTAAAGTTGGATCAACCAGTTATGAAATAAAGGATGTTTCAAGTGATTGAAAGTATTGAAATTTTGTCCTTAGCCAGTAAAGAGTAGGGAAACTTGATATCACAAGAGAATGCATCAGCACTTTGAGTGAAGCAGAAAAAAGCAAAGAACAAAAAAAAGACTCAGTATGTTTAACACCAGAAGGTTAAATGGCACCATGCCTATTACTGCTGCTCAGGATACACACCAGAAGATTTGCAACATCAATTAAAAATCAGGCAACTTGTTACAATTTCAGGTAAGAAAGGTGGAGCCTGCCAGGTGAAATTAGATAGGTACATCTCTTTTTAGGTACCTCTAAATCTCCAGGAGGATATTAGAAGTTTTCTAGATTTACATTTGAGATTAAATGTGTCAGTGAAATATTGTGGAAAGAGAGTTATGAGGCACATGGTGATACTTCCAGAGGAGTTATAATTGCTGATTATATGATTATTGCTTCAACTGATGAAGCTTAGCATGACAGTACCTCAAGAACAGCAATGCTGAAAGCAAGAGATGGAAATATTAAATATCACAGAGATAGAATAGAAAGAGAGATAAAATACATTCTGGACCATGTATTACTTCAAAGTGACTAAAAAAGCAAAAGTTGTTATAATATGCTGATGAATTCCAATAAGAAAAATGAGAGGTCTTTACAGAGAAATTTTGGTGAAACATGTATCTTAATAATTTTGGAAATAATGATCTGTGTTTTTCAGTCTTGTGGAATTCAGTTTTTACCACATTGGGGCCTTTTCCATAAGTCTTTGCAATAGAAAATATGATGCTCTTTTATGGTGTTTATATCATAATTTATCTTCTGAGTCATCAACAATTTTTAAGGTATCTATATACAGACAAACACTAATTGTTCCAAAAACTAGAAAAAAAAAATCCCTGTGGTTTCTTCTTGTTCTTCACCACTGACTTATTCAACACTTTCTCATGTCCTGCATAAAAGAAATTATCTTCAGAATAGATCATCACTCACCCTGCCAGCCCACAAAAAAATGTAAGATTTACTTATTGGAGCAGATTATTTCACAAAAATAGAAGATACTTAATTTCATCTTTAAATTTGAGTCTGAGCGAAAAACACCTTCAGAACATTCCTACTTCTCAAATTATACAAAGAACCCAAGATAATTATCTTGCATGGCAAACAGTTAGGTATTTAGGGGAGATAAATCACACAGAAAGCATGTGAAGATTTAATGTGACTTCTTGTCAGTATATATGTACAACAGGGACAAATCCGGTATGAGTTTCTCTTTTACCATAGAGAAGTTTCAAGATGTCTCAACATTGTATTGTCATTCTTTTCCTATGTAAACTCTTACTTTATTCTGTTTTTCTTCTAAGCATGCCTTTGAAATTATATAAATTCTCTGCATAGTATTAAAATGGTTTTCCTATTAATCTGTGACAAAGCATGAAATTTAATATTTTCCCCATGACAAACCCATGAAATTTATCAGCCTAGCCCATGCTCTATACAGTGAACTGCTTAAAATCTATGGTGGTTAAAAGCAAAGGAAGCTAAAATAAATGAATAAACATGCAGAATTTTTCTCTCTATGGTAGTTTTATTAATTGCTTTTGTGTAATAAAAGCTTTACATTATTCATAAAACCTTCTCAAGCTGCAACCACAGCCTTTACCATGGTACTGTATGTCATTAGTATTCAACTTGATACTAAGCAAGCAACTAATTCCAAAAGAAAATTCAGGAATAAGGGAAAAATATCCTCTTTGATCATTTAAAGTAGCATATATTTAAGATGGGATTCGTCTGCAGCCTCCAGACAGTCCTCAATTGTCATAGAAACTCACTGCATTCCCTGTGACTACCAGATCTTGCTGCACTTTACTCTTTCATACTGTTAGCTCTCATCTGTTCCATAGATGACTTCAAGTACGGAAAAAGAAAATATATTCTAAATTGCATGTTTGTCTTAAAGAACATTAGAAGGAAGAGCAATCATTCCCTTTACCTGCTCTTTAACACTGAATGGGTCTTCCATGCGTTCCCACTGTTTTCTTCTCAAATCACTAAGTTGATATGGCCAAGAAACTACTTTAAGATATGGCTTTTTGAACAAGGGCAGCCCTTATGAGGATTATTGAAGAGTTGACAACACATTTTCCTGTCTCTACCGATGTATCTTTTTTTGTTTGTTTTGGGGTGTTTCTTTGTTTGTTTTTTTTTTGTTTGTTTGTTTTTGTTTTGTTTCAGGGTTTGGTTTTTTTGTTGTTGTTGGTACAGTCACCATCCACATATTAATCAGCTTGGACCTGTTTTTCTACATTTCTATCTTTCTCTTTCACAGTTTGTTCAGCAGTTTTAGTCAGTCTTGTATTTATAAATTATCTTCTCAACTGGTGAAAGTGGTGAGACTGTAAAAAAACTTATTTGGAAATTTGAGGAAAGATGGACAATTAAGTGCATGTTCTTGAAGTTAGACCTAGGATGTGGCTGTATTAAGCTCTCCTCATCATGACCATAAAAGTCATTGAGAGTGATTAATCTGGATTTGGACAGCTAAATTTGAGATGTGTCACTGGCAATTATGACTCTCGCCTTTGTTGCCTATGTCACATTGTGCACCTGTCCCTGAGGCTTTGCATCACTGAGCACCAAAGTACCTAAGTGTCTTCTAAAAACCCAGCTTTTGTCTATATTCTGTCACTGTACTCAAAAGTTTCCAAGATCACAATATTTAGCATATATGCATAGTTTACCTGTGTAATACTCATTTCAGTTGAAGCACTGATTACCCTAAAGTTCTGCTTAATCTAATTTTCCAGCTGGGCTGAGGTCAAGTTTCTAACCCAAGACCCAAGACTGTACTGACACCTTAGGCAGTGGCTGAAAAGGAAACTTCGCTGCATTTCTCACATCTTCCCAACTGCAGAATTTGTCTGGCAATAAAGTCAGAATAGGAAACTCAGATTTCAAAGGAAAAATGCCTGGAATTTTAAACAGTTTTTAAACATTTCTACATTATTTATTTTTGCCTTTTAGAAATAGGATATAAAAATGCCTTCTGAAATGCAACAGAACACTTCTCGTTCATCCTGACTAATACATGTACACATGCATAAATCAAATACACTTTTGATAAAGTGTCTAAAATTCATTACAAAAAAATCCCTAGACCAATAGATAGATAGATAGATAGATAGATAGATAGATAGATAGATAGATAGATAGAAGAGTGTTGTCTTTAGGATTAAAAAATATCATAGCTCTCATTTTTTTGCACCTCTTGCATGTATGCATTTACACACAGACAGACACCCACCCAGTGCTACTGCTCAGTGCTAGCACTTCCAGCTACCAAATAAAACTCATGAAACTGCTCAGCAACCAGGGTTATTTCATAGTGCCTCTCCCCTTCTTTAGCAACACTGCACAGCATCACTGTACTCCAATTATGTGATCCTTGGTGGGAACATATAACATATACCTGACTAAAGGACAAACCTAATAAAGGCATAAAAATTAGTCTTCCTCCAAAGATTATGAGACTGTATTCAACCCTATGTTTCATTTTAAGCAAGAAATCTTTATGAATTAAGGCAGTTCTGAGCAGAGCCTTATAACTAATTTATTTCATTTTAAATCAATGTCTAGGGTAAATGTAGTTTTGGTACACAGAGTTGTTAACAATACATACAAACACTGAACACAACAAATAACCAAATTCTTGTACATAAGTTCAAGCTCCCCACAGCTTGTCAAAGGCCTGTTTAAAGATTCTCAGACTCATAGACTAGAAGATAACAAATTCAGGTAAGAAAGTAAAATCAAGTATTAGAACCCATACTAAAGACATAGCCTGCAATTCATGGTGCTGAACCCACTGAAAGTTACTGAGGACTTGATGTTTCCTGATCTTCTAGGAAATAAGTGGATTAAATGAATTTATAAATCATGTGCAGGTGTGAAAGATTTTACATAAAGAACAGAAAAATTCAAGACTGATGTTTCTACAGAAGGAGAAAATTGTTGGCAGGATTTAACCCAGGCAGAAAATGCAAATCTACAGTGTCATTCAAGATGTCTTATGCTCCCCAAATAAAATCACTCCAAAAGGATCTCTCATTTTAATGTCACTTCAAAAAGCAAAAGTCACGAAGTTGGTTGGCCCTCCTGGCTGCCAGGGCACTGCTGACTCTATTCAATTTGCCATCGACCAGGACCCCCAGATCCCTTTTCATGGCACTGCTTTCCAGCCTCTCATTCTCCAGTCTACCTGAACATTCAGGGTTGCCCCATCCCAGGTGCAGAATCCAGCATTTTTCCCTGTTGGATTTCATATGGTTGGTGATTGCCCAGTCCTCTAATTTATTGAGATCTTTCTGTCCTTGATGGGCAGTCTTATGTCATCTGCAAACTTGCTTAGTATCCCTTCCAGTCCTGTGTCCAAATCATTTATGAAGATGTTGAATTGCACAGGGACCAAGATGGAGCCCTGTGGAACCCCACTAGTGACAGGTCACCAGTCTGATGTCGTCCCATTCACTATTACCCTCTGTGCTCATCCTGTGAGCAAATTGCTCACCCACCACATGATGTCTTTATTCAGCTGTGCTGGACATTTTGCCCAGAAGGATCCTGTGAGAGGCAATATTGAAAGGTTTACTGAAATCCAAAAAGATGACATCAACTGGCTTCCTTTGCTCAGCCAGGTGGATTACCTTGTCATAAAACAAAATCAGGTTTGATAAGCAGGACACTCCTCTCATGAAGCCGTGCTGGCTGTGATCAGTGACCGTGTTGTCTTTCAGGTGTTTTCAATACTTTTCAAAACAATCTTCTCTATAATTTTGCAGGTTCTGAAGTGAGACTGACAGGCCTGTAGTGCCTGGGGAAAGCCGCTATTCCCCTATTAAGTCCACTTTACAATACTTCTGGGAGATGCTGCCCAGTTTGGGACTCCCAAAAGAAAATGTTGATGAACATGCACAAGTCTAGCAGACTCACTCCATCCAACACTGTCAGGGCCTGGACCACTAGTGAAGAGAGGTTCAGAGAGTTGGGTATATTCAGCCTGAAGAAGGGGCAGCTTCAAAGGTAGCTAAAGAGCTCTGCAGTGTCTCTGGGGAAGATGGCAAGGAGCTGGAAGCAGACTTTTCACAGCTGGCCATATCAGGAGGTTGAGTGGCAATGATCAAAAGGTGAAAAGGGAGATTCTGACATAAAGACAAAATTATGACCATGATTAAACACCGTGCCAAGTTTCCCAGATCACTGTGCAGTTTCCAGTCTTGGAGATTTTCAAGACCTGACCTTAACAACTTGGTCCCAGTTTTTTGTTGGCCCTGCTATGAAGAAGACTTTGGTTGAAAGACCTCACAACACACCTGAATAATTCTATGATTTTATGATTTTGTTGAGGTCAAAATGTGATTATAACAGAAAACTTTTTAAAATTCACTCACTTTTTATGGGTTCACCCCATCTTGAGTGGAGAAAAGATACACTTAAAAAAAAAACGAAAAAGAAAAAAAAAACCTACAAAACTGTAGTTTTAAATGCCATACCAGCATTTTGTAAAAATAATACTCTGGCTGAACTGTGAAATATGTTGGATAATTTGTATACACACAACACAAATTTTAATATATATTTATGTATGTCTCTGTATATATGTAAGCATGTGTCTTTACCATGTAATAAGTCTGTTTTCCATCTTTTTGGTCATCTTCCCTACCATTTTGCATAATCAAGATCTTGAATTGTGTGTTCATTTCCAAAAATTATAATCATATAAAAGAATAAGAATTTATGGTAAGTCTTACTATACTTGCCCAGTACATTGATTCTTTTGGGCTTTACTGCTACCTGCCTTTTTTTTTTTTAATTTATTTTTAGTGAAACAGACGCAAGTATCTGTAATGGTGTTTGGGCTGAAGGATGAAAAGCAATAAAATATGCCCATTACATTAGAAATTATTTTGAGGTCTAATGTGAAAAAAAAAAAAAATGTTATGAGTCAAGAGTGGCATGGAATTAAAGGTAGATCTGTTGGTAAAAGCTGATGAGAGATCTCACTTAAACTAAGATCAATATGTGTAGTTTGCCTCTAGCCTAAAATAATAGATGAAAATATAATTGTAAATTGAAAAGAAATATAGAAGCAAGAGGGAGAAGGAAAACACTGGTGATGTGAGTTGTTAAAGGTTTAAGAAGTAAGATAGTAGTCATGCCAGGACTTGAGCTTGCATCTCCCAGGACAGTGCTACAATCACCAGCTTACACTGGTTTCCTAACAAAACACCAAAGCGCATAACCTTTCAGCAATGGTGAGGAGTTCTACCTAAGTAAAGAACATTAGATCATAACCCATAATCTTTCTTAAGACACCTTCTTTATACAAAGGATAGCACATTTGGCCACAATTCA
>JAWWEW010000112.1:89159432-89179543 GCA_035583185.1 Anabacerthia variegaticeps
GAACATTAGATCATAACCCATAATCTTTCTTAAGACACCTTCTTTATACAAAGGATAGCACATTTGGCCACAATTCATTACAGTGCTCAATTTCCCTGGAGAATAGCTGTCTATCACCAGCTTCCACAAATAATTGACAGTGAATTATCAAAGTCAATATTTTGCAAATATCTCACCAGATGAAGTGTATTTGCATGTTAGTAGGCAGAGTTCAGTAAAAAGTTTAAAATAATAAGCCAACCTACAGAAATCAGTATAGGTACATGAAAAATTCTAAGACCCAAACCCTTCATGATCAAATATATTGTTCACTGAAAATATAGTCCTTATCCTAGCTTCAATAATGTACATCTTATTGTAAGGCTTGGCTGTTAAAGTGCACAAATGCAGCTTTTGGTTGGACTTGTAGGAAATCTGCATCTACAGTTTTTATAACAACATAATATACCACTCAGTTTTCCCCTCTGATTAAACACAGAAAGCAGTAGAAGCTCTAAGTAATGCACTTGACCTCGTCTTGCACACTTTCAGGGATGGGACATCCACGCCATTTCTGGGCATCCTGTTCCAGTGCCTCTCCACTTGTTGTGAAAAATATCTTCCTCGTGGCAAATCTAAACCTCATTTTTAATTTTAAAACCATTGTCTCTTGTCCTGTCACTACAGACATTGGTAAAAAGTCTTCATCTTTCTTGTAACCCTTTCTTATAACATCTTTCTTATGTACTGAAAGCCTGCAATAAGATCTCCCCAGAGCCTTCTCCTCTCCAGGCTGAACAACACAACCTCTCAGCCATTCTTCATGGAGGAGCTGTTCCAGCCTTGTGATCATTTTTGTGGCCCATCTCTACACCCACTCTAACAAGTTGTGGCCTTTCTTGTGCTGGGGACCTCAGAGCTGGATGCAGAGCTCTAGGTGGGACCTCTCAAGAGCAGCGTAGAGGGAGAGAGTCCTCTCACACTAGTTTTTGATGCAGCTCAGGACGTGATTTGCTTTCTGAGCTGCAAGTGCACATTTCCAGCTCGTGTCCAGCCTTTCATCTTCCAGCACCTTCTAGTTTTTCTCAGCAGAACTGCTCTCAGTCAGTTCATCCCCCAGCTGTATTGATGCTGGGGGTTGCCCCAATGCAGATGTAGGATACTGCACTTGGCCTTTTTGAATCTCATGAGGTTCCCATGGGCCCCACACTGACTGGAAGAGACAAACTAAAAGAAAAGAGAAAAAATGCATGAACACTGGTGGCTCGGTTCATTCCTGATGCACCAGGGCTGTGCTGGAGAAATCATACTGGTATCAGAGGTGATCAAATTCTACCAAACAACAGCAACTTTGGACAAATGGAGGTTGGAGAAAAAAACCACAAAAACAATAGAGTGAAAAGAACATACCAAAGGTGAAGCAGGCATGAGCACTGAAGGAAGGAATAATGAAGAGAAGAAAAGTCCTGCCTTCTGTGCCCTCTACCCAGCCAGCACTGTCCTGCTGGGGCAGAGAATGAGGTGCTGCAGTGAGGGCAGAACGGTCTCAGGGAAGAGGGCACGTAATATTCTGCACTAGAAGAAATAGTAAAGACTGAAGTGCACTAAAGTATGCTCAAAAGCAAGTAGTAATAAAAAGAACAGAAAGCTTTCATAAACAAATACTGCCAGTAGACAAATACACTCCAGGTTGCATAGGTGTTTTTTAAGAATAAATTTAATGGTTAGTACACTGTATTTTATTGATTTGCTTAGTTACTAAGAAAACTGAATTGCATAAATATTCTTTTCCCACACCAGCTAAAATAGTGAAATTTTCATAGCAACTTCAAATAGAAGAGCCCTTTATCTTCTACTTTGTGGGCATCTATACCCTTGGCCATTAACTCGAGATGCCTTTGAAGTCCATGAAAAAGCAATTGAATGAAAATCACCTTTCCTGTTTTAGAATTTTATATGATACAGGTACATGGTGATGATCCCTGGAAACAACATTTTACAAACTCTTTACCTTGTGTTTTTCCATACAGATGTGGCATATACATTGCATGCACAGTAACTGCATTTCGTTGACATTTAAAGTAATTTTACCAGTAGCCACTATTTTGAATATGCAATGAGATATTTATGTGGAACACTATCTTGTTAAAAGAATGATGCGGAAAGAGATTAGAAGAGCAAAGAGTCAAGTACAACATTGTGACTCAGATAAAACCCGATTTTGCTTTGACAGGGTGAAATAAAATATACAGATTTAATATTAGGAAGACAGATTATATAAACAGCTTCATATTTGTTTATATTTCATTCCATATAATGTACTGGACCATCTAAAATACCATAACTGTCTGAATTTCTGTGGCTTATCTATCACCTGAAAGACAGGAAGCTCATGTGACTTAATTACTTAACTGTAAAGCAGTTCCTCAAGGTTCCAGTGCACTAAAGAGCAGTTGTATGCTCAAATTTAAGCACCTGCTTAAATTGTTCCTCTGTGAGACAAGTGACCTAAAAATGGTGATGCTATTTTGATACCTTCTGAGGACATTAAGGAAGAGTTTGTTATATAAAATAACCTTGCAGGAAGTTATTTATATACAAGCTAATTTTATTCAAAGTACATTGAAGGACAGACAAAAACTGCTGAATTACAAAACAGCAGACTTTTATCAAAGATGAAAAATTGTAACAAAAGTGTTCAGGGACTCCGGTCATTCTCACAGGTCTTCTTTGCAACATTTCTAAGTCAAATATACCTTCCTAAAAATGGGAACAGGTGTGTATTCAAGCTGCATGTACAAAAGAGTATATCCTGGGGGTTTTAACATGTACTTTTTTTTTTTTTCTTGCTACTGAGCACTTGGTTGACAGAAAAAACTAGTAGAGCTTTATATAAAACTCTTGGCATGTAATTTGACATACTTAGAAAAGATTTACAAGTCTGGTCATCTGTTACTGCACTGGAGAACTCATATTTGTGTTAAAAGTGACATATTCCTAATATCTTCTACCTGTGTGCAGTATTCTGTGAAACTGAATTTGTGAACTTCTAGCTGGAGTCTGGAACTAAGACATAGCCCCTGATTAGAATATAGAAGGATTTGGATCCACAGAGGATGGCAGGATTTAGATGTCAATGCCCTGGTTAATCTAGGAACATTTAGATTGCCTTGTGCTTGGCCATGTAGGTGGAGAAATATCAAACTACATTTCTCCCTTTCTGATCAAGAAGTAATAAATTGTTAAGCCAGAACACTAATAAACCCAAGTATGAAAAATGGTTACAAATTTTAAGGAAATGTGAATTTCCTTGAGGATCTTAATTCAGATGTCAAATTTTAGGAAAATATAATTCTGTAACATGGTGTTTCAAGATGGACTTCTTTACTGGGGCAGCAATACTGCTTGCCTTCTTTCCCCATCAAGAAAAAAGTGCAGCACTGCTAATAAACTGACCTTCTTCATGATTTTTAGAGATATACATGCATTAGAACTGCCCAACAGATGACTCAGTTTAAGATTCCATTTTCTCTCAAAAATTTGTGCTTGATAGTAAAAGTTGAAAAAATTCTGCACAGTTAAACAGTTTGCCATGGTTTTAGTAATCTGCATGTTATATAAACTAGTCTCTAACTCATGCTAGAGCCAAAGGGGGAAAATATTTGCCATAGACTTTTAGCCTACAGAAAAATAATTATTTTGTGTTTTCAAAGAAACTGTTTCTCAGAAGTCTCTCTACATCTATCTTATTAATCTCCCATTTTCTGTGCATACAATGGCAGTCAATAGAATTCTATATGATATTTTCATTTGTGTGTGTTCTACTTTGTCTGGTATGATAAGATGAAAGTCTCAGTATTGTGGCAGCTCTCAATCTTGCCCTGACAAACAGCTTTCCAGACCCTTTTTTATGCCATGAGAAACAGTGAAGTCAACATTTCTAGAATAATATATGAACAAACAGAATAATAGTATACACTAAACATAGAGCAAGAAGAATGTTTACAGCCCATTTCAATCTCTGTTGTCAGTGTCATATGTATTGTTCACTTATCAGGAGATGATTCACCTTAATAATATTTGCATTTGACATTACTTGAGTGTTCAGTGTCTTGAAATGCAGAGTTATCTTCTCTGAAGCACAATAAAAATATATTTATAAATTCCTTTTCTAGATATTTGTGTCTTCAAATGTCTATGTGCTTTGATCAAAAGAATGCCAATTCAAGAGCCATTAGCCACTTAGACATAGTCAAGGACAGGAGAATACGAGCTCTTAAAGTCATCGCACAATCTGTTTCAATCTGTTTAATCCATTCCATCAGACACAATAGCAGAGAATTGGTTATGCTTGAAATTTTAGTGTAATGAAATAAATAACCTAGTGCCAAAGCATTATTTTTCTTAGATATTGAATATATATGCATCTGAAGTATCATTTAAATGAAACAGTCGTTTTGGACTGTGCCCCACTGGGACTTTTCATATAATAGCTAAATTTTTCCTTGAAACACAGTTTCAAAAACACATTGAGCATGTTTTTTAGCATGTGAACATCCACAGCAAAGTGCCACCATCAAGTTATATAAAAAAAAAAAATGCCAAAGCCACTTCCTTTTAGTGGAAGGCCACTAGCTAATCAACCCACATTAACACAGTGTGTAATTGAGTTTCCAACATTCAGAGACAGGTCCTTACACAAATGCACTACTTACAAAGGTGTCATCAATAATGAAATCTAGACAGAGGATGAAAGCCTCCAAATTAGCAGCGTGTCACTTAGGACTTTTAATCTACTATTTTTACAGCCTCCCTCCAGGAGCTTTTCTTGCCTGCTGTAATCAGCACCAGAACTATTCACTTGCTCCCTGCTAAGCTTTTATCTCCATGAAGTGAGGGTGACAATGGAACACTCTCCTGCAAGATCCTCCTGGCAGCATTCCCACAATGCCTGCTGGACTGTTTTGATCCCGTTCCATATGTCCACAATTTAAGCAGCACTACAGCTGTCTGTCTCTGAATTGTATCATATCACACTGCCGGGCACATTCCTGTGATACCTGAGTTCCAAAGTAATCTTCTCAGCCTATTTCAATTTTCACATTAAAGAGCATACTGCCTGGAACTTGATGATTACAGGTTTGTAGGGACAGGATCAAACAGAGGAAGATGCTAGCAGGGAGTCAAGAGTAATAACATTATTCTGCAGACATAGCCAGTTTTCTCTTCTCCTTTGAATTCAGTCATCTACAGCAGCACCGATGTAAACATGCCTTTGCAGTTACGTATCACTGCAGATACATTTGAGTACATTTCTTATGTGTGATTGCACTCAGGAAAGCAATTTATGGGAGAGCTGGTTTTATCATTATCAAATTGTAGCTCTGGAGGGGCTGAATAGTTGGGAATATCCTCGCAATATATGAAAAGGTACATATATGGTAACTTATATGAGCTATAATGCTATCAATTATTCTGTCTGCTGATTAAAAACTATGAACACTGAAGAATCAATTTATTTTTCATGGCAATTAATTTTCATAAACTGACACTAACTGTTCTTTTTTCCCTGAAATCTGTCAAATGTTCTTAGCTCACATTACATCAGCATTTTAGTAAAATTACTGATGGTTAATAACATAAATGATAGTTCTTTGACAGTGAAACACTCTGTCATGTCATAATACTAGCTAGTGAAATCCATGTTCCTTTACAAGTTGATTTTCTAGTCAAGAGAAAAATATTACCAAGAGATACTGTAGACACCCCTCAAAACTTTAATAGAAAAATATTTGATAAATAAATAGTGCATATATTAAAATGTTATATTTCATCTGGCATCGACTGATACGTATATATTTATTAATGTTTAAAAAATCTAGCATGATAAACATTCTTATCAATGACATAAAGAATACATATGTTTTGAACTTAGTTTTCACCACTGGTTGTGGGACTACACTAGGGTGGGCAAGATCCTTCATGTGTGAGAACCTTTATGTCCGTGGTGCCACCTGGACAGGTATAAACAAGAAATATTTTTCTCACTTTTTCTTCCTACAGTAGGTGGTTACTAGAAGGAATATAGACCGTAGAACCCTGGCTTTATCCTACCCCAAAGTGGCTACTCTGCCCGCACTGACAGTGATGAGGGTTGAAATATTTTCCATCCCCTTTCTTTTCATTCAGAGAAGAAGGAGAGAAGCACAAGAGAAATCATACATGGATAAATTACCAGGGCAAATTAGTGGATCACAATTAAGGACCATGTTCTGACATCCTTCCTCTTTCATTCTCCTCTTCCTCACTTCATTCATCATCAGCACCACCATAATACCTAATAACCCATCTCTGGTAGATTAAATATGATTAACAACTGTCAGGTACTTCACTCTTTTCAAGACGATGAAGATGGGTGTTTTATATTTGGGGATCTTTTGCATTACATGTATTTATATTCATCTATGTATCTACATAGTTTTAGAATACGGATGTTATATCTATGGAAAATAACCAAACTGTCAAAACTGTCTGAAAAATGTGGAGTAAAAATGTGAAGAATGGCAAGTGAAAGACTTAAGGTGTCTGTATCTGAGATATGTAGCTGTAATGTGATTGTTGAGATCCAGACACTGTGTAACTATATGAATTAATACCTCAGTATTACAGCTGTCATTCAGAACTAAATGGATTTTTGTTAGTGATTGGTTTTGATATGTTAAGGTGTTGTTTTAGCCCTAAGATACAGGAGATAAAACAAGAAATAAAAATTATACAGACAAAAATATACTGTATTTTTCAGTATCTTTGATTAATGCAGCTTTGCCACTTACCTTGCATTCAAACAGATCTCTTTTAGGTTATTTAACAAATTAATGAGTATGTGGTTACTTGAAAGTTTATTTGGACTAATTCTTTATCCCTTCTGCTTTTTATACTTTCTGTCTAGCTAGGTTTGCATGTGGTGTCAATTATTGACATAGAAGTGCTATTTACAGAGATTATTTCAAAATATTTTTTTTAAAAAATACCAAAATTAGATCTTGAGAACTTGAACTTAAGGAAAAAAAGGAAAATGTGGGCATCCAAAAGCTGGTGCTTTGAAACATTCAATGTCAGTAAGGGCAAATTTTTCAAAAAAGAGGAACATAACACAGAGAAAGCAAATAATCGTAATTTATGAATAAACCTACCACTATTTGAAAACCAGAATTTATACACTAATAGTTAAAAACTCTGATTATCCATGCATGTATGCATCCACATTCACAGTGAATCAAATATACTAAAATGTATTAAGAAGTTTGATTATTCTGCTTCTACTAATATTTCACTTCCCTTATGCAATTATTGTTTCTTATTCTACTTGCACTTTAGCAATTCTGTGTGCCCAGTTTTTACATAAAAGGAGTTTGTACTTTTCCAAAAGATATGAAGATTTTTTTTCTTAGAGGAAGAAAGAAGTTATCAAAGCCACAGTGACTCTTCAGTTGTCTAACATTCTGGATCAGATATACCTGGATGTCCTAAAAATATGTTTGAAATGACATTGCAAACATCTGTTAAAATATGAAGCCTTAAGTCTTATTTTAATTTGAAAGGCAAACTAACTGAAAGAAGAAAGTTACAAGTTTTTTCTGGTCAGATGGACTACTACAGACATTTTCCAAACTTGCTGCTTTACAGAGGAGACATGAAAATCTTGTTTTCAATGGCAAGGATATGTAATCTTATTTGTCAGAGCACAGCTGCCTGTCTTCTTAGTGAGAAGTTAGGCTGAAGGTGATCTCTCATGCAAATTCACAGCCATGTGTTATGGGGACTACTTGCACTTCATGAAGTAGTTAGGACTTGAAAGCCCTACTGAAAGCCCCAAAGCAAATGCCCTACCTAAGCAATATAAATGGGTATATATAAATAAATATATAGGCAAAATTTCTATGTAGTTTGCATTGTGATGAAACTGGATGTTGCACATTTTTATTACTTGCTTTTTGAGAATCTTCCCTACCTAGAGGAATTTAAATTTGCACATGACAGTCACAGTTTCGTAAGGCCTTTGAGACAACAGCTGTCATTTTTTGAGTGTTATGCAATGAGAAGCATGTCTGTGGCAAACAAGAATGCATAAAATGATACATGCAAACTATTATATCAATAACAGTTTATTGATTTCAATGTAATTTATGAGTTAAGAATATTAAAATGTAATGGAAAAATCTGATCACATTTTTTTAAAGATAAGCAGAAATTAAATTTTCTTCTCCAGGAAGTAGAAAATGCTCGATTCTGAACAATGCAGAGAAGGAGACCTTGAAGACAATGCCACAGACAAAAGAGGCCCTCATGTGAAAAGTCTCCATGTGCCTGCTCTTCCCAGTCAAGGACCCAAACAACGACCCAAGGAGACACAAGGCTGAGTCACATACCCTTCAAAGGGGACTGAAATGAAAGAAAAAATAAAATCCAAATACAGACCTTCTTTTTAATAAATTAGCTATTCATCTCTCTTGAGATAAGACAAGCGGGCAGTCATTTTGGGGTGGGATCTTTGGGGGAAGGAGACATTTTAGAAAATAGGGGTTGTACTTGATCCTTGGGTGTCCCTTCCAACTTGGCATATTAAGAGATTCTGTGAAAATACACAATAGCATGGTAAAGAAAGCAGATCTCATTCAGTTTGCTCTAAAAGGTTGATTGATTAAAAATTAATGCAAATTAATATCATGAATGTAAATCTAAGCAAAGCTGATAATTAAGTATATCTTATTCATATTCTTATCATCATTTTGTCTATTTTAAGTGACATAATTTCACGTATTATAGAAATAGCTACATATCCCAGTTTTACTTCTGCCTTATTAACAAGTTAAGACTTTTTATCTAATTAAGAAATAATTATGGATATTTCATATCTATGAAGAAATGTTTATGCTTCTGTGCATAACAGTAGTATTAACTTTGAATAGCTCTTTATTCATCAGGCCAGATTTCAACACAAAAGAAAAAGACAAACTATTAGTTTAGCTTATCAATATCAACATTGTGATTCCCTGTAAGAGTGATGTCAGACACAGAGTATACATTTGGGAATGGGATATCTGAATTCAGTCAGACACCAGTGTGTCTGAAAAGGCATTATAACAAAAAGCTTCTGCTTTCCTTTTCAGTTCAATCTGGCAGCAGACAATAACCATGACCTAAAATGACAAAGGCCAGCCTACTAAAACATTCATTAATGTTTTCCACTTCACACTTCTAATACATAGTAACACTGTTGGCCACTTCCAGGCGTTTTCTGTTAGATGCTTGATTTATCTTTTCCATCATTTTTGTGTTGATGCAGTCAATTCATCTGTTTTATCTGGTCCCAGTGTCCTTTATCAGCTGAATTATTCTTTTCTGTTTTCTTTTAGGATCATAACCTTCCTTTTCATCTGCTGCTACTCTACATCAAATTTTAAGGAGCATAATTGCTGATTATAGGAGCTGGTAAAATATAAACTTCAAATCACAGCACATAGTTAAGCATTTGTTCAGAACATTATGGACATGTCTTTCTGCTCTGTTTTCTAAAGGATGACAGTGAAAGACTGTGACAATATTGACTAGATCATTAGACAAATACAACAGGAGAAAAAAAAGGCAGAATATATTGGAGAATAAGCTGTACTGAGGATGACTTCTCAAGAATACAGACTTATTCTTACAATTTGCCACTGAGCTCATTTTGGGTAGAGTTTATTTTCTTCGTAGTAGCTAGTATAAGGGAATAGTTTGGATATTTTAGTTAGCGTTGATCAGTGCTTACACAGAGTGAAGACCATTTCTGCTTCTCATACCACCCCACCAGTAAGAAAGAAAGAGTTAGGAGGGGGCAAAACTGGGACAGAATATCCTATCTTTGCAAAAAGTTTTTGGATGGATCCTATAAATGCACATCATTTTGAGGCAAGGTGTAGCTATATTATGACTAAGCTTACTATGTTACACAGGATACTTCATTGCCCCAGTGCAGGTTCTGTTCTATATGTTCTATTGAGAACCTGTTCTATATAGAACAGGTCTTGTTCTATATGTTGAAATAAGTCTTGAAATGAGACTTTACATGCTATATGTGGTAGACTAAGTGGCAGCAAGCTGCTTCCTCCTTTATCAGCAGAGTTCAAGTAACCCTGTTGTCCTGGGGACAGTCCAACCCTATATGATGTAGAGAGGAATGTACAGTTTAAGAACTGATGAATGTCACATTTGGAATTTAAAGGGTAATTTATGGAGTTTTGGAACTCTGTATAACAAATGGTATGGCATTTGCTAAGATTACTTCAGAGAGAAAATACCTCCTGTGTAACAAAACTACTGTCTGCATTCTAAAGTAATTTATTGAACATCTTCCTTTAAAAATACTAGAAGATCATCCTTTCTTTTATCATTTTAGTATCCCATCCTTTCACCTCTGGATTTGTAAGATGTTATAAACTTTGTCCTATGTAGAAGAGAAGATATCTTTTCAAGGAGGCAACCTGCAGGAAAGTTCAGCCTCTTCTACAACTTTGCCTTCAAGTGCAGGACAAATGCCCTTTTCTTTCTTGTAGAAACTCACTTCTTTTCTGTCTGTATGAGGGAATATGCATAGAGCTCATGTGAAACTAAACCATCACTATGTAGTTCAACTTATGGAGAAGTGGTTCTCACCTTTCACAGAAACCTACAAAGATTAAAATTTCAAAGCTCCTAAGTAACTTAGAAAACTAAGGGCAATGAAATTCAAAGAAATATAGGTTCTTGGCAAAAAAAAGTACATATGTATTTTAGACAGAAAAATATGAAGTTTTATAAACACACATACCAGGTGATCTTTCAGGGTTCTTTCCAATCTGGATGTTCTATATGTGCATGCAGAGACAGACATACACTTATATGCATATATAAAGGACGGCAAATATAAAATGAATAGATAATAAATATATAAAAGCACCCAAATTAATTACTATTTTATAGCTGCTATGTTTTTTTAAAACAAAGACATAAAGTACAACTGATCTATATGACCTGAAAACAGGAATCACTGTATTCTCTTCATTTCTGTGCTGGTGTAAAGGTAAACTGGTAGAAGAAATGAAACCGACTCAAGACAGATTACAATTCAAAGTTACAATTCACTTAAAAAGATTACAATAAATACAGTGATACAGAGTAAAAGTTGGGTTTAACCCACAAAAAAAACAACAGATATATAACCCAGAACTCTGGGGCACAAAGAGAATGGTGTTTGTTAGTCCTTGTGCTGAGTGCCACATGGTCCCCCTGAGCACAAAGTAAAAGGAAAGGAAAACCTATTAGTGAGGATGATGGTCGCAGTCTGGTCAAGAGTGGCAGTAGCATTCCTGCTGAGGTTCTTTTCCTTCTCTGGATTCGACGAGTGGTACCAGAAATCCCAAAACCTGACAATTATATACGCTCAGGTTCAGGTGGAAATGCCCAGTAACTCCGCCAGGGCCAAGAGTTTTACAATGGGGGATTTACTCTGTGAGTCATGGGATAATTTTGGAATCTTTGATGGCCCATTAGCAGACATGACCTCTCAGGTGTAAATGCCTCCCCTATCTCACAGGGTTCTCTAACACTCAGTTTGTAGCCTGAGGTGTCAGGTATGCCCTGGGCAGCTGCTGTGAACTATCCAGTTCATCAGAAATGACACAAAGGGTGTAGAATGTGCCATTTTGGTTATACCCACACAGAGATAAGATGTAACTACCACAGTTTCCTACTAGCCCTTCAGCACAGAGCTCATAACAAAACACTTTCATGTTCCCATGCTCGTGAAACTATAAAAGGAGTAACTACAAAACAGTCCCTGCAATGCATTTGTATTTGGAAATTAGTGAGGCTGCTGAAGAGAAGCTTTTCATATGCAGAGTAGAAAGCAACACAGGGAAGATATTACTCACGAACCTAAGACTGAAAATCCTGAAACCTCTAGTTTGCTACTCCTGCCCCATCCCTTCACTAGAAACATTACTGTTCTGCTCAGTCCTTTTCTCTATTCCTCAGTGCTCATCTCCTTACCTCCTTTACTTGGGACCAAAAAAAAAAAAAAAAATAAAAAACACCGCAAAAAAAAAACCCAACCAAAAAAGAAATCCAAAAAAAAAACCCAAAAACCAAAAAGGAAGAAAGACTGAGAGATATACATACAATAAGTATTTTTATTCTTAAAACAATTTTGTAGATAGTTACAAGGACATAAAAGGAGCCTTTTCTCTTTTCTTATTGTTCCTCCTATTCACTGATTGTATACTAATGGTTTAATGACATAATTGTGTAAGCAATGTACAGAAATTACAAGTATGGATTGTATTATAGGATGGTTCTCCTGTTCTCAAGAACTGCATGCCTACCCTTAACCCTTGAAGGAATATATATCTTCAATGTAGTTCTGTGAAATTTCAGCAGGTAGTAGCTGTTATGACAAGAGTAAAGCTGACAGAGATGCCCTTCCACAAGCATTTCTGACTTACTTTGGTGTGACATTGATAACATTGATAAGACTGGCATCAGCTAAAATGGCAATACTCTGGAAACATTGGATCAAATTATGATTGTGTACAGAGAAACTTGTTTCCCCTTTGAATGTTTCAAGTGGAACAAAATTATGTCATGATCTCCAGATGACCACAAGTTTAAGATTAGAAATGGCAATCTTGGACTTCTGGGAATGTATTTCTTTTATCACAATTAGTCTGCTAATATCAGAAGGTGTTAATGTTATTTTCTGAAAACAGCATCTGCAGCAATTTTGTCTTCAGTTTTGAGTGAGGCCGATGCAGTTGTCCAATATCTCATTTAGAACACTCAAAATGAAAATAACAAATATATGCCTGGCTCCTGGAGGTTGTTGAGAGACCCTCAGGCACAGTGAGACTGAGGCAGCCAGACTGAGGCTTTGGGAAGAAAGGATGTCAGCTTTGGCTGATGCTATGATGTTACTGCAGAGTTTATACCTTATTAAGCTAAAAGGTGCTTATGCTACTGTATGCAAAGACACATGCTCAGGGGTCTTACCTTTGTCTTCCAGTTTCATTTATAATTCAGATTTTCCCTTCTCTGCCACATTTCTGCCCAAAAGGATCCTTGTCAGTGTGCTCAGCTGAGTGCGCCTTCCAGCCTGCAGAGAACAACTCTTACTGGGAAGACTGTGAGAGAAAAGGGTGAGAAATGCAGAACTCCCTGAGAACACCAGGTTTCTCTGGAGATAATGGAAGCCTCTTCTCTGGGCTTCCTTTGCCACTGAAGAAATGCCTTCAAATCTACCCATTATTTTGACTCTATTAGTTAGAACAAAACTAACCATACCCCAGAGGTACCAGTTTTTTTCCTTCATTGAGAAACTAAAGTAACTAGTGCTGTCAAATATGTGACTGTTAGATGTGTAATGTTAGGTGAGATGAAGACCATCATTAACAATACTGAGAGACTGATCATAAACTAATTGTGAGGAGATAATGGCTTTTGCTACATACACAAGCAATATCAGAAGCTTTTTTTTTTTTTTTTTTTTGACAAAAAAGTTGCAAACATGTATGGCTGATGAAAAACCTGAATGATTTATGTTTGGCAGCCTGTTCCTTACTTCAGGTCTTCCTTTAAAGACCGCTTCCTGTGATCTCAGGGAAACTTTTAATTGCATCCAGCACGATGAAAAGCCTTCCGGTGAATTCTAGTATTCACTCTTCTTTTTCCAACTGTTATATCTACGTAACTTTTTTTTTTTGCAGTTGTGGAATTCTGCAACTCCCTACACTGAAACTGATCAAGCATGGGAAACTTCCTTACAGTTATCAGAACAGTGCTTTACCTTCAGTGAAACTCCTCTATAATTAATGGATCCAAGGTTTGGATCTTTGAGCCACAGCATTTTTTTCATCTCCTCAAACATCTTTTCATCTATATCAAACACTATGTCTGGTACACTACCATAATATAACTTCACCTTAACCTCATCTTTAAATATTTTTAACTGTTAGAATTAGTTATTCTCTGGTCTTCCTCCAAAAACAAAACAAATAAAAAGAATGAGGAAAATTAAGTTAAGGTATTCTATTAAAAAAAAACCCATTTGATTTACTTCATTCTCCAACATTTTTACTGGGATTCTTTAGTCTTTCCTCATTACTTGATATAGGGTAACAAAACCTTAGAGTCAAGAAAGAAAAGAAAGAAAAGACCAATATTATCTCTGTTTTACCAACATGGAAACTGATCATTATCAACAAAGAATAGTGATTGTCATGGAACTATGTCATCCTTTGTATTTGAGCTATATTTCATACATATATGTGTGTGTGTATTTTTAAATACTATTTTTCCACAAATTTCTCTTGCCTGAGACACTGAATGTGCACACAATTTATCTGAACTACACAATATTGATGCTTCGAGGGGAAAGTCTTTCATACAGTGATACAACACACCAAAATCAGAAACAAAAATAATGTTTTCTAACCCTCTATGAATTAGCGTTTGCTGTCTTTTTCTATTTGTACATCCCCTAAAAATCTGCAGAAAACTCTACTCTTCTGACAATAATTTCTCTGTTAATTACCCTTCATATACTCACATAGAGTAATAATCCTTGAGCTCTTGAACTAAATCTATTCAGATATACAAAATGATACAAGGACTGAAGTCAGGTGGTATTTATAAGCAAAATGTTCTCAGTCTCTCATACAGGGTAGCTAACTCTCTTGTCTTGTGTTTGTCTAAAATTCAAATACATATATTTTTGCCCTAATTCCCACTTTTCATATCCATCCATAACTCATGCTAAAAACCACATTGCCTTCGCCTAAAAACAATGTGTTGAAATAATAGCTTGGAGGGATCAAAGGACAGAGGCATAACAAATCATTCTTTTTTCTGGGTGGCTCAGGTTTGTACTGGTGGGAAAGAACTGAAGAGGCAAGTGTCTTTATCTTGTTTATTTAAGAAAATCACTTCATTATCCAACCTGCACTTTCTCTCTTGTGTTTTGGAACGGTGCCTCTGTGCTTTGTCATCCTCCAGGGTTAAAGTGGATATGATATAAATACTAAGCCAGCCCTCTTGTTGCTGCACGTAGGAACAACTCCAGTAGTATCAAGAGAATTCCACTGGTTATTAATTTCACCCATTGATGAAGTATTATATAAATGACTCACATAAGTGTGCAATTCTAGAGTAATTTTTAAAGGTTTAAAGACTGAATTATGAAGAGAAAAAAAGGGAAACTAGCAGTAAGACAGAAAACAAGGGAAAAGAAATCAGGAAAGGAAATATGGGAAAAGAAGTAGTATACGTATGAGGGAAATTGGATTGAGGAAGCTGTGAACAGAAAAATGCAAATTGGAATTAGTGAGATGAAAATGAGTAAAGTGGAAAGGAAAACATAGGTAAAAGAGAGATGTGGGATAGGTTTTGAAATACATCATTGATAGGTGAAACAAAAGACAGTCTTTCCCTGTGTCTGTCAAAGCAATTATGGCAGACATCCTATTCTAATGCTACTTAAGTGCATACTTTTGTCCAGACAATATTGGAAGCTAAGTTTTGTACGCAGAACAATTCTACCATCTCATAATAAATACACATTGGAGTGGTATCTGTCTTTTCAAGTTGCCTGGTTCATCTGCTTCTCATCCAAGTGCAAGAAAGACAGTGCAGCTCAGAACAAGGGGTTCTAGCTAAAAATTCTATAACATCATGGTAAGTGTGAAAAGTAAAATAAAATAATATAAAATAAAATAAAATAAAATAAAATAAAATACAAGTCAGTGTAACCCTGCAGAAAAAAAAAGGAAAAACTTGTGATAACCTACAGACTATCAGTATGATAAATGACATTTTTCAAGAAATTTTCTGCACTTTCTGCAATTTTTAGTCAAGAAATAAGACATAATTGCCCTCAATCTTCTGTCTCGGTCCTTAAGACAAATAAAAGGTGACTAACTAAAAATTGGTGACAGTGATGCCTTGTGAAATTTCATAAGTTTGGAAATACACTACAGAACAAAGTCTACTAGGAAGTTTGGTTTAATATTTTGTGCACTTCAAGGAATGAAAGATTAAATAATTTCTACAAAACAAATCTCATCTTGAAACTGCATCACAACAAAGCAGTATGCTTGCCCCAGAAATCTTCAGCAAAAAGAGAAGCAAGCTTTGCTGACACAACCCAAGACACTCATTATGTTGCAGATGTCTGCTGCTGGGCAGTCCAAATTGGTCTTGACTCCCTGCCTGTCTGGATCAGGGGCTGACCAGCATGACCTTGCAGCTCTCTTCTGGTCCTTTTGAAATCCAGGTACAGGGAAGGGAATGTAGAGACTGGTGGTGTGTGCTTGGATTTCCTTCTGAGGTGGAGGTGGGCTGCACTTGAAACATTATTATGTCCGAAGTTTTAGAAATGGACTAAATATCTGGTATCTGCAATTCTCAACAAAACCAAAAATCTTCATTAGAATATTTGAGCTTTGGAACAGGCTGTCCAGAGAGATTGTGGAGTCTGTCTCATTAGGGATGCTCAAGAATTGTCTGGATGCGATTCTGTGCAATATGCTCTTGCATGGCCCTGAGTGAGTGAGGAGGTTGGACCAGATGACCCATTGTGGTCCCTTCCAGCTCTTCCCGTTCTGTGATTCTTTGACTAGGAATATTAGTAGGTGTTATTCTAAAAGGGAAGCTGGCTTTAAACACAGTATACAAGACTTAAATTTATAGACTGCAACATTAGGGTCTGATTCTCATTGACATGAATGCTCTCAAGCTCTTTTTCACTAGCGTAAAAAGAGTCATAAAGCAGGCATTATCCCATGCTGGACTGCCTTTTTATCTGGAGAATGTTAAAGGATGTGAGCCTAAGTCTTATTCCACGTTCAGACTACCAGGTAATTAATAGGTTATTGTTTGTGCCAGCAAGTGGTTACTGACAATGTGTCTTGCCCAGTTCCTGGAAAACAGACTTAGTTATGCCCAGCATTTCTGGGTCCTTTATTCCTGATTACCACCATCTTGCCTTGTGCAATTCTGGTTGGGGAAACCTAAAACAGAATAGTTGCACACTGTCTCACTCATCAGAAGACTTCATTTCTGCATCAGATTTGACCACCATGTTTCTCTCCCACTTTCAGCTCAGTGTCATCAGCTACGTAAGACTGAAGTTGTTTATTCTGAGGGTATTTATTGAGGGTAGGCACAAGGGGTGGGCATAGCAGCCTCCCTCATGCTATACAACAATTTATACGGTATACGCTGAGTCCTAAAGACTACTTTGTCAGCCCTTCTTACTGATGACAATCAAGATTTTTCTCAGTATCATATTTGACAGTGGAATTGGAGACCATAGCAACAGTGAGGGGGTGAACCTGCCCCCAGAAGCAATCTTAGGACCCTAGGCCACAGGACAGTCAAGCTTCATTTGCAGTGTAAGAAAGTTGTGCTGTTATATGGTGTATGTGCATAGCTGAGCCCAGAGTCCCATCACAGAAAGAAATAAAGAACTGATTAAATACAAAGGTTTTAAGAGACCTATGTGTTAACATATCTGTTTTTTCTTACTAGCCCATTAAGCCTGGTATTTCTGTTTCATCTAGGACATGTATTTCAGAAAGACATCTAATCTTTATTTAAACACTTATTGAGCATCTAGGTAACTTATTCTGTAGGTTAATGATGATTCACTGTAAAAATACATGTTTCATTTCTAGTGTCAATTGACCTGTGCTCCATGTTCAGTCTGTAGGTCTTTATTGTCTTTGATAGATTAAGCTTCCCTCGAGTTGGAAATATCTGCATTTACAGACCATCAATAGGTTTGTTACTGAACCTTCGTTTCATTAAGCTAAATTGATTGAGTTGGGTTAGTATCTCACTGTAAAGGCATTTCCCTCCCCCCCCTCCCCGAACTTATATCATTCTTGTAGCTCTTTTTTAAGCCATTTTCAATATATCAACAGTGCTTTAAAATGAGTTCATAAAACAGAACGGTCTCACTAATATCACAGAGAATCAAAAATAGCTCTGTACTTCCATTTTTATTCCTCTTTCTATTTATCTAAGAATCACTTTTTTTTTTTTTTTCTTAGTGACTGCTTCACTCCATGGACCCAGTAAAATCTAGAGCCCTATATCAATTTCTACCTCCTACAGGATGCTTTGTGTCAAAGTCCATGTTGGATATAAGCACATTTCACCATTGTAGAATACTTAAAAATGTTTAAGTCAAGCTAAGTACATAACACTTTAAAATATGAACCTATTTTATAGATGATTGCCTGCACAAACACAAGCAATATTTGCCATATGACTACACCAGTAATTTTTTAAAATGATAAATAGATTTAATGCATTCAAAAGCTGTATAGGATATTGAGAGGATATATTTTGAAAACACCATGAGATAATACTTCTTTTTTCATTATGAAAGTATTAGCCGACTTCTTGGTATCATATTCATCCATATGAGTTACACAGTGGTATTGAACACTCATTCAACTGATTGCTGGGTGATTTAAAGAATCACATTTATATCACAACAATGTTTCATTAAAATATGATTAATGATCATTGTCATGCTGTCACAAAGATAGACAGCTTTATAGTCCAAGTTCTGAGAAAGTTAACTATTTTCTTTTTTTGTTTTCTTTCTTACTGTACGATGTACACTTTTCCTACAGATATTCAGTGGTCAGACAAGACATTTTTTTATTTCACAAAAAACTGTTTATAAGCTGCCTGTCACACCATCTGAAAACTACTTCAGTTTTCCTTTTTCTATTTGATGCTTCCTTGGCAAGGTCACTGGATGCACTATGGTCAATCCAATCCAATTATTTAGGTTGTCAAGCTAAAGTTCTGTCTGCCCTAGTGCTTTGCACTAGGCAAAGCTCTGGATGGGTCAGAAAGGACCTCTCCCCTTTGTGGGCAAGCAGCACTGACCACCTTCACCACGTCAGTGCTAAGGAGTCAACATCCAGTAAGCCACATTGTGCAGCGACTCCCAGTCTGGCTCTGAGTTAGTTAAAGAATTAGAGTTAATACTGGCATTGCACATGCAAGTCTGGAAGGTGCAATTTGCCACACTGCTGCAGCAAGACTGCCTCTGAATTAACTTGAAGCTGGAGCAGGCATGACTATTGTGTTCTTCATTGTAGGCTTATCCCAGTGATTTGTTTTATTTTTTTGAGCCAGGTTGGATTCACACTTAGGCAGGAGATGGAACTTTCTGACTTTGCTGTCTGATTTAATTACAACAGAAGATACAGGCAAAAGCATCAAATTGCAACATATTGCACTGTCTTGATAAGATTCTAGAATTTATTTTAAATGTGGTCTTTCATATATAATTATAGTACCTTTTTCCTCAGCCTGAGTCAATATTACTACTCCATTGTGAAAAGCATAAACATGAATATGTTTGCTTTTCCATCACTGACATCCTCCATTTGTGTATAAAAACCAATTCATTACAGTTCTCATTTTTCTGCTGATAGCTCTAGTACCAGGGGAAAATATTATTTTTTTCATATCAATTCATGCTTTATTAGATTATTTCTCTTGTCTCTTATTTTTAAGTTTCTTTCACATGGGACACTTTACAGGCTTCTCCCTACTCTTTTGTGAAGACAGATTGATTTGTTTGTGTTCAGAAGCAGAGGCATAAGTATATTGTGCTTCCAGATAAAGAAACATCAGCAACACAGAGACAGTATTTTGACAGATTATCTAAAAGTCACTAAAGTTAGGGCAACAAAAAAGCATTCTGTTTCAGATTCTTAACTATATGAGATAGAAATATGTGCTTTAATGGTTGTAATCATCAAAAACAGTAAAAATGTTTAGTTTGGGTTTTGTTTTCTTAGTATTCAGCGCAATTATAAGACATGGTGGTAATGTCAGCCAGAGTGACAAGTAGTCAAGAAAGTTCTAATTCTGCTTTTGCCACTAACTAGGTTGCTATATGGGCTCCCAGTCACAAGGTGGGTGATTGTCATACAGCTCCACAGTCTCTTCGGCCACGGTTTTGATGCCTAAGAATTTTATGTATTTTTGGTGTGTATTTTATGGATTTTAGAGCTGTAGAAGTAAGGGATTTC
>JAWWEW010000112.1:89179643-89225368 GCA_035583185.1 Anabacerthia variegaticeps
CTATTTAGCCACCAACGTGCTTGTAGCAAGCGTGGGTAGAGCCCTTGTAAATCTTCGTTCGCGAAGTCTAGCCATGACTGTGACTTATCACAGGCACTCACTCTACCTCTCTGAGGAGGAAAAGAATCTTAAGGGAAATACTTGCCTTACATAAAATTCAGAAAAATCGTTGTATCTTACAGATAAAACAGGACAGTGCTTTAAGCAAATATCATTTGTGATGTCAGATTTGAACTCAACCATTCTCTACTCTAGTTATGCTGAGAAAAGTAGCCCTGTAGAGAAAACAGGGAGGAAGGGATGACGTGCAGAGAATTATTGAAATGGCACTACAGGACTATACAGTTAAAAATATTATATTCTTAGTATGTCACACTGCCAGCTAGCATTACTAATGAAAGATTTATCTTTCACAATAGTTGCAGTGGAAGGAAAAGACCTGTAATTGTATTAATCATGTATGAAGATGTTTGAAAGATGGCAATTCATTGTGGCCTCTTTCAGATTCCTGTCCCTGGGATTTATTTTGTCAAGGATCCTTAAAGATGCTGGTGAGCTCATTTTTAGCTTTCATATAAATCTAAATAAATCAGAATGTTCCTGGGGGTATGACTTGATTTTGGTGTCAAATGACCCTTTCTTTTGTATACTTTTCAACATTACAAAAGGTAACAAGGCTTATCCAGGTCACAGGTGTTGCAGAATTTGTCTAATTAAAAGTCCATTTGCTAGGAATTGTGAAGGAAGAACACGTTCTACTGCACCAGCTTGACTTGCAACTAAAGAGTATAGTGAAATCCCTTTCCATGACAAACCTTCTCTGAGTAGTACGATAGTCTAGATATTAATTTTATTTTGAAAACTACTGCAAAGTATCTATGAGACATAGACACAGAGATAGATAAATGTATTTAAAGTAACAGTTTACCTTATGGGTATAAAACTATAGTTTCTAGAGAATTTGAATTAAAACTAAAATGTTCACTCTAGCTGTGAGAGACTAATCTTATTTAACTTCCAGGACTCAAAACAGTATTTGGAAATAGTGTGTTACTGATTCAGCCTCAAGGTTCACCTTATGAGTGGCTCTTGTACCTAGTAATAATCCTATAACAATTTATAAAGCTTTACTGGAAAATGATAACATATCCATTACATTAAGGATTAAAATGTCATTCTTAGCTGAAAGGATTTAGAATTTGCTTAGTAGCATCCCAAGCCCTTTCAGCTAACCAGTCAGCCTGATTTGGAAGCAATAGGCAACCTCTGGCTGCCTATTACAGCTGGTGATATGATCCATAACATTGGTTGCACTTCTGTGCCTAAAGCTGTAGCTGTGACACACAATGTGAGTTTTCTCAGTAAAACAGCCCCACAGCTCCTCAGATCTAATGCAGGTTGTCCAACCCCTACCTGCACAACTGGTCGTCTCTTTTGCATTCATCAATAACACATTTTCCTGGCAGAGTATTCAGAATACTATGGGGTTTTTCTCAGGTGGTTGCTCTTTTTCAAGGTTGCATGTTCATTCATCATATGTTTTCTGTATTTGTGCTAAAATAATCTATCAGAAAAAGAGGTGCAGTTAACACTTTTCATATAAAATACTGAGAAGAATTATATGAAATAAATGCAAAGTATCCAGTCTAGCTTTGTGGAATCAATTCTAACCTTTACTACATTTTACAAAAAGAAGGCAGAACAAGTTTTAAGGAAACAGGGTAGCTTATTTGAGTGTTTTTTGTAGGATTTGGTTAAAACACCACTTGAATGAATCACAGTTGTTCTGTTGCACAGTAAACATCAGGCCAGATCTCTACAGAAAGGCAGAGCCAGATTAGATCTGGGGGCTTTGTGCAGTGTGTATGCCCCAGAACTGGCAGTGTTTTCCTCTCAGTCCCCAGCAGCTATCAGCAGTCAGGACTGAAGAAGTGAAGATCATCCAGGGAATAACAGGGGAAGATAAGTTGTTGAGATGGTTTTAATTTTTGTATTATTTTTTCCCTCAATATACCAATCTATTCTTATTGGCAATAAGTTAATATTTTTTTCCAAGTCAGGTCTGTTCTGCCCATTACAGTAAGGTAAGGGAGCTCACTGTTTCTATCTCCATCCACAAGAAAGCATTTTCTCCATCTCTTTTTCCTTCAGACTCTAATGGAGCACTTCTTTTAAGAGTTTAGACTGAACTAATCCCTATTTTACCCATTTCTCCAGCTCTATCATGAATGTTCTTTGCTTTTTCCTTCAGTATTGTAGTTCCTGCACAGCTGCTCAGCTTTTCTGGCATTTCCATCACTTAGATTTGTACAATTTCCTCCGTTTTCATCCAGCTCCCATCACATCTTTTATGCTGTCCTTTAGAACAAGAAAGAATAAATTTGAAGAAAACCTCACTGTTGTGTGTGTCTTAGGTGAGGGGAAGTAATTTCTAGAGGTCTTTTCCAACCTTAAGGATTATATGATTCTATGATTCTATTTGGTTTTGGTCAACTGGTTTATTCAGCTTAGATTGGTGGTTTTTTTTACTGGCTACATGGGAGTGACAAGATACATCAATAATTTCCCCTCAGACCTCTTGCAAAAGCCCTCTGGCAACTAAGTATATGGCTATACATGTCCAAGAGCCCAAGGAAATGAGATATCATTGTGATGAAAGAATAAAAAGACAAATAAATCAGACCAATATCAGACTTCAGAACAGCACTTTGGAAGACTGACATTCATCAGCTCCACACTTGCTGCCAAGTCGTAGTTCTTACTCATTATCTGTCATTATCACTATGCATCTAAATAATTAGTCCTCAACAGCCTGGTTGTATGCTCACCATCAGTGTAGGGCACTGCTGTGGTTGGCAGTGAAGGTCACAGCCCCCACAGCCTTAGTCTTCAAGGCTGATGTGGCCAGGCTGGAATGATCTTCAGTGGCAGAGGTCAATACTGAAGTGGATGATCTTTTTCTTCCCCATTTTAGTTCTTTCATTGGGAGTGTTTTTCAGTTTCTTCCCCAAAAAAAAGTGTGAGGATCTGAACTGCTTCCAGAAAAGCTGATCATATCTTCCAGATAAGGACTTGTTTTAGTTTTCATCCCACTCATTCTGCAGGAGTGCTGTGATTATACCAGACTTCTTTCCTGGTTACCTCATTACTCTACATATATATTTTTTTTATTTATTTATTTCCCGATTTGCAGATTTTACTGCTTGAACATGTATTAATGTTTACTGGGCTCTACTGTTTAAAGGAGACAAGCCCTCATTTACATCTTTTTGGCTGTGGGTCTTTTATATATTTGGACTCAATTTATTTGTAGTAGCATTACTGTGCTATAAATGCTTATACCCTGTTTCCTGTTAGGCTGCTTAAACATGTTTGTCCTGCTTTCAGCTGAGATAAAGTCAATTTTCTTCCCAGTAGCTGGTAGAGTGTTTTGTTTTCAGTTTAGGATGAGAATAATCTTGATAAAAGACTGTTGGTTTTGATTGCTGCTGACCAAGGCTGACACTAGGTAAAAGATTTTTCAGTTTCTCATGCCACCCTGCTAGTGAGGATGCACTAGACACTCTGAGGAGACATAGCTGGGACAGCTGACCCCAACTGATCCAAAGGATGTCCCATACCATCTGGTGTCATGCTGAGCAACAAAACTGAGGGGAGTTGGCTATGGGATGGGGGCCCACTGCTGAGGGACTATTGTAAGACCCAAGTCCCAACTGCTCAAGCAGGAGTTTTACTTTTAAAAATTGTTCAAGACTCCAAAAGTTCACCCACTGAACTTTTGTAGAGTCTTTTGTTCTTTAATACCTTGAGATTGCTTAAAGAAAAAATGCTGCACAATTTTTCACAGGATATATTTTTAATTTTAGAGAGGAAATAAAGATCTTGGCAAAAATTTAAAAGAGATAACATACAACCAAAAAAAGCAATCCACAAAGGACTGGCCTAGCATATATAAACCCACACAATTTAGCAGAATCCAACCCACTGGTTTTAAATTACCCAAAATATTAAGTAAGAAAAGAGATAAGTGAGTAAAGAAAGAAAGAGACTAGGAGAAGAAAAAAGGAGTAAAGAAAGTGATTAAGATAAAAGAGATTGAGAAAGTGTTAAGAGAAAAATAGCTACCACCAGCAAGCCCTATGGAAGTTTAGCTTCACATCGCACATATATGTCCCAGGAGAGCGAGAGGAAACAGAGACCATCTGCTCATGTATTTACATGCTTTGGCCACCTGTGGCAACCCCTCCAGGCAGCACTTCAAGCTCACTGGTCACTCAGTGCCTCCAGGCTGGAGTGAAGGGTAGTGTAGCCCATCAGAGCATGGGTTGGGAGTTCCAGAGGGCATGTGTGGGTGGGCTCCCAGGCTGCGCTTTTGATCGACAACTGCTACAGGGCTGCTTTGTGGACTCTGTGAGGATGCAGGTCTGTCATGTGAGTTACAGGGCTGCCATGTGGGCTCCTTGAGCTTTCCCCCAGACACACACGTGCACACACACTTTAGGTGGTTCTGACCCAATAATAAAATAATCTAGTGGCTCACAGACATTTAGGCATTGGTCAGTGGGACTTGACCAACTGCACTGTGCATTACTTGTTTTACATTCTTATTTTCCCCTTTCCTTTTCTGTTCTATTAAACTGTCTATATCTTGATCCACAGATTTTACCTTTTTTCTGATTCTCTCTCCTATCCCACTGGAGGGAAGTGAGTGTTTAGCTGTCTTCTGGGTTAAACTGCAAGAGAGTTCAAGACAGGTAATGTCAATTATATCTTAATTAGCAAGTTTCTACTTCTCTGTCTGTAACATCCCCTTTATTTGACTACAAGCTCTCTGTAGCCCTATATCTTTTGCCCACCTAATTATTCTCTTAGTAATGGCTTACAGATATAAAACTTTTCAATTTTCACACATCGTTTTTGGGCAATTGACAGCTCTGAATTCAATCTACATTACAATATAGAGGGATAAGAAAAGAATAATCTATGGAACCCACTTCTTATGGCTCCTAAAATCATTACATTTTTTAGTCTAAAGAAATGAAAGGATGTCTTGTACAAAATTATGCTGAAATAGAAAAAGTAAATCTGAGAATGAACATTATTCGTATATGTACATATATATGTATGATAAGAAAAATCTAGTCATTATGCATTTTTTAAATTTAGCATTATATCAGTCTTATAAATTAGCATTATTTTGCTACTACTGAAAATCAGTAGTTAATTACTGATCATCAGTAATTACATTAATAATGTTACCATCAGTAAAAATAATAAGCTTTGATACTAACATGATTAAAGCAAAGTTCATGAATAAAAAATCTGGTAATGAAATAAACAGAGCTTCTGGAAAATGCTGATATTGCTTCATGTGCTTCTGGTTTTACTTGCATATTTAAATTTTTCTCATGGGACAGAAGTAGAACAGAAACATGATAGTTGCACTACAGTATGAAAACTCAAGTACAAAGGGGTTTTACTGTGAACTAAAGTTCAGTAATAGTTTGAGACCTTTGTGATGTTCTGCAGCATGGCTTTATATGTCCCAGTTTTCTCTAAAAGGTACATTTCATGGTTAAGCTGTTTCCTGTAGCCATGAATTTTTCATGGCTACTTCTTCTTTAATGTGTGCTAATATCCTAGAGAATAGCACAGCTAATTCTTCACAGAATCAAATTTTAGGCAAAAAGACTAGTCAGCATTAGAGGTAAACTTTGCAGGTAGTTCTTTGATAATAATTGTTCTCCCATTTAGTGGTGTGTAATGTGATGTGTGTTTCTTCCACACTCCTTTCACTTTGCATCATAGAATGGAGAATAAAGAGCAGGACAAACAAAATGTGGTCAGTGAACAAGATAATCAGGGAGTAAGTTTACATAATTTATAGCTTTGTCTTGTTAAATATTCTTTTTTATTGAAACTATTTACCAGTAACATGTGCCTTGGAAATAACACATAACATAAGCATAGAAAAGGAAAAGGATTCCTCAGCTCTAAAAAGCTAATGATAAAAAACCCCAACAATAATAGTGTAGCTATGGAGAGGTACCACAAAACTTCTATAGTATGACTTCAAAGAAAGGCTATGCATTGTTATTAACAATATACTGATAATTCAATTAACAACAACCTGTACTGGGAAGAAGAACAGACTTCTAGATATGTTCTGAATTATGGGCTTCCAGAGTATGTGCATAACTCTGCAAAAAGCTGCATTGCTGTCAAAACTTCAGAAATAACAGAGCATAGTAAGGAATATCCTACAGAAGACTGTTCCTCGTAAATGGCTTAAGAGAAGAAGCAGAAAAACGTAGGACAGCAAAAGCCACAGTAGGCTTTTCACTTATTAGCTAGTTAAGCTGCCTCTTGCTATGGACCATAAGTAGCTTGTCACAACATGCTCTGATTTTATATGATGACGGATCAGTTCTTAGTGATGATCAACTCTGATTTCATTTTCACTGAACAGATAATTTTTTGAAGAAAGCATGCTAATGTGGAAAAAAATACACAGGAGAATTTGGGAGGGGATAGGAAAAAATATCTTTGCCGTCAATTTCTCCTTGCATTTAGTGCAAGATACAGGGGGGTTATTTTTCACTTTTAGCTTTGGCACTTTATGCCAGACTCAAAATGCCATGGATGCTGAGAGGAAGCAAGACAGAGATGAATATTTCACAGATTTTTCTGAGCTGGAGAGGACCCACAAGGATCATCAAGTCCAACTCTTAAGTGAATGGCCCATGCAGGGATCAAATCCACAACCTTGATGCTATTGGCAGCATCCTCTAACCAACTGAGCTAATCTCAGTTCTTTTAAAATGTGTTAGGTAGGGTCATGCATCTTTTATAAAACAACCTGTAGAAGGATACCTACCCAAGGAGACCTCTATTCTGTTCTTTCTTCATTTTCAGGGCAATCAAACACTTCACGTCTCTCAGGAACAAGCCCTAAATATTAGATTGGTTAATTTTCACCTTTTCTGTTCAGATCATACCACTGCAAAGCAGACAACAATAGATTCATGAGTCAAAGGCTTGAGAAAAGGCCAAGTGGGAAGAATATTGTCTTTGCCCCTGTTATCGGGACAACTAGTCTGGAGAGGGAGATTCTACATTCCTATATTTGCTCCAGGATTTGATCCTCATTGCATATGATTCAGTGATTAATATACAAAACTATTGAGTAAAAATGGCTAGAAGAGTTTGTATCTTTCTCTCATGGGTGCCATAACATTTCATGTCGCATCAGCATAAGCTGGACAGAACACATACCCATCAATGCCACTGTTAGCTGTGTTTTTCAAAAGACTTTTTGGTGCAACATCCTGGAATGTTTTGATGTTTGCTATGCGTATCATGGATACCTTTTTTGCATTATGGAAATTAAGTGTAACTATTGATTTCTTAGTTTTTAAAATCAAGTCTACGCGAAAAGCACACTGCTAGGATATTTGTCTGGGGCAGTAATTAAGTACTATTACAGGCATCAGTAGTTTCAGGTCAAGAAAGACACTTGTCCAGCTTAAGCATTAGATAGAAACAGAACAAGATTTTCAGGATGGAATCTTTTCTTTTCTTGCTCAAGACCATTCTCATATTATAATCAGATATATGGAACACATTTTATTTCCTAACTATCCCCTACTAAAATCCCTTTTGGTTTTCATTCAGACACCATAGTAGAACAGAGTTCTGTGGGTTTAAAGGTAAATTGGCAGGAGAAATGAACCCAGCTCAACAGAGATTACAAGTTAGAGTTACAGTTTGCTAAAAAGATTACAATAAATACCCCCCTTTCCATAAGGAGATGGTTAGAATGGCACTGTAACAAAATAATATTGTTATGCTTCATGCTCTCATGTATTTTATGCTCTGAGGGTTTTGGCCATGTCAACTAGTAGGGACTAACAGCAGTTCCATCTCCACTAGATTCTATGTCCTTTTTTGTTTGTTTTTTTGTTTGTTTGGTTTTGGTTTTTGGTTTTGTTTTTTTTGTGTGTGGAGAAATATAAGCGTCTCCATGATATTACATGTGATATGTGATCATGATTACTTACAGAGTTCTCCCAGATTCATATTGATACTTTGTAGAGCCAGAAACACATCATTCTTGTGAGCTGAATTTGATCAAAACATTTTTTTCTGGTAAAGCAAATGTTTGATCTAAAGACAAGAGATGAAGAATTCATTACAGATCTTGGTATATCTTATGAGCAATTTTGCACCCTCATTATTTAAGACATGTCTCTTTATCTCAAATGTGATTTTTTCTGACTTCAGCTGCTAGAATTTTGTTCTTGTTTTGCCTTTTGCTCACAGACTGTTAAGATTTCAGAACCTAGCATTTTCTCTTCGTAAAGGTACGTATTCCACGTAATCTAGTCACCTCCTTCTCCACTTCTCAGACCTACACAAATCAAATTTTTAAAGGGTCATGCTTTAAGACTATTTCAAAATCTATGAAGAATGACTGTTTCTCTTTTTTAATTACATCTTTTGGTTTTTAGCATCCTTTTAAGAATGGATGTGTTTGACAATGTGTGTACCGCTCTGATACTACTGTACTCATATCCAGCAGTAAAGTTGTTCTATTCTTGAACCCAAGTATACTTTTTTTATTTTTTTTTTAAATTATTGTAACTATCTTTTATTTTTCACAAAGCTTTATCCTGAGAACACATGCTTATTTGGTCACAGCCTATATATCCCATATATCTTCCTAGATGTGTTACAGAACATATGGCAGTATTATAAACCACCCTAATCAGCTACTAAATGATCCATATGACTCTGTGTATCAGCTCTTTTTCCAATATTATTTCTTTTTTCTCCATTTTTGTGGCACTTATTTATGTTTACCAGAAGTTATTTCATGCTTTTCATTATTTCAGATGATTGTTGAAAATTCTGGGTAACAATAGGTCTTTTTTTTAATCCAAATAGAACTTAAGTAGACACAGTCTCACTTGAGGGCAAATCCCTGTTAACATGTTGTTTTCTCAGTCAGCCTTCCCAATAACCTTTTGCTACTGTATGGTTCAGGTTTGTGACTGTTTTGTTTTTAAAACAGAATGCCACACAGTACTAAGTTGGACTGAAATATAAAGTGGAATACTGCCAAATGGTTTCAACTGCATAGATGGCTTGGCTGAGGTAAACCCATATTGCTGCAAATGAACAGAATGGCTGTCAATTTAGCTACAGTGCAAAGGAAGAGCTAAGTGTGATGCTGGATAGAGATAATTATTCCTATGCTGGCTTAACTGCTACTGTCATGTTCCATTAAAGCGTGCAAGATAGGTTTTCTCTGTGTCTGCCTATTATGAAAATAACATTCAGTAGAAAATGGTGAATGTACAGCTGGTAACAAACGCAAGCTTCTGTGACATCTTGCAGTTACAGGGCCTGTGCTGTGTTAGCATAGTATTTGTATTCCTTTGCCAAAATTATTTTGAAAAGCCAAGAGGATCATTCCAAATAAAGAAATGTAGCAACATTTGCATCCAATTTACTGGTATCTTTGCCGAACCAAGACGTAATGCAATATCAGTCCATGTATAAATTGTGTAACAGAAAATAATTCTACACATTAATGACTGCTAAACCAACCATTCTTTAAAGGTCATTTTAGATTCCCTTTTCATTACTTTGGTTAATTCTAGAACAGCTAGAAGGCCTCGTGCTCAGAGTCCAGACTTCCAAGCATAAAATGCAAACTGTCAAAGTGTATTTTTTGTTAAAAGAACTTCAGGTATGATATTTTTATTTAAAAGACATAGATGAGTTTTTAATATATTCTAGACTTTGGCCAGAACTCCAAAGAGTGAATTAGTGTAGTGAGAACATTAAACTGAATAGAAAAATTGAACAGAGACCAACACCTCTGTTTAGCAGACAGACGAAGGAACATTATTACAACTATCCCAGAATATTCATTAAAACGTAGGAATAGCTAGAAGCACACTTACCAGTCTTACTGTTTAATTGTTTTCCCACAAAAGTAACAAATGTGGACATGGAATTGCTTCTCTTCATAGCACAACAGTGTGCAATAATGCAGCAATCACAGCACCTTGGTATCCTTGTGGATTAGGGAACTGCTGCTTCTGTTTATAAAATGCAGGCCTAAAGTCAGAAAGAGTATTTTAGTGGAAGCACTCGAATGCCAGCACTCACAGTCATCAAGTGCTAAATTTTGGCAGAATGTTTACTATAAATGTCTCTACATATGTAACAGGACAAATAGCAGCTTTAAGAATTATCCTGTGTCCATAGCTAGTGAAAAGAGCAAATATGAGCTGTTCCAAAGTGGCCATTTTCAATGCCATATGGAAACAACACAGAATTTAAGGACTGTGTCTTTTACTCCATTTTGCATAACATTTAAGAGAGTGTAGTAATTCATTCAAAGATATATACTTGTTTATGCAAAGCAAAGCATACTGAAAAAAATTTTAAAGCACTGAGCTTTGTGCCACAATATGGAAGGTCTGTCATATAGAATATTTTCTATATGCCCCTGTTTGAAAGGAATGATTATTGATTCTTTACAGGGTCTAAGCAGTTGAGAGAGTTGCACATTGAAGGTCATAAAGAAAACGGTGCACACATGATGACATAGTCAGACAGGCTGAAAGAAAGAATATCCATCTACATATCCATCCAAAATTCAGCAGTTTAAACAAAATAACCCAAAATATGAGGCTTTATGATAGGAAGGATTAAAGTCACAATTTTTGCCCTTATGTGCTAAAAAGATTCTGATGTCTTGTGATTATACACCACAGCCAGGTGTAGAATGGCATCAGATCAGTAATTTCACAAAGCAGTAAAAAGCCAACGACAGAGTAGTTACCTTCTGACCGTTACTCTCAATTACAGCTCTAACTATCAATTTAAATGACAGCTACTAATATGTCATTTAAAGCTAACAGCTTAGCCAGTGTTTCTCAATTATTCAGAGATTAATGTTCCCCAAAGGTGTTACTGATAAGGAAAAAAATTATCTTTGGATACATTACCAGTACGGTTGAAAGAAGAATCATAGTTGAGAACTCTGAGAACAAAAGCTTGCTGGTTTTTATTGTGTCAGTAAGATGGTCAGTATTGATTATTTCATTGTACTTGTACACTGAAAACAACTACAGGAAGAGGAGGCACACACCATAAAAAATAAACAAATATCTGTGTCATGGTGTCAGGAGAAACATCCTTAAATCCCATTGTCTCCAGAAGGAAATGTTTACACAGAGATTTTTTATAAATTCAAGAGTCAAAACTATTAATTATTATTTTTAAACCAGTAGTTAGCTAGCTCTAATGAGATGCATACATCTTACCATTTCCTGGCAAATTACAGCTCACTTAGCATTGTCCAGAAAAATAAAAGACAAAAGAACAATTTTAATAACCTTTTTTATAATCTTCATAGAGATGGATATATTTCCAGACTATGTATTTATGAAGTGATTATCTTAAAACTGTAATTGCCTCTCATCTTACAGTAGAACTAGGATGAAAGTAAGAACTTAACAAAGTTCTAATAAAGTAAAATTCTTTTTAGGTTATGCATAAATTTTCCAGGTAAATTAACAAGTCTTAGGAATATGTCAACAAACATAGGCACAGGATTTTACATTACTGCCTGTTTTACAAAAAGAATTACACAGACCTCAGTAAACTTTGCACATCCTTATTTTTAGAAAAAGGAAAGAGCTTTAAATTGTGGAAATAATGTATTATCCTGCAATTTCCACACAGTACTTAATATATGAAGATCTAACATTAGAAAAACAATCAGTTGTCTTTTTGCTTATCATAGTAGATTAATGCCAGTTTATCTTGCATTAAATTAGAGTACAATATTTTTTTTCTTTGGTCCTTGAAGTGACTCCGGGGTAGCCCTTTCACCATTTCTGCCTGGTGAAACTCAGAACTTTAAAAGCAGATAATTAACTGCAATAGGATTTGGGATCATGGTTCAAGATATGTCTCATCTGTCATATTGCCTGTACAACTAGAGTTCTACTTCTGTTCATTCCTTGAGCAAACACTACATCTGAAGATAAGCAGCATTTATCTCCCATCTAAGTACATTTAGAACTCACCCATTAAATATGAGGTCTAGGACACAATTTGTGCTACCAGGCAAACATAAGATCCTCTTATCTCTTGTAGTTTTTAAGAAACGTCATGAAACAAGAGTCTAATTTATTATTTAATCTATGTCTTTCAATAGATCCTCTTTTCCTTGGCCTTGCTTGTCAATCCCGCCCAGGCCTTAAAATTAGTATTATTTGATGCATGCTAACATAGAAGAAAAGCTTAGTTAAAGAAAGGACTGTTTAATGTCTATCTAGACTTCAGTAAGGTTTTCAAAAATCTTCATTAAGGATCTTATTTATGGGACAGAGCATACCCTCAGCAAGTTTACAGAGAGCACCTATCAGACCTTTGATACATCTGGCTGATATACCAGAGGGTCATGTTGCCATCCAAAGGGACCTCCAAGGTCTGGAGAAATGGTTTGACTGGAATGTCATGAAGTTCAACAAGGTCAAGTGAAAAGTCTTGAACCTCAGAAGGAAGAAGTCCATGGAACAGAGCAGCTGGGAAGCAGCTTGGCAAAAAAATATTTGGGGATCCTGATGGACACTAAATTAACCATTAGCCAGCTTTGTGTCCTTACAGCAAAGAAGACTAAAGGTATTCTCATCTGCTTTAGAAGGAGTGTTGACAGCACATCGAGGGAGGGGATCCCACCCCTTTATTCAGCCCTGGTGATACCACAGCTGGAGTACCATGTCCAGTTCTGGACCCTCCAGTCTGAAGGCAATTTGGAGACAATGAAAAGAGTTCACTGAAGAGCCACAAGGATGATTAAGGGACTGCGCCTGCCCAACCTCAGCCATACATTGATTCTGATTCTTTCTTACATGCAAAAATCATTAAGAAATTAATGAATAAGAAAATGCTATGGCACATATCCTTCATCTATTGCATTTCTAAGCAGTTTCTGCTTTCCCAATCTGAAAAAAGACAACAAAGAGAGAGGGGAGGGAAGGGGAGGTGGAGGAGGAGAGACAAAAGAAAAGGTAAGAGGTAAGAAAAGGGAAACTAAGAGAAAATGAAAAAATAGAATTTACAGTAATTCCTAAATTTCAACAATTTATTTCTAAGTGATCACTCACTGTTTGCAGAAATGCAGGGCTTCCCCTGAGATCTGGATGTTTTCTTTGAAAAGTTTATGATAGTTCGTTTTTGGAAAAAAAGGCCCCCAGACTACAAGATTCCGTTTCAATTTTGTCTATGTATTTTTCCATATTCGCTTTTTGCAGTCTAAGAAACTCTGAAATAATAGCTTTCTCATCCTGCTATAAAAAGAAATGCTTACAAACATTGCTGTTTGTGTTTTGAGAGTTCAGAAGAAGAGTCAAAAGTCTAATTTAGTTAAAGAGCATGTCTTTGATGATGTTTCCCCTTAGCAATAGAAATTATTCTTTAAAATTGAAAGATAAATATGCTTTCTCATCACTTTGGGAGGAGAAAGCAGTAGAATTCACATACTGTGCCCTAAGTATTCCATCTAATTTGCCCAGGACTAGAGAAATTGCTGTTCTGCTCAAGAAGAGCAATGACTCATATATGTGGGAAATTAAGTTCATGATGCCACCTTTTGCAATCCAGCATTGGTGAAGACTTTTTAAACACAGAGCTGTGTGCCCCATAAGTAATACTTAGGGTTTGATCTAAAAAGAGAATGACATTGAACGTTCTTTTTTCTTTTTTTTTTTTCTTGGTTAGTGTCTGTCATCAGTCAAGATATATTTCATCTTCTCACATGGTAGAAAATCTGCTTTAGCAGCTTACGACTTTGGAGGGTATTCTTTGTCTGTTCTGCCAATCAGGATAAAAAGCATAGTGAGAGAAAGGGATAAGAAGAGCAAATTGAGAGGTTCTCTCTATTTATCTTTCTCACAGATTTTTTCATCGTATTTTCCTTCTAATGTGTGCAAATTCACAAGGCACAGATTGCTTTGACTTTGCCCACCACACAATTCACCCTGAAGTATTTCTTGTAGTTGGTTCATTTGCATTTGTTCTTTACCTGACAAAATGAAAGTCCTAAATGTCTCAATGACTGAACATGAATAGAAAGATACAAAATGTTGGTATATAAATATCATGGATCTGGGATTACTTCAGTGGCTGAACTTGCCAGAAAATTTAAACACTTCAGCACTCATATCACAAGAACCTGATATCTCAGCCTGAAATCTCAGGACTGGTAGCATATTCCAGAATTATTTGCTTTATTAGGACACTTCCAAGTAGATACAGAACAGGGGAGACTAGAGCATTCTGAATGAATGAATGAATGAACGAATGAATGGGAACTTGATCACTTCACTTTTGAATCACCCTTACATAATGAATGACATCATGTATGGAAAACTTGCTCTAAAGTACACTTTCAGAACATAAGGATGAAATCTGTTTATTTTTGAATATCTACATGTTAGTTGTCTAAATGTAAATTATTCACTGTACAGATATTCATAAAGTCAATAGAGGTAAAGATGAGCTCATGCAACCTGCCTTGTACCCCATTCCTTGAAGGAAGTGTCTTGCCCTCTAACAGTGCATATCTTCCTTGTGTGGTCCTGGAGGTTACTAATTCCTGAAGATGACAGGGATCTGGGTTGGCCATTTAAGTTTAAACAAATAATTTTCAGATATCTAAGCTAACTTGGACGAATGCCCCTACAAACAGCATTTAAGAAAAAAACTTTACCATTATAGTATTTAAAACCTAATTCTTCTTATTTGTAAAAATAGAAGGCACAGCAAAATCTTGTCCTTTGTCATATATTATCTGGAAAAATGAATCCTCTGGTTTCTCAGTATTTCCTTTGGGATGTCTGACCAATATCCAGAACTCAATTTGATCAGTCCATTTTCTGCTGCACCTAATTAAAAAAAAGACCTCCTTCCATTACAAAAAAGAGATTAAGATACTGCTTTTATGAAGCATTGGCAGAACTATTTTACATGTACCAGAATATAATCTTCTCCAATGAAATGGGCCTTAACTGAAAACTATAAAATGAAACAGAAAGTTAACTAAGGTTCCTACTCTAGATTAGTGGGAAATTTTTTAGACATGGATCATTAATGTAAACTACCTGAGAAGCATTACAGGGACATTGCAAGGTTGACCCTTCTTTCACTCCAAATGGTATTTTATGTTTTTAAAATACACCCCAATAAAACAGAACATTTCTTTTCAGATTTGGGCTGTCAAAATGTGAGCTGCTTAACCTTGATCATGTTCCTTTAGAGCTGTTCTTAATACTTTTTTGAAGCCTAAGTATAGTGTATATATGTGACTTACTCAATAAGACTTATAACTTAGCTGATTCCTGTTTAAGTGGTGCTAGACATTATTAGAATCAGTGATGGGATAGACTAAAATAGTTCTAAAACAGTAACATCAGGGGCTAGAAGAAAATTGCATACCCTAGAAAAAATGGTTGAAAATTGAAATATATTGTGCAACTTTTCACTGCATAGTGGATGATACTATTAAAATCAGATTTTTTTTTTTTTTAACAGATTTTAACTCCTCAGAGAAGAGATGAGAAGAGAAAGGCATGTTTTAAACCTCATGCAGACCTGCCTTGGAAAGCAACTTGAAAAGATGTGGTTCTGTGACGGCCTTTCTGCACATAACAGGAACTAAACTCAACATGCACTTCAGGCTTTAAAGAAACAGGCGATTTAGCAACTGGTCAAACGTTAAATGCAAATTTTCCTCTTGAAGAGAAAACATGTACCAGAGACATCTCTATGTCGCAAAACCCATGAAATGCTTCATTTAATGTCTGTAAGCATTTGCTAACACAAAAAGTAATCCTTCCCTTTCTCATAATACCTACAGTATTGTGTGCTTTTGGTTTTTTATTTCTCCTCATCATTCAAATCCTAAGTGATAATTATACATTGGGATAATGAATAAGTTCTTCTGGATCTTCCAGGTAGGGAATGTATATGCTTCACTCAATAGTTCACAGAATTAAAGATCCCTGGACACAAATTTGTATCGTGTCATTAAGTATTTGGATCTGCGATTCAACTGAATAAGTATAAAAAAATCAATCAGACAAGCACTTCTCAGTTTGCTACACAGCAGAAAAGGCTCTAATTATTAAAGCTAATAAGCGATTAAAATAAATTATGGCTTGCAGTACCCTTACTTTATATGCAAAACAAAGAAATTGTGAACATTCAGGTAAGCATAGTTCAACAACAAAAATAATCCTATATTTATACTCTTTTTAAAGGTTGGTGAGAACTGCCATGCTCTGCAGATGTTTATTAGCAGACAAATCTGCCGGGTCTGGGAATCAGAATTCAAGTAGGATAGAAAGCTCAGGGGAACCTTCACACAGCAAAACCAGCAGATATCCACAGCACCCTGCATTGTGGAACAGATCTGCACATTCTATTGTGAGCACAGCCACATGTTCTGCCACTTCATGCTGCTTCACCATACTGAAAACTTGCACAGATCTCAGGTGACTTAAGCCTAACAAGTCACCATTCCTACTGCAGATTCTGAAAGCCACTGAGAAAAGTTGAAATTCAATAGTGTGGAATCATTTTGAATAATGCCATCTTTATTTTCCCTTCACATCTTATTCAAAAGTATTCCAAAAGGAGTGAGGAAAACCCAAATTATGAGTAAATTTAAGTCAGTTCACCAAGGGAGTTGACTGCCTTTGTTGACTTTGCACTTGAATTTGTTTCTTCATATTGTTTTGAAAGGCAATAGAAAATCTATGTAGATTGCCTGCAGCCTCTTGAGTAATATCAAATACAGTATTTAAATGCTTATCTTAAAAGAAGCTTCAGTGCAGCTAACTGGTATTTCCTAATGTTTGCATATGATTTGCAAACTAAAATCCTCAGGCAATATGTTACTGCACCGTACTATTTTTGGTTTGTTTGTTTGTTTGTTTGTTTGTTCTTTTTGAATGGCTTTTGGGAATGGGAATCAAAGTGCATATAAAAAAAAAATAACAAAGTGAGTGACTGTAGAATTGTTTCAGGAAAAACACTTAGTGGCTATTTCAATAATTTTTACCTAATCTTCCTGATTCTCTTCTGGGGAGTTCAAATGCTGCATAGAGGAGGAAGTTTATACGTAGTTATTTGAAAATTTATTCTTTCATCCTTGATATAAACAAAACATATTCTACATTTTCTGTAAGAAACTGAATCAAGGTTTGTCTGAGAAGCATTTTTTTTTAATTATAAAGGTTAAAGAAGTAACTTGAATTATGTCTCTATAGTGATGTTTGAATATTAATTATGTGTCAGAAAATATATACAAAAATATTGTTAACCTTTGCTGCCAGCAAATTTTGCACAAGAAGTTACAGCCTTCTGAATTTAGTTTTTAAGGGTGATGGTATATCTTCAGTAGGAATGCTCTTAAAGTTTATGGAATTTTCTCTAACGGTTAATCTAAAAGAGTACAAGAAAATATTTTTTTAAATATTTAATGAATTATTAATGATTTTTCTTTATATTTCAAGTCACAGTCTCTGCAGTCTGTTAGTAGAAAGAATTGATGAGGTTACATGGGGTTATTGATCAGAACTAATGATTTTTTTGGAAGGGTTAAAACTGACAAAATTCTCTGCCAAGCCACTGAAAGGCTAAGATTTCCCTGTGCATTGTAGGTAAATTATACTTATTTTTAGCTCTTTATTTTTCTTTTTTTTTTTCCAGATTTGAGGTGTCCACATCAAATGCAGCCACAGAGGATGCCAACTGTTACACTCTTTTCTTTAAATTTTGGTACAGAAGATGATTCAGACCATTATGACTTGCAAGGAAGATAGTTTTTGTTTCTTCAAGCAAAGTATCTCTAGAGATGAAAGACACATGTATTACTTTTCCGAGAATCAATAGAATAACTCTGATGAAAATATATATATTTTAATTTAACACATTTGCAGTGAAAATCTTGCACAATATGCGAATGCCTTTGCAAAGGCTGAAAGATCACTTGGGATGCAAATGTCTTAATTCGTGAGGGAAGCAACCAATACAAGAAAGACATTACAATGTTGAGATTCAGATCCCATAAACAGGAAAGGTAAGATTTTATAGAACTCTTTATTTTTATTTACTCACCTAGTCTTTTAAATGAAGTGTTCATATGTGTAAAAATTTTTATAATACTTCATTTTTTCAAACACTGTAATTTCTAATAATGTATTTTTCCAACCTGTTAAAGGGTTGTAACTGTGTTCTTTCATTTTATCAGAATTATAATTTCCTGTGCAATCAGTGGAATTTAGAAATCATTTGGATTCTGAACCTTTCCAATGAAGTCCTAATGCACAAGAATGAGAATACAGTTAAACCGAGGATACGGATTTCATGACACATTATTGTGTAGAACATCTATGCTCACCAGTGAGACACACAATGAAAGAATTTTTCAATGTATATATATATATATATATATGTTAAGGAATACATTCATTGCAGGTAGCTCAGTCCCAACTCATTTGGAGCCAGTGCAAAAGTGGGTCCTTGATGGTCAGACAGGGCAGTTTCCTTAACATATTGCCATACCAAGTGTCACACATATATCAACATTTGGAAGTTAACTGTACAATGCTTTTACAGTATCTCACAAAGTAACTGAGGGAAAGATGAATGGCATTGAGATTCCTTAAGGTAAGGCAGACCTTGAGGAAACAACTTCACCTATATTGTTTTGAATCCCAGGACTAATGGTGCAGACTGAAGTAGGTGCAAACTGCCAAATGTAAGCATATACCACCAGATCGTAGTGGTCTCATCTGTGTTTCATGACAGGTGGAACAGTTCTCCACTGAACCTTTTATCTATATAGTCTGGGGCTTTTATAGTACACAATATGTTCACCATCTGAACCTCTTATCTTACCAATGTAAGATAAGAAAAGCAGGGAACAAAATATAATTGTTGAGATTGTGATAAAACAAGATGCAAGAGGAAAAACACTGACAAGAGACAGCATAAAAAACTAATCCAAAAAAGCCTCCAAAATAGGTCAGAAGACGCAAGGAAGATCAACATTTCCCCATCTGACTTTCAGTTGCTTGGGTTGCTTATTGAGTGTTTTTGTGGGGATTAGTTTTCAGTATCTACTATGAGAACCTGTCAATAGAAACTTTGCTTTCAGAGTTCCTCTGTAAACATGAAAGGACACTGCAATGTAAATGTCTTAAAGAAGGGCTACATGTCAATCTGCCTAATGGATAGCATGTGGACCTGTTAGCACTGTTAAAATACCTGGTATTTGCTGAAAAATTCAGTAAAAATATGCAGCCTGTTATTTATACTGTCACTTCTAATGCTTCTGTTCCTGCTTCCACTTCTGTTGCGCTTCTCATGCATGTGACTGGCAAACCATGAGGGCTATTACTGTGTTATCCTCATCCTTTGAGATAAATCAGACAAAGCTAACCATCCCGGGAAAGGTTGAAACCCAGAGCATCCAAAACTGCCGAGAAGGTGTTCTTTATTTTCTTGCGTTTTCCAACATGTTGCCTATAAAAACCAGACATTTAAGGGCTTTCAGGACACTCACTCATAGTGAGATTTCTTATTTGAACAAACCTGCTTGGCTTTCTCTAGAAGTCTACTGGCAAACTTTCATTTATAACCTGACACAAAACAGAGAGCAAACCATATGGACAACGTCCATTTTTTATTGTGCTTTTGGTACTGACAGTACAGTTTTTTCTTCCACTTTTTTTTTTAGCTGTTCTGACTCCTGAAATAGTGGGCTCCATAAACAGAAAATCTCTTCTTACTGCATTTTTTCAGTAAAGGGCATAATGAGCTCTATCCCTAGTGGTGAACTTAGAGCTCTGAGGAGAATTACAAGACAAGGCCTTTTAGAGGACTAAGACACCAATTAGTGATAGTTAATCACTATCAGCAAGAGACCAGAGAAGATCTCATAGTAGTCTCACAAGCACTTCTTACAATAATTGGTCAGTAACTAAACTATTATGGCAGAAATTTGAAAATCACCAGTTTTAGTAAATTTCTAACAATGCATTTCTATGGACTCAACTAACCATCTTTTGCAACATGTAAAAAAAATTCCTGGTTTTACCATGTGCCTTTTACTTTGATGTTGTTTTTACCACTATGGAGCTTATTATGATAACACTTGTGCTGCAGTTTAAGGATTAGGATCTTGTAACACAAGGTGTCTCGCTCCTGTGAATTATCACCGTAAGTCTAGAGCAATTGTAACAAAATTATGGTTAAACCAGAGAAAATTTGGAAGAAACCTTTACCTGATAGAATTGATTACGTACTGCATAAGTCTATAATTGTACCTGTATGTAAGTATGCTCAAACACTCTCCACTATTGCACAACCTGGTTGTTTGACTTTTATAGTGGTCACAGCGGAAAGGAAACTTAAGGAGGCAGGAGAAAATGAAAAAAAATAAAATAAAATCTGGCTTTTACTAATTAGTTGCCTGTACACTAGCTACGTGGAAAGTATCCTAACAAGAATCACTGACAATATACAGGAAATTTACTGTAAAGTGAAGTCAAGTCTTATTCCATTGAGAGCAATAGTAAAAACTCCTATTGTTCTCAATGGAAGCAAAATTTAGCCTACAGCTTATATGGCATTCATTAAAATATTCATAAATTGTAATGTAAGGTTTAATAGAAATATCTTTCATATTTCATTAATATGTCAAGGTGAAAACTAATGGACTATAGATATCACAATTTTAAGAGCAGCTTTTTTGCTCATGTTTGACATTCCTCTCCTTGACCCCTTTACACTTTCTAGGTCATGTAGAACAATTGCATTATTTAATTTGTTCCCCCTGTCAAAAAACTCTGGAAATACAACTGAATGGAGGAAGTGGAAAGACATATTCCAGCTTTTGGGGGACTGAAACAAGCAAATGGCACAGCTTTAGAAATCCTCCCTGTGTAGTTGTGCCAGCAGCAACAATTTTACCATTCCTAATGATTGCATCAAGTTGCACATGACCAGCAGCACTCAGTACAGCACTATGACCTGCAGGAAGCCATTCCATTTGTAAAAGGTCAAACATTCTTTGCCTTAAGCTTTTGAAATGAAGCAGAGAAAACAATTTGAGGGCTATTTACTACCCAGTTCTCTGACAGCATTTGTCCTAGCTTCCTGTAAGAGATATTTGCTTTTTAGTTACAATCCCTTAAGTAAATATGATGCTTGTGGCTACAAAAAAACCCAAAACATCAACAAAACCCAAAAAGAACCTCACCACAACAAAACAAACAAACAAACAAGCAAACCCCACTTGATTGTTTTCCTTGAGTCATAAAGCTTTTATCTTGTTTCTAAATTCATAAAGTGTGCCTGGCAATTATAGGGTTTTTTGTTGACTTTTGGGTTTGTTTTTTTTTTTTTGAGTTAATGACTGATGTCCTTTCTATATATTTTGCATACTCAGATAATAATTCTGATGATCCCAGAATAATGTTAACAACGTAGAAAAATATTTCTGATGTTTTTTGCTACTGATGTAAGTATGACCATGCTCAAAATCAAACACAATTTTTTATTGTCAAGTTCCAGTTTTATGCTGTATTTCAAATCATCTTCTATGCTGCTGATTTTGGGGGAATATTTGGAAAAGAGATATAAACTCCCTTCAGTACTATGTAAAAACAAAGGTACATACATGGCCAATATAATGTTTAAATAGACAATCGAATCCATAAAGGATCCTAGCTTATCTGGGAAAATAAGAGTAGAAAATCTACCAAGAAAACCCCAACTCGCTAAATGAAAAAATCCAAAGTCTTATTCATAATCCTGTCTATTTTATTACAAGGCAAAATTGCAAAATATCTGTGGTGAACCTAAAGACTACCAAGCCTTTTCAGTGGATCAGAAAACTATGGCACAAAACTTTGCCAACAGCAAAGGGAGGCATGGAATGACAAGAAGAGTGTAGGCCATAAAACAATAAATTAACACGAAATACTGGCAAAATTTGCACTAACATCGCCCACAGTATTCTACATCCCAGAAGTGTCAGTCACTTGCATAGACATCCTAATTCTCCCTCAAAACTGGAAAAACTTTGACAGGACCCAGCAATACTTTGCTTTCCAGCATTTCTGTCGTTGTTTCTACTGCTTCCTTTTGAAAGCATCCCTAAAGCACCATCAGGTTTATGACTCCATAAATCTGCAAGAAAGAATTACAGTGAAATAACAGTTATCTGCTTCTAAATTAAAACTCTATCATAACACTGGGAGCTGATATCTGTAAACTTGTTAAAGCCGACAAGTAACACATTAAAAGGAGGAAAAATCTTTCTACAACATGACATGACATAATTATGATGTTAGTAAAAGTCTTTGGTGTAACCATGAGAGAAAAATTGAGAATAAAGAAGTCTGAAATAAGCTGGTTATTTGTTTGCACTTTGCAGCTACGTTTGTGGTACTTGAGAATGTTACTGCAATTAAAGCTAACTGTTTCTAACAATTAGTGCAAAACAATTACCTTGTGTATTAATGAGATACCCTCTGGCTAAGGGTGCAAATTATGAAGAAAACAATGAATGAATAGGTCTTCATATGAACCCGTAAAAGAACTGAGTAGTAAACTTGGAAAGAACCACAGAAGAACAGATTTCAGTGCACTCACTAGTAACTGTTGCCCTTTTCTGCTGTCCTGGTGCAGTGGTAGTGTATAATAATGTTTTGTGTTGAATAAGCCTTAAAATTGGTACATTTCTGATCTTCTTGGTTCAATATTCATATTTGTAATTATTTAATTTCTTCATGCCAGAATTTTCTAATAGAAATCTGTTTCATTCAGGAGTTTCCAATAATTTCTGTTAACAAAGGTAACAGAGCTTTAAATATCATCTAGACTAGGGTTTGGCTACCCATCCAAGATAGCCATGAATACTGCATTGTTTTATTTGGGTTCATCATAACATCGGCATATGGATTTTTTTCACTGGATTATCAATTTCTCTAGCTTACATTATGTTTTTATGGCAAAAGTGAATGAATAAACCCTTTCCCCTGAACCCACCTTGGGCTCAGAGGTTTAATTAATTCTACCTCAAAAGGAGTAGTAATTTCAAAGAATAGATACTGATAGTACACCAGGAATTAGTGTTTTACAGAATATTCTTCTGAATTATTATCATTATTAACCAATTTCATCGTTGTTTCATGACTACTGAGATTCTTTTCCAATATTATCCTATTTCATGATCTAGCAGTCTGAAAGTGTGTCACAATGACTGAGGCTAAGGTAGACTTAAAGGTGCTGATTGTGAGCTAACCTGTTCAGAATTGCCTAAAAAAATCGTAACTCACTGGAATTCTCTCTTTCTCATACTGACAATTCAATGCCATTGTGTTGCCATTTTGGTCACACAGAAAAGTAAAGTTCAAACTGTTTGGTTTTGGTTTAACGTCAAAGTATTTTAATTTTGGCAACTTTTGAGATGCCTATTCCTCTTAATTTACTGTATCGCATGGATTATGTCTAGATTTACTAACTAAAATTTGCCTCAGAAAAATGGTGGGAGTAGTGTCCATATTCTCTGAGATATTTACCAATAACATCTTTCGGACACAAACATTGAAGGCAAACAAGATGATTCTTATCATTGGAGGATATGGGAGCTCCACATGCATAATAACAGAAGTACATTTTCATAGAATTGTAGAATGGGTTGCATTTGAAAGGATCTTTAAAGGTCATCTAGTTCTCCCCTTCTGCAATGAGCAGGCACACTATTTGAAGTTGCTCAGAGCTCCATCCAGCCTAACCTTTAATGTTTCCGGGGATGGGACATCTACCATCTCTCTGGGCAACATCTTCCAGTGTTTCACCATCCTAATTGTAAGACAGATCTTCCTTTCATCTAGTCTAAATCTACCCTTTTCTAGTTTAAAACCATTACCCTTTTTCCTATTGTTAGAGGCCATGCTGAAAAGTTTATCTCCCTCTTTCTTATAAGCCTCATTTAAGTACTGAAAGGCCACAAGGGGGCCTTCATGGAGCCTTCTTTTCTCCAGGCTGTGCAACCCCAAATCTCTCAGCCTTTCTTCACAGGAGACGTGTTCCAGCTCTCTGACCATTTGTGTCTCTCCTCTGCACCCCCTCGAACTGGCCCCTATCTTCTACTGGAGACCTCAGTACTCTGAGTAGGGTCTTATGATAGTGAAGCAGAGGGGGAAAATTACCTCCCTTGACCTACTGGACATGCTTCTCCTTATGCAGCCCAGGATATGGTTGATATTCTGGGCTGCAAGCACACGCGACCAGCTCACATCCAGCTTTTCATCCACAGGCACCCCTAAGTCTTTCTCCACAGAGCTGCTCTAAATCTCATTTTCCAGCATGCATTGATATCAGGGGCTGCCTGGATCCAGGGGCTACACCTTGCACTTGGCCTTGTTGAACTTCTTGAGGTTCCCATGGGTCCAGTCTCAAGTTTGTCCTAGTTCCTCTGAAAGCATCCTGTATTTCAGTTGTGTCAACTGCACCACTCAGCTTGGTGTCATTTACCAATTTGCTGAGGGTGCACTCCATACCACTGTGTCATTGATGAAGATATTAAACAGTACTGGCCCCTGAGGGATGCCACTCATCACTGAATTCAGGACTGGTCAGGCAGAAGCTTTATTCCTTATGATCATGAGAGAACATTCTGACTACAAAATGCTCCTCTGATCTCTTCCAAGTGGTTGCAGAGATCCAGACTATGTAGTCTTTCAGAAAAAAAAAAAAAAAAAAGAAAAAAAAAAGGGAAAAAAGACCGGGGGTAAAAAAATTAATTTCAGTGTTAACAAATCCATCCCTGGGACAGACTTCTTAAGCCCTTTGTTTATTGCCACAATTCTAGGAAGGAATCAAATAATAATAATGTGACAATATATAGAGATGGTTCTTGGTGGAGCCTATAGGATTAGTATGCCCACTGTCATCTTAGAAACGTTCACTGACTGTAAGCTTTTAGTCAAAAACAGTGATTTCTTTTTTGTAGTTATTATAAACATAGACATAACTTTCAAGTATTGAATATTAATAATTTAACTACCACACTATCCTTGATGACAGTTATTTTATAATAAGGAAATGAGAAGGGAAAAGGAATATAGTTAAGCTCTCTCATCATCTATTCTCTAAACCCAAGACATCTATACAGGAATAAGCAATAGATGTTTGATTTACAAGCCCAATGAAAAGTATTTTTTCAGAGACCAGGTTTAGAATTTGAAGATTGCAGTGAAATGCAACCCAGCAGAGGCAGGACACCTTATTCAAGACCTGGATATAGCCCTTACCACTAACTTAATCTGATTCATTTCTCACTCTACAGATTTACTTAGTCATCTTTTCCATATGTATTTTTCTTTGTCTTTGTTGCTCTTCTGTCTTGTCTTTCCACAGCAAGTAGCAAATAATTCATTGGTAACACTCTCTCACATAGATTAGCCTCTTTGTGTTTAATTGATTTGCTGACTTTTTAAAGGGATGTCTGTCTAGATTTCTGTTTCTTTTTTTTTGTCTTGCCTGAATCCCTTCTAACCCTTCTAAGTAAAATAAAAACTTCTCTGAACTTTTGAATTTTCTTATGCTCAAACATTACCTTCAAAACCTGTCAGCTTTTACTGCTGTCTTTGCAAACTTGTATTTTTCTTTCTTACACAGCGTCCACATATAAAGTTATGTTATGTTATATCATTTTGTTGTATCATTTTGCAGCAGCTAGTGAAATAATCTTTTTCTTTTCCAAGCAATACTCATTCAGCATCTCCAGTAAGAGAAACTGAAAAATTACATTGTTCTGTATCACTTGTTAATGCAAATGAAAAGCCCCAAATTCTCAAAAAAAAAAACAAACCTGTTATTTGCCAAGATGATCTAGTAGAAGGCAATATTATCTAAGGTTTTGTACAATATTTCTTTCCAGAGTGAAGGTTCCTGCAAGCCTTCTTAATATTCGATATAAAATAAAGTAAGGAAATAAGTGAAGTTATTAGTCTGTTTTTTTGGAGTTTTGGGCATCATATACTGTTGCTTCATGCATGCTGAGTAAATTAACCCAGGTAGAAAACTCCCACTCTATGTTCAATGTGTGTGATTTTCAGGCTTTTTTTTGTAGATCATGTTCTTTTATCTCGTAAATATATATACATACTTAGTAAGGATTGTTTTTAACTATCAGCACAGTAAAAGTGCTTCAGCACGTGCCCCTACAACAACATTATGAGAAGAAAAAAGGTTTATTTATCATGAACATTTTTATGTTATTGTTCAACTGTTATTGCCTGAATTCCCTTAAGATCCTGATGTCCACATTACTTGTTACAAGGGATCTGTCTTATTATATTTTTCTATTAGACCAGTAAAAGTTGAGTAAACAAACTAAAATTCGTTGGAAAGTGACAAAAGAATCTGTCAGTGTACTTTAAACACCTTTTGTGAATACAGCTGAAAAATAATCCTTCTTCTCATAATTGTCTGCCTAGAGCAAAATAGACCTGAGACTTGGTAGGGGAGAAATGAATCCTCAAGTTGGAAAATTCAATTCCTGATAGCAAATATCGGAAAATCAGTGTTACACATCAGCATCAAATTGTCTAACAAAATAAAAAACAACCAATCGCATGTCAAGCAAGACTGAACTGGCAAATCTGAGGTACTAATTTTTTCCATAAGAAGTGGATGAACTAGTAATTATTTAAAAAAAAATAATAGCATACCATTCTAAATCAGAACTGTTTTGATTTTTTTTATTTGTTTGATCTTTTTTCAATTCATGCTTTGTAGTTAAAAATAATAGAGTTGTTAGATCTACACAAAGAACAGAGGATTTTCCCCCTCTTGCCCCATTGTTTACAGGTGTTATCTTTCAAGAACACTGAAAATAGGCAAAGATATTTTCTGTCAAAAAATGTGATCTAATTCTTTTTCCTTGCTATAGGACTCTGCTAAGCATTTCTGCAAATCAGGTTTACTATCCTGCTTCACTGCTTAATGTGGCCTCAGATTAATCTACAAAGTGTCAATAAATCATAAACTCTTTTATTCCTGCTCAAAGTGCATTCAATCAATTTTACCCGCTACTGAGCTCCTGGTATTATCAAATGTCTAATCTAGCTTTTTGCATTTACTAAATAATTTAAGAATATGATATTGACTGATTATACATTATTTTGAAGCACATGAAATTTATAGTTATATTAAAATTTCTCAAGCTGACAAAAACTTGTTCATTTATTATTAGGAAGATATGAATAACATGGTTCTTAACAGAGCACAAAAGGTAGATTTTAAATAAAGAAAGCTCTACCTATACAAAAAGTCTTTGTTAACATGTTTCTCTGTTATACTAAGGCTCTAATCTACATGTCATTGTCCTGCTCTAGGATTCCAGATAAGCCTGTAGTATTCAGACAGAAGATGCAGAAAAACCCTATCTAGCCTTGTTGCTTTTATTCTTTCAATAAATAGGTGGCGAAGTAACAAGGAAGGTGCATAATGGGCAGATAGAAAAGATAATGCACATGAAATTTGACTGAAGTGCATTGGCATAGTCCAAAGGAAGAGGATGGCCTTACACTTATTGAGGAGTCTATCTATTCTATATATCTTTCTATGCAACCTTTTGGATTGGTTGTACACCAGGTAATTTCAATAAAATGTGATTTTTAAGTTTTTCTTGTACTATTAAGCACACAACTGAGATATTTTTATTACTGTGCATATATAAGAGAAAAAGGGGTTGGGAAAATGCATGTATCACTTATGGTGAAAAGTGCTGAACATTCTTCTTCCAGGACTTCATAATATCTGATAATATTTTCTACAAAATGTAGACTGGTAACTAGTATAGGTAACTGATAAAGTATTACCATGGTTCAGTGTGAACAGAGTAAAGGTCAGCATCACAAAAGTCTGAGTATTGTCTTACCTCTTACTTCAATTGTTTGCTTTAAAGAATTAAATTATGTCTGACCTTGTCCTCCAAAAAAATAGGCGTAGGTACTTACCCTCAGGCCATGGATCTTGATGGAAAAAAGGGATCTAAGATATGTTAAAGGAGAAAATACTCTCTGTTTAATGCACCCTATTTGCTGAACTCGGCAGCTCCATGTTTTGTATTAAAGTTTTTTAGGGTGGTGCCCTAAAGAGCTTCTTTTTTCTTTTTTTCTTACTGATTCTACAATTCTTCTGAGATTATAGCCAGGCACGCAGTGAATAGTTTGAAAATTAAGACTGTGCCCCGAGGCAGGGCAACCCAGCATAAATCCTGACTTGAACATTCAAACTGAAGGGTTGTTAGCATAATGACTTTGAAATGCATTTGAAATTAGAAATTTGAAATTGAATTTTAAATTAGATTTATAGTGCCTATAGAAACTTAATTCTGACTCCACACTCACATGTGTAGCTATTTGTGAGTCTATCGTACTTTTGAATTCACTGATAAGTTGAAAAAAGTTTAGTGGGAATGGCAGACCTAGCAGGCATAAAGAAGGGGCAGAGGAAGATAAATTAAAGGTATAATAAAATCTTATTTTTCATCTTCAGATCAAGAGATTTTGATAGGCACAGCAAGAAGGAAAATATGTAAATTTCCTTTAGAGTAAGGAAAATATAACGCACTTAAAACTCAGAAAAGTCAGAAACAATGTTGATAAAAAATTGAGTCAGACAAAACCCCTAGTAGAGATATGGGAAACATTTTGCTCATAGAAACAGATTGTGTTTTCCTTTCCTCAACACAGAATTAAAAGCTGAATGGTTTAATGAGGTTTTATTTTACTAAGACTTCATTACATTTTCAAGACCTGCTACTACAGAACATTTATTAGCACATTATGAAGTGTTATAAATAATTGAAACTAAGCCGCCGCTGTCAGTTGAATAAGTGTTTGCAATTCATTATTATTACATTCCCCCCCCCTTCAATAGTCTGTAAAATTCAAGATTTTTCATTAAGTGTGGAACTCACTATACCAATGCAGACATGTCCTGGCACTCCCTCACTGAGCTGGCCCTCCTGGCTTTGCCAGCCTGGGACAGGGACTGGAGTGTGCTAACCTGCGAGATGGCTCCCTCCTGGGTATGCGGTTTCCCTGGAGCCTCTCTTCTGTACCCACCTCCACACTGACAGAATAACTCAGAGACAAGTTATCTGCTGTAGCTTAACATTTGAGTGACACAGTTCTGCTGGGCAAAAGAGCATCCATTTTGGAAATCCTGAATGCTGAAAGGAAAGTTGAAGGGATGCCTGAGACATGTCCCATAGGACCGGGTGCCCCTCAGTAAGTTTCAGTCACTGCAAGTGACAAGAAAATGGTCTGAGGACTGTGAAAACAACAAAAGTACTACCTAGATGTTCTCCTTTATTACACAGTCTTGTCCCACACTAATTATTAGATGGCATAAGTTTTTTGTATTTTGATGTTCAGCATGCCATCTTTACTAGGAAAGCAGCAACTTGTGTATCATCCTGATTGATTCAGCCAATCCTTAATTTAGTTCAGAGAGTCAATCAATATTTTGTATAATGTGGTGTGTGTTTTGATAAGCAAAGAATTACCTTCTGAATCACTTCTTAGACACTGAATATAAAACCACTGTACCATTTATTATTCCAGTTTAATAAGAAACTGTGCTTGAATTGGTCATTGATTAAGCAGAGCTTTTGTCTCAGATGGCAATAGAAACTTGGCTGTTGTTCCTTTCAAACAATAGCTCCAACAATCTAAACAGATCTTTGATTCCTATAAATTCCAGCATAATCTGGTCCCCAAGACAAATACAACTATGCCTATATTTTCTGGTGGTTTTTATTAAGTATATTTCTATGTTGTATATGCTGTGATATCACTTATTCTGTGATACTGCAGAAACACTTATCAGGTAAAAGTTCTATGTTCTCAAGTGTTACACCTGGAAAAACTACCTGAAATTTGTAGTTATTGTAGTGAAAATGTACTCTAAATATATGGCATCCTGTTTGAGTGTGCCATAGGCATATGTACCAAAGTGCTTTCCATGCTTGAAAATGTATGTACAGTGTAAGTGTAAAAGATTAAAATCTCCTATAGACACCAGTGTATGTAAATTATTTGTGTTACTGTTGTTATATGTAACTATACTTTTACTTTCAGGGGCATTTACTGAAGTTTTTAATCAACATTATTACAAAACCATAAAATTCTCATGAGAATTTATCTTCCTACAAATATTGATTTGCAAAAAAATGAAACATAGGGTTATTGATGCTAAAAGGTAGTTTGGAGTAGTATGTCCCATTATAGGTTAAGACAGAAACCTTTTCTTTATACATTTTTATTAGTAAGGTGTTTACATCAAAACAAGTTTTATCTTTCAATCCTTGTAAATTCAACTGTTTCTGATACTTTTTCTCCAACCCAAATCATGGTGTGCCTCTGGCATCAAAATTTGTTGCTGTGAAAACAATTATTAAAAAATAAGATTATGACCTCAGGTGAGGAATAATCAGGAAGAGTAGATGAACTCTTCTGGCTATGAGATACCATTAGATGGGCACAGGAAATATTTGGAAAAAATAAAGCTTTTATATGTTTTTAAGATGATAAGTTTTAATTGAAGATCCATCGATCTGTTTGTCTTCCCCTGGAAGAGATTATTATCTTCAGGTGTTGCACACATAGCATGTAAAAAACCCCAGAAGGAAGGTAGCTTGAGCAAAAACATTTTAAAAGAGATGGAGAGAGGAAATAATACTTTCTGCCAAAAAAACAGTGTATGAGGAAATTTTTATACAATATAAATCAAATACTGTTTTTACTGGAGTGGTACATGTACTTGAGCTTCAGTATAGTTTTGTGTATCTACAGGCTAGATCAGACACCCAAAGGACAGCTGCAGTGGCCAAGACTTTGAGGGAATTACTAACATTCACTGAAAAATCCTGGATCAATGCAAATTCTAAAGACACAGAAATACATTCCATTCTGCAAAGAAAACCATAATTTTGTTATATTACCTATTACATGAGAGAAATTAAAATTTTTAGTCCCTTCCTAGAGTGCTGAAATTTCACTATTCAAGAACTATTTATGTTTGTGCAATTACTCTCAGACACTCAAGATCCCAGGGCATTCTTAACTGTTTAACAGTGTTTGTTTCTCTCAATGATATATTGGGAATCTTTCAAATTGTCAACTAAAGTAATTAATTGTGACAGGACTTAAAATGATCCAGTACTGAATCCTAAAGAAGAGTTGCGAATGGAGGAATGATACAGAGGCTGGGAAGGGTAGGATGGGTGAAAGGTGGTTTGGAGGGGGTTTGTCTTTGTTTCTCACCATCCCACTCCACTTTAATATTTTTAATTGGCAATAATTTAATTAATTTTCCTGAAGTTAAGTCTATTTTTTCATAAGATATTAACTGGTAAGGGAGTCTTTCTAGCTTATTTTCTCCCCCTATCCCGTTGAAGAGGGGGAGTGATAGAGGAGCTGGGTGCATATTTGGCAGCCATTCATCATCAACCTACGATGCTCAAGTAGTTGTCTGAAAAAACATTGATACTGCTGACACACCTTGGATGACTCAGCTATTAAATGACTCCTCCGTGGGTCTTGTCACAGACTAACATATCTGTTTGGTTTTTCTCACCTCTGACTCATTTAGAGACTACAAGTGAGGTCCAACAATGGCTGCATACAGCCATATCTGAAACCATTTGGCTCCTCCTAGACAGAGAGAGAAAGAAGGTGAGAGGAAGAAAAGGCAAGGGCAAGAGAGGAAGAGAGAAAGAAAGAGGGGAGCTGGCTGTGCCTCCCTTTGCTGTGCAGACTGGGATTAGGATCTTCTTGCCTAAACCTCAGCATCTCATGTCATTCGAGGACATTTCATTATTCTTTTTGTTGCCTAAAATTGAGGGGAAAAAACAAAAAACTTTCAAGACAACATTAGTATAGGTAAAGTAGAGAGCAGTTCTTTAATGTATATATGAAAATCCTAAGGCATTATGTTAGCGCATTTGGTCTCTGACCACTGCTCCAGAAAGGAAGGTTTGCCTTTTTAATGCCCCCTTCTTTAGCTATCCTGAACACCTTGTATCATCTCAAACGGCCCTGAGCACCCACATTTATTCAACCAAATCATTACCCTGCTCTTTATTGAATCTAATGGCAGTGTAGGCACCTAGCACAAACTTATTATCTTAACCTTCAACTCAACCCCACTCCTACATTTTTCTACATTGGTCTAAAACTAAATTCTGCTTTCATAAATCTACTTGTAGCTTTCTGGACAATGGCCAGTTTCAGTCTAGAAACTGCTTAGCTGTATTACCAGAGCACTATATCTCCTCAATTCCAGCTGGGGAAATGGATTGTTTCCCTACTGTTGCTCTCATCCTTTTCTTCCTTTTCTGCTGCATGGCTATAGAAATTACTGAAAATAGCCACCTTGGCTTAGGGTCAAGAAAGCACAGCAAATTAGGTTCACACAACCAGACCTCTCAATATGTGGACAGAAAAAAAGTGTGACTCACTGCTCTTATCAGTGTGCTGATTATCAAAAGCAAAATAGAAATGTTTTGATTCTGACACTGAGGTGCAATGGAACAAAAATCTGGGCCTTCCTTATTACACTGTCAGAATTAAACAATCCTTCATTGCTCTTGCCGTTTTCAGCAGACTGTCATTTGTGTTGAGAAAATTTTGCCAAAACTGGTAAGAACTAAGAACTGGAAATAATATCTCAGAATATACACTGAAATTGTGTTTTTGTAATTATAAGATTAGTCTTAGAACAGTCTATTTTTAACAAGATAGTCCAGTAGAATATTGTTCATTAATTTTTTTTAAAATGTAATAAAATATTCTGTTGCATAATCAATTAAATGCTCTGTATCTTTTGGAGAAAGACTGAGGAATATAACTAAAAGTATTTTGTCTATGACTGACAGGAAAATTAATATGTTTCTAAAAAAATATAGCATGTAGATCTATCCAATGAAATCCCTGCTTTTTTATTGCCAAAATTCCACTTTTTTTCCTTTTTCACACAATGCAGGGGGAAGAGAGGCTCACTCTAGGATACAAACCAAGAACTGAAGGACTCATCAAGCCCTCAGAAACCACCCAGTCCCATTTCTGCAATGAGACAGGATTCACTTGCCTGAGATATCCCCAGTCTATCTTTACAAGCATACTGAATTCAGTATTAAGTTTAATGCATTCCAAAATGTGAATAAAATAATATTATATTTTTGATCTTTATAACACCTAAAGTTTCAGAAGGTAAGGGTCTTTCTTTAAAATTAACTTTTATAATGCTTTTGTGGTCAACAGAAGAAAAATTTAGTTGGTTTCCCTATGATTTAAAGGCTGCTTGTCTAGTTGTGTATAAGACCCATTTTACAAGGCTCTCATCACTCTCCACTTTGTGTTAAAAAACTTTATGATCTGCAATATTACTGAGTCAAATTCAGGCACCTTCCTCACATCCCTGAGTCAATCTAAATAGAGAAACACATTTTATAGCTGATAACAACATGGAGTTTGAATCCTACTTTTGCTTATGTATGATTATGCAGGCAAAATAAGGGCTCATATGTGAGGCAGTAACAGATCTCCTATCAAAATTCTGGCATTAGAACAGAATTGTTTTCTGATTAAAATGGACCAGCTTTTGCTCTGTATCTCAAGAGCACACAGAGAAATAAAAACTCTCCTCCACCCCACAAATTATTACTTCATGTTTGTTTTCTTCTCTTTGTTTCAAGCAGCTAACAGTAGCTGGGAAACAATTTAAAGTATAATTCTCTCTTTTTAATTATTCAAGCAGTCTGAAGCTTCCAATTTTCCAGCCAAATTCTTAGTCTCTGCATGAGGTAAGTTTTATTTGCAAACATACAGCAAGTAAAGTAAATCTTTGGCCCTTCTTAATTATTTTATGAGAGCAATCTTTTGAAAAGACAATAGCCTGCATAGTAGAAGGCCAAAAATTTTAAAGTGTAATTTGTTGTAGAAAATGTAGCTCAGGAGAACTTTGTACAAACTTTTTCAAGACAGAATTAGTTTGAATTGGCTGAGTTATTATAAAGTGTGTGCTGGTTATCTTTTTTCTATTTTATTTTTGTTTGTTTTGTTTGTTTGCTTGCAATGCTCTACTGACTTTTTCTGGGTTTTATTGAAACAAATGGTTTTGTGATTCGGCAGAGTTGGACTGATATTTAAGTATATGAGTGTTTTGTTCATAAGTGCACAGTAACGTTATTGTGCATTAATCCTTCATATAACATTAGAGTTTACAGTGTGGATGTTTTCCCATCTCTTTTCATGTACTTATTCAAAATCTGCCTATTCCCTTCAATCACACACAAAATCTATTGTATTTTCTACTTACTGTAATAGAGTAAATGCAGGAGTTTCCTGTATATGAACAGAGGGATTGATAGGAATTTCAGTAAAAGGAAGGGTTCTAGAGTAGGCTGAACTATTCACAAAATACATTATTTGGGTTTACTAGATTAAGAGGAAAAGAGTTTAATTGGTGCATTGTCAAATCAGATTCTGTACAATATCTAAACAGGTGGAGATGAGCAAAATCAGAAATATGGTTCTGAGGTTTCTAGTAGATCATGTATAACTAAAAATACTTCCCCCAATGAATAAAAAAGTCCCAAGAAAGGAATGAAATCAGCTCTCCTGAAGTCTGGACTGAGCAAAGAGCTGGATTGCACATTCTGCTTGGTATCAGTCTCAGTCAGGTCAATAAAGTTACAGTATGCTTTATTTGAGTTGTAATATCCTCTGTCTTTCATCATGTATTGCCAGGGACATCTGGTTTCTACAGTCTGAACCACTGTCCTGTCAGCAGGGTTGTAGCTCTGAAACTTCTATCATTGCAAGTAGTAAAGCTTTTAGATATTTTACCTTTTCACTTTGTACCTTACTTTCTTGACAGCATGCTAAATCCTGAACAAATTTTTTTGCAAACTAAGATTTTCAGGTTAATCAAGCTTTTGTATTACTATACAATGTATAGTAACTGCTCCCTATAGCTTCAGAATATGTTACATTAAACACTTTTGAAGCTGGGGTGTGTTTGCAAACTGAAGTTTTCTTTTCCTAGAAATAAGCAACTAGTATAACAGATTTTAGTGGTTTATTTGGAGATAAGTTCTAGCTTTTACAAACCATGAATATTTATAATAAAACTCTTCTTTTATTCAGGTTTTGAACTTCAGGTATGGGAGCTGTCACTGCAAGTTACAGCATAGTAATAACCAGCATCAACTGTGTATTTTGCACATCTATATGGCTGACTGAGTAGGAACGTAGTGATAGAAACACCTTAAGAAGACAAACTGTTTAAACTGGCGACACACATGGGGAATTAACCTCTGAAAAAAAGATAGAAGAAGGGAGCATCAAAAGTTGGAGATACTAAGCTGCTAACTCGAATTTATATAACTATCTTCCCTTGAGGAATCTGCTCATAATTATTGAAGAAATTCCTCTGAAATCCATCCCATGAAAATCTTTCCTACATCTTTCCTTTCTCCCTTCTCAGCTAACTTTTGTTCCTAAAACAAGTTATGTTCCTGAAAATTAAGTTCAGCTTGAGTTGAACAATCTGATTTATCTCTTATTCTCAGAGGCCTCAAAGATTTCAGAATTAAGTGGACTGTTCTTGAAATGACTGCAAAAGGCAAGTAAAATAAATTTTTAATGCTTGAATATCTTAAGGCCTTGGCACTGACCCAACATTCTTTACTTGTTTTACATTTGGTTTGGCCTAATCTATTTCTCATATGATTTATTAATGGAGTTTATTACACAGGAGTTGTGCTAACACAGCTTTATTGTTGCCCGTGTCAGTGGAGTATTTCTACCATGCACAGCATTGCTGATAACTATAGCTGTCCTCCCTCTGGACTGCACCAAATCTCACAGTGTGTGTACTTAAGGGATCTCAGGTAACCTAAGAAGTACACATGAACACTTTGATTGGTGACTGCCTGTTTATTATGTAGCACACTGCATGTGTTTTATACTGTATTCTACCACGGGGAATATTGATGCCTTAAAAGAGTTCACAGAGTGCCAACTCATGGATGAAGAAGCTACTGAAAATCATGCAGCTCTGTACGTCTGTACCTACAACTAGTTGACAAGTGGAGTACACTGGGTAATTCTACACTGAAAGTTTAGGATTGTCTCAAGTTCTGATTCATGCCTAAAAAAATTAATTTTATTCACTAATTTTAGTACTCTATAACTAAAAGTATTGAAGTCTGGGATTTCTAGCATTTCACTTTATGCCACATAGAAGGAAGGAGGGCTGATGAGCTCTAACCCAGAGTTCTGCAGAAAATTTCACATAAACCCTTCTCAAATCATACCTTCTGTCCTGCAATAAAAGCTAAATACAACCAAAAACAGCTTTTAATTTTTTTCTTAATGGTGCTTATCACATGAACAGTCTTTAATTGCTTTCCATTTTGCCCTGAAATCATCTAAGAACTTACAAAAAAGTTACAGCTATTTAACTCAGGTTTTTGTTCTTATCCTAAGTTGATTGCAGTGATGCTTCACCTATGAAAAATGTTTAGTCTGTGCTAAAGTGTCAAATGCAGTGCAAATTCGACAACATCTTGTGAGTCAAGTGGAGATCAAAATAAAAATTACTTGGTGATGTAGAGGCTTAAGGATTTTTGTTTGTTTTCTTTTGTTTGGTTGGTTTTTATTTGCTTTGTGGTTTTGTTTGGTCTTTTTTGTTTTGGGAGGTGTTTGGGGTTTTGAGGGGTTGGTTTTGGGTTTTTTTTGATTGGTTTGGGGTTTGTTTGTTTGATTTTGATGGTTGGTTGGTTGGTTGGTTGGGTTTGGTTTTGTGGGTTTGGGGGTTTTGTTTCATAGAATCACAGAATCATAGAATATCCTTAATTGGAAGGGACCCACTAGGATAATCAGGTTCAACTCCTGGCTCAGCACAAGACCATCCCCGAGAGTTACACCATGTGCCTGAGAGTATTGTTCAAATGCTTCTTGAACTCTGTCAGGCTTGGTGCTGTGACAACTTCCCTGGGGATCCTCTTCCAGTACTCAACCAACCTCTGGGTGAAAAACCTTTTCCTGATATCTAACTTCAACCTCCACTGAGTCAGCTTCCTGCTGTTTTCTCAAGTCCTGTCACTGGTCACCACAGAGAAGAGATCCGTGCCTTCCCCTCCTCTTCCCATGAGGGAGTTGTAACTGCATTGAGGTCTCCCCTCAGTCTCCTCTTCTCCAGGCTGAACAGACCAAGTGCCCTCACCTGCTGCTCATACAATTTCCCCTCAAAGACCCTCATCATCTACGTTACCCTCCTTTAGACAGTCTCTATGACCTTAATATCTTTCCTGTATTGTGGTGCCCAAAACTGCACTCAGTATTCCAGGTGAGGCTACCCCAGTGCAGAGCAGAGTGGGACAATCCCCTCCCTCAATTGGCTGGCAATGCTTTGCCTGATGCTCCCCAGATCATGGTTGGCCCTCCTGGCTTCCTTTTGTCTGGGTTTGGCTTTTTTTCAGTGAAGTCCTAAGATTATCTTTCTCAGAGTTATCAAAATATAGTCACACTAACTTGAAAAACTGACCTGGAATTTATGTAAAAGACATGTTTTTCATATAAAGTGTAGGAGAAAAGGGGTAACAACACCACAGCCTTCTTTTGAGATCCTGGTATGAACACACCAAACCATGAATACAGATATGTGACCTGCCCTCCCGTTGGACAGTGGTCTGGGAAATGTGTCTGCACTGAAGAAAAAAACAATTAAATAATCATGTAGGCAAGTGGTTATATGATTGTGTCACAGTTCCTGTTCCAGCTCCCAAAATATGGTATAGTCACTGACTAACAAACTAGTGTTAATAAAAGAAAACCTCTGAAAATATGTCACCGCAAAACTAAAGTACTTAAAAAACTGATATAAGCTGGGCAAGGGTCTTGGGGATTGTATTCGTGCACTGATGTTCCTTCCTTGTTCAGCTGTCTAGGCTTGGATTTGTGCTCGGCTTCTGTTTCCTTACATCTTGTCAGTGCTCATGAAAAGATTCTACTAAATTCAAGGTAACCACAGAGAGGAGCATTTATTAAATGATATATTACATGAAAGTTGTTTTTGGTGCTTTTTTGGGTTTTTTTTTCTGGTAACATGTATTGACCAAAATGCATGAATTTAGAAGACTGAAACTTTATTGCCAGTTTTTTACGTATTTCCTCCATAGTCAGTATATGAATGTGTTCTCACTGAGTCATTACCAAATTTCATTTATTTCTTGGCATACTCTCAGACAATCTCTTCTTCCTCCTTCCTACCCACCACCTTTGACTGCAGTACGCCAGGTGGTTCAGTAACTGACTTAATAACTTATAAATTCAGCTTGCATTACAGTTTTTACTGAACACATTCTCTCACTAACAACAGTTTTCCCAGCTAGAGTAATAAATGGGGTTACCTCAGGGTTTAAACAAATGTGAAGTGTGTCCTTAATGCACCCAATTTAATCAAACACATCACTGAGTTCTTCTAGTATATTATTTTCATTTAGCTCACATGAGACCTCCATTATATGTTTGATCAATTTTAATTCCTCTGAAAATTTAATCCCTGGCACAGGCTAAGCCTCCACATGCACAACGAGAAAATAGAATAATTCCTGAGAATTTCATACAGAGAAGGGTGGGCCTTTAACATGAATTCTTTGTGCCTTCATTTACTGTGGCATGCATAGCATTTTTAAACTTTCCTGTACTTCCAATGAAAAGCAAAATTTGGATATTGTCATTACTTAGTGTATAAGGCAAATGTCTACTGAAACTTGCAGCTGTAATAATCCAAATTTGTGACAATTTTTCTGCATATTGAATACTTCAGTTACATCTATTATTCAAATAGTTGAATACATATCCAGCAGTACAAAGGATTCCATGGTGTGCTTAACTGACAGATCCACCATTTGCTTTCAAATTATTTGACAGCATTTACAATTGAATATAAATTCCTACTGAAATTCATTTATGAAGAGGTAATACATCTTATTATTTGTGCAACTGGGTATAAATTGTGAAACTAAACCAACAGAAAATAGACAATTCTAAGTTTGTAAGTGGTTGGGTTTTTTGAAGTGTGATGCTTCTACATAGTTGGTTAATCAAGGGGTCAGAGAGTCACATGGGTGACACAGTGACTGAATTTTTCAAAACCTAGTAATAAATGAGGCCAGATGTGAAAAATAAAAATCAGTTGGGAAAATACATTTGCATTTCAGGATATGTCCAAGTTGGTTGGATTGTTCCTACTCAATGACAGACATTTCATTCTTAGATAGTGTGAACCTTCTGAAAATTATGAAATGTATATGCCTCTACAGCTATTGACACAGTGTTTAGCTGATTGATTGTTTTAGTTTGTTTTTAAATTTAATATATACCTTTAAATGTCCTTAGGTGATTTTGGCTTTCTGTCTATTTCTTGAGTTGTGAAAAATATGGCTTCAAATCTATGTATTGGCTTTCTGATCTCTGTCGCTGGTCACGTAGTCACTTTTCATCTCTTTTCATCTAGCGTTCTGATGGTCAAAGACTTCCATCACATCCTGACTGCTCAGACTGCCATACCCTGCCTAAACATACCTTTGCTGCAATTTCTGTATACATCATAGCTTAAGACCCATATATATATCATATGAATTATGTATCAAGTGAGGAAATAGGGTCAATTTTGGAGGAAATTCTTCACCTCTTTATATATATCTTCTATAATTTGCTCCACATAAATGATGTAAGCTTTGAAATCCAAAACGTTAATGGCAGCATTTTACATGACAAGGTAACTAACTTATACTTTTAAAAAGTAGACAAACTGAGCAGTATGGGCTAGATAAGTGTACAGGGAGGTAGAGCAACAACTGACTGGCAAGATTTAAGAGTTTTTATCAGTGACACAAAGCCCAGTTGGAGGCGAATCACTAGTGCACTTATTCCAGGGGTTGATACTGGGACCAATACTGCTATAACACCTTCCCTGATGACCCAGGTGATGGGGAAAGTCCTCCATCACCAGTTGTGTAGCTCACATAAAACTAGGAGGAATGGTTGACATACTAGATGGGTGCGCAGCATTCAGAGACCTTGACTCACCACAAAGTGATTAAAGTGTTGAAGCATCTGCCACAAGAAGAGGCAGAGAAAACTGGATTTGTTAATCCTAAAGAAAAGAAGACTTAGGGATCTTACGAAAATTTATAAATATGTGATGGGACTCTATAAAGAGGACAGAGCCAGATGCTTTTCGGTGGTGCCCAGAGACAATAGGCAAATACTTTAACACAAGGCATGCCATCTGAACACCAGGAAACACATTTTCACTGTGAGGATGACTGAGCAATGGCACAAGTTGCCCAGAGGGGCTGTGGAGCCTCCATCTCTGAAGATACTCAAAAAACAACACTGCACAGCCCTGAGCAGACTGCTCAAGGTCTCTCTGCTAGAGCAAGGAAGTTGGACTAGACAGACTCCACAGCCTCCTTCCAACCTCAATCATACTGTGATTTTGTGATAATAAATTTAAGAGAAACTTAGTAAATGAACAGAGAAGCAGAAGGAAAAATATAGGAAAGGGATTAATTAGAAGAAAACAAATTACATGACTGGCAGTTTCAAATGAGGGCAGTTAAGCTTACTGACACAACAGATTCTGTATGGCTTTCCATCAAAAGGGTATATTCAAGATGGCATTTTCTCTGATCTCCACTTTTAACCTTAGATCTACTTTACTAAGGATTATTTTCCTATCCATGAATTTATCTAAGTGTTAAAAGTGTTAAAAAGAATACTTTGACAAAGCAATAAAATAAGTAGTTTGGTGAACATAAGAGACAGCTAAGTCAGCATTTTGGAGTGTATTCCAATCCTGATTTTAGTTGACTGCCAATCTAGTTCAATTTGGTGGGATTTGGTTAATCTAATGGAATCAGTTCCTGTGTTACATGTTTCAAGGCTATGTATCCAATAGAGAATCAAGTGTTAATTCTAGACAAACACTTCTAAAACATTAGTTCTTTAATATTCAGGGCATATACTCTGAAAAAGTCACTGCATATATTAAATATTTCACTATGTATCCATGGTTGTTGTTGCATTTTTAAGGCCCAGAACAATATCCCACAGGAAAACTTACTATAAAATTCATTTTATACTTAATTGAATACTTATTTCCTACAAAACTTTAAAATAAATTAAACGAATGCATGGTGTTAAAAAAGGTCTGAAAGGAGTTCCTCCCTAAAAAATAATATTATTTTAGAATCATAGAATCAGTTAGGTTGGAGGAGACCCCTGAGGTCATCAAGTCTGTCATTAACCTAACACTGTCAAGTCCACCACTAAACCATGTCCCTAAATGCCACATCTACACATGTTTTAAGTACTTTTAGGCATACTGACTACACCACCTCTGGGTAGCCTGTTCCAATGCTTGACAACCTTTTCAGTGAAGAATTTTTTCCCAATATCTGACCTAAACTTTCCCCGAAAAACTTGAGGACATTTCCTCTTGTCTTGTCATTTGTTACCTGGGAGAAAAGACCAACCCCCACCTCACTATAATCTCCTTTCAGGATTCCAATAAGGTCTCCCCTGAGGCTCCTTTTCTCCACACTAAATGACCCCAACTCCCTCAGCCACCCTTCATCAGATTTGTGCTCCAGACCCTTTTCCAGCTCCATTGCCCTTCTCTGGACATGCTTCAGCACCCCAATGTCTTTCTTGTAGTGATGGACCCAGAACTGAACACAGCACTCAAGGTGTTGCTAAGTACAGAGGGACAAGCACTGCCCTGGTCCACCTGGCCACACTATTCCTTATACAAGTCAGAATGCTCCAAGTCGGTAGCACTTCATGGGGATGTTGTGATCCAAGTGCTGATGTATTTAAAGAATCATTTTTTACTCTTATATGGTAGTAACCAGATTAAATTCTAGTTGGGCTCTAGCTCTTCTAATTTTCTCCCTGCATAATGTCATGACATCCTTGCACTTCTCCTGAGTTGCCGACCCTTTCTTTCAAAGCTCATTTTAACATACCTCTAGAAAGATATCCTGCTGAGCATCAGATCTTTGGTCTTCACCAGTTCAACTCTTGGACTCCTCTTGAATTAGTCAGTACTACCAAATATACCAGAGCTGAAGCAACATTTTGAAAAATCAAGCTTCTCAGAGAACAAGTCTATAAAATGCCAAAACAGTTTTGAAATACAAGATGAGATGCTTGATGTAAACAAAGAAATGAACAAACCCCCCCAAAAAGGACAATATTTTGGAGAGAGAAAATATATCAGTGAAGAATGTAGGGATGCTATTACAGATGGAGAACAAGAGGTAAGGGGTGAAGAGGGAGACTGAAAGAAAGATAAAACAGGTAGCAGGGGAAGAAAATATGATAAAGTTTATACTGATTAGAAATACTGAATGAAATATGAAAATCAAGAGAAAGAAACAATAATAAGTTCAGGAAGTTATCTTCTGAGTACATCAAGAGCACTCTTCTAGTTTCAAAGATTTGCAATATAATAATATGCCATATGAGTTTTGAGATCATTAAATTCACATTTCAATGCTTTCCAACTAGAAATGTTCTTCTAAATGAATAAAAGTTATTAGTTTTCAAGTAGAAATATGAATGGTAACTTTAAGAAAAAAACTATAATATTGAGAGATACCAAGAATAAAAGGGGACGGAAAAGATAATAACTTCAGGAAGAGAAGGAAAGTGTGTAAAGAGGAAGGTAGGAAGGTAGAAAGGTATGAGGTTACTTCTTGAAAAAAAAATATCCAATTACAAATGAAAAGCTGACCCCAAAAAATATTTTTTTTCTCAATTTTTTCGGTGACCGCTCATGGGGTCCCATGTTAACCTGTTAATCTTCTCAGTTAGCTGATGGTTTTCAGATTTATTAAAACTTCACAAATAAATATTTCTGAAATATTTCGCTGCCAGTGCATGAAGGAGAGAACACAAAGGAGAACACAAACTGCTGCAGGAAATGTAAAAAAAAAAAAAAAGGATTCATAGAAAGAGATGAAGGAGAAGGGGAATAAAGAATGCAGATTACTTGCAGGCAAGGGGCAAAAAACACTAGAAAAGTAATATCAGTATTAATACTACTTACTTCATTATTGCGTGCATGTATCATTGTTTCTTTACTGTTTTGTTGTTATTTGTATTGTCCTGGAATTTAATCTATTGAAAGGTTTGGGGGGAAAAAAGTGGCAAACATCTGCTGTGACATTACTTCTGAAATCACCTGTATTGAAACAGATAAACTGCTTCTCTGTGGGATTTAGACAAACAGGCATCCAGGATGTAAAAATAAGATTTTTGTTAATCTGTTATACTGAAAAATATGAGACAGGTGAAAGCTACAACAGGAACTGAGCTTATCACACAAAATTGCCTGTCAAAGGGCAACTGTCTCATATTAAGTGAAATTGTTGTCTGCTTGCAGTCTTCGGTCAAAGAGAGTAAAAAGGAATGTGTACATCCCCATTACTTGTAGGTCAACTGAATTCAGCTATTAGAGACACCCTGTAAAAAGTGAATAACAGCACTTAAGCCAAATGTGAAAAAAGATGGCATTTTCACATTTCAGGTCTATAGCCATTATACAAGCATTCCTTTACAGACATTTCTAAACTTTCAAAGACCAAAAAAAAAAGAAAAACAAAATTGCACCCTGTGGCTACATGAAATCCAGACCATTTAGAACATTTCTCTGAAATTTGCCATTTCTCAGTCACGTGTAAACAGCAAGAGCTGCAAAGACACATCCGTTATGGTTCTATGCTACTGCATTCTGCTGCAGTTTCCAGCTCATTTTAGCCTAAATTTTAGTATTTTCTTGTTAAGTGATGCAGAAGAACCTGTCATGTCACAACAGCTCGAATGGGTTTGTGAGGTGAATCCATAGAGAAAAATTTCCTGCATGTTCCCTAGTGGATCTCTGGTTTCTTTTGGTAATTGTTCTGCCTATCAATAACTGTATGATTAAATAGCTACCTGTCTCTTGCAGCTTGAACCGTTGAATCTGACAAGAGGTGGTTAGGGAAGTTAGCTTAGAAAACAGTTTAAAAGAAATCACTCCAAACACCACATCAGTCATCAGTGGTCCTCGGCAATCTTCATTAAAAGGACAGCAGGAAATCAAATATTATAAGACTATCACAAAGTTATGCAGGTTATTTTTAATTACCCCATTACACGCAACAGTTACTTGGTAAGACGAACTCCATCACTCCAAATGTCCCCTCTTCCTTCTTCTCCCCAGCTTTACATGAAAGCATGAAGTCATATGATATGGAATATTCCTTTGATCAGTTGAGGTCAGCTGTTCCAACTGTGTCTGCTCCAGCCTTCCTTGCACCCCCAGCTTCCTTCCAGTGTGGCAGTACAAAAGGCAAAAAAGGCTTTGGCTCTGTGCAAGTCCTGCTCAGCAATAACAAAAACATATTTAGATTATCAGCCCTGTGTTCAGCACAAATCCAAAACACAGACCCATTGTGAAGAAAGTTTACCCTAGCCAAAACCAGCACAGAATAATAAATGCAAATCACATTGTCTTGGAAGAAAGAGATATTGCAATTCAATTGAGCTTATAAGTAGGAAGACAAACGTAGCTGAAAAAATTACCATGTCAAAGAATCTTTGGATATCAAATGATAAACCATTCCTAAAAAGTTAAACAGTATTTTATTTATATTTTTCAAGTAATCAAAGTCTCAAGAAAATAGCATTCTTCACAAATAATTTAAGGGAGAAATGAAAAGGGAAATTCCTCTGAAATCTTTTTGGAAAAATGCTTATGCTCATGGACATGCAATTATCTTGGGTAAAACTGCAAGAAAAGAGACCCAGGCTGGGGTTCTCTTTCTGAATGACAAGGCTTTCAAGAAGTGCCACTGGTTTGGTCCTTGACTCTCATAACCAAGATATGAGCCAGGAAATGCCTAAGAAAAAGCTGCAATTAAAATATAACTGAATGTCAATCTCATTGATCTCTCAATATTCATTTTCTTGCTTCAATGGTTCTACTTTGTAACTGGCCTCTAATTTTATCACAATAAATTTACTCCTTTGCCTTGCTAGAGTACACTTATTCTCCTGGTGGACAAAATATGGCAAAAACAAGTGTATTTAAATAATCTGTCCACTACAGACACAGATTAGTCTGAAAATTTCATGTGTATGCTCTTTGCCAAAGAACAGTATTAATTTTCTCAGTGCTTGCCTTCTTTCTTCCTCCCTTCTGCTTTTCCTTTTCCCCAGTAACAAACCTGTCCAAGCTAGTCTGAGCTGTGATTTTGAGCAGCCTCAGCCTATGTACACTTCAACACAGAAAACAAACTGAAGCTGAAGTTGATGCATACCATAACACAAAAATCACAGAATCAATTAGGTTGGAAACAATCATCAAGTCCAACCTGTGACTGAACACCACTATGTCAATGTACTAGTTCAGCAGGTGGGACCAGTTATCACTGTGTGGGGGTGATCAAAGCTATGTATTCTACCCCCTCTATTCATTTC
>JAWWEW010000112.1:89228358-89248719 GCA_035583185.1 Anabacerthia variegaticeps
CTGAAAAGGGTAGATATGCTTTCTGACTATTTCTTTTTGTTCTCACCTTTGTACCTGCGGCCTCAGTGATGTTTTTGAATGTTAGGATAGTGTTTTGTTGCTGCAGCTCCAAGTCTGTTGACAACTTCCTATTGCAAGAGCCATGCACTAATAACTCCCATCATGGGATATTTTATTTGGCTATAATAACTTCAGTGTATAAATTAACATAGGCTAAACTAAAACTGTGCCCTTGGTTCATCAAAGTACTTCTGAGCATACCCAACTTCATACGTTTCCCAATTAATTTTTTTTTTTTTTATCTTAGTATGTGATTACCTGCTTTGCTGAATATGGTCCTTGGGTAGACTAAAATTATTTTTTTTAAGTCCTTTGTTTTTTTCACTATTTCCAAGTCAAAGCATGCTGCAGTAGATTATACTGCCCTCAGAGGAAAGTAATTCACTCTTACGAAAGTCACTTCAGTAGAAAAATCTAAGTGATCAAAACCGAAGTCAGAACTTGTTTTTCTCAGAATGAAATTTTGCATTTAAATGTGGAGTTATATATTTGTAAGGAATATGTGGTATGTAAGGAACAGTCATTTCATGTCTTTGAAATGTACTGCAGATGGATAAGATACTTTACTGGCAGAATTAAGCAACACTGTTTCTCAGAAACTTGAAATAGATTATATATTTAGCACTAAAAATGTGGTAGTCTTATGTTGGTAAACTTGACATGACTTGGTGTGGAGAGAGGCGACATTGTGCAAGATGGAGAAAGGTTACCAAAAGTCTCATGAAGTTGCTTATTTTTCATTTGAGTTCATTACAAATGAACCAGGTGTAGTCTCTGAAAGTGATGGAAATCTTCAATTGACTTTAATTGAATGGCATGTCAGTGGAATGTTTTTGTCACTTGAAAATAAATTTCAGATAGGAGATGTGTCTCTGTGGCAGAGAATGAAAAATGAATAATTTGAAAGGAATTTTAAAGAGAAGAAAAAACTCTGAAGAATTCAGGCAGAATTAAGATATTATTCCAATAAAAATAAGAAGCTTGAAAACAAAGCGTGATGTAGGTTGGTCACAGAAGGTGGAATTGGGATCTTCAAACAGGGAAAGATGAGGTACATAGTGCAGGTATAAGCAGTGCAAAACTGAAATGTTAAAACTATATTATCCAAACTATTTATAATCTTAATTTTATTTTTATCATATACTTCCAATATGAGAACATTTAGGTGGAGTAACTTACCACATGGTTCCAGAGCACATTTTCAGGTTTTGTATACCTCAGGGACTACTCTGTACTAAAAAACGGGTATGCAAAAAAGCAATCTAACAAAAATTTGCAACAGCTTTACAGTTCTAATGTATGGTCAGATTATGAACAAGATGTTGTAACAAATTAGTAAAAGAATGATAGAACTGCAAAGTAGAAAACTCAGAAAATAGGAAATGCTAGAACAGAGGTAGCTGTTACAATTGATAACCCTAATATTTTGTTATAACATTCTTAATAATATGATATACTACATAATTATATTATCATCGTTGTCTCTGGATTTTTACCTCATTTAGGAGAGGAGCTAGATTGTGTTCTGGGGATGGGTCAGGCTGTGTCAACCTGAATGTTTTAGGCATGGTACAGTTATATGCAACAAAAGGCAAGTTATCATACTAAAGAAAAATGAGATAACCTCAAGTACAATTGTTTTTGTCTATTAGCTCTTTCTTATATAGCTGCAAAGTTATACAATAGAATGATTGAGAGCAAAGTAATATACAATATAAAGACCTTATTTTCAGGCATATATATACACATGGGTTTAATGTCACTAAAAGCATATCTGGTTTCTTTTGGAAACTGAAGAACCAGTTTCATTTTGTCCTTTAAGCTGTTTTCAAGCAAAAAGTTTTTTCCCTAAACAGCTTTTCTTTAAAAAGTAATTACTCTTCTGCGACTGGGAAATCTGAAGTCATTTTGCAGTACTCAGTGCAAATAAACACCTCAACTTTTTTTCCAAAACATGAAACTGTCATTTTTCCCACTCAGAGGGTTACCAGAAACATTTAATTTTATCAAATTCCTTCTTCAGTAAAAGAAAAGAAATAACCTTGGAATTGAAAAATACCTGAAGAAAGGTCATCCAAGCAAGCAATAATTTTCCATTGATAAAAGCCTCAAAATAGTGGCGTAAGAGAAAAACATCCCTTGACCATTCTGATGACCATTATAAGTGCATTATACATGTTATTTTCAAGATAGTGTATGGCAATCATATTGAAGATTTGACTAGAAGTAAAGAATGTAAAATTGTAGCTCCTGGTGAAATCAGTAAAAGACTGTTCTTCAATTTTCCATTCAGAATTTTACTGATCTTGGGATTCTGCATTTGGGACAAGCAACACCATTTTGTTTTCTGTCTCACCTGGTTCTTGCACTCCTGAATCAGTCAGCATTGGTCCAACTGTTGAGTAGCACTGCAGCAGAGGAAAGTGAAGGAAAGATGCCTTTCAGTTGATGATGATGGATTCAAGAATAGGAATTACATGAGCTAACTTCCACAGCAGGTGTCTCTAATTAAAATACTAAAAAAAAAAAAAGGAACATGTGGATTATCTATTCCAGACATATCTGATCCCAATATATTCCCAACATCCCGTGTTAAAGTCAAGAGCCTTAAAAGACTGAAAGCTACTATAATGGACTGCCATAAGAGATAACATCAGCAGTATGACTAGCGTCTCACTGCAAATTTGAGAAGATTTTGGGTAAACTGGTAGCACAGCAAAGATTATCTAACCTCTTTCAGTGAATTCATCACTTTTCCTGAGCCCCAAACAGGAGACGGTGACTCTCTTCATGCTCTAAGCTGACAACTGGGCACAATCTCAACCTGGAACCAAAGTTCTCTGGAGAAAGAATTCCTATCTGAGTATGTGGATTTACTGTCTCCTCTTCAATGCAATGTTATTTGCATTCTCATTCCAAAGTAAACCTGCCTCTGATCCTTATGAGTCAGTGAAAATATTTTAGGAACACATACAAATGGAGATTGCTTTCAAGCAAGTTGACCTTTAGCCAGAAGGGTTGCTAAGGGGACTCATGTTGATGACATCTAATATTTTTCTCCCAGGGCAGTAAATGGAGAAAGATAGTCCTCTCTAAGGACAGTCTGAGTTTAGGCTGAATAAAATGACAATGAACAACATATAATAAAAAATGATCTGTTGTCTTGTAACAGAGGTAACAGTTCTTAGGAGAGACCATAATTTTCTCAGGCACTGGAGCTCTAGTAAGTACTGGAAAAATGGTGTAGTAAAACCATGAGTGCGGTTTTATTTGAATAAAAAACCACAACAAATCAGTCTAGTACCAGAGACACTTGTTTGTAAAATAAACTGCGGGAACTCTGCGGAAAATCAGTAAATTGAAGTGTTTTAATTGTTATTTCCTAGGTTTCTCACACTAAATAATGCAAGTTGTTTATTGAGCTTTATACTGGGGGTAGGCTTTAAACCGTCAGCAGTGGGAGCTGCAGGGGGGTTCTCTGTGGAGTGGCCAGGGCTGTCCCATGATGGACACAGATGGTTCCAGCTGGCTCCGACACACCCACCACAGGACACAGCCGAGCCCACAGCCAAGGAGGGGATGTCTCAGGAAATGTCCTTAAGAAGGTAAAAACAATGTTCAGGCAGGAAGGAGTGAGGTGTGAAAAACATCAATGTAAACACCAAAATTACTGAGGAAGGAGGGGGAGAAGGTACTTTAGACACTACGCAGAGATTCCCCTGCACCTGTGGTGGAGTCTGTGGTGGAGCAGATATCCACATTGAAGCAAATGGAGAACTCCATTCAGCCTGACCTTGAACACTTTCAGGGATGGGGCGTCCACAAATCCTCTGGACAACCTGTTCCAGTGCCTCAGCAACCTCACAGGAAAGAATTTCTTCCTAGAGACTATACAAGCAGAAGGTTTGGGCTGCTATATAAAGAAGCAAGCAATGACCTCTCCCAATTAATGAACTCAAAGTTCCTCTGAATACTCAGAGTTCCTCTGTAAAGTCATATGACTGCAAAAATATGGTTTAGATTAGCAAAGTGATAGTCTGATCTTTAGTTGTGTAGATTACGTAATACTCTCAAATATCAATCTTTTTGCATTATAGATAGGACATGAGTTCATACAGTCACAAATTTCTGTTCTCTAAATCCAGGCTGGCTAGAATAATATACAGATACACAGATTTTAAGAGAGAATTTTAAAGGCATTCAGTTTAGAGTTACACAGGTAGGGTATCCTAACAAAATATCTTATATTCCAATATTTGCACCTAAAAAAGAAGCATAAAATAGTTTATTGTAGGATTCTTAACTGAGTGTTAATTCATTCTAAACTGCAGTTGGAACACATGCATGGTAATTGAGAAATCTATATAATGCCTCTTTATAGAGCAAAGCAAAAAAATAAATTTGTCTCTTTAAAAATATGGCTGCATCAAAATGCATATGAGCTTGCTGTAGTGTCTATATAACCCATATTTTGTCTGTTCAGTGTGATGAATAATACAAATTTTTTGCTGTTCACTTTAATAAAACACTTCATATAACCTCTTCAGAATGATGATCTGTTCTTTATGACAGACCAAACTGTTTAACAGAACTAGCTTAATCATAAATACTGTCAGGTGTATAGTTAGGAAATTGTCACCTTCCTCCCATCACTGACTATTGCAATATTCGTTCACAGCAGTGGAAAAGAATGAAGGTGCAGATATGCCCTTAAAATTTTCTCTGTGCAGTCCAAGCACAGATATGTACATGCTCACATGAACAATAAACCTCACCATTTTGAGTATTCTAGACTACATGGATATCATGAATCTATACAAGTGCAAATATAAAAATGTAAATATAAACCAAACATGAACATCTGCTAAACAAAACCTTTCTAAAACAACAGTTGTGGTGTTTTGTTGTTTTTGGTTTTTTTCTTTTAGAGAGACATAGACACGGAAATGATACAGAGATTATCTTTCAAAATAGTGACTGATGAGCAATGTCAATAGTTTTTGTATTACTTTCCTTGAAATGTTATTTTTTACATAGTTCTAACTCTAACTGCAGTGTGACTTATTGTGATTTAAATAAACAAAATCTTTAATTTAATTTGGTATTGCAACAAAAAGGGTAAATTTGAAGTAATAATGCATGGGGAGAACAAGTAGACAAATTCCTTCACAACATGATAACATCTGAGTGGGAGACATCCTAATGATTCAACAAGTGCTCAACAATTTTCAGTAAAAAGTTTCTTTTAACAAACGACTCACTTCGAAGGTACCTTATTCTGAATCAAAAAGTTGGTTAAAGAGTCATTTATTATTACAAGTCATTTCAGGTAGGAAGAGCAGTGAAACTCAGGTGAGATAAGTTTATGTGTTTTGTTTGCAGATTCCATGCTGGAGTTGCATCATACCTGCAGAAAGGCCAGTAGAAATCTTTTGCCTGCTTATGTAAGGATGAGAGGTGGACACAGTTACTGAAACCAGCATTAGTAGGTTGCTCTGGAACTTGAACGGGCTCCTCATCCAGCCCTGTCTGGACACCTATCAAGGATTAGTCTTTGTGAGTGATTCCTGAAACCCTCTTTGTTTCAAGGAGAGGGACGTTTCTTGGACCATTGCACAGTCTGTTAGGACAAAGAGAGGGTCTTGCTATTTGTGGTGGAATAGTTTAAAAATTGGATCCAATGAAGAAATGCAACACCTTTCATCACATGCTACCCAAAAAAAAGTGAGATCATGGAAGAAATATTTGACTTTAAAAATTTATTTTATTTGCAAATATTCAATATATGAAGATTGAATTACAGGGAAATGCAGTTACAGTTTTTTTTCTATACCACATTAAGAGATGGTTGCGCTCCAGTATTGTTTATATTAGTTTATGTTCAACTTCCCCCAATTTATTTTTAATTTCAGAAGAAATTCTCCATAATTGTACACAGGAAAAGGCAACCTTCTTCCTGTTTATAACTTTGATGGAACTGGGTTTTTCTTGCAAACTATTATACTCATATTTTGTAATTCATATTCTCTATACCCACCCTTTTTTCTTGAAACAGTGATAGGTATAAGACAGGGCTGGGGATAAAATGATTGGGGGTTTCCACTACTCGGGGTTGACCAGTTGAGACCTTAAGATCAACTTTCTCCCTGACATTACCTGCACATACAAATGGTCATCTGCCAGTCACAGCCTCAAGTATTTGCAGGGCAACCAGATATAAGGGCCAGTTGATGATCAGCTATGAAACATTCAGACTGAGGGACAGTTTGTGCATCATGTAGAAAGTCAGAAGCAGATATGGGGTAGAATTCTCCCAGTTATCCTTATTTTCTTGCAAAACCTTGCTTCATTCATAATCACTGTCTTTCATCACTGAGGCACTGTTTCCCCACTGAGCAGCTTTTTTCTCTGCACATTCCTAGCAATACTCCAGGTGTCATATATAATGGGCTTGAGGTCCTGGCCAGGCTCCACTCCCCCTTAAAAAACATCCTATGGATCACACAATTAAACATTGTATTGTAAAACACAAGATAGTGCCTACAAGCAACATGTCCACTAAAATTCAGCACATGTAGTCTGTAGGATGATACAAACACAGTCCAAATGCAGACAGGTGTCTTTTGGCACAAAATACCTTTGGTGCAGATGTAATCACTGGATAATTTAACAGCTGTTCTCAACTGAGTCTCAGTAAGTTATGTGAGGAATGTGTCTCTCTACAGAGAAAATAATTTTGCCATAAAAGCATGATTGTCACTGAAAGAATTAAATATCAAGATAACAGAGTAAAACCAAAGTTTCTAAGGCAAAATCTGAAAGAATTATAGTTTTCTAAGTACAACTATTGTTAAATAATTTAACATAAGAAAATAACACATTTTACTAAGCTCAGTCTAGAAATTGTTAAATCTCTTTTCCTAAAACTTTCCATTTTAAGTCACATATCCGGCACAGGAAATTTCAGCCAGAGCAGCTAAGGATTAGGAAAGTAAAGTACAAATGAAAGCAGGATGCTAGGATAGGAGGAACTGAGTAACCAAAATAGAAGTAGCATTGCATAAACAGATAATAACATGTCATACCTTATTCTGCAGATGAAAGTGAGGAGATCTGTTTGTGCAGCTTTCTGCTGTGCCTTCTTATGAGGATTTTTCCTTTTCTCCAGCATATGAATTATTCATTTTAACTTGCTAGAGAGCTCTCTCAGACTAGGTTGGTTTGTATCATTATTCTCTCTGTACAGTTGAATTTCCCTGAAATGTGGAACAACTCTTTTAGGTGAATTTTGCTTTAAATTAAACCACCAAAATATATAGCAATCTAGTAGAATACAGACAAGTGAAGATGCTGGGGTGACTGAACCAGGGGCTTGGAGGCTATGGACTTATAAGCACAATTAAGATTTAGCATTCTGAGTTTATTTTGCTCCTTATATATTGCATATCTTGAAGAAGCATTCATGAGAGTCAGACAAAACCAGTTCCTGAAGTGGGCAGGGGATTGTGCTACACAAAGCTGATTGTTCAGGCCATCAGGCACCTTGGAAGCATGCTGAAGACACTTGTAGAAGAAATAAGTCTATGACTATGGAAATAAAGAAGTCTCAGAAAAAGTTATGTACAGCCTCATGAAATATGGCTCTGAGAAACCACCAGTAGTTGTAATAAAACTGCTCATGTACACTTGACCATGTAGAGTGATAAACTGTAAGTGTCTTCTGCGGCTTTAGCAACAGCTAACTAATGCTCTCCCTGGGTAATTCTGTGATGCACTTCAGGAGCTATCTCAGCTTACAGGAACCCTTCTGGGGCAGTTAGGGTTTAGGAAGCTCCTGGTGGAGGCCAAGACAGTCTCACAGTGTAGATAAGGATAATCAACGCGTGACCAGGGTCACGGGATTGAAGGGACTTGGGACTGCAAGGTTTGCTGGGTTACAGAAAGTCTGATGCCTGCTGAAGACAAGAACTTGCAGTATGGAGCCCAGAAGTCTGATATCTTATGGGAAAGAAAAAAAAGTAAAAAAAAAAAACACACCAAGAAACCCAAACCGCCAAACTGAACATCCTGTGACTCCACTGTGTTCATTCAGATATTTCTGCTTTGCATATAAAATTTGTCAGTATATGCATTTGATAAAAATATTACATATGAAACATTTCTGAAAAAACTTGTCTAAAATAGTCTCTGTTAGATAACTCTTTAGAGTTATCTTTTGTGACTCATCCTTTATTATCAAACAAATACATTCTACATATTACTCCCTGCCTGAAAGTTGATGAGTGAATCTCCCTATATCACAGTTGCTAGGGAGTTAGGTCTGTACTCTGAAGCCAAAATGAAGCACTATGGATTGACATAAAGCTTAAGATTTAGCACTTACATGGAGTAGTGATTGGATGAAAAATGACATTGTGTTTTTAAAGTGCAGATGTGTTAACTTCAGCTGGACCATATCTGCACACAAAGCACTGCCAAAATAAAGAGTATAGTCTGCTGAAATTTCTGCTGACCTTACCATGTGCAAAGATCTGATTGCTTTTGAGCTTCAGCTTTCCCTATTTTTAAAGGGCAGCATCTGGACTAGCCAAACTGCAGAGGAAGTTTTTGTAGAAGGAAGGATAAATGTTCTTTTCCCTTGGTAATACTATTATTATTTTATGAACAGAAATTGTTTTCTGCTGGAACTACTTATTTGGTAGAATTTTGGAGGAGGCCGAAACTCAAAAAAGCTAATATATGTATAAGAGAAGGGAATGATGGGAACATTAAGATACATGTCATTTGAATTTAAAATGTATGTGTAGTTTAAGTTGAAGGTGTTTGAACAGGAAAAAGATTTTACATGTAGTAAATAATACTTCTAAATGTGATATCAAAGATATTTTTTGTACTTTTTATGTATAAAAATTATGTGTTTATACGTGCTGCAGATACAGTGGGAATGAAATTTATGGGACAATAAATTCCAAATACATTTCAAATAAAAACCCAAATAACCAGGTGGTTTAAACAAATTCTTTATTAACCTGAAAAGACTAAGGAAACCCAAAAATCTTCTTTTTAATAGAAGTTTTGCTGTTTTCAAAGTCTATGTCAATATAGTATCAATCACTATATAAATATAGTATATCGTTCATTAGAATGGAGCTCTTTTCCAAAAAGAAATAATTCTTGATTCAATGATTGAAATATGTATTTTAAAATTTCAAAGGTCTCAGCAGAATGAGATACTACAATACTAAGTCAACAATTAGAAATACCACTCTGACCTGACAGTTGAATAAGAAGGGAGGAATGTGATCCATGGAAAGCCTGGGACTGCTGTCTCACAAAAAAAACCTTGGCGCAGGATGTGGTCCAGTGATAAACAAGGTCAGGCTAGCATACCATCTGCCCATGGAATAGAGTGGTGATGTGTTATTCTGGGTCTTTTACAGCAATATTGTTTCCAGTCATTTAGCAAAATTTCATTGGAGGGTGGAGGGGGGAGATGGTGGAAGCTTTACACCTATTCAAATGCAGAACAAAATAGGGGAAAATAGAAACACAAAAATTTATTCTTTGCATGACAGTGAAAGCTGGGGTTAAAAATTCTGCCAGCTCACACCACACAAGTGCTTTAAATGGGAAGGAATCTCGGTTCAGCTGCCCTTCTTTGAGTGGTGTCTTTCTGGGAGCTCTTACTTCTTGGCACAGGGCTGCATATTGTAGGCTCCTGTTGGGGGAAAGAATTATCATCATTCCTCAGCTGACTGTCTCATGCCCCGTGCACAGTGTGACTGAATTGGCTGAAGTAAAGCAAACCTTCTCAAAGCTCTGCTCAAGTCTGCTTTTAGAAGAGGACTTTGAAAACACAGCACTACTGAGTCAAAATGATGACTTTTGCTTTCTTTACACAGAGGAATTAATCACAATTATACAGATAAATGTACAATGAAAGTGCATGCAGAGTGGATAAAAAGCTCTTTTTACCTGTTTTATCTTTCCATGTTAAAAGTGAAATCTTCTTGTGTTTGATTTTTAGAAATAAATATATGTGTTAGTATTTCTCAAATTCTGTCATTTTTGCATGGATTATTCTGCTTGAAGAGATGTGAGTCCTACTGACTTCACTTGGAGGCACATGTGAGTCAATCAAGGAGTAGCTGATGTCTTGTATTCTTCTGAACCAATTGACTTCCTGTTCAGGATACTGCCACTTATGCCACTCGGCAAATTCCTCTGCAGAACAGTTTTAATTTGAGGCAAGCCACACTCACAAAAATAGAAATGTGAAAAACAAAACCGAATCAGCAATATTTTGTTATTAATATGTTCAAGATCTCTATATGAATGCATTACACAGGCAATTATCCTCATTACAATAACGAAGTATTCTTGTGTTGGAGCATGGGAAACTTCTTCCCCTAAGCCAGGGAGAGGTTCTGCCTGCCCCTTTTTGAGCACACATCAAGTACAGAAAAAGGCCTTTATAACTCTTCAGCAAATTACAGCTTTTGCATTGCATGCTGGCCGGGGGTTGCTCGCTTTTCTTTCTTGCGAAATATGAATATCAAAAGGCTGTGACAGGATGGGCAGGTGGTGACCAGTGGCCTCACACAACTGTCAGCAGATCTGGCCAGCTTTATTTGGGGAAAAGCAAAAGCAGATTTCTACAGCCACCCAGCTTCACTGCACACTCAGGTCTACATCTGAGAGGCAGCCCAGCCCTGCAACTCTTTCAGGTTTCACACAAATACAGTTAAGAGCAAAATCAGATGTGTAGAATACATTTACTATGCATTCTTTTCAAAAGGTCATAGGTAGCCCCAGGTTTCTTTGCTGGCTTTTATTTTGCACTGTGTATACATGGACATAACTTTCAGTATTTTTAAACTTTCATTTTTTTCTCTCTCTACAATTTCAGTATATATATTTGCATTTTGAAAATTTATCAAATAATTATATTGATTTATAAAGTCTATAAAATATATTTGATACAGAATATTATATACAGACAGACATACTGAACTTCAAAGACTACCATGATGGGCTTTTTACAGAAATAAATAAATAAATTGGATCTTAGTGAGACTTTTGTTACTAGTTTTTAGTGCAGGTATATTTTCTGAGTTAGTTCTTACCAGTACTTTTAAGAACACATTCCAGTGGGTTTTGGTCTTTATTTATTTGAGGGTTGATCTCAGTAGTGAGCATCCTAGCATTGTCCAAAAAATCATTCACATGCATACTTATGGTCATGGAAATTATTTTTGAGGTCAGTAGAATATCTAAATATTCAAAGGTGTGCATGAACTTTGGACTCTTGAGAAGTAGGATTCATCTTGAGAAGAATCCCCATAAAAACAAACTTTGTATGTAAGGCTGAATACAGTGGACAGGTGGTCTGTCACTGTGTTTTAGCAGAATCCAGATGATGATCTAATGTGGCTTAGAGGTTTTTGAGAAATGCCTATGATCAGAACCTTACAGCTCTATTCTCCAAGTCCATAGTGACTTTATGTTGTGAATGGACAAAATAAGCATCTTTTTTCTTGTTCAGTTGGCACATTTGCTAAGGCTCACAATGACATTTAGGGCAGAGCTGCTGCTTAAAGCTTTCTGTGAGATTGGGCCTAACTATTAGGTAGCATTCTGAAAGTAGGATCTTCTTCAGTTGTTTCAGCAGGCACTGTTGAAGAAGAAAGCAGGGATAAGGCTCCAACTTTGAAAATATTAGGGAACCGTATGACTTCTATACTGTCTTTATGTTAATTGGAAGAGATTAGCTTGCAGTTTTTCCGGATAATTTGTACAGACACAGATCTATTTTCTTCCATTGCACAAAATACACGTGTTAAACTGAAGATAAGTGTTTGATTTTATTTTTCTCAGATAATATTCATAAATTCAGTTAACAACAGAAAAAAAGGCAAGGGTTACATAATTTTCCACTTGAACATTGATTTAAATTCCATTTCAGTATACTCTTAAATTATGTTTGAATGTGTAACCCTGGAAATTTAAATCCAGTATTCACTATTCTAATGCTTGGGTTTAGAACCTCTTCTCCTAGAGAGAGTTTCTAAGGGAATAAAAGACTTTATCTCAGTCCCTATTCTACAACATTGACGTTTTTAAGTTCCTTCTTCATATATGTTGTTATTTTGCTACTAATCTCATGCATCTACCCTTTCACCACTACATTTCAAGTGCTTCTTGTTCAGCTCTGTTACAGCTCAGGATTCTGATTTTGCCTTGAATTCCTCCACTTCAGGATTTTCCGTTCTTTTGTTTTCACATGTGACACTCCTCTACTCTGGGAAATCATTCATGTGTGTTACTATTCATTTTACTTCTCATATACCTATTTTGAGTTTATTCCACTTCTAGCCACCAGTATTTCATTGACTTCAGTAAAGTTTAAATTTTTTTCAGAGGAGATTTGCTAAACTTTGGAAGTTTGCTACAAGGTGAGTTATACTAATTTTCAAAGCAGGAGAAAAAGCAGATTAATCCTATCAATTATCTGGTTTGTGACTGAATGTGGACAAGAGACAGTCTCTTTCAGAGCCTTGAGAGTCTGTACAGGCTCCAGCTGGAGGGCATCTGGATTTATGTAGCCATCACTGCAGCAGAAGGAATGATCACTTTCCAGCAGCACAGATCAACATTTGGTGGAGATCAGACACCCAGAAAGATGCACTGTAGCAGTAACAGTGGTAGTAAATTCTTGTTGAAAGGAAAAGTAGTTAGGCACAGTTCTTGATTAAAAAGAAGGCAGAAAGGAAAATATACACTTGTACAAGGTGGGAATGGTTGGAAGAGATTTGGGAGTTATAACATTCTTAGTGGAAGATTCTGAGGCAAGTAAAACTGGGTATCACTAGCAGTAATAAAAGCAGACTAGAGAAGAAAGCAACCATGGGCTTTTTTTTATTAGGGGAAAAGTATGAAAAGCCTTGGAGAAAAGAAGTGACAAAAGCTTTTGTTTCCTTTCCAAGTGTATTTGATAAACTAAAGAAACTTTTAGCATAAAGACCGATTTTATTGCCCTTAAGTGGGAACAGTGTTCATTGCTTGGAAAGCAGATAAAAAATTAAGAAAACTATGGGAAAAGAAAGAAAGACATCCTTAACCTGTCTTCCTGGCTGTATGGCTTATAATTAGTCTCAACTCGTGTGAAAGGAAAAGTTCACAATCCTGCCACTGATTATATTTTCATGGGATAAGGGAAAAGTTTAGTACAGTTTAGTATAATCACATAATCACAAAAACTTCCTTTTCCTTATGTTTTAAGGAAAATACTGGTATTTATCATCTAGAAGAAACTTTGCTCTGTTCCTTACAGTATATATTTGACTAGAGCTGTATGAAGCATTTATGCGTCCATAAAATTTCTCAAAATAGCACACAAAATTCAGTTAGCACACCACAGTGTTGGTAGTTTAGGGAAGGCATTGTGGAAGAATTAAAAATTTTTCATAAAGTTCCTCCCAGTGTACACAGGGATACCCCAAAGTCACTTTAAAGTGGTTTCTACTTCTTTCTGGTATATTATAGGTGAGAACAACCTCAGATAAATGCCACTGAAATGTTTTCTCTATTCTCTTGCCCAGAAATGAAAGGAAAATAAAATTCTGTGCTACTTCCATGACAGTGAGGGTAACCTTTGTATAGTTTGGATGTGAGTTATCCTAAAGATAGGTGCACAGTAAGAAATCAGAGAAGGTACAAATCAAAGAAACAGTAGTTTTAACAGTCTTTCACGTAAAGCTGTTAAAAGAAGAAAGTAAAATATTGCACAATTAATCCCTTTTTTCCAAGGGGAAAGCTGAGCCAATGAAACATCTCTTTTGGTGGTCTTGATTGCATTAGAAGTCCATACATAGAGCCAATGGGAATATTACAGAAAAACTACTCATAATACAGAGATACGAGTTTGGTGGAGAACAGTCAAAGGAAACAGACACCTATAACACATAGGTAACTTGAGTTCCTAAATATCCCAGCAAATGTACATGATCCTCATACAGAAATGAAAGATACAATCATATGGCAAATTTCAAAACATGGACACAGTGACAAATTTTTGTCCTGCTATTAAGTATGATATTCCTTCAACAATTATTAACATTGTGTATTTCCTATTTCTATTTTGAACACGAGACTTTGTTTTTAAAACACTTTCAGATTTGTGTTCTTTGATCAGCTCTAGCCATTACTTATGACTTTGATCTGAGTGCTTTTAAATCTTACACTTAAAATCTTTCCTTGTGCTTTCTCAGAAATGCTTTCCATTTTTGTTGAAAGTCCGTACTTAATCTGTTTGGATGTTTTAATGTGATATTCATTTCTTATTCTCCTTATGTTCCACGCTTCTTCAAATCTTTCACTTCATGATCCTCACAATTCTTGTTCTTATTATGCTGGTGTCAAAGTCCTACACTTGCTGTATCTTTGTTTAGCAAGAATTTATTTTATCTTTCCCATGGTATTTATTCCTTCAGCCTAAGGAATTCAAAACAGATTCCCTACTGAGTGTTACCTTAATCAGAAAGGGAGCACTCCAGTGCTTGCTGTCCATTTGCAAGTCCCTCTGTACTGCATTTCTCTATAAGCCTTCAATATTTTACTCCAGTTCTACAGAAATTTTAAACTTGACAGACTTACCAGCAAATTAAAATGTTAGATGTTTCACCTTTTTTTTATCATCTAAAGACACTATGCTGCATTTCCTCTTTAGAGATGTATTTCAAATGTTCAGATTCTGCAACTGAGTTCTTTAACAGATCAGGGGCTTGAAATTTGGTTGAGGAATAGTATCTACTAAAAAACCTATCCAGAAATATTACATATAGGCTAAGAATAGATCAGTTCAGACAATCAGACAATGTAATTTTGTACACTTTTATAGTAAATAAAGGAAAATAATCTGAGAACTGACAGGAACTAATGAATTGCTCGCAATAAACATGAAGAAATACTAGAAATTGGTGTTAATGAACTCGTTATTCTGAGTATTTATTCTGGAATGTGATGTATAAGTTTGGAAGACAAAGACTGTAACACATGAGCACTAGAACTGAAGAGAAAGTAAGTTGTGGTGAGCACAATTAAGGGAAAGGTAGGAAACTATGGCTTGATTAAAAGAAATGGAAGTTCTGTCACAGACTTTAAGAGCAGGAATGATCCTGTATTTGTTGGGTTTTACTAATATTTAATTCTAAATCTTACCAAGAGGAATTAAACAATCTAAATACAGATTATTAAGAATCAGCTTAAACTGAAATTGTAAATGTGTTGGTCCTTTCCCCTAACAAGAGAAAGCAGTTCATAAAATTTTTGAAAACTCAGATAACACAAGCTGATAGCACTGAAGAAGCCTGGATCACAGTTCAAACCAAACTAAAACTGTTTAGACAAATTTGTCTCTTAAAAATGAAAATATTAAAATATCTGAAAATGAAATTTATTGCTTTCAGTTAAGATATTCAGTGAAACGTAACTTGATGTTCAGTGATCACTGCTCAACCAAAATTAATCTTTCTACCTTAGTTCTGTAATGGTTTACATTTTTAGATAGGTAGTGTTATTTTTGCATTATTTATAAACGTATAGAGACTTTAAGATTGCTCACACAAAACTCAAAAGGCTACACCTGCTCCTATCCAGAAAGCATATGGTCCGACCATACATTTCCTGCTCATGTGTGCTTTCTACTGTTTTGTACTACTTGTTCTGTACCACTTTATTGAGAAAACTAGGAATACTTCATGCACAGTATCCTAAGCCTTACAATACCAATTGCTACATTACCATGTTTTATTGTTCTCCACCTCCCGAACTGTATGACATTTTCAAAATTATAAACCATAAAGTTCCCACTGTATGTGTCTGCTTCAGTAACCTGTGATCTTACAAGATGCATTTCCCTATATTATGGTTTAGGAATGGTATTCCCCAATTTAGTGTTCCCACTGCAACACTCCAAAGCAGGTGTCACTTGATCACTACCCTTTCCCCCACCCTTCCCCCATGTGGTGCTCCGGAGAGAATTGGAGTCACAAAAGGTAAAGATCACTGGCTGAGATAAGAACAATTTACTGGAAACAGCAGTGAGATAAGAAAATGAACAGTAACAGCAACAGTACTAATGACAGTGACAAGAAAAAAAAAAAAGGTGAATGACTCACACATTTTTGCTCACCCTGCAGAAACTCCCTGACAATCCCTGACAATCCCTCCACCATGCTACATGACCCAGAAGAGATTCCTTCTCCATCCCCTGAAAATTACATGAAGGGGTATAGAATAACCTCTGGCTTCTGGCCATGCCACCTTCTGACTACTGCAAAAATTAACTCTGTCCTGGCCCAAAACAGAACACACTTTTCTCTATCAGACAACTTGATGTTCATTTGTCAAAAACTCTTATGGTTTCTTTTGGGTATGTTGTCATCAGGTGCTGAACACTGAGAAAATTCTGTTCATACAGGACTGCTATGTAATATATATCCTATGCAACTGGAAAATCTGAAATATGAACGTGCTGAAATGTTTTCAGATCTGTGTGATAATATGAGCTTTCTTTCAAAGAGAGAATGTTTGCTTTGTTCAAACAGCAATTCAATGACACATAGGTTAGCTGAGATCCATATTAATAGTGTGATGAATAATGGTCTTTATAGCAAGTGCAGTGAAAGGGAGAATTATAGAATGAGACAAGGTTATATATTAAATTATGTAAGTGATCAAATTTCCTCTGCCTCTGAAATGTAAGATGGTTACAAATCTTTATTTTAAAACTCCCAATTAAATCTACCAACCTAACTATAAAAATTGTAGTCAACTGTGGTACAAAAATGACTACTGCTGATAAAGGAATACAAAACTGTCCACAATGTAACTGTCAAAATAAAATGTTTTAATCTACTTAAGTTCCCAGGAACAGCAGAATTGCACAACCTGTCTATGGCCAGAAGTTTGCTAAAAACCATACACTGTCCTTGTTCTACATAAGCAAGTTGTTTCAACAGTTCTGTATGCAGATTAGAATCAGTATACAGTATTAGTGCTTTGAGAAATTCCCTTCTCTACTATGACTTTTTAATAAAAAATATAAATCCAATTCTGCTTACTGTCATTCAGTAACCAGATTTGTAAACAATTTACATCTTGCCTGGAGTCAGATAATCCTATCATTATTTAATCTCTTTAAGCACAAATATCTAGATCTGGATGTGTGTATTGGAAAGTGCTAAGTAAATAACAAGGCAACAAAAACAGAAAAAAAAAAACAAGGAAAAAACCAATTAAAATATAAAACAGTTGCAAATACTCATACTTCTGGAAAATAGATTCTTTTTTTAGTTGCTTTATTCACCTTTTGTAACCAAGCACAAGGACAGAAGATGAACAATCATGTACAAAAAGAAGACTGCTTTTTGAAAAATAGGTTGGGACTCCTCAATTACCTCAGCACCAAATTCTTTTCAGGACCACTTTTTTCCTCATTCTTCATGACTTAAAATTCTACACACTGAAATGTGCCTTTGTAAAGCTGTCACACTCTTACTCCATCAATCATTTGCCCCTGTCTGATTCGCATCTGTTACAACCTGCTTAAATGTTGCAGAAAGAACTTCAGATTCAAATATTCCCCAGAGCAAAATTAAAACTCACACAAGTTATCTGTTGATACCAAAAACTGATTTTATGAATTGCTAAGAGGTGCAAAGAAAAGAAAGAAGAAAACATTGGAAAAGGCTAAGATTACTTCCAAAAGCAGAGAAAAGATACCACCAAAACTACCTTTCTGCTGTGCTGGGGGTGGGGAGAAGGGGGAGAAGAGAAGCAGTTTCTACCTTTTTTTTCCATCTCTACTGCTTTTCTGGTCTTATCTCTTTAGCTGTGGGGGTGCTCTTAGCAGCTTCAGTTCTCTGGAATGCAGCCAGGATGTGTGGTTTTGTAGCTCATGTGGAGCTCTGTTGCAGGCCATGTAGGGTCCTAGTTCAGCAGCACCTTTCAGCCCTCAAAAATGTGGTAAGGGAAGAAAGATAAGGTATAATTCACACATGTGGCATGGTGGGTCTCAGTTGTCTCCATGCCAGCAGAGTTTCAGTCTCTGGTGGCATATGGGGAGCAGGCAGTGGCAGAGAGAAGGTGAGGGGGAGGTGGGAAGAGATTCTCAGCCACAGTAATCAGTCCTCTCTCTCTCTTTCCTCTCCCTGATTTTCTGAAACTTCTTCTCAACTTTTATAGTGTTCAAAGGAGGCTGTATGTGGTGTGTCAGCATGTAGCCCTATTCAGATGTTCAAAGAGGTATGATAGCACTAAATAATAGCAGGATCTTCTGGCAGGAAAACTCCAGCAGGAAGCTCTGATGAGAACCACTGGCTGAAAGCTGACAGAGAATTTTTGGTAGGAAATGTTAACAGGCAGAAACAATGGCAAAACAATATTTATGGCATTTCTATGTTATCTGTGTGTTAGAGCACTATATCCATTCATTTACTGAAATCACTGTCTTTCTTCTTACACCACGTAGCTTTGGATAACAACCATACCTAAGTTTCTTCTTTCATGCAAATCCAAGTGTTTGCAAAATGGTCTATTATCATCTTCATGGATTTGGAGGTTGTAAAATAGATGTGAACCCACTCTCTTGACTACTTGGCCTTGTTGAACAGCAACGCAAGCATAAGTCATTAAAGTAGGATAACCTCAGCTCTCCCTTACAAGCAAAAGTCCAGGTTAGATGGAAGAGGGGACATGAATCACTCCTCCTCACTCTAACTATCCAAAAACTGGTTAGGAATAAACTGTTCTGTGAAAGGAAGTGATGAGACATAAATACTTTGGAAGAATGGCATTAATTTATTCTTTGTCTCCCTGTTATGCCAGTGTAGCTGTATGCCACTTTTTGCAGTAGAATATCACTTTATAATCTAAGATGTTGGTTGCATCTTGATTGACTTGTGTAAAGTTGTAGAGAGTGCAAAATGTGGCCTGTCCTTACTATATTTCAAAAGATCATAGAGAAGATGCAAAGAATCCATTCTGACTTGGAAAGGCTGGATCAGAAGCAAAAACAGAAGAGAAAAACAGGATTTTACGTGAAGATTTTCTCATGTACTGTATAAATTCCCTTGACCATTAAAAAAAAAAAAAAAAAAAAAAATACTCCAAAGAGCTACATCTAGTGAATAATTTTTCGGAGATAAATTGTTCTTTAATAATTTTCTGTGTTAGCATAGGTGTTTTCATCTTCCTAAAAAACTTTTCTGGTAAGTCTAGTTGTCTAGTGTGCAAGCACTGCTCAAATTTGGCCAGTGATTTAACAATTAATTTAACAATTTAGCAATCAATTTAACAGTTTAGCAATAGGCTCTTGATCAAAGTGCCATCAAGCTAATATCAAACAATTTTCTTAAGCCAAATCCTGCAAAAAAATGGTTGGGGGATATTATCTGACAATTCATCTCTGATCCAGAAAGCACACAAGTAACTATTTCAAAACGTTCTGTTAGAAATTGTTTTCTGCCATTCACTGAATATAAATGACTGACAATATCAAAGGTTTATAATACAAATCTTCCTTTATTGAGAGGAATACATTCAATTCTTTGGTTTAAATAGAGCTCAGGAATTCAATTTTAGCCATTTTGATGAAGCACACATGATATAATCAATGGCAGGAGGTCTGTGTCCTTGCAGACTTTCCTTGGTTGATTTGTACATAAAAATTCTGTGATATAATCTGCCTACAGCCGGCTGTCAAAGATGTGACCTTCCTTTTCTTCTGCTCTGATCATGCATGCCCACTTCTTTTGTCATACAGGATGATTTGGACAAGCTTGCCATTATGGTCATAAAATTAATCTTTACTTTTGTGGTGTAGTTGCCCATCAGGGTAAGAAACTGATTATGTGGCTTCAAGGTGGTTACATGATTTTGTGTGTCATGCATGTGCATCATGTTCTTTGTATTTCTTTAAGCAGTGCTTGCCTTTGGGAAGCAAACAGTAAGCTGCTTAGAACAAAATAGGCCATCCTATGCTTTTTCTATTTCTATTTTCTGGAAACAACTGGAAGCAGAACATTGCAATTACATGAAATTTTGGGGAAGTCTTTTTGGGAAAGTCCTTTCAAAATATTTTCAAGAAGTAATTCATATGTATTGCACTGTCCTAGTTCAGCAGGTGGGACCAGTTATCACTGTGTGTGGAGGTGATCAAACTTATGTATTCTACCCCCTCTATTCATTTCCCAAGAACAATGGATCATTTGCAGCAGCTGCCCAGGGAGTCGTTAGCAC
>JAWWEW010000112.1:89255796-89266534 GCA_035583185.1 Anabacerthia variegaticeps
ACGTGCTTGTAGCAAGCGTGGGTAGAGCCCTTGTAAATCTTCGTTCGCGAAGCCTAGCCATGATGATGATGATGATAGTTCATAACATAGTTCATAAATGATACAGAGTTCATAAATTATACAGCAAAACAAAAGTCATTTCAACACAAAGCACAGATGTTGCTCTGCAGAACAGGAAAAGTGAAGCAGAACAGCCTCAAGGAAGAGAGTATAGCATAAAAGTATCCTGCACAGTAACTTATCCTGTGGCCAGTGCACTCATGTAGGAACCAGAAGACTGGGATTCCACCTTCAGTGCCTTTATCCTTCAGCTACCTGAAAGCACTCAAATTCTCATCTCACAGGGGAATAATCTTGGCATTTGACAAGTGCAAAGAGTACATTAACCTTAACCAATTTCCATAAATGGAGCTCTTTTGCTTTGCTCAGATCTAGGCTATGGTTGGTTAGTTGGTTGGCTGGTTTAGAAGCAGGACATAATAATTCAAATCCATGCTGGACAAGCAAGAAAAGGTAGAAACTCTACCTCCTTCTTTTCAAGTACCTTTAAACATTGTGCAAGAAGAATTGTGCTATTTATTCTCCAGGTGCCATGCCAGAAAAGAGTGATCTAACAGTAAATAGGACACAGATTTTAAGACTTGAGTCAGATAGATACATGTAGTCTCAAGCCTGACATTTCCATTTAGGGAGTTCCAGGAAGCATTGCAGAGGTACAGAACTGAAAATATTACCCGTTGAAGCTTCCTGCAGTCCCCATGCAACCAATGAACAAGATAGTTCCCTACACTGGCATTCTGCGATTGCTTCCCATTGACGTGTGCTTTCCATAGGCAGTCAAGGCTTTCATATTACTTGCTCTGAATCATCCTGCTGGTGATTCAGCCAAGTTTTCTGCCTAGAGCAATGGGAATCTAGCTCAGCATGTTTGAAATGTCCATATTTTAACACATTGCATGCAATATCCTGTGGATTAGGATCGGTACTTTTAATTTGGCGTATTAGTAATGTGAATCAAAGTGATACACTGCCGCCAAATCGTGCCATCTAATTAGAAGATTGCTGTTGAAAGAGTGGAAGGCCCTCTGCAAAACATCCATACTTAAACCTCTGTGTATTTGCAGTAGTTTAAACTAATGGTTATCCCTTACTTAATAGTATTAAAAGGTGTTGAAATAATCAGTGGTGTGGAAAGGAATCTACATAGTTCTTCAGCCATTTATTTGGATGACAGCATTGCAATAAAGACATTACCTCTGTGATAATATACTTAGAAAGGAGGCCTATTTTTCCTCTTCAGATTATTATTATTCAAAATTGATTCCAAGCAAACCTAATCTTTAGAGACTGAACAGAGGAAAGAATTATCATTCTTCATCTACTCCAAAATTTTATGGCAACAGAAATTTTAATAAGGAAGAAATCTAATAAGGAAAGTAGCATCTACCATTTCCAACAGAGCTGTTACTGCATTATGATGCATGTAGCATCTGAAATGAAAGAAAAATCAATCTCTATTGTCATGTTTGATCAGGACTACTTCCTTTGATTAATCTGTCATAGCTTGATTTTTCAAAAGCCAGAAATCAAAGTTTTAACACTGTTTCTAAGAATCTTTGAAAGGCAAGCAGATGAACCAAGACAAACAAAGAGGTTTGTTTTGTAGGTTCCCAAAATCTAAAGATTTGATAGAAACTTTGACAGCAAAATTATTAAAGAGGAAATAAATTGAAATCATGGGTAAGTACTATTACAAAGAAAGTGTAGGAAAGAGATAAACTCTGAAATACTTCTAGTTAATTAAATGCTCTAATTACTAAGGGATCTGCATTTAAAGTGGTTTAATACTTTTATTATTATCCATCCTAATGTCCCTCTTCATTCTGTTCCCTTGTTCATCAGAGAGAAGACATCAGTTCCTGTCCCTCTGTTTCCCCCTCATGAGGAGGATGTAGAAGGAAGTTCTTATGTCTCTTCTACTCTTGCCCATCCTCATAGGATGTCCATCCTCTCAGGACTCATTTTTCTTCAGCTGTGGCAGGCTCTGCCTAGGTCTGTCTTGAGAAAAAGTAGGCAACTACCACACATCCCTGCAACACTCTGCATTCTGTCTATTAAACAGCTGCCTTCTCTGGCCAAATGGTGTTGCAGAGAGGAAGTTGTGTGTACAGCCTTTCCAAAACTGTCTATTGAGCTGTGAAGGAGTGCTGTATACATCTTCCATTCTCACGTGCACTTGCCGCCAAGCTCAGGGCTGGAACACGCCTCTGTCAAAGTCATGACTTCCTGCTGTAGGTGGAGCCCATGTGCTCCCTCCCCATCCATGGTGACTAAAAAGGGCCACACCCTCTTTGCAGATGTCAGAGTGTGGGTGGAGGGCAGCTGGTGAAGTTCAGGCCTTCTGATGTTGTGGGAGATGTGTTAGAGCAGCGAGTGCAGAGTGCTGGGTGCAGGTCACTCAACACACCACTAGTGCACTGCTGCCCCCTGGTTCCCACCTCGGTGCTCCAGCAGGACCGTTCTCCAAAGGACTCATCAGGGGCTTTTGGGATCCTCAGGAAAGTTGTCACGCAGCATCTGTAGCAAGGTCATACAAACACTGTAGGAGTGCTGACTACAAAGAATTATTCTCTCTGTGGATGCCCCAAAAATAAGATGTGTGTATTTTTATCACAATATCCTTCATATTCAAAATTGTAGTATCTAGAATAAAAATTTTCAGCAGCATTTACTTATTTTTCTTCATTCAGAGAAATGTAAGGATTGGGAGAAAGTCAAAGGATTTACATTTCTTTCACTTTTGCTTCCTTCAGCTTGTACCTTTGTATGTAGGTTTATGTAGAAATGTGCTCCCTAGTTATCACAGCATTTGAACAGCACAGGATATTCACACAAATGCTAGAAAAAAATCTCCATTAAATATTACACAACAATAACTTTTCCTTCCAAGTGTTACTTAAGCCACATAGCTAATTATATGGATGTAGTATTCTTTTATAGGATCAAATACCAGGAGCAGAACTGGTTATACAACTTTAACTAACATTATTTTAAATACACATTTAAGCTTGACTGTGTTCTCTGTCTCTAATATCTACAGACATTAAAAGTAGTGATGAATGCATATGAAAATAAAACTCTTACTGACTTTATATACAGGGCAAAGTAAAAAAAAAACAACTAGTGCATTTAGGCTTCCTTAGGAACACCACACTGAATCAAAATTAGGCTAATGCGGTAAAGAGCACAAATAGCAGTTCATCTCTGTCTCCCACAGACTGATCATGCACAGCAGCATGCTGACAGTTCTGGTTGTTGATGGCCACAACCTACAGTCCAGTGTCCATAAACAAATGAGAAATATACTAATTCTTCATGTTAGTTTAGCTCATTTCTAAATCCCAGTATGAAAGAGCAACAAGCCACATAAGTTTTTTTACTTTTTGGAATGCTTTAAAGTTTCTACTGGAATATAAAAAGGGAAATCTAATGGAGCAAAAGTGCTTGGCAGGCAGAATTCTTCAGCAGCTCCCTCAGACTGGTGGTGTACACCTTTGCTTTCAGGCTGATGGAACAGACATAGGGCAGAGGAGCAGCAGCCACATTGAGCCAGTTTAGAGCAACCCAAACATTTCCAGAGACTGAGAGCACAGCAGCCTTCTGCATCTATTTGACCACAACAGCACATGTGTGTTCATCCAAACATGGATGATAATAATTAATCCTTTAAATACTTGAGATAGCACATCTTGTAGCAGGAACCAGACCATTTTCTTTCCTATCTTTTTGATGCTGCTTGCTCTCAGCATACCTAAGAGGCAAGAAAAGCTTACACTGTCATTAAGTTATTTTTTGTCTTTGCCCACATAGCTCAAAAGGACACCTTACTGAGGATTTAGTTTCAGAAGCATTTGGCAGTGGTCAAACCTGAGGGAAATCAGACAGATGCCTATGGTTCAAGTATAAAAACCTTCCTCTTCTTTATTGAACTCTACTGTATTCACAGCAGAGTGATGACTTCTTGTCAGAGAACTGGCATTTTATTTGTTAATACGTCCAATTATTTTCCTTTTGTTTGTTTGCTGCTTTGTGTTTTTTCACATACTTATCTTCCTAGAGCAGTTGAAAAAGAAGGAAAATGTGGTTATGTTGTTCTCTGTACCATGATTACCATGATTCAGCCTAAACGGGTAAAATGCATTCAGTTAATACAAGGTTCTGCTGTTTATCACTATTGCCATAGGAATTGTGCCTGTCCTTAGAGAACATTGCACAGCAGCACTTGTTATCATGCCACCTCTTGTTTTCTGTGGGCAAATACATCACTTCACAGCAGATTGTCAAATAGTTGCAATCTGCCCTACACAGGTCAGAAAAATGAGAACTTTTAATCACACGTGGTTAACACAAACATAGGTTGTTTTGTTTGGGGCCACACAACTGTGTAAGGACAAAGTGCAGATGCCTATTCCTGAAATACATGTATTTAAAAAAATTCTAACACTCTACATGATTATATGCCTTATTTATTGGCTTGCTGCCAAACATAATTTATTATTTTTTCTCACTCCACACAGTCTTGAGAATTTTGTAGGTAAAGAGGAAATTCTTTAAGTAAGAAAAAATATTTCCCACAGTGTGTTTCCTGCTTATAAACATCACCGACAGCTGTCATCTTGTGTTAATAGGAGAACTAATTTAGGCTCAGAGTTTCAGTTTGGACGTGAAAATAATAATTTATAAATAAAATAGGTTGATTTTTAACCCTAACCAAATCTGGAAGACATAGACCTCCTTTCAGCAGGTGTTGAATTGTTATCTCTGTATTAGAGCTGTCTCAAAAATTATGAAGATTGTTAATTTTTTTTTTTTTTTCATTCAGCTTCAATGTACTTGTGCAATTTGGCTATGCAATAGATATATCTAGCTGATCTCTAATAGGATGCAATTTTTAATTCACCAAAAAAAGAGTAAGGACTTGCTTATGTTTATGTTTTTGGAAAGAGCAGACCCCATGGAAAATAATCCTTTTCTGCACTTAGTTTTTACCCTTAAGATGAACAAGGTCTCAGCTCAAATGAATCTAATATACAGAATGCAGGTAGGTGCAGAACCACAGGGGAAAAAAAATGATCTTACATCTTTTTCCTCTTTTTCAGTGACCTTTTCTACCACCACTAGGAAGAAATGCATAACACATCATCTTACTTTCTTGTGTATGAAGTAATTTTGGACACTCATGTGCTCCTTTTAAATTTAAGTGTACTTGCACATGATGCAAAATTTCATTTGTGGGTAATCCATTGCAATACGGTAATTTTATCATCAATGCTGCATTCTCAAGAGCACAGGTAGAATCTTCACTTTTCCTTTTAAAGTGGAGTCAGAGGAAAAGGAGAAGGAAGTTTCTAGTTCTCCTTAGACTTGCCTAGATTCAGAGTTCACGAGGAGCCCAGCCAATGTGAATGAAAAAGCATAGCAAAACTCTGCACAGTTCATGATTTTTGTTCCTGCTGTGCACATCTCTAAGGTTGCAACATAATGTAAAGATATCTCAAAAGTAATTATTACTAAATTGAAAAAAAAAAATAAATGCCATTATATTTTGGCCAGAACCAGATGCATAGGCAAATATATCTCTTCTGATCTTTGAGATTTATACTTTTTATTTTTTGCAAGTACTGATTCTTTTTTTCCCTCACAGACTATCATTTCTTCACCCTTAATCCGAGAAGACACATCTGTAGAATATAAAAGGTTTTTACTTTTTCCCTTAAATTCTTAGCCATATGGAGAATCTCTTTTATTGATTGTTACAAAGTATTCAGTCTTTGTAAATGTAAATTTTCATTTTGTTATGTACTATGCATAAATTACGAGTAAGTTGACTTCAGGAAGAATAATGTCTTAATCAATGGTTGTAAATCTATGCTAAGATCCTTATAGCACTTTAAACTTATTCATGAAATTTCTTTTCTTCAAATTATAGAATAGCCTCCAAGCACTTTCTAAGCACTGGCAGTAAATTTTTTGTGCTTTGCAAGGCAGTACCTTCCATGCAATCAGCAGTGAGTCTTGCTCTATTGTCATTGATTCCTGCTACTCTGCTGATGTCATCATTATACCAGTGTTATATACCGTTCTATTGTTAATATATTTCTTGTACATTGAATCCTTGAAATTTTATTATGGTTTTGTCCAGAGTTACTGAAAGGAAGAAAATTGGCTTGGAAGGAATTGAATTATTCTGAAGGCTTCATAGCTAAGGTAGATGTTTCCCCATTCTGTCAAAAGAATGATAAAAAATAGGCTGCCAGACATTACTTGATTTCTCCCTAATCATGTACTACAGCAAAAAGGTGCTCCAGGGCTTGCATTGCTGTTCCCTGTGTGCACTGATAGGTAGACTGGGAGATCAGAGCCTGAAGGCCAAGTGCTTTCATCCATGCAGGAAGTGCAAATTAGACAGCAATTCTGTGCACACAATCCGGAATTTAGCTTTTGTAGCACTAGAATACATAACTTGTCCTACAGCAACTAAATCATATGTTGGCAAAAGCTTTTAAAAATTCCAGTGTCAGTGCTCTCCCAGCAAGAGTTATGATGGGGTCAGAACTGTGGGAGACAGTACTGTAATCATATGACTACAATTCACTAGAAGCTGGGCAAATTGCAACATTGACTTCCTTGTTCTATTCACTAATGAGCTGTGATGGCACAGTTTTCTATTGCATGTCTTGGGTACGCTGCAAACAATTTTGTGCATTCAAGCAAACAGGAGAGGTGTCACCTCAAATAAGACGTCCTTGATCTCCTTATCTCCCCATATTTTAGAGAATCTTAACAAGAAGTTTTCAGTACAGTGATTTAGGACTGTGGTGGTGGGGTTTTTTCAACCTCAAATTCAAGTAAAAGCTCAATAGTGTGCCAAGGATAGTCCTCATTTATTTCTGAAAAATAAAAGACTACCAAAGGAATTAGAGAGCTCTGCAAAGTGCTCGCTCCTTCTTTAATTTTTTGATAGTGACAGATATGGGGATCCATGGGGACATCTGCCAGCCATCAGTTCAACCTTTCCCAACTGTGGTCACACAAATTTCAATGTGACATAGAAAAGAAAAGTTTCTTATGCATTGTTAGTCCGTTTGCATTGTTAGTTTCACAGAAAATCTACGTCATGTTTCTTATAATCTGAGCTGTCTGGCTGGGAGCAAGCCCTGCTGCAGACACTGTTTGCATACGTTAATGGAGAATGGTGATTCAGCTAAGGAAGCCTAGTCCTCTGCAGCCATTTTTAGTTCAGCATAATGTCACACCAAGACAGATAAATGGCTTTGGTTACACAGCTGTTCTGCATCAAACCATGATGCAGGACAAAATCACTCTTTTTGGCCTTTCACTGAGAACCTACACACGTTTCTGGCTTTGAAAAGCCTTTAAATGCTCTTTGAATAGCCCTTCCTGCCTCCAAAATTTTACTTTTAAATGCAGCCATACTTCCACATGAATATCCTTACACAATTATTCCAAAAGACTTTCAGTCCAACCAGTGTTAGGCGGAATGAATTTTCTCCAGTTGTCATATGTAAAGCATCAACTGAACAACATGAATGATAGAAAAATTTCTTTATGCATTCATGCTCTGGGATTCCTGTTCTGGAAGGCACTTAAAACCAGAGATAGTTTGCTGTAAATATTTAAATAATTTAAACTTTCTAAAATCACCTAAATCCCTCAGAAATCATGGCTATGATAAGATAAGGGGGGGGGGGGGAGGGGAGGAAGTAGCAGTTTTCAAGTGATGGTTTCTTTTTTATTGACTTGCAAGAATTTTGCTCAAACTTTATCATAAGTGATAAAAATGCTATGACAGCATAAAAGAATTCTACAGAATAATGAATATCAACTCTAATTTCCTACTTCTCACTATTAACTGAGTCATTTCGATGTTGATATTTCAGAAAACTAATTAGCAGTTGTCACAGTGGTTTCAAGGCTTGAACACCAAGGCACATCTAGAAGCTGCATCTTCTTGTAAGAACTTGCTGGTGCTGCTGCTGAGGGATAACTTCTGGAGGCAGAAAAGCTGCAACAGCTGCAACACTGATTTTCCTGTTTTTCTGATCCCTTATGGATACAAAAGGAGAAAATATCCTTTTCCTTCCCCTTTGTTACCTTTTCTAAGATGAGAATATACCCTGAGTAACAAAAGTATGTGCATGGAATAATGCCACAGTGCTTTCAAGAGGTGTCTTATGTTCTGGAAACTATAGTTTTGCACTATGGAGCATTCAAAGAGCTCTATTTCTAGTAGAGTTCAGTTGTATATATTTTCAAGAGTGTACAGACTAGTCACAGAGGTTTTCACTGAATCAATACTCATTATTGTTTTTCTTTGCATATGAGCTACACATACAGGGATGAAACGATCTAAGACTCACTGTAGTGTGGAACACTATTTCTGTAGCTGGTAGGAGTGAACTCTGATGTGGTCTCACAACCACCATGGGCTGTGACTCCAAAATGCGGCTGCTCTTCTTTCCATCCAAACACCTTATCACTTCAGCTATTTTCTCATAGAGATCTTTATTATGTTTAGTAAATCTTTTAAATGTTTATCTTCCCCTCTGAAATCTGACTGGAAGACAAGAGATGTAAGGAGATAAGCTGTAAGACAGTGAAAGAGTAAAGTACTCTATTTAATATATTTGAAAGAACTTGTTAACTTGTTTCTGTTTCAGTCTTGAAGACATTGAAGAATATATTGTCTTCATCTAGCAGATCAGGGTAGACAGTGCTGTCAAAACAAAATCTTAGAAGAGCTCATTTTCCTTTTCATGTTTTTGAGGTTTAATTAAGAAAATGCAAATATGGCCGATATTAGCTTGTTAATTGGCATGCTGTTTTGATTAAGATGTGAAATGTTCTTATGGAACAAAAAGTTGGAAATATGTAGAAGATCTGGCTGTCATTCATAGACAGGTTCACAGCTGTGAAAATGGCTGGAGAATCTAACATGGACAAATTCTCCAAGTGTGAGACACTTCAATTTCAAGAATTTTTTGTGCCTCTAACACTCAGTGCCCACAAAGGTCAAGAAATATTTCCCACTTCTTAGACACAAAGTGTAAGAAAAAGTTCCAGTAGAGCAATTATTTTATTATTAGTTATTTTTTAAAGATGAATTAGCAGTAAATAACCACTGATACATTCTTGAGGCAAAGTCCTTTATGCATGACTCAACAGAGAGGAGATAATGTTACAAATCTGTACTTGCTTTATGTGACAGTAAGTTATGACCAAGTCGGGTGGAATTATTATTCTAAGAGTATTTCTTACGTATACTACAGATATGATTATAGATAAAGAAACACCTGTGAATTTGTGAATCCAACAGAGCAGAAGCAAAAAACAGCAGCAACACAACTCAACTGATTCTGGAGCAAACTTGAAGCAGGTATGTGAGAAACAAATGGCAAAATGGGACTTAGGCTTTGAAGTTTCAGACACAGAGACCTGTGTTCAGATCTCTTCCCTTGAGTCATGTAGAGGACAGAGGTTTTTCCAATGACAGCTGAAAGGTACTGAGTATCTTGACAAGACATTAATCAAGGTCCTGTCCAGCTAAAGATATTCAAGCCTGTGTTGGAGACACCATCTCTGATTTTTCATAATGGCACAAAGCTCTGACATTCAGTTATCATTTTTCAGTTTTCATCTGTGTTTATATATAGGCTTGTACTGTGATGAATCAGACCAATATTTCACCATGGTTAGGCTTCATTTGCCTTGAGTTGTTTTGACAAGTTAAGCAGCAATCCATAACTACCTGTGTTTTTTCAAGATCATAACTTACTCTAAAGTCATGATTTTGTAAAGGACACAAAAGGGGCAAAATAAATCTCTCGCTATGAGATGGTGAAAGGGTGAGAGGACATGGTGCTCAATGCCCTGGCATGCTAATGTTCCAAACCACTGTTCTACTTAGTTCTGCATTTGACATGGATCAGCACTATTCCAGTTACAGAGTAAATTAATTTATTTATAATTAACTTATTACAGAAGAAGGAAAAGAAATATCTAAAACAGCCTTGCCACCCTATGAGAATTTTGTGCTTGTAAATATTAGATGTTCACGGACTGTTTGGGGATTTGTGGCAAATGCTGGGAGTATGTGACAGCTACCCAGTGTATCCAACTTAGGTTGTTTCTTTCTCATTAATAATTTCAGAAGACAAAAAAATCTTCATTGTTCTTAAAAATTATAATTTTTCCTTATTTTCTCTGTAACACAAGCTGCTAAGCTATTTTCCCTTTTCATATCAACTCATCTTCCAATTTGTACCCTGTTTGTATTAGAGGAGTAACTTAAATGAGGCAAGCCTAGCAAGGTCAGAAAAGGAGCGGTTCTGCCAAGGCCGACAGTTGTTTCAGTAGACTTTGTTTCTGAAAGAAATAAAATAGAGTGACTTGGCAAAGAAAATAAAGCTGGAAACACCAGTGTATATTTGGAATAAAAGAGAGGAGAATCTAGCATTACTAGTTAGTGAGTAACTAATAGACATTTTTCTTAGAGAAAAGAAGTGACAAAATGACAATAATTTGAAGCTATATATGCAAAAACAATATGACTGCATGCAAGAGACCAAGAAATTCTCAAGGCTTGTATTAGGAAAAGTTATTAAGAAAGTTGTGTTTTATTATTTAAAATGGACTGATTTTAGAAATACAGGGCGGG
>JAWWEW010000112.1:89269312-89311074 GCA_035583185.1 Anabacerthia variegaticeps
CCCCCCCCCCCCCCCCCCCCCCCCCCCCCCCCCCCCCCCCCCCCCCCCCCCCCCCCCAAGATGCCAAAGACATTTGATTGCCTTTATGTCAAAACAAGTAGTCAGTCCAAGGCTTTTTTCAAAATCTGCAGTTACCTCTCTCTCTAAATTTTTGGTAGGTAAATTTAAGGTGCCTGTCAGCATGGAGGCAAAATGCCTTTTTGTTCAGTTATGATGAAATCAAAGCTGGGTATCTTCCTTCAATTCAAACTAAAATTCAGCTTCGAAAGGTTATAATCTGAGAGAACTTTGAATAAAGGTAGTAAGAAAGGCCAGAGAACATAATAAATTAAAATATTTGTTAGTGTTCTACCCAACAAGAGTTCTGTAGCTTTATAAGAAATACCAAATGTTTAATTTACCAAATACCTCACTATACCCTTGCATTTAAACCTTATATATGTAGAAACTACCGATGTTCCAGAACACAGAGAACCACATGCAAGGCTTTGCTAGCTTAGGGCACAAAAGTCCATTTATTTAAAAGTACAATATTTGGTTTAAGGCAATGAAATAATATACAATGGGGCCAATGCTATTTCAGTGGTATCAATAGATAAAAGAGAAGAAATAGCTTAGGACTTTGTAAAGATCTGGGTAGTAATATTGTAAAAGGAACTTCAGAATGGGGTATATTAGGTCTTTTCTTGTATTACCAGCTGTGCAAGTTTCCCAGTTGAAACACAGAAACACAGTCATTTAGAAAGTAAGTTTAGAATTAATGGATGCATTTTGGGGGGAAAGACACTCGCCCTACTTTTATGTTTCTAAGCATAAACCCACAGAAAGATGCACTAACTTCAATAGTAAGATATATTTCCCTAGATTAAATTGCTTCTTATTTTTTTTCTCAAGTGTTCCTTTTCCTCTGCGATCAAGTTAAAAATCCAAGATGTAGAAAGCAACATTCTTCCTATAAACATGTACTGACTTGTTTAGATAATGAGAAATAAAACACACAGCCCAAAGGATATGCCTTTCAGTGTTGCATTTTAATTTTGTGTGATATCCCATAAGGAGCTACTTCAGTGCAAAAGCCAGTTATATCCAAATATCTCAAAGTGGCGAAAAAAAGATAATATTCCTCACAAGATTCCACTAGACATACCTTAAAGCTGGGAAAACTGAGATACAGAACTAAATAACCTGCCTAGCATTTTAGAGTAGCTCATAGGCAAGAATAGAAATCATCACTTTTAATCCTACAGTTAATGCAGAGATGGTCTCTGCTTTCGCTGTAAGGGTCTCGCAGATTTCAATTTTCTTTTTTCTAACTTTGTCTTTTTAGTTGTACCTTGACATTTTTTAAAATTAAATTTAAAATTAACACTAGTTTTGTAGCTGCTGAGCACATTTTTTCTGGGGAAGACAACTATGCTGTTTGAAATTTTTTTTTCCTGAAAATTAATGGAGGACAAGCACATTTCAAAAAGTAAAAAAAAAATAAAAAGAATGGTTTATTTTTCCCTCAGGCCACTTTCAAACTGGGCCATTTTAAGAATCATCTCTGATTCTCAGCCAAAATAATTCTTGGAGGAAAAGAGTGTCTCCAGTAGAGAGTAATATCCCTTTATTGATTAATATCTCGAGTTTATGGAACTGTGATTTCAGTTTTCCCTTTAAAAATCAGATCAAACAATTTTGCCAACATCTAGTCTTCCCTGTCAAACATTTCACTCACTCTTGGCTTTGTGGACACCATGCAAGTTGTGTCTATTGGCCATGCGTTTGCAGATCTATGCCCCTTTGACCACAAAACTGAGCTTGGCATTGCTCTAACACAACACCTAAAACCGTGTTCTTTGCCCTATCAGTGGTTGTGCCTACAGCAAAGATACATTGGATGGGGTATGTGGGAAAAAACAGGACCAGTAACAACAGCAGGAATCTGACATCTTTATTAACATCCTTCTCATCTTCTGTTTATAATAGTACCTCCCTTGTACCAAGAGTGCAGTTAGGCATAAAAAAGGCATAAAATGGAGTCAAAACAACTAAATGCAAAGAAAAGTGCGACGAGGGTTGGAAGGAGAAGAAAAAAAGTGAAAGGAGAGAAGCAACTGTTCTCTGGCACTTTTTCTTAAATGAATGCTGCTGACAGTGAAAATGGCCAACCTTCCTTTCTGGGAATGGGGAAGTGAAAAGAGAGTTCAGATGGAGGCTGTTGCATGTCTGACAATGTTTGGAATATTACTTTGGTAAGAGAAAAGGATTTCAAAGACCTTGAGGACTGGCATGAAGGTGGAAAAGAGAGAAAGGCAGGGCAATTTGTCCCATTGACCAGACACTGGGAAATTACACAGGCAGAATCAAAGGAGAGTTTTTCTTGCTCTGTGAGCAGGACAGAAGAAAAGCAATTTCTTCCTTGAGAGTGAAAAGCTGTAAAGACGGTATACAAAAGAACATCTGCTCTTAAAAGGCACTTGACAAAATAACCTTGCACTTGTGTGAAGAATACCTCTGTAGCCAGCAGGCTGCACACATATCAGCATGGAAAAGACAGTGAGATTTCACAGAATGATTGAGGTTGAAAGGTGCCTCTGGAGATCACCTTGTCCAACCTCCTTGCCCAAGCTGGGCTGTCTAGATTTTGTTGCCAGGTTCTATTTTGGAATATACAATTAACAAAAATAATAATAAATGGGGACCCATTTAGAACAGGGTTTCCTGTTCTAATAACACTTTGATGACAGGCAGACAAAATTCCTAAACAAGAATTTTCATCTGTGAGTAGACGCAACCAGCTATGGAAAAAAAAACCACTCAAAAGAGTTGCATTGAACAAGCAGAATTATTCCTGTATGTCTTGATCATTTGTGTTCTGAAATTTCTTGGTCTAATTTATTTAATCCTTTATAGCAAAGGACCTTTCCAACTGAAGGAAATGCAGTTTCCATAGCTGTGGTGACAGATGGTAAGAAGTGAGTTTAAAGACTAATTTTTCAATGTAAACAATGTAAACAAGTAATGTAAACTGTATGAACAATGTAAAAATGTAAACAAATACTGTATGAGTATTTTAGTTGATATCCGTTTGTTGTGGTTTAACCTCAGCCAACAACTCAGCACCACAAAACCACTCGCTCACTCTTCCCTACATTTGGATGGGGAGAGAATCAGGAGGGTAAAAGTGACAAAACACATGGATGGAGGTAAAATTTAATGGTTTAACATGTAAAGCAAAACTTGTGCATGCAAGTAAAGCAAACAAATCACTATGGGCAGTCAGGTGCTCAGCCACCTTCAGGAGAGCAGGGCCCCATCATGTGTAATGGTGACTCGGGAAGACAAACTTCATAACTCTGAATATTTCCTTCTTCCTCCTTTTCCGTCCTACTTTATATACTGAGCATGACGCCATATGGTTTAGGATATCGCTTTGGTCAGCTGTGGCAGCTGTGTCCCCTTGTGCACCCCCAGCCTCCTCACTGGTGGGGTGGGGTGAGGAGCAGAAAGGCCTTGACTCTGTGAGTACTGCTCAGCTATAACTTAAACATCCCTGAATTATCCACAGTTTCCAGCACAGATCCAAAATACAGCCTCATACAAGCTACTGTGAAGAAAATTAATTCTTTCACACAAAAACATCACACTATTTCAAGCCTGTAAATTACTTGTGTGGGCTTTGAACTTTCTGGATCTCAACCAAGATGTTTCGTGGAATTTTGATTCTCTATTTACAACTTACAAAATTTCCTCCCTTGTCTGCATAATAAAAATATTTTCTTCAACAAAACCATTTTCTTCTACTATAAAAGGGCAAAACACCTACTGTCTAAACTTTGAACAAATGGGTCTTACTATAGTAAGTAACTTATGCTGCTCTTTAGGGCTGTATCTGAAGACCATCAAGAATTAGAAAGCAGAATCCATTGGCAAAAAAGTCATTCACATGGCTAGTAGCATATTATAAAAAAATCCTTCCCTAATCTGATATTCCATTGTCCCCTGGTCTGGCTGAAGCTAAGTGAAGCAGGAGAATAGTAGCTGTTTGTAACTCACTGAAGTAGCACTCCTCAAGAAACCACACACAGAGTGTTTAATTTTTGTTCCTATTGTTTCCTTCATCTGTTGATTGCTCAGTTGTACTATGTCCAAGACATATTTATGTGAGTCTTATGATATCTTCTGAACAGTGTATGGAATTATATTGCTTGAAATAGCATTTTGATGTGACTTAAGATGATATTGAAGTGTACTTAGTTGTATGTGAAACGTGGGTCAGTCAGTATCCACATGGAATACTCATCTTTTGCAGATCTTTAAATTGTTGTAAGTTTATAGCCAGTGTGTATTTTTACAAATACATACAGTAGCAGTTATGTGTTCATGAAATAGATTTTATATGTTTATTTGACTGAAGCATTGTGTAGACTTTAAATCGGAGGCTGGATTCTAACTTAACCTGATGTACAAGAAATAACATGAAAGACACTTGTAGTGAATCAGAGCCATTACTCATCTTTGTTTTTAAATTCTAGATTCAAAGTCACTGAAGCCTATGTTTAGACTGCAGTCTAGTTCTTTCAGAAAATTGGAGATTGTTTGCAAGATGGATCGTGACACTTCATCTACCATGTTTCTGTTATTTATAGTTTCCCCAGCCTTGTTCACATTCTCATAAACAAGGAAAATGAAGTAGGTCTGTTTTGAGGCAAAGATCTATAGAAGTCTCAAATGAAGAAAAAAAAATTTAAAAAATATTTCTCTCTGCAGTTTTATATTGGACTGAGTTTATAATTCAATTTGATTTAAGTAATTAATCCACTGAAATGATGCGTCAGAGAAATTATGAGTCAGTGAGGAAACCCAGATTCATTTCTTTAAGATAATGACTCTCTCTCTTAATTCTTTTACTCTTTTTCTCTCCTCTGTCCTCTTCTGTGACGAGAGATACAAGTAAATGTATCATATATGTTAAATGATAAAGCAAAGATCTGGATTTCATCCTGAACATTCTCCAGCCATCTTAAATTTGGCACAGCAAGGTGTTTGAAATGCAGGGGTTTAAGTTAATTGATACCATGTGAAGAAAGAATACAGAATGTGTCTGTGGCTGTTTTCATTTGTGTAATGGGTTTTTGTGGCCAGGTTTTGGCATTGGGGGTGGGACGGGCATTTGTGAGGAAACTCTTACGCTTTTATTATATAATGGTCTTAACTCCAGCAACCAGCCCACTACTTAGTTTCACAAGTGTTGTCTAGCAAGCCCTTAATTTTACAATAGACTTCAACAATATCCCAGTTCTCATAACAAACTTCAGTATGGAGTACAGGATAGGGAGTATGGGAAAGGGTGATGGCCACCCTTTGACAGACAAATCAAAGGATGAGAGAAATAAAGGTGGAAAAGAAAGAAAGAGAATAAAGAAGATCACTAGTACTTAGATCCCACATTGATCCTGCACATGGATGGTCTGGATCTGGAGTAGCAAGACAAAGAGAAAGAGAGGGCAATCCCAATCTACTTCCCATCTCTGTGGGACCCTCTCCTCCCATCACAACTTTCCTGTCACAGGAGACAGAATGTTTGAGACAAAACATACTTATGCCTGGTCCACTAAAAGCCAGGGAAAAGGGAGGGGTGGAAAGAAGGTATTTCATGGTTTTGTTTTTATCCTTCATTATCCTTCTGTGATGTGACTGTTAATAAATTTAACTAATTTCCCCAAGTTCAGCCTGTCTTGCCCATGACATTAATTGGTCAGTGATTGGTCAGTGATCTTTCCTTACCTGTATCTTGACCCGTGAGCCCTTTGTAATATTTTCTCTTCCCTGGCTACTTGTGGAGGGGAGTGATAGAGCATCAGTGATGGGCACCTGGCATACAGCCAGGGTCAACTCACTACAGTGAGGGTTACGGAGAAGAAAATCTTGTTATTCTCTGTGTGACTTTTTTGATGAATAATATTAATCATCAAGAAATGTATTAGTATCTACTTCAAAAAAGGGTTGCATATAATTTTAATTCTAATCTGTATTCTACTCACAGTTGTTCAAACTTCTTCAGGTTTCTTTTCTGTACTTGAATAAGGCTTTTTATTAACACATATTTTAGTAATATTTCATCTCAGGATAGGAACACTTAACCCTATTGAGTGAAGGCTTCAAAGTTATACTTATCTGAACCTTTCTAACAGTGACATTTTGAGATAAAGAACTCTCAACAAATCATCAGAGGTGTCAATTCTTTATGATTTAGCCAATGACATACAACTTAAGAAATTATATTTTGTGCTTGGTGTTTCAATACATGCAAGAGCCTCTGTCTGAACATAGCAAAACACTTATTTGATCTGAGGGTGGTGGACTGGCACAGTTTGCCGAAAAAGTCTGTAGAATCTCCTTTCTTGAAGATACTCAAAAGCTGTCTGGACACAATTGTGGGCAATCTGTTTAGGATGAAACTTCTTGAGCAGAAAGTTTTGACCAGATAATCTCCAGGGATCCCTTCCAACCTCAGACACTCTGTGATTCTGTTCTACCTACATCTACTGCTCCTTAGTGAATTCTGTATTCCCTACAGGGTAACATACCGCACTCCATAAACAGTTTATGGCAGGACATTGTCATAAACCTGTTCTTTATCTGGGGACTGGGGGACATGTATACACACACAGTCTTAGAGTCTAGAATGCCAGGCAGACACTTTGACCCTGAACACCTTTCTCAATGGGCACCAAGTGGTTCTTCTGGGTTGTTGTCCTTTGGCTGTAGTTTTGGCTGGATTAATAAGGGTCCCTCTTTCTTTCCTTGTACACCACCAAAAGAGCCAAAGGTTAAAGAACTATCACAGTATGTGACCCCTGTCATAGCAGACTATAGCAGGAATTTAATCCAAGCTGGCCATTTTAGGAATAATTCTCTAAGCAAAATGGTTCCTTGATGTGACAAGTCCTCATAGGCAGTGGAGGTCTAAGCCATTTTCAATATACTCCTGTCAAGATCACTTATGCTTCACAGATCTAGAAACAGATTATTAATATTATTAATATTAACACCTTGCCTATCATTTGATGCTTCTTGTACTTGCTGTGCATTGGTGTTCTATATTGAATGAATGGTCAATCGCTCTGAAAATACTGGGCTCTTCTCTGGTTTGCTCTCTGGAACAGGTGTGTACGTAAAACCTATTCCTCTGCTTTTGAAATTAACATATATTAAGTTAAAGAGGAGTTTATTAAGCTGAAATAAAACAAACAAAATCTTTTTTAGATAGAGAACATTCTTATGAAGAAATTTCAAAAGCTAAAACAATGCAGAAACGAGCCAATAAAACACTACTGTAAGTTTATATATTCATACTTCAAGGGAGATTTATTTATCGATTTGCTAATCCCACCATGGAAGCAGCATAGCTGATAAGCAACAAACTATTTCCTTTAGAATATGATTCATTCAGCCAATACCAATGAGGACTCTTGCTATACAATTTTGCAGTCTGTGTTCACCTACTTTTAAAGCCAAACTTTTATTACAATCTTGTGATATATAATTTGGGAATAACAGAACGAGTTACAATAACTCAGCAAAGTATGTGCCAGCGGGATTCTAAGTTAGGCCAGAAAAAGAATTTATACGTGTGAAACAGCATAAAAGAGGTTTATATAACCCTACAGGAAATATCTAAAGTGGAATAAAGAAAAAAAAAAGAAATCCTAAGTTACTTGTCAGCTCTCACAATGCATGGCTAAGCAAATGTATTTCTAAGGCTGTAAATCTCTTTGGTTAGTATTTGACAGGTTTGTGAAGGTTAGTTAAAGACTAAGTCCATTTGAAAGAAAGGAGTTAAGGCAAAAGCATTGACTTTTTTGCAGTCTAATCTTCTTTCCACTAACACAGCTCAAACAAGCAGGCCAGGCAGTAAACAGAAATTCCCTGACATGCAGCTACTGATTTAATCATAATCCAGCAGAAATAACAAATCAATCTTAAACTGTACCTACAGTTATTTAGAAGGTCTAGCAAATGTATTGTAAAAGATGTGTTTATGAGAACAAATTCTTGACATCAAAAATTGTTTCTGTGTGAGACAGCATTCTGAGGTGCAGCCTATTGAAACGTGGAACTGAGGAAAGCTGCTACATTAGCTACAGTATGGTATCAGTATAGTACGGGCACATCAGTGTTGTTAGAGCAAGGAAGCAAAATGTGGGCCTTGAAAATTTTTTTTTCTTTTAGAAATCCATATCTCAGCCTGTTGCTCCTTAAGGACAGTTATGCTAGAATTTCAGATCAGCTGCTTTTGCATGCCTTGTGTTATCAGTAGTAAGCAAAGCTTGTAAACGTGGTCTCTGACTTGTATTGAAATGACCTTAAGAGAATGGCGCAAGCAGTTGCATGCTTCCAATTGATTAAATGTGAAATGCCAATTTCTGCTGCTGTTTCCTTCTTTGAAGGACAATATTTTTCTCTCATTAATTTTTTCATTAAAATAATAACCCTCCATTCAGTTGAAGAACAATGGCTTTTGATAAAAAAATTTTCTTACCCGTTTTATCAGAATGCTCTAAATGGATACATTCCACAGCTTAACTATTATGGATCTTCTAATGTTGTTAATGTTGATCTTAGCTTGTTTTAAGCATCAGAGGAAATCAGTAGCTCAGTGAAATTTAAAAATTCTGACTAGCTTCATGAGGACACAGAAAAAAATCTCATTAACTCTTGCCATGATAAAACTAATTCATACTCCACAGTTTAGTCAAAGCGCTGCTGCTAATTATGTACCAAAAAAATCTACTTTATTGCGTAAGACCAGTTTTTCAAGTCTACCTTGTAGAATTTATGTAACTTTTAGTTTTGGTGCATTTCTATGAACTTTACATCGTGATCTGAAATTAGTTCCTCTGATTGATACATCAAAATACTGATAAACATTGAAAGTCTCTTCTGAATAACTGTAGGATGGAAGAATGATATAGGGCACAGATGTTCTGAATATTTCCCATTTCTACTGACCTGTTTTTCTGTGTTTTTTTCCCAGTTTTTCGTTTCCTGTCTCTGTTCTCATTACGTGACGTCTTTGTTTTTCCCTGCAACCAGAATGACTGTCTGACTCTGCAACCTGCCTGGAGGTTTGTGACTGCGCGTTCCTGTCTCTTCCCACTTACTCAGCACACCAAGTTCCTAGCTCCTTTGATTAAGGAGTCAACAACTTATTCTTTGTGCATACCTCTCATAACTGTACTTTTCTTTCTTGGTCATCTTTCATGGAGTCCTAAGAGACAGCCCAAGAAACCTCAATCACACATTGAATAAACAGAGTACTAGATGTTCTTTACAAAAAAAAAAAAAAAAAAAAAGAAAAAGAAAAAACAAAGAAAGAGATTTACAAAATTTCAGTTTGCTTTCCTTCTGCTCATAAGCAAGTCCCTTTTTATTCTATTGATCCTCTTTTCACTCCAAGTATATGCCCAGAAAGGGTTTTGTTGGATGGTTTCTGCTACACCAAAGATGGAGCAGCTGCTGAAAAGACTAGTTCTGAATTCCAGTTCACTCTTAACACATTAGATGAAACAAAATGAATGCATGGAGAACTCAGTTTATATAAGAGAAGGACATGCTGATGTTTTGTTTTCATTTGTAGCCTATATGTATATGATAGATATTTAATAAAATATGTTTTCCTTTTTAGAAAACAAAACTCCATAGCATTTAAAAGCAATCACCAACAAGAGTTTTTTGAAAATCAGCTCACTTTTGCTATGCCAAATATGGACTATTTCTTCTAAATGCTTTTTTGGTCTAGGCAACCAGACACTGGGGAAAAAAGAGCATACTGAATTGAAGATCAGTACAGTTTCCTCAAATTACCTTCCCTTACTTTGGTTTGTGTTACTCAACAGTGCAGTCTTAGATCTTTAAATATTCCCCCATAACTCATCACTAAGGTGGTTGTCTGTATGAAATCTTTCACAATTGACAAGTCAAGAAATTGTCATTTCTATGAACTTCCTTTTAATTTCAGCGAAAGTGTTCTTGAACAGAGATTTTAGGACACAATTCTGTTAATTGTAGGAATTCTTCTGTATATCAGATTATTTTCTCTCAATTGCTACTGCAGATTTTTGCTTTAAAATAAAGCAGAGTCCCCCAATTGCTTACCAACTTACTAGTAACTGTCTTGTGACATGGGAAGCATAAAAAAGAGGAAAAAAACCCACCATATGATCAACCATAAATATGGAACAGTAACAATAAACCAACAAGGATTTTGGGTAGGCTGTAACCTTCATTTTGTAGCACATAATTCTGGTGCAATTGTTGACATTGCTGAGTGAGAGAAGGCATGTCACAAAAACCATGACAGTACTGCCAGCATTGCATTACCTGAGAATTGTGGCTCACAGTAGAAAAATATCAGCATACCACAGCAAACATGCTGGCCTAGCACCCCTTTGACAGGTATGATATAGAAATATAGCCAGTGCTGAAAGTACCTGCTTGCAAGTCACCATTGAAATGACAGCATTAAAAAAAAAAAAAAAACAAAAACAACAAAAAAACACACACAAAAAGACCACAAACAAACAAACAAACAGAAAAAAAAACTAAACACCAGTAAATCACTAGCAGTTCAAACCAGCTTAAGAGGTTTCTTCCTTTTTTTCCCAGAGAAGTGTATCTTATAAACATCAGGTCTCAGTGTATATTTTCTCACCAGTATTTAAGGAAACTGGTCACAAACTTAGAAATGGGATTTCCTAGTATTTCTCTGTGTTTCCTGCATTAGCCGTACCCTGTTCATTGTCTATGGTTTGATTTGACTCTCAGCTTCATCAGTTGCTGTTCTCAGTATTTTTTGCTACAACAGAATAATTTGGATTCCTTATTTTAGCTGGAATACATGGACTGTCATTCTGCTCTCATGGACATTCAATTTTTGGTAAATGCTAACAGCCAAAGTCAACTGATGTTATTAACTGAACTTTACAAAAATTAAGAATTCAGAAGTGTTTCATCAATGTCATCAAAACTGAGAGATTTTTCCTTATAACAAGGGCTCTCTAACCCTTTGTTTCTCTTTTCTGAACAAATAGCTGCCCCAGATGAATGCATTAGCAATGTCTAGCACCGATAGGAGTGATAATATTGCAATTAACTGTCTGATTATTCAACTGAAGAAATGTTGTTGGCTGAAAGTGAAGGAAGAGCAAGCCAAGCTGGGGCAGGTTGTGTTTCAAAGAAGCTCTGTACCTGGCCAAAAGATGCAATTTGGTTGCAGGAATGGTTATCAGCTTTAATATTCCGCAACAATGAAATTTTGTATAACAGAGATAAACTCCTCAGGGCAGGAGAGATCTTTCAAAGGACTCACCGAAGGTGTAGAATGGACTCTTGTGACAACTAATAATGTTGGAAAGTAGGCTAGGAATGACTGTCTTTCATGTTGTTGTCATTAATGCCCACACTCAGTTACAATCAATTAAAAATGCTGATAATTATTGAATATTTTTATAGAGTATTCAGAATTGGATATTTCCCCCCAGCCCATATTAAATTTGTGATACAATTTACGAGGTCACATTGAGATGAATGCTACCACCAGAGTTAAGACACTGGTTCACATAGAATGTGAAAATTAGTTGTATAAGTGAAAGATCTTTTACACTTTTCTAATGCATATCCTATTGTATGTGCACACAGACAGAGTGGGACAAAATGTTGCTGTCCCTCCTCCTTCTCCATCCTCTTTGTTGTACTTCTCTGCCTCACCTTAGCAGCTCAACAAAGCAGAGGTATTTTGGGGGGCATAGGACAGTACCATAGAAATGAGCTTTATGGGCTGTTTTCTTCTTCTGGTGTGTTTGACCTTCCAAAATGTGCTTTTAAACACAGCAAACTCATCAAAATCATTTATGTTCTGTTTGTAAAGTAAAAAAAAAAAAAAAGGAAAAAGCAAAGTAGAACACAGTGCAGCATGGTATATGGAATACTGACATGTTTCAAGGGTGTTAAAGGGTCAAGTCAGTCTGGTATGGTTCATGCTTTTTAATAGAAATAATAAATTATATTTAAGCTATATAATTTCATTTTTTTTACCTTTAAATAAACTGCTCTTTTGAAGAATGAGCTAGGATATTTGTTTGCTCTGTGTGACTGGACGGATAAATGAGCACTTTTTAACATCAGAATAATTTGTTTGGGCATTTAAAATGCAGTGTTTTCTTTGAAAATATGAAAGCCGAATGTTGGAGAGAGATGGAGGCATTTTAAAAAGACAGCAACTAATGGTGTCTGTAACTTAGTCAATGATATCTCAGTGGAATTAATGTGTGTTACATATTTCTGACAATTATTTTTTGTTGATTCAGGCAACTTTTCCAAAATCAAAAGAAAATACAAGGAAGCCAAAAAATCCTAGATTTTTGTATCTTAACCATTTATTTCTAAAGATAATAAATTTCATTGCTAGTTTTCACCAAAAGTAAAGAGTTTACAATCTTGACCTATGGTATTGCTATATAATATTTTGTTTTCAGTTTTTGTTCCTTTAAGAACACTTTCAAGTGCATATTTAACTAAAATATATTTCATGCTGTTGCATTTGTCGGCTACAATTTAATTGGTATGCATGAGATAATTACATTTCTTGTCACAATGGATATTATGCATGTCCCCTAAGATTTTTAGAAATAAACTCTTCAATTAAAATTGGCAGCTTTCCAAAATAATTTTATTTAATTTGTGTCTTATTTAAAAGGCATAGGTTCCTATTCAGTCATCATTTTGATATAGAAATGAATACAGCATTCATACAATGTTCTTGCATCAGAAAGAGAAAAGCAGAGTATTGGAAGTGTCCAAATATTTTCTCATAGATCATAGAACTCCCTAAACTTTTTCTCTCTTTTGCACTGCACTAAGAATGCCAGTACAGATAGAGGAGAATGAATGAACTTTTGAAGTCATTTATCATTTTTTCCACCTATATGAAGTTGTGCAAGCATTGCTACTTTTCAGGCAACAAATAACTGAAACTTTTGTCATACTTCACGCTAAATTGATACTGAGCTTTCAGACGTATTCGGGTCATTTCCATTAGTTCTGTTGACACTATGGGACCGAAAAGTAAGCCACACACTTCTTTTGAGTCATTGTGTTTTATTAAAACGTGTCTGTTAACTGACAGATGTGAAAGTCACAGCTATTTCTGACAGCACATTGCATTTTGGAGCTCTGGTCTCATTGAGGCCGTTGTGCTGGAAAATGGTATGAGTGTTTACTGGGAATAATGACACTGGGGCTGGTAGGTGATTGCAGCACATGCACCACTCTTTCTATACCTGACTGTTCACATTAAATAACAGGATCATTACACTTCAATTGCTAAGTGAAAAATACTTTTCTAATTGGCACATAAGCACTAAACCCATGATACTCTCCTGTCAGGGAAGTAGGAATAGGTAGTGAAACTGATTTTATTCTGCTTTCATAGAAATTATGATGAAAGGAAAAACATATTTGTAGAACATCACTCATGTACTAACTGTGAGAGTCTGACCATGACAAATGATGCACTGCATACACCATCGACCCTGGGTAAGTGTGAGAGTTCCTAGCTCTTTAAACATCAATTTTTCAATTTTTAAGTTTTAGGTTTCTAGCAAAGTGCAGGAAAGCCTTATTCTTTTGACAAGCCAAGTCCTTTAATACCATCACTAGGCTCATCATTTCAGCAGGAGTTTTGTAATACTTCTGTCAAATCTTAAACACAATGCTATAAATTCCTCTGTCTTCTAAATATCCTGTCATTGAAATAAACAAGCAAATATAAACCATAATAAGCCTAGCCAAACTGGTGCAAAATTTAAAACCTTCAAATCAAACTTGTACTTGCACAGTGGTGTGACCTGGTGTATTTCCTAAGATATGGCAGAAAAAATAGTTAACATGCAAAACATTACAAAGTAGGATGGTACAATGCAAATGCCTGAAACAATTAAAGCAAAATGTCTTCTTTGTTCTGATCTCCTAAAGGGCCTGGCACTTTCTAGCAGGTGGCAGTATAATATGTTTAGCATTGCTCTCTGTTCCTATATGAATGTTGCCACTACTGTATTTTGTTCCATAATAACAATCTGAACACTTTGCACATGAATGACAATAGGAAGAATATAGAATATATTCTTTGACTACCATAATGGTAGGAATATACATTAACTGGATAATGTTGTGCTGTAACAGAGGATCCTGAGGTGGCTGGTACAAGAGAGTGGTACCTGCAATATTATGGTGAAGTGTATCCACAGGGCCTCACTCATGGAGCAGAATAGCCATGGACATTAGAGTAATTGCTTTCTCGTAAATATATTAGGATATAGCTTTATAGTTCTCGAGAATCACATATAAATGTAGCTGCACTGGAAGCTGTATTCTAAAAGTCTGTAAAGTCAGAGCATGTTGGTATTATGATGTTTAATTGATAAAAATGTTAACTTTTACCTGCAGTTGGTCTAAGCTTGCAACATAGCAATGTACACATTTTTATGAAATTTTACTTTGTCTTGCACACTTTTCTATGCAAATTAGCCTAAATTAAGTAGTTTGACCTTTGTTAAGGATTTCTTGTACAATATTTACAAGTGTAGTATCATAGGCCCAAATATTTTTGAAGGATCAGTATGGTTGTAGAATAATGTTGTAGAATTATCTTGTTAGTGGTATCTTGTAATTAAGTATCTGAAATCATTTTGAAAGAACTGATTGAAATTCAGGAAAGTAAATTGAGGATGCATCTAAGTAGGAGTACTTAATAATGCACTCTCATGATGGGTCCCAATAGAACCTTCAGCAGTTCTTAAGAAAAAGTGGAAGCTGCATATTGTCATGCTGCGAAGGAGGCAATCCTCATTGCATTTATATATAAGCCATGAGGGAAACAAGCCCTTTGAGTCACTGATAAGGCCTTAACTATGTTGCTAAAGAACATTTATAAAAATGAATCGGGGAATCGGAGATTGCTTTGACTGAATCATTCAGAAGTCTGACAAATCCAAAGCAACTTTGAAACATTTATTAAACTGCCATTAGATTAACAATATATTTTGTGCTGTTAGTTCTTTGATGTTATCACTACTTGTCTCTACCTGTATAAAACTGTTGGTTCTTAACACCTGTATCCTGTGATTGTACAACACCAGGGTGCTGATGCTGCATATTTAGCAGTGATAGGTCATGGGTCTGAGAGGTTCTGGGTCTCCAGACTTATTTGCAGAGTCTTCTTTTATTGTTCTTTGTTGTTATGTGAAATTCACTGCTTCAGTCACTGCATACACATTTCCAAATGCCTGCTATGTGCAACTGCACAGATCTCTGTTTGATAGGTTCCTGGTCAAATTACTCTTCAGTAAAGTGTACATGTTTTGTACTTTGAGTTCAGCTACACCAGCACAATGTTACAAAAGACTTAGAACTTTGTCTTATTTACATTATTTTAACACATACATTTCAAGATAAGCTAGTATTAATTATATCCTTTTTTTTTTTTTTTTTTTTAATTTCTAGGCATCAAAAGTCTCTGATTTGATCACAGCCAGAAATTCCTGTATGGTTTTGGACATGACATTTAAAGAGATGTACGAGTTTAACACAAACAATTCAGAAAAGAACAATGGAAATGACCAGGGGAAACTCGGTTTATGAGGAAACTTGGGCAAATACTGGGATTGTTTAGCCCAGGATTTTATCTTTTTACCTTTATACAGCCTTCCTGAGTGTTATTAAGCGTGGGCAGGGCCCTTGTAAGCACCATGCCTGGCACTGCTGCAGAAAGCATCCTGCAGCCGGGGACACAGCCTTAACAGGGGGCTCACAGGATTCAAAGCAGGCATGAAGATTATAGGCTAAAGTCTGTTCTTCACACAAACACACAGACATGTGTAACAGCTTGGCCAGAGGACGAAGTCAGGACAGTTAGGAGGATGCTGGAAGATCCTGAAATCCCAGGTGTTTTGAAACTTCCCTTGTGATCTGACTGACACCACTATAACTGTGTGCTTGAACTTTCCTTTCTACTCTGAAGTTGAAATAGATGTTGAAAAATAGAAGTTGAAAATAGACCAGTTGTGAAGAAAATAATTTTCAGTAAATGAGTCACAGAACTCTTGTGCACCTGCACAGTAATGCTCAATGTGAATATTGTCGACTGTTCTCTTGCTTGGAAGGGTAGTCTGTGTCAAAAGATGCTTAGCAGAAAGAACGCCACATAGGAAATACAAACAAGGCCTTTGCAAGTTTATTGCTTTTTATTTCTTATTTTCTCATGTATAAAAAAAACCAAGTATTCTCATCTTGTTAATATTATCTTGACAATAAATAACCTACTCTGTTCTTGCTTGGTATGAAACTGTATTTATAAACCGTAAATAAATTTGTATAAAAATTTGTATTTGGATTTGTTCTGTGCATGCACCCATGAACATGTACATCTACTGTGATTTTTTTTTTTTGTTTAAATCACCACAAGCTAAATAAGCATTGGCATTTGCAATTTTCCTAGCAATTAGAAACATGCATTAAGTGTCTGGGCTGAGGGACCTTCCTCAGTGGGGTGTATGATCCCGGATTTGCAAGCTGTCTGTAAGGTAAGAAACACTTTTCCAGCATAAAAAAATATTGTTGTCCATGATGAGCAAGTATTTTTATGTGTGTCTTCTTAAAATTCAATGTTTATAGTCCACAGACTTCAGTGAGGCTTCCATGCACACACGTGAGGGTAAAATTTGATTCATAATCTTTAAGCTATGATATAATTTAGTTTCGGAGATGGCCTTACCATTCTTTCTTCTGTAGGAAATGACTGAGTTGTTGGTAAAAGAAGACAATTTGAGAATATTGTTTTTCTGTACATCACCTTGACATCCATTTCTTTTCAGAAAATTTAAAAGCGTTTTTTGTGTGCCACTAAATCACACAAACTTTCTCTTTTTAGTAATTTGTCCTTTCCAAAAGATTGCAATAGGATAGATTGGGTTGACAGATGATAGTCTTGCATAGACCTAATATTACTTTTCAAGAGATTGTAATTTTAAAAAATGGGGTTTATAGTCTATCCTCATATTGGATAAGCACGTTAGATGGGAAAGGCTAGACCTTGGCCTGTAACCTTTAGGTCTGTTATAAACTACTTAGAGATCTTTGTTGGGTGCATATGAATGAAGCACTGCCAGCAGCTGCTGGACTGATCTGTGCTCTACTCCTACCAAAGCTAGAAGAATCACTGAGAATTTATTTAGTTTCAACTATAGAACCATAGAATTGTTTTGGTTGGAAATGACCTTGAAGATTATGTGGTTCCAACAGCCTTGCCATGAGTAGGGACACCTTACACTAAACCAGATTGCTCAAAGCTCCATCCAGCCATGAACACTTTTGCACAGTTTACACACTAATCTAAAGGTTTTATCTCAGAAATCATTGCAGTAGGTGGAAATGTAACTGTCCCAGTAACAAAACCTGTGTAACTAAATCATATCTTCTGACCTTGCTTCCTAAAAGAAGATTTTAATAGCCTTTGCAACGTAAGGAAATGTAAAAAATATGTCAACTACTAGGAACATAAATATTTTTCCTTCTTCCACTCTACGCTAGAAAATCTGACACTAAGAGGTGAAATGCTGTTATTTCCTCAACAGCAATTATCCTACACTGATTTTTTTAATTAGAACTTTTCTGCAGATTTTGTTCCTTTAGCCATTGTTTTTTTCCTTCTGTTAGTTATCTGTTGCTCATTTTCCCCTTTTATTCATGAGTGTATTTCATCTCAGCAGTCTTACAACTCTTTCTGAATTTTCTTCTCAGAAGAGCAGAGGGGATTTTTTCATTTGTTTGTTTTTCCCTTGTGGTTATTTTATATTTTATGTTTCTTTAATTATTTTTCAGAAAGACTCATGTTTGAAAACAAGGTCTACACCAAGCGTAGTAAGTACATTTTTATATACTATCTTATGCCCTCTCTTGGCAGTAAAAGACAATTCTAGGCTGCTTTAGCAAGAACTATAAAAATGTAAATTGCTAAGATCTGATTTGGTCTTATTGCCTGAGCTGAGTTCTAACAGTTAAATCAAGAATATATAGCTGCTGAAGCTTATTAATATAGGTAATTTACATATTCAGAAGGATCCCATTGTACTCTTCCTCTCAGTTAATGTAAGATGAATGAGAAAAAGCTCCAGAGAACATTTAAATAAGGTTCTGAATTTGAAATTTTTGCCTTTATTTAAATTTTTAGAATTCCTTTAGAATGGTATCAGCATATGGTGTCTCATTTCCTTTTTTTTTATTTTTTGTACAGTTACCAAGAATGAAGCATATTATCTTATTTCATATGGGTTGCAATTTTAGAAAAAAAATCATTATATAATTTGATCTTTAATAATCCTATTAAAATGTAATAAAATTTTCAAATCATATCTCTGTGATGTCACAAGGGAAAGGTATATGTATCCCAAGAGTAACTTTCTGCATTTTTGCCTGACTTTTGCAAAATTATTTTAGCTTATGCTGCAATACAGCAGAGAAAACTATGGGGTTTTTTTCTTTATTAACTGCTTGATATTACATTCTTATCCAGCCAGTCTCATAAGTGTGTACTCTCTGCACAGGAGTAGCCTTCAGCCAAACCAATTTGGAAGAACAAATACATAAAGAAGATAAGAATATTTATATATTTCACATATTGATTATAAGAGTTTTGCTAGTAGTGATATTTACCTCAGAAGCGGACATTCTCTTAGTTTAAATAAGCTACTTAAAGGCTGTCGATTTTTTAGTAGAAGTGGCTTGTCTTGTCAGTAATAATCTGATTGATTTCAGCATGAGAAGATAGTCTCTGCAAAAAGCTCAAGATGTTAGACAAATTTCATGGTCCAATAAACATAAATTTGACAGATGGAACTTTCTGGCATGGGATCTTTTCAATCTTATGATTCAAAATAAATCAGATATTTGTGTAGATAGTATCTTCCGACAAGCTACCTAGAATGGAATTGACAAACACAGTGAAATCCCAGAACTGTTTACCAACTGTAATCAATTAGATTGTTTCGGTGTTCTTGGCTATTTGTGGATAGTGCAGGCAGCAGGCAGAACTGCGGCGCAACTAATCTAATACTGCCTGGCTCACAGATCACATCAAAAGATTCCAGTATCAGGCTCACAGCTTCAGCAGAGCCTCCCCTGTATTTTTCAGAGATGCCATTTCTAAAGACTTTGATGATAAAGAACTTATCAGACCTCTAAGCATTTCCAAGGGAAGAGAAACAGATTGGTAGTAGACAGAATATAGTTTGATTTAAAACATTTTGTGGTCTTTCCACTATCTTCAGATAAACATAACTTTCACTGGAATAATTGTTTAGTGAGCTTCAAATTAAGCAAATGACTTAAAATGTAAGGTATGATAAAGCTGCAGATTAAACTTAAAATTTAGTAATTACTCCTGCGCTTACTGAAATTTTTGTATAAGGAGAGACTGTATGATTGAACTTCATCCTGAGGAAAGATGTTGTCACAGAATCACAGCATAACTGAATACACTGAGTTGGAAGGGACCCACGAGAATCATCAATGCTTAGCCCTGCACAGGACCATCCCCAAGAGTCACACCAGGTGCCCGAGGGTATCATCCAAACACTTCTTGAACTCTGCCAGCTTTTGTGCTGTGAGCACTTCCCTGGGGAGCCTGTTCCAGTGGCCAACCACCCTCATCAGTGCGCAAAGATGAAAAACATTTAAGCTAAGCCATCTGTACATACATTATTAAACAAATGAGATAGATGTGAACTCTAATAAAGCCATAGACATTTAGATTTGCCAAGATTTGCAACAATACTTGCAAAATACTGTAGAATGACTTGTTCTAATTTTATTGTCACAATATATCATTTCTCATAATGTTAAGACTGAAGATAATTCTGGTTAATATACTCTGAAAATTTTCTAGAAAACAAAGATAATCCCTTTAAGATTGGCATTGAAACTGCAGAAACAGTTAGAAGAGAATGGATCTACATTAAAATATTTGGCAAATTTACATGACATCTTAATTGCTTTAAGAAGGGATAATACAATATTTAATTATTATAAAGCCAACATCAAATAATGAATTATTCTTTCTCTTAATTCAGATTTATACCATTTATTCATTTTATCATCCCTCTACTATTCCATGAAGCTAGCTGTTGGCTGCTCAGAAAATTGATAAAGCAGTAGCAAAGAGCCAATAGTGATAACATAAAACATTTCTATATTGCGCCCCCACTCTACAGGTAAATCATATTTTTACAGATCCATTAGCTGGTAGCATGTAACATATTTTGTTCTGTACCTTGCACCAAAGAAGTCTGTTGTAATGCCCTCAGACTTTTGTTTACAGAGAAGCAAGCAATCACAGACTCTCAGAATCACAGGAAAACCTCAGCATCCTGCCAGTCACTCAGAAAACGGCATATACCAGCAATAAGATGGCAGCAGGTGCTTTAACTTGACCATGCTAATTCACACAAAGAGACCGTATTTGTGTCTTTGATGAAAAAAACCCGGACCTGACACAAGAGTGTTTGGGCAGAGGAACATTCCTTATTACTAGAGCTTATGGTATCTTAGTTATATCTCATTTTGACACTTTAATTAGAAACTTAGACTTAACGCTTTTATCTTTTCTATTCTGTGATAAATGCAAATAGTAGTTCACTCAAGGTTTACAAATGTATTCAGACACTTCAATATGCAGAAAAAAACTGTAGTAGGATTTACAAAAGCTCATAGAAACTTAGCAGGAATTTAATAGCCAGGTGTTTTTCAAAGTCTCATTGGGTGAATATTTTATTTTTTAGCAGCCTCCCTTCAAAACAGCATAGGCTCTAGAAGAAAAATAAGGATATTTCTTTAATTTTTTACATTAAATTTTAAATTTAATATATTTTGAAAATGTATTTATTTTGTTGGTTTTTGTCTCTGATTCAGATTGCTTTGTAGTTTATGCAGGAGTACAGTGAGGATCTTCACATGCATTAATGCAATCCAGTGCAATTTATTTTTCATAGTGGCTTTTATATCACATAATCTGAAACCATCAATTTTCTGAATGATAGTCCATATGCCATTGAACAACAAACAATTGAACAGTAGAAAAGAAAACATGTTTTATTTTCAAAGTAGATAATTTGTGGCATTTGGGGAGAAAAAGGTACTTGTGATGGGTTGACCGGGGCTGGGCACCAGGTGCCAACCAAAGCTGCTCTATCTTCCTCTGCAGGACACCAGAGAAGAAATACAACAAAAGGCTCATGGGTTGAGTTAAGGGTGGGCAGAGATCACTCACCAGTTACTGTCACAGGAAAAACAGACTTGACTTGGGGAAATCAGTTTAATTTATGAACAATCAAATAAGAGAAGGGTATTGAGAAAAAACCCAAATCTTAAAAGCATCTTCCCCTCCCCGTCCCTTGTTCCCAGCCTTAAGTTCACTCTGTAATTCTCTACCACCTCGTGGTGCAGGAGCACAGAAGGCCAAGTAATGGAGGTTGAGGTAATTTCATCGCAGGCTGTCTCTGCCGCTCCTTCCTCCTCAGGGGAAGAACACCTCACACTCCTTCCCCTGTTCCAGCATGGGGTCCCTTCCCTGAGACACAGTCCTCCATGAACTTCTCCAAAATAAGTCCTTCACACCAGTTGCAGTTCTTCATGAATGGCCCCAATGTTGTCCCTTCCATGGGCTGTCCGTCAGGAACAGGCTGTTCCAGTGTGGGTCCTCCGTGGGGTCACAGCCTCATTTGGCATTCACCTGCTCCATCATAGACCTTGTCCTACAGGAGGACAACCTGTCTTCACCATGGGCATCAAGGGAATCTCTGCTTTGGCTGCTCTGGAGCACATCCTGCCTCTGCTTCTTCAGACACCCTGGTGCCTGCAGAGTTGTTCCTCCCACATATTCTCACTCCTCTCTTCTTTGGCTGCAATTGCTTCCGCATTTTTGTAACTTTTTTCTTTGCTTAACTGTGTTATTCCAGAGATGCTGCCACCATCAGTGATGGGCTCAGCTTTGGCCAATGGCAGGTCAATCTTGGAACCATCTGGCATTGGCTCTGTTGGACATGGGGGAAGCTTCTGGAAACTTCTCACAGAAGACACCCCTGTAATGAACCCAATGCCAAAACCTGGACACCCATACCCAGTACAGTAGCATAATGTATGTCTAGTGTAATAGAAGAATCTTTTGATTATGTTCCAAATAGAAAGTGGGGAAAAAAAAAAGATAAGATATATTTAGTAAGATTAAAGTATGAAAAAAGTATGAAAAACATGTAATAGATTTGGTTATAATAGGTGCATATAAACACTATAAAATTCACTGATCATTAAGTTAAATTTGCCTTGTTCTAGAAATGTAGTTTAAAAGTAGGAGAAATAATCTTGGTGGTTGGTGGAAAGTAGTTTGTCTTCTTTGTGGGCAGTTAAGTGAAATTTCCTGGATATATTAAGAGTAGGTATGGTGAATGTATTTTCAACAAAATCACCTCAACTAGATAATAATTTGGAGGGGTCTTATCATTGATGATGCAGTATCTTTCTTTGAAGGTGTTCCTATGGGTAAAGGTGAACTTTTGGTGATATGAAAGAGATAAATCCCTCAAGATTTAAAATAAATTCTTGAAAGCAGTGATGGAGTTTCAAATCCCCTAGTATGGTCAGTGCAGTATGTTCTACATTGATTATCTGATTACAGCACGATTGAATGTCATAGGAGGATTTTCTCTCAGTCTGTTCTCATGACTTGTTCCATTCTATATAAGATATCCAGTATTTTTTTGGATCAGATTAGAGTAATAAATAGGTTTAAAAGAATCTAGCAGCAAACAATCTTGAACTAGAAAATATCACACCCACGATTACTGGTCTTAATCATTTAGAAATAGAATTTTTTCCAGCTTTTTAGTGAAAAATAACAAGCTAGTTTGGGGTTTCATTTTTGTTGTTGTTCCTTTTGTAGTTTTAATTAAAGTGGAGAGAGATTTTAATAACTTCTTATTTCAATAAAGTAGAAATATTATCTTCTGAAAGCTCGCATTTACAGGACCATAATTCCCAGAAAAGTTCACTCAGTCTCAAAAAACAATGGCTATGAGAACCATTTCATTTATTATTAAATCTTTGTGTTCTGTAGTCTCTGACATTTTGTGTAATGTGAAATTGAGCTTTCCAGGTTTCAAGAGCTGGAACATCTAGAGTCCAATAGAAATATTCTCTCTTCTTTTTGCTGCTTTGTTTTTATCTCAGAGAAGAATTTCTGACTGTTCTTTCTTCTCCTAAAATCAGTAAGAGGAAAAAAGAGAACTGGAAACATACATCTCTTCAGACAAATGGAGAAACCTGGTACAAGTATTCAAAAATAAAAATTTTGCCTGGCTTCATCTGTTACAAGACTACATATGTTTAACTCCTCAAGTTTTCAAGAAAAAAAAAAGAAATGGTATCTTTAGTTCTGAAGAGGAGATTTGTTTATTCTTAAACTAAAATAGAAAAACAACATTTATGAAGCTTTCAAAATGCTACCTTCCCAAGGAAAATTTTGACCACCTAGTTCCCAAGCTTAGCAGATGTCAAACTGTATTTTTTGCTTTCCAAAACAGTTAAAGAAATCTGCTCCAGACTGATAGGCTGCTGAGAAGACTTTAGTAATGACGTGAAACTTGTTAATTGCAGCTGAAACTTGAAAAGGATCCCTTCATGACAGTGTGGCTTCTAAATTTAGCCTAGCCTGTCTAGGACTGTATTTAACAGTCCTAGATATTCCTCTTATCCCAATGTATGTTTTAGATACAAAATGACTGACCAGCAAGAAGCATCTGGAGATAACTGTTGTAAAACAGGTGCTCTGATAAAGCTCATCTCGAAACCTGGTGGGGTGATACTGCCTCCTCTGACTGAAGGGGTACATTATCACACGTATAAGGAAAAAATTCCACGGGAGTAGCCCAGAGGTTCAGCAGTTTGCTCAGAGAACAGTTTGTGCAGCTTTCACCCTTAGAGATTTCCAAGACCCAACTTGACCCTATCATAGACCCTGCTTTGAAGAGGGATTGCACTGGAGGCCTCCTGAGGTCCCTCCCAGCCTTAATTGACCTTTTGAGTATCAAGCCTGTTTGCACTTTGCATTGGCGCAAATTACTCAATTGGTTCTGCGTTCCCAGCATTTTGGTCTTGTTGCACAAAACCCTACATTCAGATTGTTTAAAAATTAAAATTGTAATTCAAGGGATTTACAATGGGATAATTCGGTGTCTTAAGGCAGTCTGTCTCTTCTATGCAGAGACTACCTGGGGAATTACCAGTGCACACTGTGGGCATGCACAGTGCCACAACCCCTTAAAAACTGGCTGCATTATAGATGCAATTTTTAAAAATCTTGGCTTTCGTCCTTATGTCACAACTCCATATATGTTGCTGCAATGTTTGCAAAGAATGCATCTTTTATCTTCAGTTAGCTAGAATACACAGCTTAGCAATATATCTTGGAGTTGAATGCCTATATGCTTTCAGTAGTGGTCCTTGCAATGTGATGCATTGGGGCTTGAAAGCATCAGCTCTGAAAAGCAAGATGGTCTTTTCCAGAATGCAACAGTTTGCCTCCTCTGTAACAGAGGGACAAAAAGCACATATTTCACTCTTTCTGTAAGGAATGCTGCATCCTTTGTAAAGTTTTCTTCTGAGGAATCCCTCTTCACCCTGACAAGAAAGTTCTTTGGAGGCATTTTAATATTTAATTCATATATAACTAATCCAGTATATTCTGCATTCAAAATAATTCAGCAATATTTAGTGTGGGGGAAAAAATAAGTCAAGGTGAGGAGTTTTATACTTGTGACAAGAAAAGACTGTCAAGCTTGTTTAGCAAAGATGCAGTTTTGTCTCTCTACATGTCCACTCTCAGAACTAGAGAATAGTGACTCTGTCTATAAGGTAGATTATGTTTGACCTGACTGGCATGAAAAAAAGCTGTGATAAGGAAAATACCTTTTTAGATTGCCATGTAATACACAGCCTTAAACAAGGAAGATGAAAATATCACTTTCTTGTTAATTTCTAAATTATATGGATAAATGCTTTATTTTAAACAACCTGTTGGATAACTATAACCTTTGGCACTATGGACTCTCAAAGTACCATATGTGGCTAAAGACAGGCTAATCAAGTGCATTTTCAAGCTCAGTTCATTCTTCTCTATATAGCTGAATATAAGATGGGAAGGTTATTGTGGAAAATATTGCATGCTTGCACAGTAATAATAGTTTATACTTTTTACAATTAATATTATATCAAAACCAAATACTAAGAGACTTTTAGTCACAGCCATTTATATTACTAAACTAAGGCAATTAATAGATTTTGGAAATCTTTCATAAATACATGTGTGAACTTCTTATTTTAAATTTCCAAGTCATCTAATTTATGTGGTTATTTCTGAATTATTTCTGTCACTGTGCACTTCATATCTTATTTAATATAACATACTCTATTAGTTAGCATTACACCTACATTACTCATGTTAGAATACCACTCTCTCTGGATGGATTTATTTGTCAAGCTTTATATATGTGTGTGTGTGAGCCATTCACCCTTGACTCTTATTATAGCAGGGGAGAGAAGTCAGCACTTTTAGGGTGACAGTCATCTTGATCTGTTTTCAATGACTGCTTTAGTATGAGATGTATTACACCCAAAAAGTACTCATTTGTCTGTTTGGGTTTAAGCACGCAAAAGATGAGTGGCTCAGATATAGATGGTCTCACTGTAAATGTCAATATTTGATAAGATGTATCACTCCTCCAAGCCCCAGCTCCACATATATGAACCATTTCCAACTATCACAGGGTGTATTTACAGTCCAGTAACAAGTTTGTCATTCAAAGTAAAAAGATAATAAATTACCTATCCAATAAAATAATCCATTAAAATAAACTCCTGCTATTTATCAAATAATGTTCAAATATTTTTGTCCCTCAAAATAGCATGCAAATATTTAACTATGATATTTATGTAATGCTAAAAGTGCTTATTTCCTTTCAGTGGAGGGAGCTTAGGAATGTACAGGACATCTGTGCTCTCCAGCTTTATGTTTAATTATATTCATCCCAACCATAATGATTCAAGTATCCTGAAAGGCCCCTCTTGATACTTGATTCTCATTCATTCTTACTTCATTGTTAACAAACGTTTTACAAAAATAATTATCTTCTATTATTTTTATTAAGGAGCTCAATCTCTCCTTTCTTATGTGAAAATATCCCATAACACATTTCCTTCACTTTCATGACCAAGACCAATACTAAATATAGGAAGGTCTATATGTCAACATTAGCAACTAACAGAACATTTGAGCAAGCCTCTCAAAAACTTAATTAATTTCTGTTTGAATGCTTCCATTAAAATGATTGATGGAATCTTTGATGAAACAATAAACACTTCCATGTAGGTGCCAAACTCAGAGTGACCAAGATGTTATCTTGACAGATGCAGCAGATCATGTTCCAGGCCTTTTTTTTTTTTTTCCTTTTCAGAAGAGCTAGTTAGCATTTCAATCATCTAGAAATTAGGAACTTTGAGGACCGTTGATCAGCATTAGCACTAAGCACTGACCCTGCCAACGCTGTGGCTAAATTTGTGAAGCTGTCTACAGAACATCTCAGTCAGCTCCACAGCAAATGTCAATCTCCACCTCTGCACTGAAAATAGGCTATAAGGAAAATGACTCATTGCACTCAACTTCATATCTGAACTGGGCACTGTAGTACCTACAATGACATGTACTTTACTCACTTAAATGATATAATTTGAACCAAAAAACACCACCATGAACAAAATCTTCAGCACTGGACCAAAAGTCAAATTTTATTTAACATATACCAGATTTCTTAAAGCAGTAAGCTTGGTCAGCAAGCTGTAGTCTTTACAGTTTGTAGTATCAAAGGAAACTTTAAAACTGAGCCCTGCTGTGGAATGGTATTGTGAGTTTATTGTGGTCTGATAGTTCTGCTGAGTAGGAATTTGAACCTTAGCAGAATACTTCTAACTGAAAATCAGATCTATTTATATATTAAAGCCTCAAACAAAAAAATGCCACACAATCATATTGTTTCCTTCTGACTCAGCGTACAGTAGTCTGAGGTGTTATTCCCAGACTCAGATCAGAGGATTCCTGGGTGAAGCTGTCTCTGAGCATCCCCTGCAAAGCAGGGTCTCTCCTCTGTGCCTTTGGTCATTTCATGAACCAAGGGTGGTGAAGCATAAGCCAGGTGTGGACAGGATGGGACAAGGGGAAGCAATAGCTTGGCTTGTCACCCACTTCACTCATTGGCACCTTCTGCAGCCCTGGAGAAGCAGGTATGGAAATTGCAGAATTGTCCAGAGAAACAAGCCATGGCTTGTGTCACATGGCAAGTTTGTGGATGCAAATGGAAATTTAAATCCATCCTGCAGATTAGTTTATAAAAGAAACCCTTGTAATACAGGTAACAAGTCTGTACTTTGACCATGATTACCTATACAGGTAAATACCATGGTATGAGATTTCCATTGCATTATTGGGCATGAATGAATTCCAGTACAAGGTGAAAAATATAACTTCTTTTCTTTTTGTAGAAATTGCAGCCCAAAGATTACTACCCCTGAGTGAACAGAACCAAAATGCATGAGACAAGATATAGCCCAAAAGAAAATTCACATTTTACATGCCTTCCTGCTACAGAGCGTTAAAATATTGGTATGTATACAGCTGGTATTGCACTTCCTACCACTGCACAGAAGGTTTATACTTCAGGGAGCTTTCAAAGACAAACAGTAAAAACATGTAAATAATATATAAACTATTTATCACTATACTGGGTTTTTAACTTAGTAGGTCCTGTCATTTTCTTCAACAAAACGACAGACCATCACACAAAAAAATCATATTTTCTGGAGTTTCATTTGTTCCTTCTTTCATATTTGCTATGTAATAAAAAATGGTGGAAACCTTTTCCTTTGTTATTGATCTCAAAGAGGTTTTCTTGGAAGTGGAAAGATTTTCAACAAAACATGCTGGAAGAGCCTTGCACCAGCAGTCTTTTCCAAGCTTTTCTCTTGATAGTGAGAAAATTAGTACAGCTGAAACATCCATGTTGTAAAGGATGTAAGAAATCTGACTTCTGGAGTTCCTATGATCCTACAATGCTTTCCTGGCAATTGAGGACCACCAGCCTTTCCTCTAACTGATAAAAAATTTAAGAAATCCCTCTCTGTTCTTCCTTCTCATTCTGGCTGCTGCCAGCATAGCGGCACAGGTTCTTGGCTAGCGTGTGCTTTCCTGCCAGTCAGGGATGTTTGCGTGCTTCTCCCAGGAGGGAAGGCTTCCTGTGCCTGCATGCACCACGCTCACAGCCTCCCAGGAAGGCAGCGGAGGGGAAATAACCCGATCCAGGTCAGTTCCAGAACTGGTCTGAGGGTCTGCAGGAACAGCAGCAAAAGCTGACACATCCAAGTAAGCACAGAGGCTGGGGAGGTGTTTGTCTGAGGTCTTAGTTTTCTTCCCACTTAATTCACATTTAGACAATTATCCCTGCAACTAGAAGGGGCAAAAAATATATTTTGAAATCAAAGCCTGACCTTTGCAGAGGTGATGGCATTTGCTAAGGGGAAGATGCCTTTTTCTTAACGTGAGCTTTTTTCAAGCCTTGATTACAGTGTACTTTATATTGTCCATAGTTTGTAGGAGAGAGAGAGGGAAAGGAAACAAAAGGTGGAAGAAAATACACTTTTAAGTATGCACACAAATTTGAAGACAAGTGCTACATCTATAATGGATTTAGAAATTAAAATTGGAGAGAGTCTCTGAAGTCATTAAGATAAATCCCCTCCTGTCACACACATTTTCCTTTAGGTTAGCACAGTAGCATCTTGGTTACAAATAAGCAGTAGCATATTCACATGCAGTAACTCTGCCACTTTTTTTTTTTACAATCTTCCCCGAAAAGAAGGACCATATTAATATAATATCTGTACATGGTTTTCCTGAACCTAGATAAGTTCCAGCTGGTAAAACAGAAATAAATGACAGTTGAAATTACATGGAAATATTAATACTTTTATTTTATACTTAGACATTCTGGTGAAAGAAAATATATGAATATGCATATAGCAGGTAATTTAATATTTATCATCACTGTGACAGTCATATGTCTTTTTACAGAAGCACTTCCATGCTACCTTTTGTAGTTTCTGGATGCTAATTATACAAATCAAGTGAATAATGTAGTAAAACAAGATAAATATTTTAGTGAAACAAGTTAAAATCCTTTCTCTCATAGAGAGAGGTATTAACTTTTGTATTATTTTTTCATAAGAAAATATGTAAATAATATTATTTCAGACACTGAAAACAGGCATTCCACAATAACAGAAAAAGCATTGTAAGGTAAAACAAAATCTTTCCTTATTCAAAGGAGCTGATAAGGACTGGGGAGAGTCTCTTCTTCATTTATATTGCCTATTATTTTCCTCCTCCAATCAGTGGAATGAAGGAAAAGTGAGTTATGTAAAGCTCCCAGTAATTAAGTTGTCTTGAACTGGTGAGCTAGTACATCAAAAGATAAAATGACCACAAACTATAATGAATTCCACTCCAAACTACTTCCATTACATTTGTAATGCAGAGCAAGAATGTTGTTAAATTAAAACAGGTTTGCTTGAATAGATTTAATTAGTGTTCACACAGTATGTTATTGGTCTTTTTCAGAACTTTCATGTATAACTTTGCAGCCCTTTAATTTTTGCTGTTAGGATGTGTGGGTTTTTTTAAATCTCTACTGTCCAAAAGAGTTTCCAGCATTTGATGTTGCATTTATGAAGAATGGCCACTAGAGTGCTGCAAGTATCCATTGAAGCTGCAGTTGTGTACATTTACCATCAGTATTTCAGTTTCAGATATATTTTTAATACATATTTATCTTATGGTGTTTTTTTTTAAAGTATATTTTTGTTCTAAGTATATACCTATAAAATTTCAAAACATCTATGTGTTTAAGTTAAGTCAGATCTGATACTTTTGTATTTATGGAAAAGAAGGGTATGATTGCTCACTAGGTAGTCTACAATTGCATAATGGTTTAGAGGATTGACAGTTACATTATATGTCATTGTCTTTTAATGGGGTTACCAAGTAAACATTGTTAAGTACCCATTTTCTTGTTCAAGCTGTCTGTACCATTGTTGATATAACTATATGTGAGCAATTTTTTAATTAATTAGCTATCCTCAGGTCTAGTGTCCATTTCTGAATTAACACCAACAGAGGCTACAGACAGACTTGTTTCTGAAAACTGTTAGAGCTTTAATACAAAAATCATCATAGAGATCTCAGTCCCTACTCAAAGTTTTGGCCAAATCTGTCAAACAGAGCTAGTCCAGGAAGGACTCACAGTTTTCTGTGCCAAAAGGGATATACTTAACTTCCCTGAGAGAAACCCTGGATCCAGTAAGAGCCACTCACCCCTGACTGAACACTGAGTCATAGAATCATAGAATGGTTTGAGTTGGAAGGGACTTTAAAGATCTTCTAGTTCCAAACCCCCTGTCACGTGCAGCGATACCTTCCACTAGACCAGGTTGCTTAAAGCCTCTATCCATACTGGCCTTGAACACTTCCACGGATGGGGCATCCACAGCTTCTCTGAGAACCTGTTCCTTGCCTCACCACCCTCACAGCAGAGAATTTCTTCTGTATATCTAATCTAAATCTATCCTCTTTCAGTTTCAAGCAATTCCCCCTTGTCCTGTCACTACTTGCCCTTGTAAAAAAACTCCACCTCCAGCTTTCTTGTAAACACTCTTTAAGTCCTGGAAAGCTGCAATAGATTTTCCTTCTCCAGGCTGAACAATTCTGGCTCACTCAGCCCGTCTTCACCAGAGAGGTGCTCCAGCCCTTTGATCATCCTTGTGGCCTCCTCTGGACCTGTTCCAACAGCGCTGTGTCCTACTTATGTTGAGGGCTCCAGAGCTGGATGCAGTGCCTCAGGTGGGATCTCACGAGGGCAGAGTAGAGGGACAGGATCACCTCCCTTCACCTGCTGTCCACACTGCTTTTGATGCAGCGCGGGACACAGTCAACCATCTGGACTGCAAGCACACACTGCTGGATCGTGTTGAGCTATTCCCTAATCAACACCCCCAAGTCCTTCTCCTCAGGGCTGCTCTCAATTCATTCTCCACCCAGCCTGTATTTGTACTTGGGGTTGCCCTGATCCAGGTGCAGGACCGTGCACTTGTCCTTGCTGAAGTTCATGAGGCTTCCATAGCCACTTAGCACCACACTTGTTCCCCCTGTCAGTGATTAGTCCCTTTCACAGCAGCAGTTTTAAGAGCAGTAGCCTGACTGGGAGAGATGGCAGGAGACCCCCTCCTAGAGCCTATTAACTGTTGAGGAGAAGCCAAGTGCCATCTCATGTTTCTGTGGTTTTAAGGTTGACCTTGGCCCTGTACAGAGCAGCAAAGGCTGTCTTGGTCAGACTCTTTCATAACCAGAAGTCAGAGGATGGAACTGACATTTAAAAAAAAAAAAAAAAAAAAAAAAAGGAGAAAAGTCAGGAAAAACTGCTTGAGATACTACAGTACCATTTAACTTTAATTCTAAAAGAGATATAAAAACATTACTTTAAAGCTAGCCAAAGACAAGGCTAAAATATAACAATACTCAAAGGTTAGAAAGCAAAAGATTAAAGTTGGGAAGCCTTGTCAGAAAGAAACTGATACTGGGCTGAAGATGAAAACTGAGCAGTTCCAGCCTGCTCTGAGGAGTATGTCAGGGCACAGCACAGGAAAGGGGCAGACTACTGGGACAAATAGATTAAGAAATGCAGTAATAGTTAAAGAACTGGAGAAGCTGGCATTGCAAAGCACTGTTACAAGAGAGGCTGAAAAAAATCCTTGTAAGACCCTGAGAGCTGAGGACGACTGAGGCCACTGTAACTATGACGACCAGCAAAATGGACAGAGGAACAGAACAGCCAAAGAAAACCGAAACCAGAATGATTTGACACACACACATGCTCTTTCTGATCACTCAGGGGAAAAGGAGAGCAGAATGAAGGCAAAAAAAGCACTTCAATGATAAGCAGAGAAGGGCAGGGTTTCTTTTGCCTTCCTCCTTTAGCTTGTATTAAATTCCTTTCCATTTCACGCCATCCGTTCTAAATTGGCAGTGTCAAACTCTGCTGTAAAGTTAATGAAGGATGTGGTTTTAAAGTGTTTGATGTTTAATACATCTTTTAAATGTCACCATGTGCCAGGAATTTCTAATCATATTGCTAAGTCTTTTATCAACCTTAAAATTTTCTTTTTCCACTTTTATACTGATCTTGCATGGTAAACTCAAAGGCCAAGTATAGACATGTCTGAAAGTCCCCAGATATCAGGCTATCACAAACTCATGGATTAATAAGGATTTACCTAATCATCAATGTGGAATTAATCCAGGTAGACCAATGAGAACCAGTTGGTTCAGAATGTATAACCAGTATGTTTTTCTACTTTCATTCAAGTGCATGGCAGCTCATTGACTGATGTCATACTATCAATTTATCCTTTCAGAAAATTTTTATTTTATATGGTTTCATATTTTAATGCACATTATAGTCATCAACCATTGTGTTGAGTAGGAGAAAGTGAAATAGAAACACTCTATGTCCTAAGGAAGGAGCTGAGGGAATCTGTGATCCTGTTGTGGCATACAGACAGGGAACTCTTTATGACCACATAAACACTTGTGCAATCAAAGACATCTTGTCTGGGAAAAACATCCTTGGTCTGTGGAAGGGCTGGAGCTGCAAAGGGCCCAGCACCCTTGCTGATACACTGGCTCGTGGTCTTTGTTGTGGCACATTGTAATGTCTGATGTCAAATGTTTCTGGCTCAGGTTGGCTAGGAAAACTTTTTAGCAGAAGGCACTGTCAGACTGTCACAAAATAGTTTTTATGAAGCAAGTTCAACCACAGTAGAGTTTTTAACCTTTGAAATGCCTGTATTGATGCCAATAGGTGCTCAGTGACACAGTTTCACAGAAATTTCTTCTGGAAGTTGGCAAAGTTTGATCTTCAGTAGTTTGTGGAAAATATTTTGCTGTTGGAAGACTTCCTGAAACAACAATACACAGCTTTGCTCAGCTGCAGCTTTAAGCGCCAATTTGAACTCTTGCAAGAGAACCAGTCTTCAGACAAATCAACCAAACCTTTCCAGTGTTTCTTCTAAACCTCTGCTCAGAGGAAAGTGGTGTGTTTACCTTACTGTGCTGTATGTGTTGGTAGAAGTGGGGTTAACTTTGATTTCTACAATATACTTTTTATAGGCAATGCAGAGTCCAGAAGGTGAAGGAGTATTGACATGAAAAACTAGGAGTAGGCAACCAGAGGTCTTTTCATAGGTTATTACACACGTGAAATCAGTGCACTGATGAAATAATTGTTTAAAATTTCAGGAAATTTTGACTTCCATGACAAAGAGAGACAAGATCTTGTCTATATGCATGAAGGGCTCTCTATATATCCCTTTGAATAGCATAAGCACTGCACCTGTTGCATTTCACAAAATACCAGAGAGAACTGTGTGTTCAGAATGAAAAAAAATTATTTTTTTCCTTTTACTCTAGACTAGTTGAAAGTAGAGGCACTCTATAAACTTGTCTCTACATCACCTAGGTGGACAAGAACCAAGGATCAGGAAAAGTGTGTTGAGAATTTCTTAGTGATTTGCAACTAAGTCTGCAGACAACACTTTAGGACCAAAGCTGTATTTGTTAACACTCATATTCAGTTAGCATCTATATATGGATAATTCTCAAAATTAGGTCTGTTCTAAACATCTCCCTGCATGCCAAGATTTTAAGTCCCTTAATTTCCTTATAAATGCTTAGAGATGAGCATAGATATAACAGATTTTTCTCTTTACCCCTGCTCATGTCTGTTGCCTTCTGTTTTGCTCTCAGTAGAGCTCCCTGGACTGTAATAGAGGGATCATTATTAAAAAAAAAATAAATAAAAAAAAATCCTTAGATTTCCTGGTGTAAGTTGCACTGAACAATTCTGCAAGGTTCAGATACTAAGCAAAATCTTTAGTTACCTCAAGTGTCTCCAATTTCCTGAAAGTCCAATATTCTTCATATCTATTTAGAATAGTGATGCAAAGACTATTCTTAGTCTTCATTTTGACCGTATCACCTCTTACAGTGTATTGCTTCACTCATTCTTTCTGCTTTATAATGTAAAACATAATAGGCTTTTTCATTTTCAGGGTCTTCCGTGATGTCTTCTATCCTATCTATCATTTCACATTCACCATGAAGATGTCAGCCCTGTCCCTGAGTCTCTTACTTAACTCATTTTTCAAACAATTTTCTTTCAAAATATCTTCCTTCCTCCTTCCCCAGTGCTTAAAATGAACTCCCTGACAATGCCTACAATAAAACTTTGCTGTTTTCTTTTAAAAGTCTGTTAAACTTCTCTTTTTGGCATAATAATGGAAGGATTTTTTCACTATGGCTAAGTACGCTACTACTATGGGTAGTTCTGAAGCTTCTTAGTTTCCTCAGATTTTAGTTCTCTCTCTGTCTCTGTACATTGAAACTCCTAATTCCTGATCTGTTAGGCAAGGGTCATCCCTGCTCTGTGTTCTCACCAGGCTTAGAATGATGCAGTCCTGGATGCAGTCCTGAACTGTGATTAGCAAAACAGAAACAGAAACAAAACGGTGGTGGGAAGAGTACCTTTGAACAAAGAGCTGATTATGTTCTCTAGGGGGAAAAAAAAGTAAACTTCTGAGACCCAAAATGCACAACAGTCAAGTTACAATTGTTTACACTCAGACTGTGAAATGTATCCCATGTCTCCAGTTAATTTACTTTAGCTTTTATGAGTGTACACACTTGTTGAACAGCTATTCCAGAACACTAAACTAAATAACTTCTTCAGCAAAAGTAAAGCCTCCAAGAGACATATGTTTTTTAAAAGTTTGTATTACTAGATTTGAGTTGTGTGGTCCAGAGGTTGCACCAGGGGACCAGCCTTGGTTTTAATGCTGTTTTTCAGAAGCTCTGGGGAAATCAAGTGCCTTATAGCAGAGTCAATTAAGTCTCTCTTTGTGGTAGCATAATCGCAGAGAAGACCTGTTAGTTCTGTTGACGACTGCAGAGCATGGGAAAGACTTCAGTTCTCAGGGGTATTTGCTGGATCAGTCTACATTATTTTTCTGAGAAGCAGAAATAAAATTAGGTGTATTCTATTTTTGTGGCACAGACACCCTCACATAGTATGAAATATGAATTTTTTAAGATGAAAAGTATGTAAATATGTCATCAAATCACTAATCAGGACGTACTGAACAAAAACTAGAGGACAGAGTAAAGAAAACACTGAATGGGAAATCAGCTGTAAGAATTCACTTGCTGTTGAACATTTACAGATATTAATATAAGTGACAACAAATGGTAATATTTATAAAAACCATTTTGTTGGAAAAGGATAAAAAACATTAAAATACATTTGTGTCACAAATATGGTACAAAAAAAAAAGAGAAAAAAATCACTTGATTTTATAAACAAAGGAAGAATTTCTGTCTGAATGTGCAAATTATTTTACAATTAACCTAATCTGTTCTTGCAACCAAAACTAAGAAAATGACTCATTATTATATCCTACATTGTGCAGCATTTTCATAATGAGGATTTAGTTTTAGTTCCATGCCATTAATAATAGAGCAAACTTATAACAGAAGAGATGTTTGATCCTGTAAATGCTTTCCTCATACACGGCCCACTGAATTCCAGCAAAATGTTAAGGAACAGAAGGAAATAGATTTTCTTAAAATCTGTAGACAAACATAATAATAATAATAATAGTAATAATAATAATAATAATAAACAAACTTTAGTTTTAGATGGCAATAATGAACACAGAAATACTGTTGAAATCATCTTCCCAAAGTAACCTAATTTTAGCAGCTTGGACTCTAAAAACTTTATTAAAATCCCTTTTCCTAATGTCTCATAATATTTTACAGTTCTATTTTCCTGTGAAGCTGGGTGAAAAAAAAAATGAAGGGGATTTATTTCACAGTCATAATGTTGAATTTAAATAAAATATGGGTTGGAATACACAACTGTAACCAAGCCAATGAAATGTTTGTTGTCTCAGTCATGAATTTCCTATTTAGGATTTACAGTGATGAGAAGGAATGGCAGTTTCTTTATTGAATGAAAATTAGTTGTGATGTGATAGCCCTGACAAGCTCCTGATGGGTTAAGGGAACTACCCTTGGAAGGCTACTCCCAGAACCATTGTCAGAGGACAAAGAGGCTCCAGGAGTTTCCTTAAAGTGCTCAAGCCAGGTTCATAAGATTAACAAAGAATGGAGTGTTATGAAGATAACGTGGCCTTTCTTTGCCCCATCTTATGGAAACACAGGAAGCCAGCCTTTAAGCCTGTGTCATCTGTCTAACACCCCAGGAACTATTACTGACTATAGCCACTCAAACTACCTAAGGAAAAAAGTATAAAAAGAGATTGGTCGTAAGCAAAATCCGGGGGGAAGAAGAACAACCATCTCTGCAGGGGTAACCATCGAGCTGCCCTGCTACCTCCCACGCCATGGACAATGAAGGGGTGAGCAGTTTTTTACTTTGTTTTCTCTTTTTCCTTCCTATGATTTTATGACTTTTACCTTTCCATCTTTACCCCCTAGCTTTACTCACTAATTTTACCTGGATAACATCTTTATTTCATAAACAATATACCTTGCCTTACATCTTACATCTATTGGAACTTTATATTGGTTGTGGCGTTCCTTTAAGGGGTATAATTCTTTTTAACATGTTTTATTAATGGGAGACAGCTATCTTTATGTACAATTCTCCTCTATGCTACAGGTACTGGTTGGGTTTAGACTGTTGGTTTAGGTTGTTGTGCTTCTGGTTAGTTTTCTGTTGTTATTTAAGCATTGGTGAGGGAAGATGTTGTTTAATGCTATATTGGCACTTAGATTGATATGCTGTCTGTAGAGTTTTTGGAGTCTTTTTGTGTCTGTAGAGTATGTTTTGTGCTGGCTACTTTAGGGTCTTTTGTGTTATCCATTAAACACAATCATGCAGCTAACATCACTGACAACGCGAAACCCACAATTGTCACACCCTTGTATTAATAAAAATCATTTTGGGAACTGCTAGAGTTTAGTCCAGTTTGTTGCTGGTGCTGGAAGCGATATGACAGTTAAGGGGACCTGATGGACAAGGGTCTCTCTTGCTATTAAGTGTAGTTCTCACTGAAGTATTAAAGTTCCTGTAAACCCAGTGAATCTGTCTTAGTGAAGGGTCTCTGTTAGGTGGGACGCAGACAGACTGTGTTGGGCATTTAAAAGACTTTGATATTCTGAGGACGCTTATAGCTGATAAAAATATATTAATACAAGTGAGGGCGGGACAGGAAGTCTTTGCATTTCCTTTCCCCTTCCCTGTTTCTTTCTTTTCCCTTTACCTCTTTCTAGCCTAGTCTAGGTCCTTCTTGTGCTCATCCCTTTTGTCCACACCTGCCCAAACTACAGTGAAGGGGTAACTTCATTGGGGTGCATATACAAATTTCTGCTGGCCTTAAACTAATGATCTTGAATACTGGAATGTGTCTGTCCCTGACACTGCTGGGAAAGACCCATCTCTAGATGCAGAAAAGCTGCATATAGAACCAGGAAATCCTACAGCCCTGCTGTGTAGTGAATCTGAGGGCACACATGTGCTGCTCTTTCCTTCGGCACTTACGGTCTTCACCTTCACAGACTCCAAAGCAAAACGTGTGTGGTCGTTGCTGGCTGAGCTGACAAACAATATGGACCTGTGCTGAGGCTTGGAAAGGCACTCCCACCTTTTACAATGTAGATAGACTTAATTATTCTATTATTTCATGCTATTGCATCAGTATAATAGAGGGAAAAAGTCAGGCTCCAAGGCACTAAATAGAACGAACAACTCTTTTTGTTTAAAAAACCAGGGCAACAGAGCTTGAGTAAATATGATAGATTCATAATTACTTTTCACACTTATGGTAACGGCTACAAAAAACTAAGAATCTGCTTACGTATAATCCCCAGTTTGGGCAAGTCTTCTTGGAAAAGAGGAGAGCCAAGACTTAGTTCAGGATGGCACTCAATCACGTGTAACATTTGAATTTAACATCATGCATAAATGCTTTGGGGGTTCTGGATCTAAATGGGAAAAAAATCAACAAATATATAGTTGAAATATTTGCCTTTGACACTTTTCTTTTCTATTTGGAAATATGTTAAGCAGCCCTGAATTCTGGAGTAGAACATTTCTGACAAAGCCTGTCAAACTAAGCAAACAGAAACAAGAGGTTTTATCTCCTTCTTGTAAGAGTGACTGCACTGCATGATTTATTTGAAGGTAACCACTGAGTCGGCCCCACAGAGAACTCGACTGTTCACAAATAAATTCTCTGTCTTTTTTTCATTCTCAACATCTGAGGGCTTCTGTAATGTCATCAGAGGATTCCTTTTCATTAGCTTGTTGGGAGATGTGACTCCCCTCCCACGAGCAGTGCTTCCAGCAAGAGCCAGGGGAGCAGCTTGATGCCACTGCTGTCTGCTTGATGGGTCCGGCCAGAGGGATGCCTTGGGAACAAAGGACAGAAAGGTGCCAGAAGGGAGAGCAGCTGCTGATGCCAGCAAGGCATCTCAAAGCTTTTAAATTGTGGTGAAAAGCAAACCCCACAGGGGGTGAGAAGATCTGTGCATTACTCCTGAGCCCACATCAGAGCAGGGATGATTATGGCTCTCTGCCTCCTAATTCCATTGCCACACACTTCACTAATATGCAAATGCAGTGAAGGGTGGCCAAATACGCTCAGAGAAAATATCAGTGAGGAGATAAAAACAATTCTGAATTAACTGCCAGCCCCAGAGAAATTGCTCTCTTCTGTCTGTTAGCTGGAAAATATTTAGATGCTTGAAAGGCCATTACTGGCTTGGGAATAATTAATTAACTTAATTTCATGGTGCTGCCTTCCCGAATTTTTGTCAAAATAAATATTGATTTATAAAATTTTAAATGCCTAAAAATGCCTATTCTGTTTCATATCTTAGACATTACTGTTAGCTTAGTTCTGAGTACTATTTAAAACCCTTCATTTTGGGCAATAATAAGCAGTGGATACATTTTTCCTGAAAAGTACATACCTAAGCCTCTTGCAGCCTTACTGCAATACTGTATCACTTCAGTCTATGACAAGAATCTGAACCTTTACTTGATCACTCAAACGTATGCTAGCTCTGCTGATGTTTCTCAAATACATAAAATTAAATATAAATATACAAACCTTTCCCTGTTTAAAATCCTAATTAAAAATTAAATCAGTGGAGTAAAAGAAAAAAAGAGAGTGAAGAAAAGAAAGAAGCTTTAGTTTAAAAATGATAGAAACTGTTGAATAATTGACTACCAAGGAAGAGAACTGTTGTAGAAATTTTTATTGACTATTTATAATATAATGGATTGCAGAGGTCCCAAACATATTATTCACCCAGTTCTGACAAGTGATTTTGAGAAATACTGAAGAAGCAGTTCATGTCCCTAATGGTGCAAGTAGAGAAAGATGAAAGGGAAAATATTATTATCAGCTTTATTTAAAAGCTGAAGAACAAAGGCACAGCCACTACTTGTAACTTAGCTGGGCACAGGCAAATCTGGTTTTTAGCAGAAGGCTGACACTCATTTCCAGTCACAGGATAGCTATTTTCCCTTTGATTTGTTCCTGGTGACCTCAAGTTATAAATTTAGCAAATTGTCCTCGCCTGGAGACCTGACTGTGTGAAAGAAACAAACCACACAGAACATGAAACCCACCTAAGACTGCGCAGTGGTAGGTCATAGTCTGTGAGGGTTCTGTTCACTGTGACCTCCAATCACTGCAGATTTTAACTGGTTATTCTCTGGATATAAAGCATCAGGTAGGAATGGGTCTTCAGTGATGATCTGAGTGGAGAACAGCATCAAGAGAGCTGTCCATGTGTAGCACATTCACTTATATATGCAGGATGACTCTGAGAAAGAAGTATATGGAATGAATCCCAGGATTTTCTAGCCTGACCAGAGTACTGGCAGCAAAATCCTGAAAGTGATAAAAAACTGATTTCCAGAGTAAAAAAGCAGAGCTCTTTTGAAACTGAGTTATTAAAAATTAAAGAATAGATCTTCTGTCTCAGAAATTCACAACAGTTATGTTTGTTTTGCTCAGACACATTGCTTCTGGTAATGATCCTGATTAAGAGTATGAAGGTAAGTTGCTGTCACCATGTATCAGGTTTTCGCCCTCGTGATTTTTTTTTCCCTTTTAAGTTCTTAGGAGTTCCATAAGGTTTTCCTTGAATTTTCTCTCTTTCTTGTAAGAACTACTGTTCTGTACTGTCTGGACTCAAAGGTCTTAAATAGAACTTTACAGTTCTAATTCTTGCAGCTGAGAAGATCATAAAATGAGTCACTGAACGATGTTCAAAGAGCTCAACTCAAAAGTGTACTGTGATTTTCAAGAAGCATAGCGAGGTATGAAGCCAATCTTTAACAAACCAGAATTGCTTAAAAAAAAAAGTATTTTTGAAGAAATAACATCTTCTTACAATGTCATCCAGACTAACGCTGGATTGTGACGATATTAGGACTGACCTCAATGTTAGAACTCTACCTTGTTTGCATTTTTATGTTTTTGAACTAAAGAAACCCCAAAACAATAAACCAACCAACCAAACAAAAAACTACTAAATTTAGTAAAAGTTAGTAGTATTCATTCTAAAGGGCAATGCCAGGTGCTCAGTGAACATTTTTCTACAAGATGAATTTAGTTATTCTCTTTCTGATAGCTATAAATGTAGTAGCATTTTGACATGACAGAGACCAATCATTACAATATAACATTATAATGAAGAGTTTTAAATTGCTATGGCAGCATCAACTGTCAGAAAACTTGAGCACTGAAATGTCTTTGAGAAGAAGCATGGAAATGTGGATGGTGATTGTAAATTTAGTCAGTCCAATGACTATGCCATCCATCTAGTAGTCTATAAAGCTATTTTCACTTTTTCAGTCTTTTCTGTGCCAAAGACAATGACAACAAATTTAAAAGAACCCTGCATATTATAAGTACAATTTTAATTTGCCCGAAATATTAAAGCTATAGAGATGGTTTATTCTTTAAATGTAAGAAGAGTTTTTTTACCTTTTTCCCCGTAAGCCAAAAGAATGTCATTGAAATGCAATTCATTCTAAGTATACTGGGATTACCTCAGGGAGGGGTAGACAAGCCAAGATTTAATCAAGGGCCGGAGACACAGCTATCTTGCCTTCGTTAGCAAAAGAAAGAAAAGAGACAAACCAAATAGTTCTAAAGATAGCCATGTAACAACCCTTTTGTGTACCTAAAATCTCTGGGAAAAAGAAAGAAAGAGTTTTTATACTTTGGAAATTTTAAGTGTCTGTAACAATTTTTATTTGAATGTTCAGTATATTCTTCTCTGTAGTGTTTAACTTTTGTTTAACTAATTGTGTATCCCTTATATTCAGATCTGCTTTGGTACAATCAATATTTTGTTTCTTTATTTTGTTTTTATAATTTTGCTGTATTCAATTTGCTAACAATCTAAAGTT
>JAWWEW010000112.1:89311174-89383713 GCA_035583185.1 Anabacerthia variegaticeps
TTTTCCATAATAAAATTGCACTAATAAACTTTTATATCAATAAATGCATTTAACCTGAAATTACTCCTAGCTCTAGCATCTATTACACTGCATAGACATAGGTTCTGATAACATGGGAAAAATTCAAAATTGTATGTTAGAGTTTTGCACCAGCCTTGATAACCTTCAAGAGCTTTAAATATCTTAAACAGTTTTATTTTCTGAAATATTCACTCATTGTGTTGACTTCAGTAGTGACTAAGAGCAGTCGTTATCTTTAATGACCACTGGTCATCCCTTTGGAATGAAGAGCTGTCTACTTCAAGTATTCACCAACTCAGGCACAGTGAGAAGAATGGTGTATTAACCTAGGTGAGGCATCTACAGCCTCACACATTCAATGTTAGACCAGTTACCCTCACTGGGCACTGTCTTGCACTGAGTAGGTGCAAAGAGAGTGATTTTCTTGCCAAGTGAAAATTAGAGGAGGAAAACAGACAGGCTTTCTAGGCGTTCAGCTGACGGTGTGATTTCTAGACTGTCTCTCATTTTCCTTTCAGAAAAAAAGCTAGAGCGTATGTAAAAAGTGGAGAATACCTTTCAACACACTTGCCATCTTCTACTTCCCTTTCACAGTTCAGCTGGGGTTTGAGATGTATTTGTGTTTATGTGATGTGTGAATCTTAAGCTGCTGTTCCACATGAAATTTCACTCACACTTCCTGGCTGCACTGTGCTGGAGTATCTCAGAGGTTACCATTTCTTACCTTCCATATTATAATGTCTGTTCTTGAAATGCATGCTTGACATTATCTACTGCTGTTATTGAGCAGACAGAAATAAAAATATGAAGTAGTCTAGTAGAATGGCCTTTGAGCATTATAAATTTTGCTAACCCTGAAAAGCACATAAGACAAAATTTACATCATTGGTACATTCAAACTTGTATACTTTGTGTGTAGCTCAAACCTCTGAATCCCTTATACAATACACTGTACCTGTTTACACTATTTTCTGTATGATGCTAGCTAATTGGTATTACCAGCAGGACATGTAACAATTATTTATGACTTCTGTCTGAACATTTCAATAAAAACAGGAGTTGTTCTTGCTGTTTGGTTGTCAAACTCTTTTTTTTTCCAAAAGAGTTAAAATTAATTATGCATGCTTTTAAACCAAGCATTTACAACAGTCAAATTTGAGTTTCCAGATACAGTCCAAGAGTGCAACATTAAAGTAATAAACTTCCTCATAAATCTCTAATGTTCTATTAGTTCTGATTTTTAAATAACTGTTGCCAGCCCAAGAAATTACTGAGACCAAAGAGGCAAAGGGGAAAAAAAAAATTGAAAAAAAATTTAAAAATTCAGTTGACTTGCATTTTTTCCCCACTTTTCAACAAGTGACTTAAAATTTCTAGGAAAAAAAAATTATGCATGCATTCTTTTATATAGTATGAATTCAGAAGCATCCCACTCTGGAAAAAATATCTATGAATTTTCATTGCATTTCTGGCAAAACTATTCAGAGGGCACTGCATTCAGCTGTAAATACCAGTGTATGAGGAAAATGCCCACAAGATACAGAGAATTTACAGGGGGGAAAAAAACACACACACACACAAAAGAAAATAATAAGGCAATATTTAATGAGAAAATATTTTAAGAACTGAGTGTTGAATTAAAGAAGCAGTTCTGGTTTCCTTCCTCTCTTCTCTAGAATTGTCAGGGTCAGCTAAAAGGAATATTTCTGGAAGAAAAACTAATTTGTACTTTGCAAACCATAGTTGCAAAGTCGTGTTTTGTAGGATGAATGATTAGAAGATCAGGAAATTTGGGGAAAATAAGGCATGAGCCAAATGGCCAGTAATAAAATTATTCATAAAACAGTGATTTTCAGGTCTTTCTTTAGTGTTTAAAACTTTTTATATTTATCTCCCTACTGTTTTACCTAGACAATTCTTAAATGACTGTGATGTCTTGTTTACCAGGTTGTTTATTGGCAGATGGCTGCTCTATATTCACTCTTGTCCAGAGGGCTGAACATCTTTAGGGCAGCAGCTGGCTTTCATACTGAGAATTTTCTGATCTTTTTGTCTCTAATGTTATATTATAGCAGTGTCCCACAAGCAATATCCTGTAGCCTGCAAAGAGTGCAATTGCACATAGGGCTATTAATAGCTAAAGCAGAGGTTTTGTTTGTTTTCCTGCTCATATTTTATCTTTTCCTTCAGGTTGGCCAGGCCAACCCTTTTACCCTTTGTCTTTCTCTTATAATGAGAAAAACGTCTTTTGAACATCATATATCTTTCATGTTTTCCAATTGCTGCTGCAGCTATTTCCATGTTGGTGCAACTTTCATCATTGGCTTGATCTAGTGGGAGAATAAGCCTGCTTTTGCAGTCCAGATACTGCAAATTGATGTCGCCAGCCTGTTATATCTCTGCTAGATCCTGTATCACTGTCAGTCCTTCTTTCACAGTGAATCAGAAAGATGTTGTGAAGTAATCCATCATTCAAGTGACTTGCAGAAACATGTTGAAGTTCCAACTAGACTGGGACAGGACATCCAATTTTATGCTGAACTCCTCTTAATATTTCTCAAATAGCTACTAGGCTTAAGGAAACAGGCAACTAGAATATTGAGAAAATGTTGCTGAAAATAGGCTTCCACTTCTTTGCTATTACCGTTTTACGTGACTAAGAATAGCTCAGACATTTCAGTGTGAAGGATGAAACCCTGTAAGTGGGAGTTTTGTCACTGACTTCAATTGAAACTGGAATTTGTTTGCAGGTGTGTCTCAAAATGTCAGTGCAGGAAATGAACTTAAAATGTGCTATTTATCTTAGAGGGATTAGAACATCACCCTTTTGACACAGATCCACCAAAAATATGCAGTATCACAGATATGTCTCTTGTATGTCAATTCATTGATGCAAAACACAAGATATCTCATATATCTATTACCCCATTTATTGAAAAAATAATCATATTTTCATTTTGGATTTCTGTTACTGAGTAAAAGAATGAAAAACTAATTCTGTCAAGTTCTATATTTATTTTAATCAATTTAATATTAAAGCTTTCAACTTCCAAAATTCTTTATATGCATTAAGTTTGGTAGAAAATAAGAAGATTTAATTTTTTTATTTCTTATTTCCTTTACTGTGGAAATGTCTAATGTCAAGAGCTTTGTCTGATGAAGTTTCCTGTATTATGCAGAAAGCTTGGGAAAAGAGAGTAAGTCTCTGATTCATAAACTAATTCAAAGCAGGCAGTTCACTCTGTGAAGTTAATCTTGCACGGAAGAGATTAATCTTGATTTTGTGACCCAAGTGGGAGTATAATGTAACTACTATCTATATTCCTACTTGTATTGTAGGAGTATATTCATAGTGATTTGTAACAGTCAAAACCACAGTAACTTATCAGTGTTCAGATTTTTGTATCAAACAATTACCCTTGGAAATAATATTTAAAAAAACAACCAGAAGACATTCAGTTGAATGTACAAGAATGTAATGCTTTGTAAATGTGAATTTAATGTAAAAACAAAGTGATCAGCACTTAGCTGCATCCTATACATTTTCTATGTAGCAAAATTATGGAAATGTCCCTTCAGGTTCTGAGTTTTATTACTGATTACAAGAAAACTTCACTTGCATTTCTTGAGCATAAATTCAGTATGTTTGAAAGATTACTCTTTTAAGCATACAGATGCCAGCAAGGTGATGTATTCAGTGTAAGACTCTATTTATGCCAGGATTTCAAGCTCATTTGAAGAACATAAGTAAAGCAGCTGAAGTGGACTCAGTTTATGCAAAGTAGAACGAGAAAGATGAGGAGTCGGGATTAAATAAAGCAAAATTACCAACTGAATAAACTGATTAGAAAATAAGTACTGGACAGAATAGCTGTACACAAAATAGCTTTTATGCCATTCAGTATTTTATTTTGGAAGAGATTATGAATTTCTTTTGTGTCCTCCGTTGGTAAGTATGAAGTAATATTAGCAGGTACTAATACTAGCAGGAAAGCAAAATTTATAATTTTATATGTAACAATATAAATTGACACTCTAACTGACAGCATTATCAGCAAGTCTCTGATTCAAAATAATTTTGCCCAGTACATTCACTACATCATGAATGTCACTCTTTCATATACAGAATAGGACCTAAACACTATAGATATCTAAATGCAGATGGATCCCAGCCAAGCAAATATTTGATAATTGTGCATTCATTTATACTTTCTACAACACTGGAATATTTAAGTTCAAAAGAATTTGTTTTATCTTCTGTAGAATTTACCACTCTTAGTGCAGACTTAAAGCTATATCCCCCTTAGAACATAGCCAGCACTTACATGCCTGGAATAAAATCCAACATAATATTAAAATGTCTTTAATGCGTGAATTTTTCATGAAATTTGCTCAGACATGTAAAATTCTGTCAAATGCGTGCCAAGGGCATACGTTTTTTTTTCTCTCTTATCTGCCCTCTAAGGCCATCTCAGATTCATAAACTCAGGACCTTGGTACCTCCAGAGAATTTGATGAAATTTCATTGAGTGATGCCCAAAGTTTGATATAATAATCCAGCCACTGAAATGGTTGCCCATAGTTATAAAATGACTGAATTTAGTTCTAGAACTTTTTGAATGTGAGTCTACAACTCCTGTTTTTCTTTTTTTTTATACATAGTTTATATATCAGGTGTCCCAATAACCACAATATTTGTTAACTGTTAGTTCTATGAAATGCAACTCTGTCAGAACTCCATGGAATCAGAAATGAGAACCCTCTGTGCTGGAAGGCAATCAGTAGCCTGTATTCCTTGCCTAATCTCTTAAACTCTCAGTCTGCAAAATGATCTTGTGGAATGAGAGTGTAAAATCAAAATTTTAAGATTAAGTTTCGGAACACTTTTGTTTACAGAAAGCTGCTTGATAGTTCCTCAAATTCCCTGGCAAAGTAACTTAGTTTCCCAGCTCAGAATTCAAATTCTACTTGTGAGTCTTGATGCTTGTCTGCTCAACATTTCAATGTGAAAAATTACCATGCTTACAGCCTTTTTCTGACTGTGTCTGACCTCATGTATGAAATATGAAAACCAAAAACATGGAATAGGAATTTTGGTGTGCTGTGTGAACCACAGGAAAACCAGACATTTCCAAATGGTGTCATAATAGTAAATTTCCTCTTCAGTGGTTAATGTGAGAACAGAAATGAGAACACCAGTTTATAGTGCAATGGACATATTGCCTGGAAATCACTGGTCTCAGTTTCCAGTACTACTTCTGTAGTTAACTTAAAAATTTCTTAGGAAAAGATGTAATCTAGAGTGTTATCTCTCAGGTATGGACTTGTGTGACTAGACTTTAGCAATTCCTCCTTTAATTTTCTCTCAATCTTGATTTCCTTGTTTCATATCAGCCAAATTTCAGCAGTAGTGAACAATTTTCTTTGTAAGCAAAGAGCTTATAGATTCTTTTTAAGATACATAGCTAAAAAATAGTAGACAGAAGTTGAATGTTTTCATAAGATTGAGGTTCCTTTAGATTGCTAAATTTTTTAAATTGAGATGTTGTCATGGAGTTCAGAATCAGCTCTTACAGCTTGTTGTGAGACATCAATATTAATTATTGGCTCGGACCAACTCAAGTGTGTCAGTAGGGGGAAGGGACAGGTCAAATTTCACAGAGGTGAAATATCCTGCCCCATAACCCTGCCTCCTTGAGAGTGTTTGGAGCAGCTGTCGATCACTGGCACACTGGGAACGCTGCCCCTCACTTCCTGGAGCCCCTAACCCAGAACCCAAATGACCAGCACACCAGTAGCCCCACCTGGAGGTGAAGAGGTAGCCACAGGGGGCCAGAGCAGATAAAACCAAAGATGTGGTCTCCACATTGTCATGGCCCTGCCATTCCCTGGGCTCCTGGTAGCTGGACCTATGCTGGAACTGGAGTGGTAGCTATAATCCTTCCTTCCTTCCCTCCCTCCCTCCTTTTTTCCTATCTCTCTCTCTCTCCCTCTCTCCCTCCCTCCCTCCCCCTCTCTTTCTTCTCCTAATCTCCTTTCTTGATAATTCAGTAACTTATAGTTGGATGTGCTGGATATTGTTGAGTTGAATGGGTTAACATGTGCTAAGTCAATGCTTTGTGGAATGCTTTATTTTGGTTGAATGTTGTCATTTAACCTTTTGCCAAGTTCTCTTATTTTCTAAAGTTTGCCGGTGAAAATGTGTTATTTGACCTCCTGAGAAACACGTGTAGTGTCTTCTCCTGTGCACTCTCTCAAGGTATTAAAAGAACTGACAGCCCTTTCAATAAATGTTTTTTTGAACCTTGTATATTTTTAAAGTAAAGGTCCTTCAATGAGCTCACAGGGTAAGCCTGGGGTCTTATATTTACTTGTGTGAAGTAGTGTCTGAGAAAACCTACTAAAGAGAGCAGATCTCTCTTCTGAATCCTAAATGCCTCTAGGTGCTGAGCGGTGCAGAACTCACAATTGTGTTTCAATTCAAACTTTATATTCAAAACCTGAAATGCATATGAAATCAAAGCAGCAAACATTCTGTATTTACGAAAAAAAAATCCTTTCCTTTAAATGTCATTTAAATTCCTTTTCTTGGATTTTGGTCAGAGAGATTAACCTTGAGTATTGTTAAGTTGAATTGGGATCTTTAAACTGTAAAGTAGTGAAAGTAAGTCATATCTCACACCTCTGAAGACCTTAAAATAATTTATGTGTTAGCTGCTATACTAACCAGAAATCACATTTTCCATCTATAGATTTTTCAATTTAATTACAAAAAAAAAAGTATACCAAGAAAAATGGGCTAAGAAAAAAAAATCAAATAGAAAACACTGAAGTTATTAAGGAATTGATTCAAATAAGAGATAGGAAGGAAAAGACCACAAATGTGGCCTGATGGAGAGTTTTCAAATTAACATATATATCTTGCCATGAAAAAGACAAATTATGGGAGCAATAGGACTTCCACTCCACTTGAGTTGTTGAGACACAAATGACTCTTAATGGAAGACCACTTTAGAATGTTCTTTGAGTCTTCCAAGGAATCAGCCTTATTTCGGGGGATATTAAAAATCTGAAGAACACAAATTCTTTTCACTGGCAGAGTTAGGTCTTCTCAAGAGAGCCAAATCTTCTTTTTTTTGCAGTTATTGAAGTATTTGCAACAAAAGCAGAAATGTGTTTTAAATCACTGCCCTTTAAAACATATTACCATGGTTTTCAGTTGTGAATGGGAGATGCAATGGGAGATGTATTTCAGCATTTGTACTTGGTTTAAATCTACAGTATGTCACAGAAACTCAGTCTCACACTGCACCACTGAAGTAACTATATCACAAAACACCCATTAAGTTTGCAAGAACTGCAGAATTTTTATGTATAATATGTCAAATGCTTTATATTACAGAAGGACACAACCATGTAGAGTCTCATAAACATATGCTTGAAGTTTGCAGAGACGTTTCATTTTACATTTCCAGGGAGTTACTAATTTCCTTTTATTCCTCCACTTTCAGACATTGAAACCCCTAATTTCTATCCACACTCTTCCCTTAACTTGATGTTTTCTGGAAAAATGTTAGTGCATACCTAAGGGTCTGTAGGATTTTCTGCACTGGGGGAAATTACAATGCAAATTTATATTACCTTGCTTAGGCTCAAAGAGATGTCTTGACCACTCAGACTAAAAGGAAAGTAAATGGCAAAGTACATCACTAAGTAATTTGTTTCCCCCCTCCCCATTTCATTCCATTATCTCTTGCACAATGAAACACCATGTTATCATAATGTGGAATTGGAATTCTGTAAATAATAAATGAATAAAAGGCTATTGTCTTCCTTAAAAATCTCTTGAGTGGAAACATACAACAAACAAACACAAGCACATAATTCTCACTTAAAAAAAAAAAAAAGATGTCATTCAGATCCCTTTTGATCTTAAAATTCATTAATCAGTCTCTAATTTCGAAGTGGAATGCAGAGAGACATGCATTGCCAGCCTTCCCCTTTTCTGCTGAGACAATGCTGCTCAGTAATTTCCCTTATAGGACCTTTTCTTTCAGATGGGCAATCGCTAATCTAGAGCTTGAGATTTAAGTTAGTTCTACCACATGAAGTAACAAAGGCTAAGGATGTTTTTAAAAAATAATTTATGCAGAATTTGTTTTGAAATTATAACCTTTGCCAAGCTGTAGTGGTAACAAAGTAATAATAATTATGTTCTTAATGATAATACCTCCCATATGTTTTTCTGTTACAGCACTCAAGCTTTAAATATCTGTTGATAAGAAGAGATCTTATTAGGAATCAAAATATATATTCATTCTGTGAGTGCTCCATTAACAAATAGCTCATTATCTTCCCTTGATTAAATGATGTTATGCAATGCCCTAAGATCTTGTAAGTGGCAAACTATGTGGCAAGAAGTAATTAATCTGAACTATCTTACAGATGCACCTTTGGATAAGATCCTTTAAATGTTTTTGATCCAGTCATCTACTGAATGTACATGGCATAAGATGCAAACCTGTAATTACAGGTTACAGCACAACTCACATTGCAGAGATCATCTCCATATTCCCTGTTGAAACAGAAGGACTTTACCTGCCAGAAACTTGCTAAAGTCAGTTTTGTCTCATTTGGCCCAGAAGAGTTTGCTGACTCACATATTGGTACAAACTGACCTTAAGAGACATGCAGGTGATGAGTGTATTCCTGCAGTTTTCTGAAAGGGCTCACGAAAGCTTCCATGACTCACAGAAAACACACAGTAATAACAGCGTTCCCATCTCATCAGTTTCCAGCCTTCAGCTTCTTGCTTGTAATGGGAATAGCAATGTTACATCCCAAAAACGGCAGACGAACTAGACTGTAGAAGATCTACCTCAGTGTCCAGAAAGCATACTGCTCTATGAATGTCATGAATCCATAGCTTATGCCAGCACTTTCTCATGCATCAGTCAAGATGAACGATTGCTGAACAGAGGACAAACTGCCAACATATCTCTGTCTTCAGCAGTGATTATGATTGATTTTGCATCCACAGTCTGCAGGGCATAGTCCATGTAAATACCATGAATATCTGTTTACTTATAAGATAATCTAAGATAATTCACCTCAAAAGAGTAATTTCTAAATTTCAGAGTGACTTTTGATACATAGAGAACTCTATTTTGCAGTTACTCTCAATGTCTTGCAATTGCTATTTCCCCTGATTTTCCTATTCCGTGACCAAGAATTTGACACAGTTACACATCTGATGTGACATACTGATGGTGTATGTATATTTGGAGGAGCATCATTCCAACTGAACGTGTAAGAAGATTTGTCTAAAACTATCTCTGTACTTACCTTGTGCAGTTGTTCTAAGTGGGTTTTCATCATCTGTTTAGTCTTTCAGATCTCCAGTACAACTGGAGATCATAGGAGTTTGATTAAAGTGACACCATGTTTCTCAGCTGGACAATATGACTTTTTTTTTAGACAAAAAAATAGCAGTTAAAGATCACTACAGCACAAGCTTTTAATACCCTTTGGCTATGACTCTGTATTTACTGTCACCTCAAACCGTCTCATTCAATCACAGACTCATAGAACAGCCTTAGTTGGAAGGGACCCACAAAGATCATTGAGCCCAGCTCCTGGCCCTGCACAGGACAGCCCCAAGAGTCACACCATGTGCCTGAGAGCAATGTCTAAATGCTCGTGAACTCAGACAGCCTTGGTGCTGTGACCACTTTCCTGAGAGCTTGTTCCAGTGTCCAACCACCCCCTGGGGGAAGAACCTTTGTCTAATATTCACCCTAAACCGCTCCTGACACAACTTCAGGCCATTCCGATTCAGTGACAGGTCCTGTCACTGGTCATCAGACACTGTCACTGGCAGTGCCTGCCCCTCCTCTTCCCCTCATGAGGAAGTTGTAGCTGCAATGAGATCTCCCCTCAGTCTCCTCTTTTCCAGGCTGAACAGAACAGGTGCCCTCGCCCGCTCCTCATACGGCTTCCCCTCAAGGCCCTCCACTGTCTTCATTGCCCACCTTAGGATGCTTTCTAAAAGCTTAATGTCTTTCTTATACTGTGGCAAAGCCTAAGCAAATTAAGCTTCTCATCTGAACCAAGAATATGTATTTTAAGCAGACATGGATGTTTGGAGAGGTGTGTAATGAATATGTGTGGAAACAGGGTGCACAGGCCAGATTATCATGCAAAAGGTGCAATTCCCTTACCATAATCTATGACACCCACATAGCAAACTCACATGCACTGGTAGTTCTGCATTGTTACCATTTCTTTAGCTCTGCCCTGTGATACACACTTCAACAAGGATCACGGTTTGTAAAAACGAGCTGTTCCAAAAGACAGCACTGAAACGGGATTGGCAAATACCATCACAAGCATTTCTGGTATTCATAGCTGTCTCTTCTGAGTCAGAAAAAATAGCAACATAATTATTCTGAATTAAAGGTATTTTTTTTAATTCTAAATCTGTGAAATGACTTGCATATAACTTTTTAGGGACTGACTATATGGTTGCAATGGCATTTAGAAGATCTTCATTTCAGCAACCATCTTGGAAAAGCTACTAATTAGGAAATATTATCACTTGATTAAATGATGTAAATAAATTTGTATGATTCAAATTAAACAAACATAGATTGCGTTGTTCCTAACTGATGAACTCACAGAGTTCTTCTGGAATCAGTCAGTTATCAATAAACTTGCAATTATGTGCAAATGAAAGACATTAAATTTCTTCTGAAATCTTCCTTCGAGCTCAGAGGGATTTTTTATTTTTCCATTAAAAAAAAATGATTCTTTCTGAGATTTATTTTACCTAAAGTTATTATATTATTTTTATTTATGCCTTTTCTGGTTCAACCATGAACAGTTAAGAAAACACAAAATAAGGAATGATTATTAGAAGTTTTGCTTAAAATTCCACTTCCTTTATAAAAAAAGCCCCAAACCCCTTATCTAAAAGATCTGTCATCCAGCTAAACTATGACTGATGATTTACGTCTAATTCATGCAGGAAATGTCCAGCTTTATAAATATTTAAATCAAAGGAATGATTGGAAGAAATGACGGAGGTATATTTCGTCTTTTTAACGGGCAAAGTTTCTCATTTGTAGTGGATCATAACATCTCATTAGGCAGCAAAACAGACACAGTGTCTTTCTTTTGAATCTATGAAACAGAACTTCCTTTCCTTTTATGCACTGCACATATCAAATTTTGAATTTTCCATACTTTTTTAAAAAATATGACTTAAAATATTTCTGACTAGTGTTGCAGAGATAGATGGTTTGTCTCTACCAATGTTTTGACTGTAAATTATCCTAAATATCTAAGCAAAGTAAATCAATTTAAGTCTTACAGGCACAGGCCACAAGATCTGTTCCATGCTATAATGAGCTATTTAGAAATGGTCACTCTTCTAATGTTTAACACGTTCATTTTCAGCAAAAATGGAATGTATCATTAATACTCTTGAGTTACTGTTGTCTGGTTTCTAAACCAATGTTATATTTTACTTTTAATAGCTCATTTTTTATCCTTATGTTTAACCATAAATATTGTTTATTAAGAGTGATCAGCTTAGTAAGCTCTTTTAGCTGTTATATTAAATTGAACAAGCCAGGCTTTTTTGGTAACTTTTCTCCAGGTGGAGTCTCTATTCCTATCACTATTACAGTAGTTCTTCCATTTTTTCATTCACCTTTCTTAAACCATACAGGAAGAATAAAATTAGAGGGTAGCAGGACAACTGCTGAAACCATCTTACTCTAAGTTTTAAGGTTTCTGTCTGTTTGGTTGTGAACCTCTAGGTATTTAAAAAATAAGGTGATGAATGTAAAATGATACTGTTTCCATACACTTCCATACTGTACTTCAATATGACTGATTTCAATTGCACCTTCATCACATTTTTTGGAACTGCTGCTGTTTAGCTTAGCTTTTTTTCCTAAAGTGATCTACAGTATGCTCCACAAGGAAAAATTGATCTTTCCTTGCTCAAAAAATTCTAAAAAGGAATTTATATATATTTTCTGAATATTTCATTACTACCAGATCATAGCAAAGTAGCATACAGAATTTTGAGGCATTGTTTAGCTTGTCCTCCTATGAGAGAAGATTAACTCTACCTAGGTTATTCTTGTAGATATTGGTTTAACCATCTTTCAAAAGATCTTAGATGAGCTTCCCAAAGCCTCCCTGGGCACTGCCTTTCACTATTTTCACTCTTACATTGTAGAAAGTTTGTTTGGCTCTTCTTGTGGTGGGCTAGCCTTGCATAGCAGCAAAATGCCTACCCATCTGCTCACTGACTGAGCAGGGTCGAGTGAGACAAGGAAATCACCAATTACTCTTGGGGGCAATGCAGAGTTGACTTCGGCAAAAGTAATTTATTTTATTGCCAATTAAAATAGATTTAGGTAGTGAAAAACAAAAAGACAAGCATTATAACAATACCTTTCCTTGCCCTTTTCCAAGGCTCTACTTCACTCCTTCGCTTCAGACTCCTATACAAGCCCACCCTGCCCAGCAGAGCCAGGGATGGGGATTGCGGTTAGTACAGAGTGCTTTCTCCCTTGCCACTTCTTCCTCCTGCTTTTCCCCAGCTCAGTCGTGGGCTCCCTTGCAGGAGATACCCACTGCTCCAGTGCAGGCTCTTTCCCAAGTTCCAGGGGAATCTGTGCTCTGGTGCTTGGAGCACCACCCTCTCCTCTGACTTTGTTATTCCCGTGCCTCTCAGATGTTTTGCCCTTTCTTAAGTACATTTCCCCAAGGCACCCCCTCTCAGCTATGGGCTCAGCTGTGCTCTGCAGTGGGTGGGTCGGAACCAGCTGTGCTTGGCACGGGGCAGCCCCAGTGCCCCACACAGAACCCCCCACAGCCCCTGCTAGCAAAACCTGGACACCTACAACCAATACAGATTTTTTTTGCAATTTCAAATTGAAATCTTTGCAGTGAAAACTCTTAAGTCCATTAGCTCTGTTACTGCCCTACACAAAAAAATGTTGATAAGTTATTCCCTTCCCCAGTCTTGTTTCCTAGACTTGAAAAATTACACTCCCTTTGTTTGTCCCAGGAAAAACGTTTTATAAATCATAGCACTCTCCAGATTCTTCAATTAATATATGTCTTTCTCAAAGTACAGCACACCATGGTCCACCCAAGGCCTAAACCAAGCAAGAAAACTTTTATGGACTACAGCAGGGGCATTTTTAGCAGCAACCCCACTGCCCACCCTCCTACTGAACTCCTGAGTCCCCTTTTGGGAAAGTAAGACATCAGCCTAGGATAGGATAAAACTTCCAAAACTGCCCTGAAGAAAATTTTTTTCTCAGCTTCTACCTGTGCAACTAATTATTCCTGTTTGATTAAGACATTTGGCTGACTCTCATGCTTGGGGCTCCAAAAAGAGCAGACAGCATTGGGGCTGACACGTATCTGTGTTCTCAAAACTTCAGAATTACTGCCATAGGTCAGTATATTAAGAGGCTGAATACTACTTAATTACATTGTAGTAAAATTAAAACTAAAAATACCTACTGTTTAAAACCTAACATTCTTGGAGATGTTTTTATTTTCTGATTTTGAATATACACTATGAAACAACTCTATTGTGGTATTCCTGTGAAGGAAAGGTTTTTGGAAGAGAAGGACATATTTAGAAGTAAATGAGAAAACAATTTAGGATAATAATAAAATAAATACCTCCAATATTTTGAATGAGATAATAGGGAAGGAAAAAACTTACAGCATGTTTAAATAGTTTGTCAGAAACATGTATAACATTACCAAACTCAATAAAGAAATGTACTTATTTAAACCCATGGAGTAAAACATTGTGATATGTATCCTGTTACTCACTGAAGACATTTGTCTTTTGTTGCCTAGACAGACTGTCACCATGTTCTCATCCATCTTAGTTATTCAAAGGATACAAGAGAACTATTGATTTGTGTTCATTCTTATATTCCTGTGCATAATAATTGCTAAGGGAGGTAAAATTATTTATCAGGCAGCTGCAGTATATTTTACCATGTCTGATGTTCACTATGCATTTAAATAAGAAAATAGCAAGTTATGATATTCCAATTCCTTAATGTGATTATTCCATTTTGTACACATTTGTGATTAGTGTTCACAGTACCTCACTGGAAAGCAACATGTATGGAGAAACTTCTAACACTATTGCATATATCATTCTTAATTTACTTCAATTGATTAACTGAGATTTTTTACACTGTATCTTAACTAATAAAAACAATTTATTTGCCTCTTAAACACAGGTTCAAGCAAATTGGAAAACAAAAGACTCAGGCTGTACATTTAACTACTTATTTTAGCTTTGTAAATTTAAAAATATCTTTTTGATAGTTAAATAGACTTGTGCAGTTTCTTGTCATGCTCAGTGCAAGTGTATATTCAAACCACACTAAATGGATAATTTAAAAATTCTAATATTAAACATCCCACTGGGTGAGCCACTATAAAGTCATTAAAGTTCAGTGTCATTGACCAGGTATGAGCAGCAGGCACATATTTTCTCAAAGTAAAAGCAGAAATGAATTCATGCTGATTAACAATGCTTTTCCTTTCAGGATGGCCCCAATCCCTGCAGCTATCTGACTCCTGTCCAACTGGGAGAGAGTTCTTGCTCTGCCCCAAACCCTTCACACAGTCTAATAGGTTGAACAGTCACCTGGCAGCGCAGTGTGCCAGTAACCTATAGATTTCCAAACACAATGTTTAACTTTAAATAGAATAGTTATGATGCTAACAGGCTTTTTAAGAGATGATATTCAGCATAGGTAAGCAGTGACTCAGGACATTAATACTGATCAGTCTCTGCCAAATCAAACAAATGAGAGCGTTTTCACTGCTTTTCAGATCAATACGTATTTCATTTCTGGAAATTGCTGGCCTACATCTCAACAGTTATTGGTGAGGCATGTGCAATCCCAGCAAGGAAACTGTAAGAATTTTCAGGAATTAATCATATAGCTGTGGATTGCTGCTTCTTCTGGAGCTCTACTCTGGGATCCCCAAGGGCACCACCAGCTTTGACCATCATGGGCAGCACTCCTGCCCCCAGGCCTCCCCTCATCCTGCCCACATCAGAGGACCCCACATCAGCCCCCCAGGTCTGTCAGCCCCTACCCCAGTGATGCAGTTGACTTTCTGGGCTGCAAGAGCACGTTGCCAAGTCATGTTGAGCTTTTGGCCCACAAACACCCTCAAGACCTTCTCCCCAGGGCTAATCTTGATCCATTCTCCTTCCAGTCTGTACTTGTGCTTGGGATTGCTCCAAACAATGGACAGGACCAGCATGTTAAGCTCACCACACAGCTTGGTGTCATCAGTAAGTTTGTTGAGGGTTAATATGTACATGTTATATATACATGTATGTATATATATATATATACATATATATGCAGACACACTGCATTTATATGCACAGTAAACTATGCATCTCCTGCAGCATAATTATTGACTTCTCATTCTGGTAGACTTTTAAAGAAAAAGATTTTGTTAAACAAAAATTAAGTGAAGACTAGTAAGAATACAGTATATTGAATATAAGCCACAACTCTAACAAATAGGAATAGTATTGTGTTTAACCTTATGTTTCAAGCTGAGGTTAATAATGAGACATTTCTAAAGATGAAAGTGCATAACACATATTAAAATGGAACTATCTGGTTTGTTCCTCACAGCCTACAGTCCTCTGAGGTTTTCAGTATCCTCAGCATGCATTGATCATCACAGCCATAAGAGCTGTGTTGGTTTATTGCTTGTAAGAGATTCTCAGCAATTTGCTTTTTAGGTGGAAGTGCTTGAATTTTTTGGCTGAGGTTTTCATCAAAACAATGACTCATCATAACAGAAAACTGAGAAGAAAAAGGGTCATTACAAAATGCATGGGATCAATCATTGTTGGGTAACATGTTGCAGTACTATTTTCACACTTAACAACAAGAATCAAGCCAAACCACATTTTTATAAATGTCTGGCAATGTATAGCATTCAGACCTATATAAGGCTTCTTTTATGTATTCACGTGTAACAGCAGTTGCAGTTGTGCATGTCGAATATACATAAACTTCAGCAAAACATCTTTGCATATGTTATCAGCAAAATCAAAACTGTGATTTTGTCCTCAAATATACATTTTCTGACTTGCCACCTGTGCTTTTAAAACCTTAGTGTTCCCTATACTAAATACCTATATTTCACCGTTACAGTATGCAATGCAGTCAGAGAGGTTTCTCTTTCTCAAGTACAGTTTTCAGTGGTTCAGCATCACCATATAGGCTTTCTGTATGATATCGGAAGTATTTCCAAGACATGCTAACAAGATATGTCTGTTTAGCAATTAATGCCCTTTATTTGTCCCTCTCTCAGTACACATATACTTGACACAAGAAACTGAATTACTCCAATATTCACATTTGAAATCACAATGTGACTGAGCATGCAGTCTTGACACTAAAGGGGATTTGATCCTTTCATTCCTGTCTACTCTGATGCTTAAAATGAGCTCAAACTACTTTCCCCCAGGGCAGTTTTAACATGATCATTTTTAGACACTGTTCTTCCTGTCACACCCACAGCCTAGCAAGCCCTTTCATTCTAGCAAAGCCCTATGCATTCATTTGCATGTAGGAGAGTATTAAATTACTCTACAATTCAAATATTTCAGAATAGATGAGAGACATAACTCATATTAAATATAGAAGGCAATTGTAACATATATAGTATGTGTGTTCATCACTATTTTTTTGTTATTCCAGTCAAAATGGAAAAATCTCTCACTTTTGTTATCTTCTACTTTAATCAATCATACTACATTTTTTCCATTTTTTTAAATTTAATTTTCCTTCTGAAGAAGTGGCTTTAATTAAACAGTGAATCACAGAATAATACCATCTTCTCGACATAGCTTTAGACGAACCCTTTCTGTAATGTTTCAGATTTTCCTATCAGTTGATACAAACTGATGAGCTTGAGTTAGGAGAACTTGTACCTGCTGTTTTCTTCCGTTTTTTTGCATACATTACATGGGAAAATAGCATAACTTAGAGGCAAAAAGAATAATGTTGATTGCAGCCCATTAAAAATAAAATGGAAATTAGTAATTCACACTATTAACATATGTGGTGGATTCCCTCTCATTAGATAACCGAAACCACAGCTATCCAACTTCTGAAATTCATGTTGTGGCCATCCCCAATTATTTGACTCTGTAAAGGAATAGATGACATACTTTTTCACCTTGGAAATCAGACTATCTTTTTAAATGTTCTGACCAGTCTTCCAGTCTATGAAAACTGGCTCATAAAAACTGCTTGTTGTATGTTTGCACCTCTTTTGGAAAACGAAATTTTTGATATTTCAGTATGCAGTAACCATTTGATATAGTTTGTTCTTTACAAAAAAAAACAAACAAACAAAAAACAAAGACAAAAACAAACAAAAAAAGTGGGAAGAAAAATAGTGGAAATAACTTAGCCACTCACTCTGTAATGGATCCATTCCAAAATACAAATCAGTGAAATCCTACAATAGCAGCTCTACTAATTTGTCCAGTTTCTCCAAAGGTAGAAAGGTAAAAATTAAAAGTGGGACAAGCTAAAATGCAGAAATTGTGTCATAACATATTTGGAACAACTGTAAAAAATGCAACCTGTTTGAAAATTTGTAACCCCACGAGTATTGACATCAATGGGACTTGAACAAGAGTAGTCAAGGAGAGGCCACTGTTCTGTTCTCTGCTGGGCCAGATGTTTAACTTCCTGCCAAGCCTGCTACTGCTCGCTGAGTTTGGCCTCCCTATAGCTAGATCAATGAATCACTACAGAAAAATTAATGCTAACACAAAAAAGTAAGAACTAGTAAAAATGTCAGATTTTATCCTTTGCAACTGTACTAATCCTCTTCTTTCATATGCAACATCAATTCAGATTTGACACTTGCCACTGACCTCAATTGCTACTACTGAAGATACAGGATTAGTTGTGCTAGCAAGTAGTGGGGAACGATTGGCACCTGATATAAGTAAGCCATTAGAAAATGGAAAAGTAAGTATCTCCTTTGTAAAATCAGCACAAACAGAAACTGTATTCTCTTTGAGAAATAATACAAAATCATTGGTACAGTTTGAATTTCGTCTTGGGAAAATTTAGTGGAATATAAAATGCTTTATGAAAACCAAGTTGGGAAAGATCCATGTTCATTCATGTCAGCTGTCCAATGTAGTGAGCTGTAGTTCATGCTTTGCTGTCTATCACACTTTTTTGCCTAAGTCTGTCTGATATCCCTCCTAATCTTCAGGACTGAAGAGGCTGCAAGCAGGAGATTCTAGATATTCCTCCCAGACCTCTATTGTCACCCATATTTCTTTCTTATAACTAGCTTTGCCCCGGGCAGTAAAGGGTTGAGGTTATCCTCCCAGTACTTCTCACTGCAGTGGATGTCAACGTGGCTGCACGAGGAGCAGGGTCCCATACTTAGATTGTCTGTGGCTTTGGTATGCTGCCAGGCAAAATGCAATAATGGAAACCCCAACAGGAAAACAGCAGTTCTCTGTAGTTTATTGCCCAGTCAAATCTGAAGATAATTTCCTGGCATCAACCACTGGTATTTTCCTGGCACCAGAACTTTTTCCCTGTCAGAGTTCCTATAAACAGTGCTACAAACAAGCTACTCCCCAAAAAAGGTCCAATAGCATTTCATAATGGAAAGTATTTCCAAGTTATCCAAATCAAAAGATCACCACGCATATGCTAAAAATGAGATCTAACTATACATTCTGTAATACCGGCCTCAGCTGGAGAGGGAAGACTAAACAATTTTAATTTCTTTTTGTTCCCTGTAGGATAGAAATATTATTTGTGCAAAGATTTTTTGATATTATATATGCAAGGTACTGCATAGTGACATATAAGTGCAATGAGAAACCTTTCTGTTATTTCTCAAAATATTTGAAAATAAATTACCTTAAAAATGCAGGAATACACTAATATTTTATAAAGAACTTTTGGGTGCATTCACTGCTATGTCATGTAGATTTTTAAATGGTTATATACATTTTATTTTTTTATTAGTTTTAGCTGTTGGAAGCCCACTACTTGTTAGCTGCAGCTGGTACAGACTACTGTAAATGTTTATAATATCCGCACTAGACAAAAGTTTCACATCTTAAATCCTCCAGTTAAAAAAGATACATAGAAAAGAACCACCAATGAGGACACTGACTGATCATGCATTTTTCTTCTGCACATAGACTATTCAGACTGGAAAAATTGGGGGCTTGGCTTTCTGGAAAGAAAATTAAGGATTCACAAAAAAGAAGGAGTCTGTTAAAAAAATAGAAGTGAAGAGTTGCAAGCCCAATACAAACTGGCACAACTTTCAGCCTAATCTTTCCAAAGCAGCTGGCTGGGATAGAAAGTGGAGATCTAGTGAACAGAGCAAATAGGTGAGTGGGTGCTTGAGATATCCAGGTAGGGTAAAAGCTTTAATTTTGTTTGTTCTCAAGTGATCCACAGTATCTATGGCCAATATAGGCTGTTGCTTACTCTATTTGTGTAACAATGTTTTTAAGGATTAGTCTGGCTTCAGAATATAACTCTGGAACAATATTATGAAAGGATGAATAAAAGAAAGTAAAATAAAAATGAAAACAAAAATCTCTGCTTTTACAATAAAAGTCTTGATATGGGCTTTGAGATCACTGAAGTAAAGTACACTATTTTGCTTGGCAAAATTCCAGGTTTAAAAGACTTAAGTAGATACAGGATCAATATCACTGGAGTGTCTTAAGTGATCTCCCTCTAAAACTCTAAAGGAATAGTAAAAGAGAATGATAAAAAAGCTGCAAATTTTGAGAGGAAGACCACAGAATAACTCTCCCTTGAGCTACTAGATCTATTAGCATTTGGGAGTTTCTTTTGTTTCATAGGTTGAAATCTCTGTGTTTGAGATTTGAGGAGGAAGGTGAGCAAAGTTCCCAGTTTAAGATATATTGAGGACAGGTATGTTATTAAAATGGCCTTAGGCTCAATCACCAGGTCAACCTCAGTTCTTTCAAAAGTTTACCTGAATTGTACCTTACAGTGGCCCGAGAAGATATTCCTGTGAATATGAATCACACATGATCTGAAATATTTTTATTGAAGTTAGACACACAGGCTGAGATTCATCTAACTTAAGGTCATATCTGAAAATTTGTTGTCTAAATCTGTTATAACAAACTGAAGCTGACTTTGCAGTAAGTGCAGATACATAAAAAAAATGAGATGAAACCTCTTCCAGAGGTGCTTAACTCTCCATTAAGGAATGTAGCACTAATTAGCTTTCAGTCAGGTTGTTGGCTTTGGGAGATATAGTTTCTGTTGAAATGAATCCCAGAATGTTAAAACATGATCTGTTTTTTCAAAAGCCATTTTCTACATAATCTAATTTGTATTTTGACAGCACAGTCTTTACATTGTATCAGTATACTTAGATTTTTTTGGTTCAATCCATGAGTAAGGACTTCAATAACGGAACTAAGTCATCTAATATGATGATTAGAAAACAAACAAATATTTAAGGCTGTGGGTCAAACTTTAACTCCTGCCCCCTTCTGAAGTGCTCTTATAGGCCTGAAATAAATATAAGTGCTAATTTCACAAATATTTTCTTGGTGTTTGGTACCAAGATCAGACCTTTTTAAAAGAGAATTGAAAGACATGAGTGGTGCTCTTTTTTCAGTAGCTGAGTGGCTAATACACTCAATCCGTGTGGGTTTATTCTGTTCTTTATTTGAAGAACATACATCTTGACCTTGCATAGTCAGTAGACTGCAAACTCTTATAGAGGGAAAAAAACCAATACCTTTGTTAAAAATTCCAGAAGAGTAAAGTACCTTCAGTATTTCCTGGGCCAAAGGAAAATTAGGCTCTAGTCTAGTTTAGGGCATTTACTTGAAAGAAGAGACCTGAGGTGCACTCCCTATCCTTAATGATAGTCTTTGTAATGATAGTCTCTGCATTAGGTGTTAAACATTTGCTCATGTGAGAGTTGGAAGTGCATTGTCTTCTCTGGCAAGTGCCCTAATCATGAGGCTACGAGTCACACATGTGCTTTTTTGGCTGGTAGATATGTAATTGCTCCAAGTAGTGAAAAAGAATCAGCAGAAGGGATTCCAAGGAAGCCTCACTGTGGAAGGCAATGAAGACCCTAAGCTAGACTTAGTAAGTATTTACAGGTCTAGACTAGTGTTTGGATGACTTTCCTAAAAATCAGTAAATACAAGGAAGAGACGGAGGACCCTATATTCCATATCGTGGAGGGTAGATAGCTTTAACTAACATGGGACTAAGCAGTGCTGCCACCACTGCACACACCCCACAGAAACAACGCTGTTCAAGGAAAAGGTTTTTAAGGTTTCAGAGAGTCTTTACTGCAGGCATGACAACCAGTTGCTAAAGACCATGAGAAGACAAAGGATAAGACAACCTTGCAGCCAACTCTCACTCAGATTGCTAGTCCTGGTGGGTGCCATTCTCAGCTGTTTTATCCTTCACAGACTGCGAAGCGAATGTACCTCCTAACTGGCTCCTGGCCCTAAGTAGCCATGGGGCTTGTGCAGTTCCTGGCATTTTCCCGAAATTGTGATAGTATCAAAGGACACTGGAAGCCCAGGGATTACTTTCTGAAACTGTCTTGAACTGAATTCTAATTAGCGCTTTGCTTGAGAGCCCTTTCATAGCTGGTGCACCTGGATGAAAATAAACCACAAAGGGAGCATATTTTTGTTCATCATTAATTTTTACTTACTTTGTATAGACTAGTGAGACTCTGCAGTAATCTTCTTAATTTGTAATACATTGTAAATTCATTTAGTAAGTTTATGCATTGCATGAGTTTTTTTTTTTGTTACTTCTTACAAGTGTAACCAAATTAATACTTTTTATAATGAGTCAGATAGTGTGATATTGCTCAAACTAATCTGGTGAACTCCTACTTTATTACAATACTAGATATCATGAAAGTTTATAATTAAACTTTCCAATACCCTGAGGGCATTCTTTATGTGGTAGAAAGGCAGGCCTCTGAGAAAATTCTAGATTTTCAAAATCAGGCCAGTCATCCTGTCACATTTATGTGAAAAAATAGTTACTTAGTTTATAAAATAAACAATCGTCTCACTTTTTGTTTAATACTTACATTCAAAAACCAGAACTAGATATGGTGCATGCAAGTGCTTCGCAGTTCCTGGGGCCAGTAGTCTGCTCCTGCTGCATCCTGCATCTGTACTGGATCAAAATCGGATAGGAATTCACCTACTGAGCAATGGTATCCAGGCCCAGGACACCAAGATGTATAGGTCAGATTGAAATGTGGGTATAAACCACCCTAAAGGACCTAAACCAAGGAAAATTATGTATTTCAGAGAGCAAAAGTTTCAGGTTGTTTTAAAGATACATGCTTTTTAGCCAGGAAGAGGATTACTTTTTTTTTTTTTTTTTGTGAGACCTGCAGTGCATCCTTTACTTCTCTCCTAGTCATCACAGGCTTATAGCTTATTTTTTTCTTAACAGATATTTGAGACATCTTTCTCAGAAACTTAAAGAATCTATGTTTTGGCAGTATTCCTAGCTGTTTAACTACTGTCTTGGTTTTGAGTTCAGGCACTTAAAAATGTCTCACTACGTACAGACTAAATTAAAAAATTGCTTTTAGCTATAAGTTAATCTCCTTAATCATGTTTTAGTGAGTGAAATATGGTTGTCTCCTAGGCTTTCATTCACCTCCACCAACATAATATTCTTCAGAAAAAGCTTGCGTTTGCCTTGACAAGGATCTTAGGACATGTTAATGCTAGCTCTCTGACAGGAGCTAACAAAAAGACTTCTGAATGAAGCAGTTCCACTCCGCAGGGTAGACTCTTATCGTCTTGAATGTGTGATCAACCACGACTTCAGAATTTCAATGAGGAAATAGGCTGTCACAGAGCTGTGTGAGGGGCCAGCCCCGGCCATGTGGGTTGAAAATCTTCAGTTCAAAGAACATGTGCTTGTGGCAGAAATGAGTCATTCTTCTCTACTGATCTGCAGCATTGGCAGTACAGTCAGCTGTCAAATTGCTGTGGTAGCAGGTTTGCAGTGCCACTGTAGTGTTTTCTACATACACTAGGAGTAGTTCTTGGAACTACAGTTTGCTTTCAGAAGTTGGGGGCTCTCAAATCATGTTGAGGTCACTGATATCTCATTTGTGCTTAGTTTCCCCCTCCTAAACAGAAGCATGTCTGCCAAGAATTAGGGATAACTCTCGCTGCTATGTCAAGCATTGGCAGATGGAAAGGTCTTACAGAACTATTTGAATACAAATGCAGTAAATAACATATGCATAATTTTGGCCTGCAGCACCCAGTGGAAGAATAAAGAAAATTATATTTAGAGAAGACAGACCTAGGGCAGCCATTGCTAGGTTTCAAAGCCACTGAATATCAGTGATGGCTATAAGCATACAAGGAGCATGAGGGATCCTGTTTATGTCTTGGTAGGACATGCACTGTTCCTAGAAGACCCATTAAAAAAAGTTAAAATAACAGAACCCAAGGCAGACCTTAACCAGGAAAGCAATATATGTATTTTTTAACTTTTTTTTTCTTTTTTTTCCCCAGACTAGACTGGAATGCCTACAAGATACCCGTGAGGAAGGGACTGCTTTAATCTCTGAGGAGTGTAATTTTATAGCCCAGGACACTGGTCTTTTTCCCTTTGTGGCATTTTTTTAACTACAAACCTGTGTTTATCAGTTTTGACTCATGAGATACCAGATAATTCCTTTTTACTTTTTAATTGGATTGTTTTTATCTGACACTGCAATAAATTATTTTGGCATAAATACAGTTATTGAATTTCTTTTTAACTGGGCATCGACTTCATATAGTAATTCACTAAACTAATAGCATCTGAGGAAGTAAAAAGAATAGCATAGTCAGACTAGCTGATTCTTAAATGAAAACAGTTTCTTCTTAAGCCTAAAGCAAGGCATAGACTGCAGGGGAAAAAACTCTCAAGCATTCAAAGGAAGATCCACTAAACCAAAATGATACCTATTGTTTTCTGGGCCATTACTTATTTTCCTTTTCCCCAGTGTGTATACAGAGATTTTGAGTAAAGTCTATTTTCTACTCCTCCCACTCTGGAATTTCTTATTCCTTCTATTGAAACTGAATACCCAGCCCCTGAGCAGCCTTTAGCAGGTACAAACACAGAGCAGAACACTGGTACATATGAAGAGTTCAGATGGAGCTGTGGTGAACAACTCACGTGAGTTCCAGCTCTTCTCCACTCACCCCAGACTGAACCCTTCTTCCTTGATTTTAAAGAGGCATTTTTAAAATAAGCCTGATAAAAACACGTGTCAAATCTAACATCTACCAAGTTACTGATGTAAACAACCAACTTTGCCTACCATCTAGTGTGATCAACCTGAATTCCTGCAAATACTGAAAGACCTCATATGAGTGCTGGAAAGTTGCAAAGAACTTTGGTGAACAGATGAAGTCAGAGCTGGATAATTGATAGTTACAATTGCTACTTAGGCTTTCCCTTTGTGTCAAACCAGCATAAATTTCTTGTGAAAGATCAGAAGGCAACCAGATAAAATCAATTCACAGGATTAGGGAACCTGATGAGGTAAAGAGGATTTGAAAAAATCCACTATTTTCAAGTGAGAAATTTCTGTTAAGGTGCCTGAAGAAAGGTAACAACAATTTGAAGATTGCAGCACATAATTGTCTCCTAAGTAGGGAGGGAGTAGTATTTCTTTTTGGTTTTGCAGTAAGCATCCTTTGGCAAAAAAAGCCCCCAATATGTAAGCCATTGAAAACATCCTCCTTAAGTAAATAAAATTTTATTTATAAAATTATAATGTGGCTTCTAATCAGAACATAGTCTACAGTCCTGAATAAGAAATGCAGTTAACTTTTCCTGTTACTAACAAAGGATTTTCTCTCTATGTAATCAGATGCACCCATTGGATTCTGATGTCCAAGGCCATACTCGTTGAGAGACTGGGGAGCAAAGGGAAGTGAGTTGATACAGAAATTCTTTAGTTGGTATCTAGCTTTTTTTGAAGTTGTCTACTTCCAACCTTGTGAAGTATTCCTCATAGTAAATACACTCTATTTAAGACAGCACAACTCTCTCTACTTAATCTAGGAAATTTATATACCAGAAACAAGTACAGCTGGCAAAATTTACAGATTTTTTTTTTCAATACCCTTATTTTATGCGAATATGTTTTTCTACAAAGCTAGGAGTTGCTACCAGCCATCAGATACTTGGTTTTGTATGGTAACATATCCACATCTCTGTTCAATAGAAACACATAACCTCAGTATAGAAGAAGATGGATTAATTATTTTTTCCAGCAGATGCTTTAGTAACTTGGGAAAATTGTAATATCAACCATGAGAGATTAAGTTCTCTGTGTCTTACAGAGAGCAATTGACTGATTTGGCAAGATATTTTCCAACTTATGAACAGTAAGAGCCAGTGCATTATTTAGTACAGCTTTAAGCTTATTCTTATATACTTACCTAAGTATAGAATTTGTTAAGAAACCTCCTTTCTGTTTCATTCTTATATTTCTCATTTTTTTTCATGGTATTTAAATGCAAAAATTGCTGTTTATGGTAGAAAAAGCTATAAGCAGAAATGAGCTGAAAAGAGGATGCAAAGATATATTGCCATCGTGCATTAACATTTAGCAGTCTCTTTCCCTCAGCTACACAAATACTCTTTATAATTTTCTCCTGATGTAGATTAATACAAGAGGATGAAAAGCAACTTGGTTAGCAGAAGACAGACAGCAGTGTAGAGACTAAACATAAGAAACTCACTTACTTAATTTATATATATTAAAAAACCAAACCAAAACAAAAAAAACCACAAACAAACAAAAAACCCAAAAAAACAAAGTAGGACTTTCTAATTCTGCAGAGTTAGAAGACTGTGGTGGGTTGACCCTGGCTGAATGACAGGTGCCTACCAAAGCTGGTCTTTTCACTCCCTTCCTCAGGTGGAGAGCATAGAGAAAATATAGCAAAAGATTCATGAGTTGAGATAAGGGCAGGGAGAGATCACTCATCAGTTACTGCCACAGGCAAAACAGAGTTGACTTCGGTAAATTAGTTGAATTTACTACCAGTCAAAATCAGAGCAGGATAATGAGAAGCAAAAAAAATCCTAAAAACACCTTCCCGTCACCCCTTCCTCCTTCCCAAGCTTAACTCCATTCCCAATTCTCTACCTTCTGCCCCTGAGTGGTAGAAGGAGAAAGGGAATGGGGGATATGTTCAGTTCATCACATGGTTTCTGCTGCTGCTTCCTCCTCAGGGAGAGTCCTTCCCCTGCTCCAGCCTCTGGGCCCTCCCATGGGAGAAAGCCCTCTCTGTGTGAGGATGGGAATCCTTCTCATGGGCTACAGTTCTTCACAGCCTGCTCCAGTGTGGGTCACCCACATGGTCACAAGACCTGCTAGCAAACCTGCTCCAGCATGGGCTCCTCTTTCCACAGAGTCACAGCTCCAGAATGGGCTTCCCACAGGGTCACAGCCCTCTTTTGGGTATCCACCCACTACAGCATGGGGCTCCTTCATGGGCTGTGGGTGGGTCTCTGCTCCATTGTGAAACTCCATGGGCTGCAGGAGGGCAGCCTATCCCACCATGGTCTGCACTATGGACTGCAGGGGATCCTCTGTTTTGGCTCCTGTAGCACTTTGTCCTTCTACTTCTGCACTGACCTTGGTATCTGTGAGGCTGCAATTACATCAGTACAAATCATTTGGTTTTCCCCTTAAATATGTTATCACAGAGTTACTACCACTGTCACTGATTAGCTTGGCCTTGGCCAGCGGCAGACCTGTCTCAGACCCAGCTGGCATTGGCTCTGTCAGACATGGGGGAGGTTCTGACAGTGTCTCAGAGTAGCTGCCCATGTAGTCCACCTCACTATGAAAAACTGGTCATGCAAACCAAGTACAAAGATACATGGACTTATTTTTAAAAGTCACTAGTCAAGCTGACAAACAGCATGACCCTTGGGTCATCTGACATATAAATTGAAAGTTATGTAATGGAAAAGGGAAAAGGATGAGTGGAATGGAAATTGTTCTGAATTACTTGGAATATAAATTAATCAAATGATCAATCTGACATAGTCTGATGTATCAATTTTTTATTTTGAGAAAGATTTAAGTTCCCAGAAGTAGGTGCCTAAGTAAGTCTGCCCAAAGGAAAAAATGTCTATTTCATTTCCTATGACAGAGAAATACTTATCCTCTTTCAATTTTAAAGACCAGCACGAAACTAGACCTTCCCCCATAGGCAGTGGAATGCAGTGCTGGTGGACAGCATGACAGCAATTCCAGTAGATTGGAGTACATCTGTGTGGCAGCTGATGGCGGATCCTCTCCACCCCTTGTCCCCCCCTCACGCGGCCCTCCGGCTTCCCGAGATGTAAAGGACCCACACACGCGGGGGAGGCAGGAAGCAAAGAGGATTTTACTCACAGCGTATGGGTTTTTATAGGGGTCTCCCAGGGGGTTGTGATGTCACATCCTGGACAGGGGACCGAGGGGCAGGGAAAGGGTTACAGCAAGGGAGCAGGGGGCAGGGTTTACACAGAAACTTGCTTGACCATTTTCTCACATACTAATGAAGGTGTTACAGACAAAGGCAGGGAAAAACATTATGGTGAGCTATCATCTTCTGAGGCTTATTGCTACACATCTGCTGCAATGTGCTTGTGCCTGAGTCAAAGTCCATTGTCAATGACAATACTAATATTAAAACCAATGGACATTCAGGCAAGGATGCTAGGAGGAAAAAAAAAACCAACACCAAAAAAACCCAACAAAAACAAAAAACACACCTTGATATTTTAAAAACTGCATTAATGACAATTTATTTTTCTATTTTTAGTGGACTTCATCAGAGAAATTTGGGAAACATTAAGGGATTCAATTAACATCGTAAATATTTCAGACACTTTGTGTTTGCATAGGTCTTTGGGGGTGTGGGCAGTCTGTTCTGGGAAATGATTCTAAAGGTCCTCAATAGATGTCCATTTTGCATTTAAAATATTCATGTTTTGTTGCATTGTCATGAGCAAGTTATGTTTAAAATAATATATATAAGGATGAAAAAGTAAATTGAAAATATAAGAGCAGAGAAAAGTAGTTTTGCATAATTAATTTAAAAATTATTTTGAAATAAATCTCTTCAAATCCATCAGGCTTTGTATTTTAAAAATAAAAAATTAATGTAATTACATTTTAGGTGCTTTTAGGTAGCTGACATTTGCACAGTTTGGAAAATATCATTGCATTATAGATTTCCCGCAAGTTTTTATTTTACCAGCTTCTGAATTCCATCTGTGTATGGTATACTAAGTTTATAGAAATGCACATTAATTAATTTTTTTTTTGTAAATCTGTAAGCTTGAATTGCCCTTGAGATGTTAAAGTTTAAAATAATAGAACAAAATCCTATAAAATGAAGATCAGAAGGCTGTATTTTTGTTCAATCATTAAAGAGTATTATACTGACTGAACTGGGACAATCCTTAAACATAGGTAACAGTGGTACACTCTGGCCTTAAATTTCATCCATTCTGAAAGAAATTATATAATCATGGAATTATTTCCTAGAGCTTTGGAATGACTTATTTGGAAAATTAAATAATTGCAAGATGAGACTGCACTTAATACTCTGTTCAGAAAAAGAATGACTCATCATCCATTTATTTGCTCCACGGTTGAACTGAGCTTTGCAATAGTTGAGACTAATACAGCCCAGCTCTTGAAAAAAAACCAAATCCATTTGTTCTGGCACAAATGGCAAATAAACTGCATCATTAGGAGCAGATTTAACAACATTTGCTGAACTTTTAACATTTTCATTTTTATTACTTTATTTACTCTTACTGGAGCTGGAAACATTTTTCCCCTCACAAACTTGTGAAATGTTTTCTTGCTTTTTAAATTTCCTCTCTTTTGATTTTTCTGACCTTCTCCATCTATTAGACACATCTCTCAGAACCTATTAGAAGTACAGCAAAATACCGTCAACTTCTTCAAATAGAAACTGCTGGAATCATTAAATTCCTTTACTAAAATTAAGAAGAAAGGAGCAAGGGCAAGTTTGAAAGTTTGGAAACTACTCATGATATGAAGGTTTTAAAATTCAGGTTCGTGTTGGATTTTCAAAATCTTATGGATGCAAATGTTCATTGTGGACTATGGATATTTTAGGAGTCAAAGTGCTCTTACCTAAATGAGAAACTGGCAGTTTGAAAGGACTTGTTCTCTGACAAAAACAGACTCACTAAGCTGGTTTAGTTCTTTATTCTTGTGAACAGGAAATCACTCTATTTCCTATTATTCATTAAAAAATTACATTCAGATATGCTCAGTTTTGATAAAATAAATTGTAAAATAATTTCTAACATTTGTCTATTGTTTACAGCTAATAAAATGCTAACATGATTTTCATATTATTTTCTGTCTTCCAAACACCTTCTTTTGTATTCTGCTAAGAGCCTTAAAATCATTCTGCAATTTTTCCCAGAAAATGCTTGTGCTATTATCCAGTAAAACTGAAACATATGTGAAGTATTGATTGTATGACTTCTTTAAAAATGGACAAATCTTTACAAGTGGGATGAGTATCCCTTCACAGCCATCTGCTGAACTACAATATACATTGTCAAAAGGAGATATTTCTGTGTGGGTTTGTTGTTGTTGTTGTTTGTTTTGTTTGTTTGTTTGTTTGTTTGTTTGTTATACTGGTAGTAATGCCTGCATTTAATCCTAAATTTGACACCATGGATTCTTAAGTTTTATGTTCCTACTCAAATGCTCTGCCTAAAATAGTTCTTTATAAAGAAAGTGGAGATATTTCAGTTCTTTTAATGCTCCAAAGGTTCTCTCTTCAAAGATCCTGGAGGGTAATGACTTCTAATCCTGTACTTAGCATGTCACATTTTTCTTAAACTGTCGAGCTGCTAGTATTGCACACTTTAAATGGGGTTCTAATATACCATTATATAACTTTCTACTTGAGAGTATATAAATTGATAAAGATGTTGTATAGTGTCAAAACTTTTTTCACATTTAATTTTGAAAAAAATTGCCATAATGCTTGACTATTGTTTGGAGTTAGTTGAACTCTTTCTGACCTTTTAATATGGTCAAGTATCTTAAACCATGTTTAAAGGAGAATTTCCTTATTTTTTACAATTTGGTGATGATTTGTGTGTCCTGTAGTTTTATATATTTAATTTTAAGATTGTCAGATGAATACCATCTGATTTGTCCAGGATTTTCTTTGCGTACTTCTACACTTCTGATAAGTAACTGGGAACTGGCTAAATTCTGTACAGCTATATATTGTAAATGCATAAATAAGCAGATGATAAATCATATGCTGAATTTACTCCATTTCAGTTGTTGCAACATTGCAATAGACCAATGGATTAATAAAGTGGGGTTTTTTTATCTTGTTGCCTGGCTATGGGCTTTGTGTACCTGATCAATAATCTAATTCAGATCAGACAGTTGTCTCCATTGTATCCTTCTGAAGGAAGCAAAGTTAACTAAATCAGGCTGCTAATTAATCAATTGCAGATAGATATTCTCTGAACAAAACTTTAACTAAGAAAAAACCTGGATAAAAATCTACAAATGTATTAAAAAAAACAAAACAAGAACAAAGCAAAAAAAAAACAACCCCCAAACAAAGGAATCAAAAAACCTCTACCAAATCCCCAGAACAAAGCAAAACAGATCCACAGCAAAGCAGAACTGCTGTATTACCAGCTTTCTTGTACACATGCTTACAAGCTTTCCTTTCTTTGAATTCTACTTCTGATGAAAGTTCTCTTTCTAGATGAAATGGTAAAACTAGCTTATTATATTCAATATAAATTTTCTATGTGCAATATAATCTCCTTAGTTCTAGTTTATATCTTTTGTATCCTCTAAACAATTTTATTCCCATTTGGGTATAACATTTTCTTTGTGCATTTGTAGTTTTGCTTACATCTTAGATAAGCTATATGTATGCATCTTTAATCTTTTTTTTTTCTCAAATAAATTCTGTCATTTTATTTTGAGCATGGTTTGTTTTTTCACCTCTCTATGCCTGAAGTAGAATACATTTTGTCATGTAAATCACGTGCACTTTTTGAAAGATTTATTTTTCTGTTCCATCATCTGTTACATAATGACAAACTCCTCAGGACTCTTTATTATCATACACTACTGAAATCTGTTGGAATTCATTTGTACTAATGTTGTCATGTACAAGATAGATGTTTACATCTAATCTAGTTACTGACTTTATATTCAGTGGAGGGAAATCAGATTTTGCATAGGATGACTCATCTCAACCAAAAATAGGTACTTGCAGGTCAGATAAATAAACTGTCAGAAGAGTCTATGTCAACCTCTGGACTGTAAAGGGTGTCTGTGGTGACCGGACTAGACTGTCATGTGATTTTTACGTGCCTAAACTCAGGTGAGACTACCAGCCTCTCTAATTTGCTGGGGTGAATAATTGGTGCTTAGCTATGAACTGAAGAATTAGCTCAAGGAAGAGTACTAGGATTTGGAAACTGTGACTCAATTATTCTGACCCACATATCACCTTCTTTGTACCTCAGTTTGTCCATTAGTTCTTGTTATTCTTCAAGAGAGAAATTTGTATTAAAGAAAGACTTGCATAAAGGAAAAAGATGGTGAAAATAATAAGTAAAAAAAGAAAAAGAGGGGTACAAAAGGAATTATTTTGCATCATGTGAAAAGGAAAATTAAAAAGTCATGTAAATGGAGGTTTTATAAGAAGAGGAACAGCTCTAAATCTTGGAGATTAGGTTGAAAGGGAAATTCAGACTTACTGATTGCAGTAAGGTTAGAAAAAACAGGTGAACTGGAGATTGTGCTATGATCACAGAGATTTTTGTGAAAGTGTTTGAGCTACCTGCAATGGATAAGCTGTAATATAAAGGTCAGAAGGAACAGCAGAGGTAGAACTTCAAACACGGGCAAGCAAAATATAAGATCTGGTGTTTTCCTCCATGTGGAGAGGAGAAAATTATATCATAGAGTCACACCTTCTCTGTCGATTTTGTTAGCATCACAAGGAAAAAAGAAGAGAACAGATATTCTAGACTGCATTTTATTCTTTGCTGTTCATTTCTATTTAAGCATTTTTTTCTGTGTTCAACTGCTATTTGTTACTTTATTATTTTTTTCACAATTATCCCAAATTAGTGAAAAAGGACAACTCTCATTGAAGATATGCTATGTTCCATGACATTTACTGAGTCACATTTTCAGTTATTTCTTCTTTACAACATCTCAAGAATGATAATGTAAAATAGAGCTGGTGCACGGTTCCCTTCTGGATTACACGGCAAGCTGTTGGCAGTTGGAGGGCTGCAGGGCTCGCCTCTGTAAGGAAAGAGCATAGCCAGTTCCAACGGGATGCACTGTTGGCTGGCCATCATCCCAGTGTTGTTACATGGAAGCAAACTTCATGGTGATGGCCTGTGCACATTCAGGTGCCCTGTAATCAAACCGTGATGCCACAAGGTCCAGGGACTTGTATTCACAGGCCAGCATGCGGACAGCAGATGGAGGCTGGGTACAGAGAGTATCCCAAGAAGGAATTAAATAAACTGAGGCAAAGGAGATGGGCCACTCCCTCTTTCTTGAACATCTATTGCTGCTTCTTTTTTCCTTATATTGTCAATTATAATTCTACTTTATGGGAAGGGGATGGTTACTTAGATCATAGGAGAAAGGATCTATTTTTTTTTAATGCTCATCTACAGTTATTGCAGGAAACAGGTAACCTTTACCCAAGTAAAACAGTAAAGGAATTTGAAAGCAAATTGAATTTCTGAAACTGGAAACTCTTGACTAATCTGATTTTTGGTGCATGAAGTCCTAGGTGTCCTCACACACACATAGATAACTACTAATTTAAACTGTTGTATTGACTTTATCGTGACATGTCAGAAGTGTAATTCCTTGTTGTTGTGCTTATATTGACCATTCATTCTACTGCATATTCTCAAAAGATTTAATAATTTTTGAATAAGCATTTGCAAAATTTGGATGTTTTCCTGCAATTTTTTTCTTTCACTGCCTTTTGACCTCAGTGGTACATGAAAATACATGTGCATTTAGATGGCACCCACAAAAATATGTAATGATTGTTACCTGTTCTATCTTCAAATAAGTTATAATCTAGTATGCTGTGATCCACTTCAATATCAGACTTAGCAATAAAATATAGTACAGATAAACTTTAATTTGGCTTGACACTTTAGTTTGAAGAGTTGTAAAATGTGTCTTTGGTTTTTAGTAGCTATGAGAAAAATTGATCTCCAACTAGCAATGGAGTCATGCTTAATGTCATTAGAGGTCTATATTTCCTGTCTGACAGATTTTAATGCCTCTTTTTTATTATTATTATTAATGAGGTATAAGGTAAAATTCAAAAAAGTATCTCAATGGTTTTGCAATCTAAGTATCACTGAAAGTCAATTTAATATTTTAACTTTTGAAAAATGAACTTACAGGAAACTTGTTTCTGTCTACTTTGTTACCTGTTGTAAAGACGTGTAAGCAAACCTGTTGTCTATTCTTTTGACCATAAAAGAATGAGTTTAATGAATGTAGCTCTTCCTGCTCTTTAATAAACATAAAGGTGTTTAAATTAAAGCTTCTCACAATCTAAGTAGGTTAAGTACAATTAAACAGACTAAAGTAACACTATTCTTCTAGCACCCCAGATGGAACCCCCCAAAAAGTGATTTTCCATATACGTGACCATATGGTGCATTTTGAAAGCTACCAGACCAGGATTGCTTCTGAGTGGGGACAGCTTAGATGCATCCTGAAGGTGCATTAAGAGAACACACCTTATCACCAGTCTTTTCTCTTCTTGAAGAGAGGGGCACCAGCCTGAATTATTCTGATAAACAAAGGTGCAGAAGTACAGTCTGATGACACAGGTGATCTCTTGAGCAGACAGTTCTGAGCTGTGTTGCAAACAGCACCATTCCTTGTTATGCTGTTAAATGGGAAAGAAGAACTATTCATGTGGTAAATTGAATCAGGATAAATTATTAATAAACAATCTTAGTTCTATGCTTTTTTACTTAATTTTTTTTTTTTTTTTTTTTTTAAGGAGGACTTATGTCTTCCTTCCCTTTATGGCCATACACAATTTTTAGTAAAATCTGATTGACAATTAAACCTTTCAATTCTGCTATCAGTCTTCTCTGCTTCTTCAGTGTTTCAAAACTTTGCTGAAATCAACTGTTTTCCTGCTCCTACTCTTCCTCAGCAGGAAAGTTTGTTCTCAGGTATTTTATCCATCACTTGGATAAAATCACTTGGATTTTATCCATCTCTTGGATATCCATCTGGAAATACTGTAGTATGATAACACATTGGTCAATGACACTCTCCATATATTTTTGTAAACACATGCAGTCCCCCAATTATCGGCATGCTGGGTGAAAAGTGCCTAAATGTTGCCTGCAAAATCTTAGGCTTTTGAAAACATCACAGACTAAGTTTTTATGTAATGGCTGTACAATGCATTCAAAACCTTGTGGATACCATTATAGTTTTTACCTTGATTTTTATATTTCTTCATTCCTTCCTTCTCTGCCAACCCACTGCAATCAAAGCAAAACCAGAACCAACCAAACAAAATCCAAACACAGCAAGAATCTTGAGATGAATAGCAATAGGCCATTCACAAATGTATTATTGCAACAACTGTGTAGTTCCTTTAGTGGTATATACTAAGAATTTCATGTAGGGATTGAGCACAAAATGCTGTGTTGTGCCATAGACTATTTACTCTTGAGGTCCCACAAACAGAATTTTAGTGGCTTTTGTTCACTCTCTAAAATCACAACACACTACTAAATTGTCTGTCGGGGGGAAATCCTAGATAAATATACCCTCTGCTAAATGTATACTTTCAGCTAAATTCTAATTAAAACCAATTTCATTTACGCCAGCTGTAGACCCTTTAATTGCATGAGAGCTCAGGGGGCCGTGGGAGCTCGGGGAGCAAGGCAGGGAAGCGAGCAGCGCCGGGAGAAGATCCGGGCAGCACCGGGAATAGCCGGGCAGTGCCGGGAATAGCCGGGCAGCACCGGGAAGATCCGGGCAGCGCCGGGCATGGCCGGGCAGTGCCGGGAAGATCCGGGCAGCGCCGGGAGAAGGGCCGGGCAGCGCCGGGGATGGCCGGGCAGCGCCGGGAGAAGGGCCGGGCAGCGCCGGGAATGGCCGGGCAGCGCCGGGAGAAGGGCCGGGCAGCGCCGGGAATGGCCGGGCAGCGCCGGGAAGATCGTGCAGCGCCGCCGCCTGCGCGGGTTCAGCACCTTGGACAGCGCCCGGCGGGAGATGCGGGGCGGGGCGGGGCAGTGGGCGGGGCAGCCGCGGGCGGGGCCGGGAACGGGGACGGGAACGGGGATGGGGATGCCCGGCCGGCTGTCGCGCCCCCGGCCGGAGAGAAGGGGCGCGCAGGGCCCAGGTCCCAGGCAGAGACACGGGGGGGACACGGGGGACACACGGCGGGGACACGGGGGCGGCCTCGGCACAGTGCGGGCACAAGGGCTCGCACGGAGCGCCCAGCGCAGCCTCTCCCGCACAGCCCGGCCACGCACACAGTATCACACACACACACACACACAGAGGCACAGTCACACACAGTCACACGGGGACAGACACACACACACAGGCACAGTTACACACAGTCACACGGGACAGACACACACACACAGGCACAGTCACGCACAGTCACATGGACAGGCACACACACACACACAGAGGACATGCACTCACATTCCGGCTGTCACGTGGGAACGGGGCACGGACACACACACAGCTGCACACACGCAGACACACCCGCACACCCCTGCACACGCAGACAGACAGACAGACACACAAGCTGTCCTGGTTCTGGCCAGGACAGGGGTGATTTCTGCAGCAGCCGGGAAGGCGCTTGGCCAGGACCCAGAGGTTATGGCTGGGGTGGGGATAAGGGAGCCTCTTCCAAAGAGAGGGAGTTCCTTCCACCTGAGTAAGCGTGGCGGAGGGAGAGGTGGGTTCTGAGCTGGTTCTGAGCATTTTGCATGCAAATCACTAGTATCTCTCCCTTGTACACTTCTGTGATTAATATTGTTACTATTACTGTTTGTTTTCTTATCGCATTGCTGTTTCCAGTAAATTGTTCTTCTCTCACTTGCCTTTTGTGCCTCCAATTCTCCTCTCCAGCGCGGTGTGGGAGGGAGGGAGGGGTAACGAGTGTCAGTGGCAGAGGTAAATTGGAGAAAAGCCCTCCTAAACCACAACACAGACACACAAACAGGCCGACACACAGACAAACACACAAAGGCTTGCACAGACATACATTCACAGACACCCAGGCACACACGCACACATAGATACACAGACACCCAGACAGACACAGACACACACACACAGAGTCACACACACAGTCACAGAGACACACACGCGCGCACACACACACCCACACAGACACACACACACAGCGACACTCCCGGTCTCCCCCGCGAGCCTCCCGCCTGGTGACAGCCAATGGCGCCGCGCTCGTGCCGCGGGGTGCGCATTAGCCAATGGGCACATTGGCCAATGGGCGCGGCCAATGGGAGCGGCCCGGCCGGCCCCGCCCCCCTCTCGCGCGGGCGGAGCGCGCGGGTCGCTCACTGTGGGAGGCGGTGCCGGGGCGAAGGCGTGCGAGCAGTGGCGCGCGGCGAGCGGCGAGCGGCGCACGTGCCCGCCCCACGCGGCGCGAGGGGAAGGCGGGGGCGTGGCCGGGGGCAGCGCGCGCCGCGGGCGGGGCAGTGGGCGGGGCGCAGAGCGGGGCGGGGCGGGGCGCGGAGCGGCGCGAGCGCGCGGAGCGGAGAGCCCGCACACCCCGCGCGCGGACAGCCCGCGCGGCCGGCCCGGCCATGGAGCAGGACAAGTACCTGCCCGAGCTCATGGCCGAGAAGGACAGCCTGGACCCCTGCTTTGTGCACGCCATGCGCCTCCTGGAAGACGGTGAGCCTCCGCGCCGCGCCGCTCACCGCGGGGCCGGCGCCCGGCGAACGGGGCTCTCCGCGCGGGCGGGCGGCACAAGCGGCCCCGCGTGGGCGCGGGGAGGCGGCGCGGGGGGCTCGGGGCGGCCGGCGGCTCCACAGAGTGCGCCCCCCGTGTGCGCCCCTCGCTGTGTCTCCCCCACTGTATCTCCCCCCTTGTGTCTCCCCCGCTGTGTCTCCCCCCGTGTGCGCCCCCCATTGTGCCCGGCCCGCCCCCCACTGTGCCCGGCCCGCCCTGCCCCGGCTGTGCCGCCGCCGCCGCGGGCAGCGCTCCCCTGGCTGTCCCCGGCTCCCTCGCACAAAGAGCTGCTGGCGGCTCATTGAACTCGTTATGCCCCGCTTTCCGCGCTGAAGTGATGGGGTTTACATGGTAATGCTGTTATGCCGCTAATGCGTCGCTTTTTAGTTGGCTGCGCGATGTCAGGCATTGGTGGGATACGGCTTATCAATTCCGTGACACTGTCTCGTCCAGGACGTGATGGTTTTCTCTTGGTTTTGTACGGTGAGCAGAATATGCTGGCTGTAATATTTGGTTATTCAGTGTAATTCGCTCTGCTTTCCTTGCTTCAGTTGGACTAGTTCAGCTGGAGGTTCTTTAAAAAGTTCATCATTTAGTCTCTCTTTTAATAATTGCTTAGCACATGATTGAGTGCAGGCCCTGTGGTACAGAATTTCAACTTTTGCAGAAGTGTAATCCACTAAGTTCCCTTTATACTTGTTTTTCTTCTGAGCTTCATAACAGTAATTTTAAAAATCCCTGTTAAACTTGGAACCTGATGTTGAAAAGTAGTAGTAAAGAAGGATGCATAAATCAAGACAACCTATCAAGCTCCTAAATGTGACTAAGGCAAAGAAATGTATGGTCGGGCCCCTGAGAGAGTCACACATTCAAACAAACTCACATTCTGGGGCAGTGAATAATTTCCCGAGTTCTGTTATGATTTAAGGAAAATCATAACTAATTTAAACTTACTATGCTAGCAGTAAGTGTTTTTCTCTGTCAGCAGTTTTTATATTGTCTTTCCTTAATGTATGTTCTATTGATTGTGAATGAAGATACTGAGTCCAGGCTTTGTTGGAGTGCCCGTGTTTGATAGCTTGGAAATTCAGTATGAACACCGATGCATCTGGTATCCTTTCATCATAGCTGCCTCGCTGCCGGAGAGGCAGCCATGCTGCTTTTTACGGTTGTTTTTCTAATAATCGTACGATGAACAAAGTCCTTATTTCTTAGAGGGATGTATTTTTTCGCACCTTGCAGTTCGATCTTTTCCCAGAGGGGGGAAGTATCCACTGAGAATGGGCATGTGTGCCTGGGTAAGGAGGAAAATGCAGGAAGGACAAAACCGAAAGCATGCAAAGTAAAGTAAAAAGAGGAGAATAAAATAGGTGTTTCTAGGTGTCAAGTTCATGCAGAAATTGCATTTTGGGCAAATGTGTGATTGAATAAATTAAGAGTTTTCACATTCCTTCTTATCATAACTATGACTATGTATATTTTATCGGATTTTTTAAAAGATGAAGGTGAGTTCTCCGAGAGAATGCTAATGTCAGATTCACACCAGGTACTTGGCGTTATCCTTCCAAACACCATCTGTCAAGCTTTCTAGAGATTTTACAGTCTAACATATGATGACTGTTAAAACACTTAGCAAGGTAAGAGTGTAACTACTTAAGGAAACAAGAATTAATGCACTGGTTGCTATTGGGTATAAATAGAAAAGAAATGTATAGAATGGGCAGAATTTTTTTGGGTGCCAGAAGAACATGAGATCCTGGTGCAAAGATCTCTGTAATAGTGAATTTCTAGGTTATATCCACGATGAAGCAGTGTTTCTAGACTCTGGATTTCTGTTATTTAAAATGTAATATGCGATGTGTGCGATCAGCTACATCCATAACAATAGCAGCCAAGTGTTATTTTTCGTGGTGTCCTAAGCTTTTTTGATTGCGAGTACATTTTGTATAAAATGCATAAATGTAAATATGAAGGATTTTGCTTCGGAGTCCAGAGCCTCAAGCGTTCAGACTGAAAGTGCTGTGTTGTTTCATGTCGGTTGCTAGAACCTGAGGTTGAGCAGAGACACTGCTGTGTGAAACCGCAGAAGGGCACACAAATGATAAGCGTCCCAGAAAAATGGTTTTGATTTGCAACATTGGATTTAGTTGTAAAGATAAGACCCTCCATTTTTCTGCAATAATTTGTTTTGTTTGCTTGATTTTTGTTCAGTGGGGTTTTTTGTTTGTGCGTTTTGATGTACTTAACCTATATTAAAACAAATTACTTATGTTTCTGATATGTAGGTGTGTGTCCTGCAGGTTGACCTGTGTCAAATGTATACTGGAATCAGGAGCTATTTATCCCTCATCACTGAGGGATGAATAGAAGTCATTTACTTAGTCCTTACCTGGGTGTGGTAGAACCCACTGAAAAGGGGCATTTACTGTGGCAGAGAATTTGCATACTTAGCAAACAGCAGAAAGAAAGGTGAGGAGAAAGGTACTTGTGCTGCTTAAATACGAAAAGAGAAGGGGCAAAACAGTTTTTCTAAAAATCACCAAGGGAATCTGTGGTTGAATCTGATGATGAACCCTATCTCGAAATAACTAATCGACAGTCTTAATCACTCTGTTTCCCCCTGGGTCATTACCTTTTTCATATAGAAGTAGATCCTACATGACTATTGCATTATTAGAAATGAAAAAATAATTTATAAGTCATCTATTAGAAGAGCTTGTGAATTGTGAGTGGTTGGTGATATTTGCTTCAGGCTGTATAAGTTTTTTCAAACCTTTTCAAAATGCATCGAAAATACTTATTTTGATAATATAGTCCAATCAATAAGGACAACAAAAGAACTCTTTAGTTGAACTCTAAAGAACAGGCAAGTCTCCATCTGTTGGAAAGGGCTTTTTGGTATCAAGTGAACTATTTTGTGTGCCAGGCTGTTGTAAGAGCTGGAAGAGTTCCACTGTCTCATGGCAAGTTTTAAATGGTTTTATGTAAATTGGTTACCCATAGTTATTAGCTAACATTGTAGTGCTTCTAGTCAGGAGTTATCCTGATGCTTGGTCAAATGGGAAATGTCAAGAATGAAGAGCATGTTCTTGAGCAGTGCCTTATGTACCCAACTTGTGCTTGTACCTAAGCCCACTCTATGGCTCCAGGGAGAACTGAGGGTGTCTCTGTTCTGGTGCTGCTTCCTACCCTGGAAGCTAATGAGCTGTGCAGTGTGTTACTTTTGCATGTAGGTAAATATTTATTGCTTTGTGTAAGATGACTGTGATTATGAATATAAAAATAAGCACGTGACTAGCTGTGAAGGCATGGATGACATAGAAAGCTACAACAGGCTGGAACTGTTCGGTAGTTCAAAACTTGTTTTATATTAGCATTATATTTAATAAGCTAAAGTGTCAGCTAATTGTCTATATACTCTTGTAGACAAGCAAATTATATACATATGTGTTTATTTGTGTTGCTTTGGAATATCTTGTATCGTGTATTATTAAAGCCGGCTATGTGTTTTGTAACACAAACATAAAGGAAAAAGACCTACTGGAAAGAGCTGACCAAAGTAAGAGCATCTCTCCCCATGGAAATATCAGCATTACTTGGGTAATGAGGTAGCTAATTTCTCTCTCTATAATGACAGTAGAATTGACCTCAGGATTTCAGCTGGCATTCTGAAGGCATTGTGAATCAGGCCTTTAACTTTAATCTTGAATTAAGTCTCTAGACTATTCTGCGTGGCATAGCATGAGTTTGTTAAACCTCCAAGTTGTGTAAGTTAGACTCCTATAGCTCAGCATCATAAAGCTCCTTGTAGGACGGGACATGATTATTCAAAAGATTAGCCTTTGCACTCAGTGAGCATTAGCACAGTCTTTCATACAAGCCTCCAATAGTTCTAGCTAGTATAAAACTGTTGATGTAATGCAAATTAATGTTGTCTTATATTCAGGATTTCAACTAGCATACTGGCTTATGTGGATTTTGGATTTCTTTAGACTACTGGAGATTCGGTAACCTTTTTTAGAGGAAGGCAGCTTTAGTTCATAAGTGTATGTTTCTATTAAAAGCCTGGGATAATAATAAGGTTGCTATATAAAAATTATTTGTCTTGGAAAACCAGTATATGACAATAATATCCTTAGCCCTTGATGTGAAAGGCAGTTGGTCAGGCCTATGACCTGCTAAAATAAAGCCTCTGATACTTTTTAATTTATATCAAATTATTCATTGAAGACTACTTGTGAAAATATGTGTCCAAATGTATTAATTTACTTGTCTAAACAAGCCTTTGGATTAGAATAAGATTAATGTAAAATGTTAATGTAAATACATACATTAATATTAATGTGTGAATGGCCACTTTTCTGCTTATTGTTTCTTTTTTTCCTTATGTTTACATCAGGTGAGAAGAAATCTGTGCTCACAAAATAGTTGGTATTAATCATTGTTTGCTTTGCATTGTTTGCTTTGCTGTCTCAAGAAATGCAGTAGATTGACTCAGGAAACACACTAATATTTAGAGTCTGTATTTTGGATATCTTGATTTCACTAGAAACTAGATTTATACATTGATCGTTTGGAGCCTTTTCAATAAAAAGTGCCAAGTCTAGATGAATGCAAGAAGTGTATGATTTCTATAAAGTAGTGATGTGCTAGTGTGTTCCAGACTTCGTTCAAAGCTCTCTACAATTAACAGGAATCTTTCTGTTGCCATTAGTGGGCTATCAGGCAGTCCTTGTAATATAAATATGATATATTGACTGATATAGCCCATAGGTTTGTAATTGTGAAAACCAATAGAATATACTGCAGGTGTTAGAACTGACTGCATTTTGCTTTTTATATTTTTATTAAAGGTGAATTTTTTTTTGTCACGATGTGACATAACATGATGTGTTCATAACTGTAGGAAGTGCTTTTTGCCTTGCAGAGTGTGATGCAGATAGATCCCAAGTGATAACTTGATTTAGGGAAAACAAAATACTGTACAATATTAGAATGGGTGTAACAAAGCAACTGTTGCGTTTATATTGTCCCCAACTTTTTAGTCATTAAAGGCAGGCTTGCTTAAGAGGAGAGAAAAAAAGATAGATGAGGTTTAAAATAATTAAAAAAAACCACCACAACTCCCTTTCAGACATCTGAAGTAACCTAGGACCATTTGATCTGTGATCTTAGAAGGCATGTACTTTGAAACACAGTAAATTGTTTCTCAAAGAGTCAGCAATATAAGTGCAGTAAGTGAAGGTTAGATTCTGATACCCTTGTCTAAAAAAAAGGTGCTTCGCTCTTTAAATGGTGCTATTCGAATTGCTGGAGCTGCTTAAGGTGCGATTGAGTGCAAATAGCAGAATTTAGTACCAGCCGTTTAAGGGAACGTCTAAGGCGTTTGCTGAGGCTTGTCTGGATGGCCAGAGCCTCATCAGCCAAGTGTGGCGTTTTCTGGCAATGTGAATGTTTTCCTTGGAAGAAGAATACTTTTTATTTGTCCTGGGAATTGTTTTAGTAAATTTGTCATATTTGGTCTCATTTGTGTATTCACTCAGGGAGGAGCTGCTGTAACTGTACATCTTTCTTCCTCAATGCCTCTAAGTAGATATTTTTAAACTCAAGTATTTGTAAAGTTGGTAGTATTTGCAGTCAGTACCAAGAGAAAGCAGAATACCTGGATGTCTGAGTAGAAAATTCCAGTCAACTGTTAACTTCCCAATTGCTGAATACCTGTGTAATGTGTAGACTAGAGTGGCCATTCCTAACCAGGAGGTGGCATGATTGGGCTCCACATGCCAAAATAGAGCTTCTTATCCTGACACCTTTTGGGGAGGGGCTAGTCTGGCCCAACAGATATCTCAAATTCTTGTTCATTGGATGCATACTTTTCTCCTTTAGGCAATATGCAGACAATATATACTGAAGCAGATTTGTTGGAGCACGCTGGGCAATTCAGCAGTCTGTCAAATCTGTTACGATCAGTAGTGACCAATGCGTGAGTCTCCTAATAAAGACTGGACATCTGCCAGCAAAGCAGTGCCATGAGAGTGAAAGAGTTCCTCCATGGCATGTGAGGATGTGGGTTTCAGGCTCAAAGTGCGAGATATGTTGGGTCTTATTTTAGAAGGTGTAAATGTAGCTGCTTGTTTGGTAGTTCCTCTCCCAAGTATTATTAAAACAGGAATACATTGTGCCTTTTTGTGCCTTGCAGCTGTACTGTGGGCTAAACATACTGCTTATATGAAGCAGTTGTTTTCTTGATGGACAGAGTCAGTGCAGTTACCTGGCACTTCAGGGTAAGAAGTGCCTTTTCACAAACAAGCAGTTTTTAACTATTTCAGTTTAAATCTCTTTTCTCCAACAAACTGCTGAACGTGAAGGAAATTTCAGTGTCCTTGTGAGTGGATGTGAGAATATATATTTTTCTTTAAAATATTTTGAGAATAAATAATAGGAAAAGTGTTTTCATGAAGAATGTGAAAGAAGACCTGATAAAAAAAAACTGGCTTGCAGGTGGATTCTGCTAAGCAATGCGAAGGTGTGCATTCGTGTTTTGTTCACCTTCGTTTTTTGATCCTTGGATGGGCATCAGTGCGCGGAATCAGAATAAGCAAGGAAGCACTTAGCTTTTAAAATCAAGTGTGTAAAGTATGGAACTTTACTGATACTGCAGTTTAGTCTTTGGCTGTATAAACAAATAAGGACTGTACAGTCTGACCAGAGAAATGGAAAACCTTAATACTTGTGTAAAGATCTGAGGTACATAGTGTACATAGAGTTTTGACTTGTTTCTTCTGTATACTATATACTTTCAGTGAATACATACTAAAACTCCCATCTCTACACAATTAGGTGTAGACTAATGCTGAATTTCATTCTAATCTTTGAGATTTCTAAGTGAAAAGAGCTTTATAAGAAATGTGTATTATTATTACTTTTAATATGAAATTATTCTTTTTAAATTTGTAGGCAAAAATAATCCTGGTTTTTACAGTCCTCTGTAAATCCTGTCATATTTTAATTAGAATCCTGCTGAAAATGAGTACAGCTATTTCCTTACCCTAAAAAGGACTGGAACTAATAAAAACTATGAAGAAGAATTATCTAAGACTTTCAAAAGATTAAAAACCTCCAAACCCCTCAAAAAACCTTCCTGCAAAAACTTATACCTGTTCCTGATTTCACAACTTTGCTGTTGAAAGGGAATTATTTACTTTGAATACTGAAAAAAAAAATCAGTTGAAACATAAAACAATGCAAATATGGTAATACTGAAGATCATCTATGTTTAATTAAGATGATACAAAGTTTTGATGGTCATAAATGACTGTATGTTGTATAACCCAAGATGTCTTAAGAACTTCAGATGCTCTGCCTGCACTGCACATTTCTGTTTGTTGTTGTTTGTTCTTGCATGGTGCGAAGGCTGAAAGGCACAGAGCAGGTCACCTGCTGAAGTGTTCATTAGATACTTCCAGCATCTCTTTCTTGTTGTAAGGGTTACACTGAAAGATGTAAACCTCAACAGCTTTTGATTCATAAAGCTCTTTGAATTCTGGCAAGTGATATAACTATTGAAAAAAGTAATACCTCATGTTAGTCTGTAAAAGATTCATTCAGATCTGCATTCCTCTTTTTAACTCTCCGTTAGATCTAGAAAAAAGGTTCTACTTGTTTTGTAGTTGAAGCAGTTTAGATTTTCTAACAGGTGAAGACACACACGCGTGTCTTCTGCAAAAGTAAAAGCAGGGATCAAGACCCCTGGCTTGTAATCAGTCAACTTCCAAAGAGCAGCGCTGTGAATCAGAGGGAAAATAGTTTTTCTAGGAGGTATGAGCACAAGAGAAAGAAAACAAATCCCCTCTTGGCATATTCCGCTAGTTTAATGTTCCCTAGGAATCAAATGTATGTTTCAAAGCTCTCTTTCCAATGCTTGGAGTTAAGAGAACTTGCCATGAAATCAAGGACTGTGTGTATATGTTTTAACATGGCTTTTTGGCATTGAAATGTTGAGTTAAGTTACCTCTCACAGTGTAAATTTTTATACTTCTTATTTGTGGTAATGTAGGCTCATCTTGCTGATTTTTTCAAATATCTCTAAGCAAACTTGTTTCTTGCATTTTGTCTTTTTTGAGATTCTGGAAAGAAATTTTTGGTGTTGTCTGTGTGAGCTCTAGCCAGGGAAAGAGTGAGACTTCTTCCTAAATACTTAGGACTATGCTCATTTGCTGCAGCTGTGAAGCTGGCTCCCTGACTTTCCCGTTTCCAGTTAAAACTGATTTTTCTCTAGTTCTGTTGAAAGGAGAAGCACCAAACTTAAGTAACTGTCTCTTCTGTTGATGTTTGCGGGATAAATTAAAAAACTGATAAAATGAATAATTCCAAGAGACCTTTCTCCTCCCTGTCTTCAGATAGTTGTTCAATAGGAAAATGGAGAGTTAATTTTGGTAAATGATGCTTATTATCCTGGTGCTTCCATAGGACTGTAGAGCTAATTTACAGAGCAGCTTTTGCACGGATACCTATTGGCATTATTTCACTAGTACTTGTATGCAAAGTAGTAGGATTTAGCCCATTGTTAAATTTGAAATAATGTCCTCATACTTGTAGAGCCAGGTAAATGACTTATATGAGTTTATTGTTATGCCCAAAAACCATTAGCGGGTAATATGTCACACTCAATTCTTATATTGCATGGACTCTTTTTCCTGATCCTACACACTCCTATTTAACAAGATCATTCTGTTTTTGTAAATACACTATTGCAGAATGCCCTGTAATTTATTGTATTTGATTTGTTAGGGGTCTTCCAGATGCTGTTGCTGCTGTTACTGTAGTGGTTGGTTTGTTCTTTGGTTGCTGCAAGTGGTTTGGTGTAAACACCAAAGGATCAGGTTCTGTAAAGAGAAGTGTTCTACTGATCAGTGAAAAAGCAAAGGGATCTAGGTCAGCAGGGAATGTGGGAAAACAGGTGCTCATGTTACCTATTTCGTTATTCTTCTTTTTTCCAGAAGATTAAACTGGGAGGTAACCTGGATATACAATAATTTATGGTGAGTTTTGCATGACAAAAAGGTGTTCGTACAGTACCAGCTTGTTAGAACACACAAACCATCTGTTCAGCATGAAAATACTCTCGCTGCTCTAAAGTGTATGATTAATCTGAAATGATATGTCAGGTGCAAGGGAGAAGGGAGCTAAGTTTTTTTGCTAGAAATATTTTGATAAAATGCCTTTTTTAAAAAATGTTTAATAAGGAGTGTTTGTACTGTCAGCTATCCACGTGCTTCTTGTGGTGGAAGTGGAAGGAGATGTCTTCATGAGAAAGTGGAATGGAGCAGCTTTTGTTTAGATACAAAGCAGGAACTTGATGTGATTCTGCATCAATCCAAACGCTAAGATGACCTGATTTGGAGATAACCAGAAAATAATTAGAAGCTAATACCAACTTTTGACTGCAGCTTTCTGGTTCTTGACAATTCAACTCTCTCCCTTCTCACAGCCTTTAATGGTTTTTTTTTGTTGTTTTTTTTTTTTTAAATAATAATATAAGATGGAGAGAACGCAGAGTGGAGGAAAAGGAAGCCAAAATGGAGGAAAGGTGGAAAAAGAATAAAATAAGGGGAAGATTGTAAGGGAAGTGGAGGAATAGCAGTACAGAAGAGGATACAGAGAACAATAATTAAGTTGAAGAAAGTACTGATTTAACAGGTGAAAAATACTCAGTTACTTTAGCTCTAAGAAACTGATGAAAGCATAAAACATTGAACATTTAATAAGGACTTCTGGAAACTTTTAGTTCAGTTTCATTCAATTAAAATTGGTAGATAAAAGTAGGGGCTGGTAAGCATTTGAAAATACTGTTTGTTCACTTAAGAAAAATTAAAATGACTTTCAACTCTTTATGAAAAGCTTCTGTTAAGAGTTACGTAATTTTGGTACTGTTGTATTTCATGTGTTCAGAGACACACTCTAGGTATCTGCCATACATATGTACGTATTAAACTGTGCAGTAATCAAATACAACAATCTGTCTTGCAGAGATTCTCCCAGTTTTATACTAAGCAGCACCTGAGATCTTCCCTGTCCTTGAGATATTTACAGTCCTTTTGGATTATTATGGTTAGTCAGTTACTAGTTTTAATTACGCTTTTTATTTTAAATGGTAGTAATTGTGAGGTTGAACAGATTATGTTTTAGAGTTTCCTTCTTCCTTTATGTGATAGAGCCTGCAAACTTTGGAGTGCACTAGTGGTAGGAGCTGTGAACTTAGACTTTTATTTGTATCCGGTAGAATTGCTTAACAAGTTCTCAGGCCAAGGATGAGATGATGATGGTGAACATTTTATTCAGCCTTTTGGGGTTGCACAGGAGAGAGGTTAGGTGTGCTGAGACTCTGTTGAGAAAGTGTTTAGTTTAGCCTGTGGAGGCTGCAGGTGATAGAGGGCAGCAGCCCTCACTGTGACGGGAGCACAGATTCGCGATCGGCAAACTGACCTCTGTTTGTAGAAGTGACTTGCCTGTGATACATAAACTGAAATAAAAATTTTGGAAATGATGAAAATAGCTGTAAAAAACAAATAGTAAAATGATTGTATGAAGCCGTGGATGAAAAAAGTAGTCTTGATTGGGAAGTCTGAGATAAAATTGTTTTGCTGTAATACTGGATTTTGCATCTTGCTGGCTTTCATGGTGAAAGAAAACAATTGGAATGACTAATTGGGTCATTAAGTTTCAATTAACATTAATTTTCCCATTTTATGTAATAAATACGTGATTTAAAAATATATATACATTTTATAAGACATTGGAAGGCTATGTGACCATGAGTTTGTTTTAAGGCTGTTCTGGCCAGCTTTAGCTCTTGAACTATTACACAGTAAAGGATAGTTCAGGTCCATTCACTGCTTTAAAACAAAGAATTGGAGTGCAAATTAGGAAAAGATACAATGCAGTAAGGATATTTCCACCTCCAGGAGACTACTCTAGCTATCAGAGGCTTGAAATGTGTGACCTAATTGAAATCTGAGGTAAAATCTTTGTCTTGCAGTTGCTAGCATTGACTTTTAGATACATGCTGCTTGCATCTTGCTTGTGTGGCAGGTGTATTCCAGTGTAAGCACTGCAGTCTGATTTCCCCTGGTTGTACAGGTCAGCCCACCTCTTGGAGTATAATAGTACAACTCACTTCCCTCTCCCATGTGTCTGTTTCTCAAGAAAAGCAGGATTTGTCATAGAGAAGTGTTGCTGTGTGTTGCAGACTTGTCCCAGCATGCAGCTGGATGAAGACCAGAGCTGGGACTTAAGGGCAGACTTCCTGAGTTTGACTTCACTGAAATATTGACTGTATCTAGCATTCCAAGTCAGATTGTGGTGTTTGGTCACTTTTCTTTCCTTATATAAATTAATATCTCTGGGGATAGTTTCCTGCATTAATTTCTGGCAGTGTGCATTTCTGTTGACAATTTCTTCATGATTTATACAGTTCCTTAACAGTGGATCAGAATCAAATAGCAGAACAATTTTAAGACCCATCCCTTTAATATAATTTTTTTAACTTTTTTTTCAGTTGGGGTTGCTGACTGTTTGAGATCCGTCTTAAAGCATACTTCCCTATGTGTCACTTAAATAAAAGCACTGAACTGTGGATTACTACAGAACATCTTACATCAGATACGGAGATTAATAAGCTCATAAAATTGATACACAGGATTGTATTATGCATTAGGTTATTTTAGAAAAGGGAGAACAGTAATTTGTGGAAAAAACCCAACCTGTAAAGTCTTACAGCTTTATGGTTTGATTTCTCCTGCCCCTTTCCCACCTCCCCATTCAACGTAATAAAAATTTTGTCCATGACATTTGAGATAGATATTTTGTATGAACAATAGGAGTGTTTTCCTTCTGTTTGACTTTATTTTGACACAGGCTACAAGCCTTAGTGGTTTCCTCAATATAAATATTAGTTTCATAAATTTTAAAGGTTGCTTCATAATCTGTAGTTATAGTGATGTTCTTGTATGTCTTTTAGCATATTTTTTGAGAAATGCCAATTTTGGCAACTTGAACCAAAATTTTCTTTTGTACCAAGGGCTTTGCCCGAAGTCTGTGCAGGGCTTGGCCTTCACAGTTTACCTTAATATAGCAGGTGGAAATTTATTCTGCCAGCCTTCTTGAGATAAGCATTCTTCTCTTCAGTAACACTGGCAGTTCCTGTTCTATGTGAAACCACGTTATTTATGGATTTTATATGAGTCTGTTTTTCCTCAAATTTTGAGGAATTGTAACTGCCAGATCTTTCCAGACTGATTTATGGTCACTTCTGGCTCAAATAAGAGCACCATCTAGTTTGATACTTGTCTCTCCTACTGTATTCTGTTTACGTATAGTAACAATTCGTTTTCATTACACCCATAATACAGAAGCTGTTGGCTCTTAAACTGTTGCAGATATTTCAGTACTCTCTAAGATGTTGAAAGGTCATTTGGGTCATGTTTATTCCTGAATTCTTAGAAATTTTTGTTTTATTAAATAATTTCTTGTCTCATTACTCAATATTTAGAATTGCTTGTTGTGTACTTTGGGCAGGAGTAGTCATCATTGGTTGCTTCAGACATGTGGATGGGATGGGATTTTGTTACACTCTTCACTATCCCGTTGGTACCTTTGTACCTTTCCATTTATCTTGTGGGGCAATCAGCTTAGTTATTGTCTCTTTCTTACAGTGATCTCTGTTCAATTTGCCATGTTAAGAGTCTTAAACCAGCTCTCCAACTCTTTCTAGGGATGTTCCAAATCCCTGGAGTTTTGTGTAATTTATCTAAATTTTATTATCTTCAGCCTCATAAAAATGGATCTTTCCAGGGCATACCAATGTCCCCTATGTATTGCACCTTGGACTGGGGTTTGCTGCAGTATGGGAGCTCCATGATCTTTTGCTTAACTTCCAATCTCCTTCAATACGAGATTTGGCTTCTTTATAGAGCACCTTCTTGTAGCTAGAATCCCAAGTTAAGATTTGTTCATGTAGCAAATTCAAGCTGTTTCATTGAAACTTACTATGAAGTCTTCAGCAGGTTTGTTTTTGTTTGTTTTTTCTTTTTTTAATCCCTGAGCATCTTTCCCTATATTTGAATTTCAGTTTTTCTCTTCCCCTACAATGGTTAGTCCTCATACTTTTGGAAAAAGTGTTCTTCATTATTAGGTAATATTCACCTGGCTCTACATTGTCCATCATCTTTAAAACACAGTAGAAAAATATAAATGGCATTTAGTTTCCTTCATTGTTTTTAGTAGCTTCATGGTTTTTTTCCTTTGCTTGGGTTAAATGAAAACTATTAAAAATGTCAGGAGCTTCTCAACATTGGTTTTGGGGGCTATTACCTCACTGACATTTTACGTCAAGAAACCAACTTCAAAAATGTTTGATATTTTTCTTGTACTATAGAAAGTGCTGAGTTCTATCAGAGTCTAGGAATGGTGGAATTAAGTATGACGGTACTTAAGAAGATAATGAGTGTCAAATAAAAATAATGAGTTCAGATGTTGCTTAGCTCAGAACAGAAGGCACAGATAAGAAAATCTGAAGCTTTCAGGTAAAATTAAGAGGGAAAAAGTTAACCTTTTCTAAAATACGCCACTAAAATTCCTCAGGAGGCAAGTCAGTGGAAGCCTGGTTGAATGTCTGTTGTGTCAGACTTGTCACTCCAGTGTAGTAAGGAAGAAGTTTACCATTGCACATTTTAGCTGTATGCGAGGGTTTGCGCATGAAGAAAAACTGTGCCAAAACTGAGACTAGACTCAGGAGTTAAAGGGCTGATCTCTGCTAAATTGCTCTCACAGGTAGTTCTCCTCATAGCCATAGGGGGGATTTGGTTCAGGCTGCCCATACGCTGGGAATAGATTTTACAATACTAAATTTTTAAAGAAAAAGGCAATGCAGAGCAAAATGTTAAATTTCAGCCACACCATTAAGAGTGATTTCCAGCTCTGCTAAAGCTATTTTTTTGTTTGAATTTGAATATTTGATCTGTTTTTCATTTATCACATTGCAGTATTTAGTAAAAGTGTTTGTTCCTTTTAAAATCAGAATAACAATAGGTAAATCTAATCTGTTCTTTTTAAGTTTCATTTTATACTTTGCTAGTCCACAATACAGTTTGTCAGGGAAAATAAATTGAACCACACTTGAATGTTGTGGGGTTTTGCTTTGAGAGTATTTTGTTACTTTCCTGAGCTTAAACATAAACGTTCCTTGGAGGAACACTCCACTGAGTATTGGGATTTGGGTAAAAAATATAAGGTGTGAATGAAAGGAAGTAAACAAGGTATTTTGGGCAAGTTTTTTCTTTTTTGCTGCTCAATTGAAAATGACATATTTTTTCAACAGTCTCCAAAAATACATTATTGACTCCCAGTTGTATTGCACAGGTGACTCCTGGGGTCTCTGCCAACAGGTAGAGACAGAGGGCAACATGTAAGTCTTTCCCAAAGCTTAACAAAAATGGTATTAATAATGTTATCCTATCCCTATGTTGGAAAATTAAGTAATTCTTCTGTTATGATTTATCACTTATACATGTTTTTGCTAAATAAGACAAAACTGTTTAATAAAAGCATATTCTCTTAACTCCCAAACTGCTGAGTATCTACATTACACTGCTTCTGCCTTCAGCTACAGTTTGTGCATCTTGCTGCCAGTGATACTAAAGTGTGATTTTTAGATTTTAAAAAACTAAAATATTTTTGAGCTGATTGCTTGCCAAGACATGAAGTTTTGGATACTTTTTAAAAACTGACTTTGTTCATTAATTCATTATTAGAGGATGTAACTTCAACTGTTACAATTTCAGTGTCACCCGGTGTTTGTTCTGGAAGCTTTCAGTCCAGACAGCAGTTTGCTGTCCATTTCTTTCCATGGAAGAAGTGAGTGAGTCAAGGTAAAACTGTCTCATAACCATGAGACATCTCTATTGCCCGTAGTATTCCATAGGGTGCTTTTTCATCTAGCTGACAGAAGACCCTCAGGAATTTAGTCACTCATTTGAATGTTGAGTAGTGTAAAGGCTATTATAAGCTCGTGACCTCAGCATTCTAAAACTTCGCCATCTCTCATGACTGAAATGTTTATAGCCTGAGGTGCATGCACTGGGAGAGGATGTTTGATCTAGAGGCAAGTCTCAGTACTGCTGAGATAATGATCTTACTGTGGGTAAGAGTTATTCTGAAAGAAAAATAGTACCATTTTATAGTAACAATTTATTGGAGACCTTTAAAAAGTACTTTTCAGGTGCCAGCTAATCTCAGGTACCATAACATTATTGCTATCACTTTAAGAAAAGTACTTGACAACTGCACAGGGGAAAAAAGTCAAGTGTTTGATGTCCATTTGGGTTCATTCCTAAAGAAATATCTTTCAGCTGTTTTGTACAGCTTTGCAAGCGAGCCTGTCATTAGAAAACATGGGTATTGATGTCCAGTTCAGAGTTTAAAGTTAACTTCTAAGATTGTTCTTTTGTGTGTGAATCAAGTCATAACTTTTGTTCAAGTCTACTGTCTCTGTGTGGAACTTTGGAAGTAACATTATGCTGTTAGAAAATTGCATGAACATCAAACTGAGTGATGATGCAACATGTGCCTTTTTGAGAAAATCTGGGAAGACACGTTTGAGGAATAATTGCTGCTGCTAGTGAACAAAAGTATTCTTTAGAGGCTGAAATGCATAATCTCTTTGGTAATTGGTACTGCTTCATTTGAAGTGGTTGAATATCCCATGCCCATTAACCATCTTTTCTGAATATCATCTGTCTGATGGTTCGTCACGGAATGGCCCCGTTGAGTACAAAAGTCCTCTAGTGCTTTCTTCCCAGGAACTGGGTGTACTGTTACTTACACTGTATAGTGGACAGAGGGGGAAAAAGTCCTAAAGTGGATAATAAGTCACTCAGTCTTTTCCACCTTTTAGTGAGGCTCTTGCACCTGAAAGTTCTTAATTAATATTTACTTTCTTTTTATTGTTCTTTTTTTTCGTAATTCTTGTGTTTTCCCTGTATCATGTGATGCCGTTGTCTCACTTGGATTACAGGCTCTAGGAGGCAAGTGTGAGGTGCTGTGTGAATGTAGTGTGGTAGTACATATAAATGTTTTTATCACTTGTTGTTGGTCGGGAAACTGATTATTGCAAAACACAGTTGCCTGTAAATGCCATTAGAAAGCTTTGAATTCTGTCCAGGAGATGCCTCCTACCCAAATGTCACTGTTCATATTACCTGCTCATTCAAAATTTCAGTTCACTTGATCTCTTCCCTGTGGACATATCCTTGAATGTGCTTTCCATTGCCATCTCTAATAGGTCTGTTTACTTGCTAACCTTTGGTGTTTTCCAGTTAAGTATTGAACCCATAATTTCTTCATCTCTTCTCTCGGTAAATATATTTGGAAGCTGTTCTTGATTATCTCTGCAAGTGTACCATCCAGTAGCCAGTGCATCCTGGCCTGGATAGCAAGGCCTTCCTGCCCTCACAACAGGATCTTGACTGCACAGGTGTTGTAAAATAATCCAGTCATTGTTCTTGCAACAACAGTTGTGTTGTTCTAGACATTTCTTTTTTTCTTAAATTGCAAGCTGCTTCTGCCCACCTCTGACTTTATTCTACCTTTAGTACACTCACACATGGTATTTTGACATCAACAAACTTCAAACATGTTGTTGTAAAACATGTATCTTAATCACTCTTCCATCATTCTTCTTACTTGTATTTTCAGAGATGAGGTAATAGTTTCACAACCTTAGAAAATTAAGCAAAGGTACAGTAACAACCTGCATGCTTATCAAATGCACTTTTAAACTCAGCATCCTGTTGAATAAACACTGGTGTATCCAGATTATTAATTTAGAAGGTCACAGCAAAAAACTGATAATGTAAGACAGGACAGTAGGAAAAGAAGGGAGAATGGTGGGCTGGATATTTTCAGTTTCCTTGTTGGGAAACAAAAATTTTTGAACAGAGAAAACCAGCATATTTCTAAGGCACCAGAGCGTAGCTGAATGAATGCCCTGAAGAGCAAGTAAGTCCATGTGAATTGAATTGTGTGAATAAACACTATTTAAAGAAAAATCTACAAAACCTCAAGCCCCTTGATTGGTAGTCAAAGGTGCAGAATGGCAGAAGGGGATTGTCTGAGTAATGATTAAACAACTGCTACAGGTTGGGATAATAGAAGAAGTAAGGTAAGACAGATAGGAGACAAGCTAGAGAATTAAGCTTGAAATAATTGAAGTGAAAGATAGTGTAAGAGTACAAGCATGAAGGAAGTAAAAGCAAGACAGCATATAGCTGAATGAAATTACAGGAGAAAAAGAAAACAAGTGAGAAAGTTGAGGAATAGGGGAGGAGGGATCCTCATATGGCTTTTTACAGTAAAAAAGGTCTACAAAAGATAGTAGCAGCAGCAAAGTCTAGGGACAAAAACAGGGCTTTAGGAAGATCAAGAAGCAGGGAGGTTGTTAACATGTATTTTAGGGTAATGTGATGGATGCTGCAAGAGAAAAATTATTTGCATCAACAGCAGGAGGAGTTCTGAAGTGCATCTTGCCATGCTAAGAAAATGCTAACAGTGCTATGCAGGAGTGTGTCACTCAAGTGTACACCTGACATGACTTTCTGCTGCTTGACAGTAGTCAGACCTACACTTTCCTTGAAAACAGTATCTCTGTTGCCATTAACTTATCTCCATAAATTAAATGATTTGTCTAGAGATCATCGAATATCCTCCGTTGGAAAGGACCCACAAGTATCATGGACATCCGACTCCTGGGCCTGCACAGGGCCACCCCCAAGAGTCACACCACGTGCCTGTCAGCATTGTTCAAATGCATCTTGAACTCTGTCAGGCTTGGTGCTGTGGCTGCTTCCCTGGGCAGCCTGTTCCAGTGCCTGACCAACCTCTGAGAGATGGTGTCATCGCACCTTAATGTTCCAGCTTTTTTCATAAGGCAAGATTTTTTTTTTTATTGGCTGCGATTTGTCTGGTACTTGTTCTGTAACATCTGTTCCTGGTGCTTTTATCTTGCTACTGCTACATGCTCTTTCAGAGGGAAAGGGCAATTCAGGGAAGGTTTACAGAGGACCCAGGTGTAAATCTTTTAGCACCAGATGGCCAGGTGCATTTCTTTGTCATTGATATGGTATGGCTGCTAAACAGCTCAGTTTGAAGAAAGGCTCTGTCTACCCCTGGAAATCTTGTGCTTTAACATTAGTTAATAAATTTCTATTTTCCCAGACTCTGAAAGCATGATGTTCTGTATCAGTTTAGTGTTTATTAGAATGCTTGTTGTTGATGCTCAAGCAAGGAGTGTAATTGTGGCTGCATTGTTCTACCTTGAAACACACAGTGCAGAGCATATACAGAAGGGTTGAAGTTGAGTGTATATTCATGTAAAGACCATGGTTTTTACTTTCTTCTGTTCAGGTAACTGAAGAACCCTTTCTTGTAGCTTTTTTACATCTCGGGCCAGTTTCAATTTGGGCTGACCTTTTTTGTTTTGAACTGCATCTCTGCACTGCTTTTCCATCCTGGTGTGCTTCTCTTGGTTTTGATCAGACTTGGAAGTTCACAGTTAAGCCAAGGGGGTCTTTTGTTCTGCCTACTTGCCTTACCTTTAAAGAGGACGAACTCTTTTTGTGCTTCCAGGACAGTGTTCTGGAAAAACTCCCAACTGACTCCTTTATCCTTCATGGAAGCTTCCCATGAAAGTCTGTGCCTTGGTGGATACCACTGAGGAAAGTCTGGGTTACACCCTTCCTTCAGCTATTTATGTACTTTGCTGAGATTGTTTTCTGAGCTTTTGTCTTCTCTAGGCTAAACAGTCTCAGCTTTGTCAGCCTCTCCTCATTTTTGAGATCCTTTGGTCCCTTAATGGCCCTTATGACTTTTTGGAGAACTTCACAGTATGTCTGTCTCTCGTCGTACTGGGTAGTCCAGTACAGGGCACAACACTCTAGATTTGGCCACACCAGTAATGAGCAGAGGGGAAAGGTCTCCTCAGCCTGCTGGCAATGCTCCTCCTCCTTCTTATAGAGCCCAGGAGTCTCCTGGCCTTCTTTGATGCAAAGCCGCGTTGCTGGCTCATGGTCAACTTGGTGTCTGCTAGAACTAGTACATTTTGTTTTGCAAAGCTGCTTTCCAGCTGTTTGGCCTCCAGCTTGTACGGCTGCATGGGGTTATTCCAGGTACAGGATTTGGCACTTCCCCATGTTGAACTGTGAGGTTCATGTTGATGGGTTTCTCTGGGATGCTGAAGTCCCTCTGGAAGGCAACACAACCCTTTGGTGCATCAGTTATTCCTCCCACTTCTGTATTATTTAGAAACTTGCTGAGGGAGCGCTCTGTCTGATCATCCAGATGATGATGTTACCTCTATATGGATTCCAACTATGAGTATATTAAGGAAAAAGAATATGGAGAACATGCATGTTATTAATGTGAAGGTGAGTGGACTCTTTTTCCTTGTTTATGATCTGTGTGTGGTTAATGGGGTTAAGAAGGTTAGTCTGACAAGTAAAACAGTGGGAGTCTGTGTGTGCTTAATTTTACACAACCTGTTCCTCCTGAGTTGTTGATAATACATCTTTGTCTAATAGTTAAAATCCTACTTTCACAGTAAACATTTCTTGTAGATTTTTTTTTTTTCATATATTCTCTTTCTCATACAAGTTTTTTTCTGGATTTTTTTAAAGTACTAGTGCGTTGGGTTTCCGTGGCAGGGTTTTAGTAGCAGGGAAATGCTGCAGGGCTGACTTCTCTGAGAACCTGCCAGAAGCTTCCCCCATGTCCAGCAGAGCCAAAGCCAGCTGGCTCCAGGATGGACCTGCTGCTGGGCAAGGCAAAGCCCATCAGCAGCCACAGTAGTGTCTCTGGGGCAACATTTTTTAGAAGGAGGTGGGGGGAAACTGCACAAGTGCAGCAGGAGAAAGGAGTGAGAATGTGAGAGGAGCAACTCTACAGACCCCACGGTCAGTAAAAAAGGAGTGGATGGAGGGTGCTCCAGGTGCCAGAGCAGAGATTCCCCTGCAGCCCATAGTAAAGCTTACGGTGAGAGAGGCTGTGCTCCTGCAGCCCATGGAGGTCCACAGAGGAGCACAGATCCACCTGCAGCCTGTGGGACCCCACACTGGAGCAGGTGGATGCCCGAAGCAAGTCTCTGATCCTGTGGGAAGCTCATGCCAGACCAGGCTCCTGGCAGGACCTGTGCCCCCATGGAGAGAGGAGCACATTTGCTCTCAGGACTGGTGACTTTGTGGGGATCCACACTGGAGCAGTCTGTTCCAGAAGGACTACCCTTTGTGGAAGGGATGCATGCTGGCGCAGTCTGTAAGAACTGCAGCCTGTGGGATTGACCTGTGTTAAAGAAGTTCATGGAGGACTGTCTCCCATGGAAGGGACCACATGCTGGAACACAGGAAGGGCATGAGTTCTTCCCTTGAGGAGGAAGGAAAGGCAGAGATGGTGTGTAAATGAACTGACTCCAATCTCCTGTACCTCTGATGGGGGGAGGAGGGAGAGAATCGAGAATAAAGTGTTAAGAAAATTGTCCCTTGCGTTGGACTCTGCCAGAGCTGCTCACAGAGCCACCTGCACTGAATGTGTTAACAAAAATTAAGACGGGGGGCAGGGAGGGATGGGGGAAAGGTGTTTTTAAGATTTGGGTTTATTTCTCATTATTCTGCTCTGATTTGATTGGTAATAAATTCAGTTAATTTCCCCAAGTTAAGTCTTTTGCCTGTGACAGTAACTTCTGGGTGATCCCTCTCTTCCCTTATCCAAACCCATGAGCCTTTTGTTACGTTTTCTGTCCCCAGTCTGGCTGAGGAGGCGAGTGATAGAGCAGCCTTGGTGGGTACCTGGTACCCAGCCACGGTCATCCCACCAAAGCTCATCCATTTCAGTCCAGTAGTCTGGATTCAGCTGACAGCCTCCTTTGGAATATATGATTTTGTTAGCACTTTATTTCCTGCATTCTAATTTCTCCTAATCTTCTTAGACCACTTTGTCTGCTGTGTTACCTTATTTTTTTGTGTGGGTGTTTTTTTTTTTTTTTTTGGTACAGTATCTGGTCTTATCTTGAAATGGAACGTGCAAGTGACTTGCTTTTTGTTTAAGAAGAAAAAGGTTTCCTTAAGTGTGCTTATATCAGCTAAAGGCTGTCTGGTTACCATAGTTGGTGTAGGGTGTACTGCTTTCTCTTCACTTGGGTGCAAGGCTACAGTGTCACACGGATTCACTGGAGGTGGAACAATGAATAAGCAGTAAGTAAAACTTAAGCAGAACATTAACTCTTTGGAATAATAGGGTATAGAAGATTTACAGACAATATACTTGTTCAAACAACAGGCAGATTAAAATGGCATACTTTCTAATAAAAGTCTGTTATTGCAGTCCTGTCAAGTTGTTTGTCTCTCAAGAATGTGGGCAACTGAGTTTGGTACTTTGTAAGCAGCACAAAAGAAAAGTGAGTGAAAGGAAATGACAAAAATTGTAACGCCACTCTGGGCCAATGTCTTGAGGATTAAATACCAAGAGACCTGTGCACTGCTGTGTGCCCTGTAAAGAAGGGTGTTCACCACTGGTGGGGTCATTGTGGACTGCTGCAAGTCTGCAGAGCAAATAAAGCGTTACTGCCTCTAACACATGCCATTGAGAGCTCTCTTACTGGTTTATGTGGATGCATGCAGAAAGGGAATGGTGTAAGCTTTACCAAGAACAAAAACACTGAGTGACTGCAGCTGTTTTTTCCTGCTCAGATAATGACCCATGTAGCAGAAGTGAGAAATGCCCCAGTTTGCTGACTACACCTTGTGGCTGCCTGCTTGGTGGGAGTTTGTGGGATTTCTGCTGTCCTCCAACATGTAGTTTTCTGCTTAGAATGAGATCAATGTTGTTGAATTCTATTCATTTGACACTGGAACTCTGTCTCTGGCTTTGGCAATGCTAAGTAAGTGTTAACCTAGTGCAGCAGCTTGAAAAATAGTTTCATGGTAAAACTACTGCAGGTTAGAATTGCATTAATCTCTGGTGGTGATTGTATTTGCCAACTGGGTGCCTGGTCCTGTTTGGCGTAAGACTCTTCCTTCGGGATCTTGTTATTTTTTTTTTCCCCTGACAGTATCTTGATTTCTCTGTGCTGGAATCCCTCCTTGCAGGAAGGAGGCCAGCATTTAATCTCTAACAATTTTATGTTGAAAACATACCTTGTCTTTTAAGGCATGATGGGCTGCAGGAAGTGTTTAAACTGCCACTTGCCAAGTCACGTTTTGCTAATCATTTATACATTTAGGTCAGATGATAAAATTGCTACTGGAAGTTCTTAGAGCCAGCAAAGAAAATCAAATGCAATTATCTCAATGACACTAATAAATATGGACTCCTTAACCTGAGCTTTTAAAGGGTACCAGCTATAAGCCCATGTTCATAGTAGTCTAAAAGATAATTGCATTTTGAATAAGTTAAATGTCAGTTTTATGTTTTACAAACTGTAGTAGTAAAGCTCTGTTTGATCTTCAGCCTGAAAAATCCCCTTTAGATCATCTCTTAAGTCCACCAAAATGGTGGAAAATTATAATTCTGAGATTACATGATAGGGAATTCAGAGAAAAAATGTAGGAAAGTATGACTCTTTGAACTTTTTTTTTCATACTGCACAGTCTTCTTTTAAATTTGTGTGATACTCAAAGCTTGATAGGTTGCCCAAAAGGTGTGTGCAATTTCTTCTTAAATCTGTATTATTGACAGAACTCTTATTCAGTTAAACAGAATTAATTCCTAGCTCTTACATGTTTTGTCTCCTTTTTAATGCATTGTTCTAGGTTCAGTTCTGTTAAACTGCTCCTTAGGTTACTGCTCCTTAGGTTTTACCAACTGAAACAATTATCTGTACAGGTTTAATAGAGGGAACATATTTTACTAAAATTTTCCCGGACATCCCTCTGAAAGCACGACACAGCATAACCTTTCCAGAGTACTGGTGCAAGAGGGTTTTTTATATTCAGCAGAAATGAACACTGGTCATCTAAAAGATACTTGGGTTTAAAAGCTGAACAATTGTCAGAGGTCTTTAGAAATTTGAAACTGTTTATCACAAAAGCAGATGTGCCATGATTTGTAATAAGTCTGAGGTAGCAATTACTTGATATCTTCCTAATGTTTACAGATATTTTATTAATTTCTACTACTAATTTATAATTTTGATTTATTATTTCCTTTTCTTCTGTTGAGTCTTGGTAGTATTTTAGCCCTTTCAGTCGTTTGATACGTCATTTTGAATTTTCAAAAATAATTACTAGCAGTGTTAGCATTTTCTCTGCCAGTTTTCAAAGTCCCTTACAGTGATATCTCCTGACCCTGTTTTTTCCCCCAAAGACTTCTGTGACTGTTTCCTTGCCTTCCTCTTATCATCTTTCTCTTGCTTTGTTGCCAGCTGCCACAAAGCAGTTGCAATCTCTCTGGCCCCGTTTGCAGAGGCCTTCCTGACAGCAGAAGCAGCAATACAAAGATGGTCATCCTAACTAGAATGCCAGCTGATACACAGTTCCTGGATGATGCTGCAGTGAGAGATCTGCCTTATGTGTAGCAAGTATAATTTTAGTCAGGATTGTTTGCTTGAGCTTTGTGCCATGTCTTACCTGTATGAGCTTAGTATAAATTCTATGGTGTTTAGCTAGTCTGATTGAAAAACATCTGATTGATTTAAGTAGTCTTTAGCCCAAAACTATTCCAAGATCATTCACTTTTTAAGATTTTTTTACTGTGTTAATCCTATTTTTTTTTTTTTAACAAAGTCTGCAATAAAAAAGGAACTCATTAGCTTTGGGTTTCTTGATGTTATTTTATTAGCTTTAATGTCCCTTTGTGCTATTCAGAAATATGCTTAGTAGAGTTTCCTTAAATTTCTGCATAATATAAAAGCTTGGTTTATGGTGCCAAGATTGTAAAAGAACTGAGTAGCGCCAGTTAGAAAACACATTGCTAGTAAATCTAAATTTCTTCCTTAAGGACAAAAGTAGACCTGTGAATTACTGGGTTTTCATAGTTGTATTCTTCTAAGGTATTGTCTTTCATATATTTTAAACCACCAAATTACAGCATAAAGGAGAAGAAAACCTATAATATTGGGTTAACATAGCTGAAGTATTCCTACTAAGTGATTTTGCTACGCAAGTACAACTACTCTATTCTACAGGCACATTTGTTTTGAAATTTTGAGAGCAGTGATGAGTCATAAAAATTAGTAGTATGAAAATAACCCAAATATATAAAACAGATAGTACTTCCTTTTGTCCACCTGCTTCTCTATTCCATGTTTTTCTTCTCATTTCTAACTGTCACCAAAGCTTTACTAACTCGTACGGACATTCAGTTCTACCCTGCTTGAGCACAGGAGGGGTTTGTCAGTGTGTGTTCTCCACATGGTCAACGACTGCTGGTTTTCCTATGTGTAATGTTTATCTTCTAACGCAAGCCAATTATTTATTTTTCACTTTAATTTTCCACCATTTGTTCTGGAAATAGTGTGAGAATACATAAAAAAACCCGATGGAAAAATAGTAGTTGTCCAAACAGCTCCTAAAAAGCCCCCAGCAAATCAGTTCTGTACAAAGATAGCACAGCAGATGGTGTAAAACTGGGGTAGTATAGTTCAGTGGTCTGTCACCAGCAAAAAATGCAGAATCCACTTCCAATGAGCAGTACCATATTGGCAAAACTATGCAGATATTGTAGTTCTTTGCTCCTAAACAGTTTCTCCCCAGTAGTCACATATATATTAGTTTCCTTGCAGGTAAAACTGCCAGTTTATTTCTCTTCTGTGCTACTTCAGCTCTTTTCCCCCCAGCTAGCATTTCCAAGGATGACTGCCAGAGAAGGCCACTGTTCCCTAATCTGCTGGGACCTGTAGAGGCATTTTGCTTCTGCTCCAAGCCACTTTCTCTTAAGTCAGTAGGCCAGAGAGATACCAATGAGGGGAAAAAAAGCAACCAACAAAAAACCCCCAAAACTGGAATGCTACTTCTAAGTACAGTGTGTCCATTGGCCCATCAAGTACTTGGTGGAAATAAGATCTGAGCTTCATGTTTTCTAAAAAAGACTCAATCCCAGTTTTACACCTGACATTTGAATTACATGTTTGAAAACTCCTATGATACTCTACTGAGCAAACAGCTTTGAGAGTGTATTTTGATGTGAACTCATTTGCAACACAATAGTTCAAGATCGACTATTAGTATTTATGCTTTCCTACTTGTCTTAGTTAATTCTCTAGTATTTCTGAAAGTAATTATGAGCCTTTCATGTTATAGGAGATTGTATTGGTGGTGTGTGTTTAGAGATATAAATATGTATAATACAGCTTTCTAGTTTTATATTTTGTTTCACTTCCACTTTTCTGTGATTCCCTGAAGTGGGAATCAAAATTATTATGTCATAAAATGTCTTGACTGAATAACACTGTATTTCTCTGTAGAAATACCCATATGAAATAAAGCAGAAATTAATTAGATCTGGATAATGTTCCTCTAAATAGCTTTATTGACTAGGCTGTAAATTTCACAGGGCAGACTTGACCTGTTGTTATGTATCTATGAAATGTCATATGTATTCAAAGCATTATGCTCATTTTAAATACTCTGAATCAAACCACTTATGAAAATGGAAAACTGGCAGAGCACACTTTATTTCTTTACCCATAATTGTTGCAGAAGACTGTAATGTCACTACTGTCGTACTGTCCTTATGTGAGCAGGCAGGAGATACTGAGTTACAGTCCAGGAGTTTTCTTAAGAATTTCAGGTAAGCTGAAGATTATAATTAGAGACTGAATAGCACATTTGTGTAGTATGATAGGGGGAAAGAATCAGAATTCCTCCAAGGAAGAGTGCACTTTTTCAGCCTGTCGGAGTTCTTTGAAAAAAGTAAGTAAAGTATGTAAAGGTTACCTGTCAGACATAATGTTCTAGAATATTCACAAAGCCTTTGATAAGATTTCTTTGTAGTAAGCTGCAAAGAAAATGAATAGTGACAAAGAAAGGAACCTAACTTAGGTATAGTTTAAAAACTGATTATGCTGAAAACAATTGTAGATGCAGTCTACTTCTGAAGTAGCAGTAGGACCAGAGTTAATGAACACTACTGATTGTGTTGAAGAAGGAAGCTGCACTAGGGCAAAACCTCTTTAGATGTGAGATTTCTGATGAGGAACAGCTGTCCAGATCTGTGTGAAACACCAGATTATAAATGTGACACAGTCAGATATGCCTAGATTTGGGTAGGGCTTAATGGGTACGGCTTTTTGGACAGGAGCCTATTTTTCAATGTGGGTATTTAGTGGACGATGAAGTACTAAATGACTAACTGTGTTTATGGGACTAACCGCTAACAAAAAATATCTGTAATGTGTTGTCAGAATATTTTACTTGATAAGGATGAGAAATGAAAATATATTAATTATATCAGAAGCAACTGATGCATTTAGTCCCTTTACTATAAAGAACCAGTGAAGTACAAAATGCAGTTAACTATGTCATGACTGACTTGCAATGATGCATGAAAAAATCAACTAAAATTTATTTTAAAGGAGGGTTAGAGAGCCATAGAACAGCCCACATTGGAAGAGACCTCAAAAGATTATCTGGTTTAACTTTCTGTTGGAAAGGGAAGCCTATATGAGATTACCGAGCACCCTGTCCAATCATATTTGAGAACACCTCATGATGGGGATTCAGCCATGACCCTGAGAGATTATTCCAGTGGTTGAAGACAGGCTTTAGTGAGATATTCTGGAAAATTAATTGATTGTATCTTTTTACTCTTTCCAAAAAGTAATGAAGCAAGCAGACAGTTGTAAAATTAAGGAGTACATTAAAAACCTATAAAATGAAATAATTAGGCACTATAGTCACCCTGTGAAAGTAATTAACTCTACAGGGCATTTAATAAAAAACTGAGGCTTGAATTTCATTTTCTGTAAGTATTGCATACCTAGCAACAAATAAATCAAGATGACTTTCCATTGCGGAGTGCTTTATATATGCTTTTAAGTCTGTATAAGGCTGATGGAAAAAATGCTATCAGATCGGACAAATGATATTTTACTTTTCCTTGTCTCAGGTGGAAATGACTAAGCAAGCTGATGATCAATGTAGTTTGTTTACAAGTTTGAGTAAGGACTTCTAAAATACTATTCTTTCAGTGTATGTAACTTCAGAGAAGCATGGGCCTCGGTGACTTCATTGGGAAGAGTCAAATGCTGAAAGTTTACTCTCTGTGTCCGTGTTTACATTGTTTTTGCAGATCATGAAATGATCCTGGTCGTTTTGTAATTCAGTAGTCCCACATTGGTATTGCAGAGGGACGTACCAAGGGAGTTATTGCTGTGCACCTGTGCATAAGTATTAACACAAGGCCTAATGTATGACTGAATTCACATAGTTTGATTGCATTGTTGCAGATTTTGTGGACCAGACTGAAGACACAACACTTAATGACCACCATCATGCACTGGATCATGTTTGCCTATTGTACTGGCAGAGGTGTGAGGTGTGGATGGAAGGATCTGAAACCTTGTCACTTAAAAGTGATCTGGAATGCCCCTCTGCTAGGGAGGTTGTGTAGGAGGTGGAAATGTGGTGAGGGAATCAGAGAGTGTGTATTCTACTGTAGTCCTTTGCCCTTTCTTCCTGCACAAGGACTGGCACTTCTGCCCACACTGTTAAAGTTTGTGGGATATTTCCTGCAAGGGTTTTGGGGCAGTCCAACTGGAATTCTCCTAGACAAGGCCTGGGCATGGTTCAGAGTTTAGCACAAGCTTGTCGTTTGCCTTGGTTAGAGGAGTTTAGGCAAACAGACATGAGTTGTGTGTGACAGCTGGTCTTGGGGCCAGAGGAAGTTTGTTGAGACTATTATATTTAGTTAGTTGGTGTAAATTAAGATGTTGATAATGTCAAATTCCTTTAATTTTTCTTTTCTCCTATCAGGTTTATACAGTTCACATCATGATACTGTTTTCCTCATCATATGGTTTCCCTCTCCGTTCTTAACAAAACAACCTCAATACTATAATCATGACTTTTCTGCCTTTGCTCTTGAGGGCATTTCAGGTGATTCTTTCCAGCCTATTTCCCTAAGCTGCCGTGTTTGCTGCTGCCTCCTTAAAACCTCAGTTACTCTGTATTATTTAATAAATGATTCAGAACTTCTGCCATTTTAAAGAGTGGATTAAAAAGCAAAGCATGTATGATCTCTCTCCTACTTTCCTAATTTTCTCCCCCTTCCTTTACATACACACACTACAAGATGGTTTTATTGTTGCTATATTTTAGGTTATGATTTCCTTAGGCAGGATGCATCTGTGCCTTGTTCTGGAGTTTTTAAATGAGTGATGGGAAGTGGTGATAGGAATGTTTTGCTTTTCAGCAGCTTCTGCTAATCTTTCTAAAGACATAATGCTGCCAATGGCCACAGAGTTGTCCATTCATATTATTTATGAGCTAAGTTCAGTTAAGTGTTGAAAGTAGGTAACTGTTCACTGTGAACATAACTTCTGTCTGGTTTTGGTTTGATCAGGTGATTCCTGAGGAGACAAGTGGAATGCCCAATATTTGGTGTCTTATAGCACTTTAAAAAAGTCATCCCAAAAGCACAGTTTTCTGAGAAAAAATACTCATTTTTGTTTACATGGGGAAGTTTGTTACATATGGTTTTAAAACACTCCTAAACACAAAATTGGAAAAATACAGCCTAACTTTCCATGTTTGTGTTTCTGCAGATGTAATTTTATAATTCTGTACACTCTACTATTATTTATGCCAAGATTTATATAGCATCTGGAAGACTAGGCATGGCATGAGTAATTAATACCTCTCTGAACTGACTAGAGTACTGACAACTCTGTGTTCAAACGAGTCCCAGGATGTTTATGGGGAGGAATGCACTTTTCAGATGCCTATGCTACATATGGTAAAGAATCCAGAAAAGTGCTGTGAGAGCTCAACAGCTGCTCAGGTGGTTTTGTCCTGGCTATGAATGGATGTGGTGCCTGTACATCCTTCTCTGCATAGTTCCCAATTCCTGCAGTCACTTTGGAGACAAAGTCGTGCTCCAAGGAGATATTTTGATTTGAAAATAATTGCTAGGGTACCCTGCGTAGACTGAGAACTGAAGCTTTGAATAAAATCCTCTCTATGACAGTACTTGAAACACTGAACAGGAAGTCCCAAAAATTGTCAAATAATTTGAACAGGCTACAGTAAAAGCTCTGGACAATGTGTTTTTCTCTGAGAAGACAAAAATGAGTTAAATTGAAATATATTTTGTCCAGGACTGTTAATTCTTTAGTTAACAAATGTCTTTTTTATGATGAGAAAAAAATATTTGGGTTTGTTTCCTGTAATGGCTATGAACTTGCCAATTTCTTGGCATAGGGTTGGGAAGAGAATTGTATTTCATTTGCAGTGTGTTGCTAAAATTAAGAACAAGTGTTACTTAAATTTAAGGACAAACATTTTATAAATCTTGCAAAGATTGGCTAATCTGTCTCAGTATGTTAAAAGGGATCTGTGCTAATAATCTTTGTTTAAGTCAAGGTAATGGACTAGAAAAAAAGTACGTCACATTGCATCATGATTCATGATTGAAAAATAAATGAAGAGATGTTTTCCACCTGTCAAAATGTTCCAGTTGGCTGGCTTGGGTATTTCCCAACCTACCTAAAGTCTGACTGTGCCATGTATCTGTTTCTTGTGTCCGGAGTGGTTGACTTCTCTCTTTCAAGAACAGTGAAAGTGGTGCAGGCAGATAACTCAGGTTCTGTGCTGCCACAGTCCTATTAAAATTTTATGAATGTTGAGTATCCAGGAGACCAAGGAATGGCAATGCAGCTATTCCGGGGTATCAAGTTAGCCTGGAGAACACCCTGCTGCTAGCAACATGTTTTTCCTTGCAAGAAAATGGTGTGCTGTTCCTTTGTAGTGCAAAGGTAAAGTAAGGTTCTTTTCTCTCTAAGGTAAACAGGAAAATGTACAGTTTTGCCTCTTCTATTACAAAGACTGCAAAGACTTCATTAAAACTGCATTCTCTTGGCTTGTGAAACATAATTCAGACCACTGGAAGGAAATGGGCTTAACAGGGAAGAGTTCATCTTATACTGAATATAGCTAGAGGTTTTAGTCCCAGAAAGAGGCAAGGAATTTCTGAATCTAATGGTTCCTGTCTAAGGATTGGAGCTAAGTGCTGTCCAAAGTTACCTCGTATACTAAGAGGATGGAGTTCTCAAATGTAATTTGAGAATGAAAAGTGAACTGAAATCATCACGCTCTCAGGAACATACTGTTGCTGTACAGAAGAGTGCATAGAAGAACTGTCCTGCAATACATCTTAAGATTGATTGAAACATTAGGAAACTGAGTGGGAATTTGTCTATCAATATTAATACACCAAAGTAAAGGTTACTAATGAAAAGCTTCAGTTTGGATACGAGGACTTTCTAGATGAGATAATTTGAAACTATGTGGAAGTCAGGCTAAAATAGTAACACCAGAAAGATACCTTCCTTCTGAAATAGATATATACCACAAAAAAAAAAAGTGATTTTTTTTTTTTTTTGAATCAGTAAAGTATTACAGTAAATTGGGGGAAAAACCAAATTGTTAAATTTTTTTAATAACATACAGCTCAGAGGTAACTAACAGACCATTGTTTTCATAAAACTCTGAACCATGCCACTGGATCTCCATGTGCCATAAACCCCTCCCTTATAATACATTTAAAATGTCCATTTCCTGCTGAATTAGGTGCCAGCGTCTGTCAATGCAGCATGGCCTGTCGAGACTCTGCCTGCCTCTAGCTGGGGTGGCTGTAATTCTCTATCACTGTTCTCTCAGATTTGCACTTATAAAACGTAATGAAATACTGGTTTGAATGTCACAAGGTGTGTTTATACCCGCTCAGGATACTGCTTTCAGTGGGGACAATCTGCAAAGTGAGGATTGCACATTCACATTCTGCCTTACAGAATGAGTTGTTTGGGATGACACTCTTCTTCCTCTGTGTAACATTTGGGTGCAGTTAGATCTTTGCTAAGGCACCTATGTTGATAAGATAAGCTCTGTGCTCATTACAGTTGATGGAGATACAGTTAATGCAGTCTGTGGAATGGGGAGAAATTCAGCTGAATGTCCACTTCAGCGAGCTGAGCTATTTTCCTGATTTCATTATCTCTGTTGGTTAAGATATATAAAGTGGGACTGGTTCATTTATCTGAATATGATGTCCCATGGTATCAGAGACATCATCAGACCTGATAGGTACAGGTATGACACAGAGTCTGTGGGAAACTGGTGTCCTTACAGAGGGGTAGCTGGAGGCTAGATGGGCTATTCAACATCCTGGGTACTCGTAAATCTCTGTATTCAGGTAACTGTATCAAATCCTTGCATTTCCAGTAGAATTTAGGTATCTTAATCTGAAGCTGAATTCGACTCAGATCTGAGACATACACGAAAGGATTGCAAGACATGGAAACCTGTAGGTTTGCATACTTCTGCACTGTCAGTTTCAGGACAGATGAGGTGTCCTTTGGTTTCTCAGGTTGTGCTGGGGTTTTAAGATTAAGCAATTGAGGTAAGGGCAGAATAAGTGACCTGAGGCTGTCAGGTTAATGGGTAGGATAAACCCACCTAGAGCCAATGCGATGCACTGACCCTAAGGAATCCAGAGCCTCCCAGGCTGTTGTGAATCAAAGTCAATTGTAGACATCTTGACTGTCCTGTCTTTGGAAGGCGTTAATTGTGTGAGCGTCCAGATAGTTCTTCCTGCAATACCCAGTTGGCGTTCTTGGTTTAGGACAAACCACAGTGCCCATCAGAGGCGGTGGAACACAGCATCTTTCTTTGCCATCACAAGACCAGAAAACCTCAGGCCACGCTTTTGTCTCAGAATACGGGGAATACTTCTTAAGCCTTGACTTAACCATTCATTGCTGCTTATTTGCATGAAACTTCCTAGTGGTGTCAAAAGGCCATAGTAATGAATGTAGGACAGTCTTTACAGAAGTATATGTTGTTCCTAAAATTTGTTAGCAGGATAAATAATACAAATGACATATGTTCCAGCACATAAAATGCAGTTGTAATTGGAAAATGTTTAATAGTGGTCATGATGGAAGTGAAAATTGTGTTATAAACATACATTAACTTTTTGAGTATGAAGGACTTTATTCAAATTTAGTCCATAAGAAAAGCATTCATGAGTTTTCCTAAAACATTGAGTCAGTCACTCAGTCTTCAGGTAAAGGTTCTCAGTGTCTGCTTCTATTAACTCAGGCTTTCTGAAAGGTAGATTGTATGTATTGCTGAAACCTATTGCTTGTTGTTGACATGTTTAACGTGTATAAATGTATATAATTCAGTCTTTCCAAATAGCGGTAAATATACCATGTTTTTCTTTAGACTTATCAGTAGCACTGATACATTGAAATAGTGCTCAGATTTGAGTTCAATATGTTGCACAAGACTGCTTTATATTATTTAAATTTCATAAATTCTGTTAGTGCCAAGAGGAAATGCCTTGGAGCCAATCTGGTTTTAATGAAAAAATGCAGGCATCCTAGTCACAACAAATTACCTTGTGAATGTTTATCATTGTAAAGATTGATTACAAGAAAGATGTCATTTGTCAGAGTTTTATGAGAGACTGGGAAGGACCTGAGCTAGCCATAAGATAAGAGAAATTGCTTATCTCTTCTTCACAGAGTTACAGCTTTGCGAGAAATACTAGTGTCTTGTTGATGGACCCTTAAGAATTAATAGTTGGATTACAGAAATTCTAGTAACTGTAGATTATTTGTGGAAAAAACAACTGTTCCCTGAATAGTAAACTGGAAACATCTTGATATTACATTGTTGTTCTCTTGTGATCTACATAAAGAAACAATACTAGTATTTCTAACACATTTATCTTTATACTAAGAATATTGGACCTTAAAATCAGTTACTGAATCTAGAAAAAGTATAACATGAATGGCACCACGTAACATGCACATACATTGAGTCTGTCCCTCTGACACATCATCTTCCCAATTCATCTGAACTTGAAATAAGCTGCATTTTTATGCCAGTAGCGCTATTAATCCATTGTGACGCTTGCTTAACTTCCCAGACTGTATAACAGGTATTTATTATGGGAATGCATTTGGAAAAATTACGTTAATTTACTTATATATTTCTATTAGTCCGATTAGTCAAAGAGGTTGATACATAGGCCTTAATCTGCTGAGACTGTGTACATGCTTAAGTTCAGGAATTGGAATAGTTGCAGTCAGTTATGAAAAAGAATCTCAAAGGTGTTGTATGTCCCTAAGTTGTGACAACTCAGTTGTGAAACTTAATCTGGTAAGAGAAAGGTGCCTGAAAGGCTGAAGTTGGTCAGTGATCACAGGAAATCTCAGGCAAGTAGACATTTCTGTGTTGGAAGGATACAAAATGTGCACTTCAGATTAGGCAGTCTGTTCATTCCTCTCTTGATTACTTAATGCAGAAGCTAGTTGTCCCAGTTAATCAGTGTGAAGAGATGAGCTCTCAATTTTTTCTTCCCTGAGACATTTAATATTTTTCATACAGAAAGCAGATTTTGTTCGTGTAGTAATCTTGTTTCTTTCAATCAACCTGTTGTTCAGCCAGCTGCAGTTTTAGGTAATTACTTTGTGCCAAAAGAGCCACAAATGTTTGCTTTCCTTCTGACTAAGAGGATGTGAATCCCTCAGGGAGAGTTTAATATGACATTAACCTGTAATCCATGCAGAACAATCTGGTTTAACATATTTTACGTAATTAATAGCTATATCAGTTAGTGATAGGTATCAGAGTCTTTTGACAATCATTTAAAGTTGGGAATTGAAAAATCAACCTGCGTTATAACTGGAACAGTGTCTTTTTATTGTGACTGCTTTCTGTTTCCTGTCTTAATGTCAACACAGTGTAGAAAGGAACTGTAAATTGTCTCATTGCGGAAAGATAAATAATACTCTGTGATAAACTTTCTCATTGGGCTGAGGGTACTGGAGTTTAGTTTCAATTGCGGTCTTGAAATCCATCATTAAACCCTGCTTTTATCATGTGGAGTGCAGTGGTGCTCCAGTGCAACAGTTTATGCATACCCTGGGTTTTGACTGTTATTCCTACATATGTTGGTCAAGTTGTTTGGTTTCTACTACTTTGTTTACTGAAGGTAACACCGACCAGTTATGCTGCGGGCTTTTTGTGTTGACAGAATCACAAGGAAATCCTTTTTTAATGAGACAGCAGAATGTTCCTGTATGTGTTAAGCATGGATAATATATGATTGTATCATTTAACATTCCTTGAAAACTTAATGTAAAGTAAACATACAGAAAACAGAGAGTAGATTTGGGAGCAATTTGTTGGGGGCATTTTTTGTGGTCAAGTATCAGAACAATTTCATAAGACTTTTTTATCACTTAATTGAGTATGTTTCAGTTTTAATAGAAATTTTATTGTAGCTCTAGCTGACTTGCACATTCTGAGTTAAATATGTTTAAAAGCAGTGCCTACTAGGTCTGTGTTGTTTCTTGGATTATTTCAGATCAACTATCGCCAGAGGTAATGTTTAAATTAGTTACCTTTATCAAAACTTCAAAATTATCTTTGTATAGTCTGTAGTTCCAGTAATACACTAGTTCTAGTAAAAGCATAGTTGTAGTAATACAGCAGAGCTCCTTGTTAGAACAAGAGTTAAGTGCTTGTATTTTGTTACTTTGACATTTGATAACGTGAGTTTGAGGTATCTGGATGTCTAATATATAGGGAATCTAATAATTTTAAATATAGTTCTATATAGATGAGATCCAGAAAGATCTCTAGTCTTTTTTATCTTTACTGATCTCTTTGTTTTCCCTTTTACATTCATTAGTGTTGCCTTTTTTTGCACTTTTTTCCTGCCATTTTTTTTTTTTTAAGTAAAAAGGCTTTTGAGGAAAAAAATGCTAATTTTCAGGAGTTTTGGAAAGACTTCACCATTTTGCTTTTTCCCAAAAAACATACTCTTGGTGTATTCTTCCTTCATTTAGAGCGCTCTTGTATAATGCCATGCAGTAACTTCATCAGAAGACATTAAGAAACACCTTCTTCATATAAGGTATCAATAAAGAACTAACATTGAGAGGGCTAATAGAAATAATTGTAGAGGCTTTTGCTGAAGTAGCAGAGATAGACTGCATGGTTGAATTGTTAGCTACAAAGGAT